>NW_004624766.1:3778315-3860147 GCF_000247695.1 Heterocephalus glaber
TAAATGTCTTGTAGAATTCAGCAGTGAAGCCATCAGGACCTGGGCTTTTCTTTGTTGGTAAAGTTTTAATTACATGTTCAATTTCACTGATTGTAATTTCATTGATTGTAAAAGACTTTTTATATCTTCTTCATTCAACTTTGGTAATTCATACATATCTAGGAATCTGTCTATTTCTTCTGTGTTTTCCATTTTATTAGAGTACAGGTTCTCAAAGTAGGTATTGGTGATCCTCTGGATTTTTGCTGGATCTGTTGTAACTTCACCTTTTTCATTCCTAATTGCATAAATTTGAGCCTTTTCTTTCTTTTTGTTTTTATAAGGTTGGCTAAGGGTTTATCAAGTTTGTCTTGCTTTTCTTTTTCTAGGAGCTTAAGGTTCACCGTTAGGTTGTTTATTTGAGCTGGTTCTGTTTTGCTAATATGGGCATTTACTACAATGAATTTCCCTCATAGAACTGCTTTCATTGTGTTCCATAGATTCCTATACGTTGTATTGGCATTATCATTTAATTGTAGAAACTGTCTAATTTCTTCTTTAATTTCCTCTGTGACCCATTGGTTGTTCAGGAGGGTGTTATTCAATTTCCATGTGTTTGTGCAGTTCTTGCAGTTTCTTATGCTACTGATCGCCAGTTTAATTGCACTATGGTCTATAACATACATGGGATGACTTCAATTTCTTTGCATTTACTTAAACACGTTCTATGAGTGAGCATGTGGTCTATCTTGGAGAATGACCTGTGTGCAGCTGAAAAGAATGTATATTCTCATTTTGTGGGGTGGAAAAACTCTGTAGACACTTATTAAGTCCATTTCTTCAAAAGTTTCATTCAGTTCTATTGTTTTATTGTTGATCTTTTGTCTAGATCTGTTTATTTGTGACAGTGGGGTATTGAGATCCCCCACTACAATTGTATTAGTGCTTATTTGGTTTTTCATGGTCATTAATATTTATTTTGTATAGTTGGGGGCATTCATATTTACAAGGATGTAGTGGCCTTCTTTGTCTCTCTTAATTAGTTTTCATTTGAAATCTATTTTGTCTGCAAATAAGATAGCTACCCTTGCTTTTTTCCAGGCTCCTGTCATGTGGAGAACTGTTTTCCATCCTTTTACTTTCAGTCTATGAATTTCTTTTTGAGTTAGATCTTTCTTGTATACAGCGTATTGTTGGATTTTGCCTCTTAATCCATTCTGCCAGTCTATTTCTTTTGATTGGTAAGTTGAGACCATTAACATTGATAGTTATAGCTGATATGTATTGGCTTATCCTTGTCATGTTATTTTCCTGTTGTTGGCTCTTTTATTTTCCCCCCTCTCCCTTTAATTTCTTGCCTTGCCTGGTGGATTTGCTCTGCTGGGCCTCATGGAGTTGTGACCTTCATTTTCTTTTTCCAGGATTTTGTTTAGAATTGTTTGGAGTGCTGGTTTAGTATTCATGAAATTTCTCAGGTGTTCTTTGTCATGGAAGTATCTTATTTCCCCAACAATTTTGAAAGATAGTTTTGCAGGATACATCAGTCTAGGGTGAAGGTTGTTTTCTTTTAGGGCTTGAAATACCTTACTCCAGGCTCTCCTGGACTTGAGGATTTGTGTTGAAAAGTCTGCTGTGATTCTGATGGGCTTCCCTTTGTATGTAATTTGTTTCTTTTCTCTAACTGCTTGTAGTATTTTGTTCTGTTGAGTTTCAGGGATCTTGATTATTATATGTCTAGGTGTAGATTTTTTTCATCATGGCTAGTTGGAGTCCTATATGCCTCACTCATCTGTATGTCAAATTCTTTCACTCTGTTTGGGAATTTTTCTGTCATTAATTCTGTGAACAGTTTTTTTTATGTCATTTGTACTTTCTCCTGATTTTTCATGGATTCCTATCAGTCTTATATTATTCTTCTTTGTGTCATCTAGGAGCTGCTGGATCAATTTCGCATGGTCCCTTACTATTTTTAAGAGATCTTTCTTTTCATGGTCACTGACTGCAATCCTGTCTTCTATATCTGATACTCTGTCTTCACATTCGCTCATTCTGCTGTGAATGCTTTCAATAGAGTTTTTAATCTCCTGGATATCTGTTTGAATCTGTTTCATGGATTCCATTTCTTTCCTATGTTGGGCATTCATGGTTTCTATTTCTTTACCTTGCTGGGCATTCATGGTTTCCCTCATGGTCCTGAGCTCATCTATTTTTTTTATCTATTTCTGTTCTAGAGTCTCTAATCATGTCTTTCATTCTGCTCACCATCTCTGTGGATATCTGGGAAATTATTTCTGTTTTGAATTTTTCTAGAGCTTCATTTATCTGTTTTAATACTTCCTGTGTCATCAGTGTAAGGTGTCCAGGTGATTGATTTATCAGACTTTTCCACCTCATTCCCCCCAGAATTTGCCTTTGGTGAGCTGGTAGCCTGAATTTGTGTCTTGCTTAGGTGTCTTTTCATTTTTATTTTTGTTGTTGGTACTGTTTTTGGTCCTCTGCAAGGTTCTACTGCAGGTTCCAGCTGCCCTTCCCTTGAAGATAGTCCAGGTTCCGATGGGAGGTGGTGATTCCTCCAACTTGCCAACTACGGTGGTCTGGTGTGCCTTTATTGCAGAGATTTTTCTTCACTTTTCCACTGGGCTTCAATTTTCACATAGGAGCCTCAAAGAGGCCCACTTTCTCTTGTTCACTTCTGTTCTATCTTCTGGAGCTCAGATACATTGAAAATTAAAAAAAAAAATTTATTTTATTTTAGTGGGTCTTTTCTGACCCACTGCCCCTCTGTGGTGTGGATCCAAGTGTTAGCTTGGCCCAGTGGCCAGAGGTGGGGTGGGGGGGTGTTGGCGCCCTTGCAGCTCGGCTCCTCTGTGCTGAAGGGACGGGGCCACTGGATGGCCCCTGGTGTAATTTTTTAATATTTGAAGTTATTTCACAAAATAGACAGATACTAAGACAGCAAAACCAAAAGCCTGCAGACATCTAGGGCAAAACTAAAACACCACCAAATAAATTAAGACCAAAAATACAGAGAAGAAAACAAAATTTTAGCTTCCCTGTTGAAGTACAGTAGTCCTTATACTACCTCTCCCTTATTCTCTTTCTCTTGTCTAATAATAGTTTTGTATGTAATGTTAATTGTTAATATTTTTAAATTTTATATCTATATTCATGAATACATTAATTTGCAATGTTCAATGTCTTTGAATTTGGGGACCAAGATTATTCTGGTCTCAACATTAGTTTGAAATTATTTCCTCTCTTCTGTTTTCTAAAAGAGATTTTTTTTGAAGTTTGGTGTTATTTATTTTAATATTTTGATATACTTCAAAATGATATCCCTCCCCCTCCCTTGTATACCTGTTTCCTGCCTACTCTGCCATGAACAATTCTCCTCTCCCATGCCCCTCTGTCATGCTGCCCACCTTAGAGCCCACCAAACATGGACTAAAACCTCTACAAACTATGAGCCAAAATAAACTTTCCTCCTTTAATCTGTGAGAGTTAGGTGTTGTACTTCAGCAACAAGAAAGTAACTGAGACCAGCAAGTAACAGGGGTGGATACAAGCAAAATATACAAATTGAAAGCTCTCAGAATGTGAAACCAAGAGGGCAGGGCAGGGATGAGCGATGGGGAGAGGTGAAAGGATCAAAGTATGTCATGTGCATTTACAAACCTGCCAAAATGAAACCAATGAATCTGTATAACTCCCTTAAAAAGAGTGAAAAAACTATATTGGAAAAATAAAACATTCTATTAGTCTATTTTGTATTGCTATAACAAAATACTTGAGGCTGGATATTTTATAAAATAAAAAAGGCTTATTTGCCTCAGATTTTGGGTGGCTGGGGAGTTTGAAGAGCATGGAACTGGCATCCTGGGAAGAGATATAAGGAATCTGAATCCTGGTAAATGTCAGGAAAAAAATCAACCATTAACTTGTTTTCCCCTCAACTGTGTAAGAAGATAATCAAATAGTTGATGAGAAAAATAATTGTTCCCGTAGAAAGATTCCATATAACAAGTGAGGGGGGAATGGTAGAACTACAATACCACATTTGCAAACCCCAAAGTGAAATAATGATCTGGGAAATGATTACCAAATGCTGTGACATCACAAAATGAGACAACTGATGATTGTTTGCTAGCTGAGGAAACACATGATGATACTACAAAGTAGCCTTAAAATTAATAAGTTGGAGTCAGACCAAGGCATGATAAGAACAAAAGAGTATGGTAGATGGCACCATAGGAATGAATTATAAGAGAATAAAGAGAATTACAAAAGAAATTTATACATTGAGAAGACTGAGAAATGTCAGCCAATTGCAGTGTGTAAATCTTATTTAAATCCTGAGTCATATAATCCAACTATAAAAACCATGAGCCACCTGGGGAAGTTTGAGCACTGACTGAATATTTAATGATGTTATGAAAATGTCAAGGTTTTTTGTTGTGATAATGATAGTGTGATTTTTTAAAGTTCTTATCTTTCAGAAGTACTACATAAATTTTACAAGTGAAACGCCATGATGATGACATTGAGGATATGTGTTAAATCATCTGGTAAAGGCATTGATGAAACAAGTGGCTATGAGTTTACTGTTTGGGCTGGGTGATGGGCATGTGAGGGTTCCTCTTGCTATGTTCTCAAATTGTGTGAATTTTTGAATTTATTATAGAAATATTCATGCAAGTAATTCATAGGTTGGTTAATTATACTTCCGGCATAATAGAAGACCTTTAAAAAAGAGAAAACTAAGTAGGAAAATCCACTAGGTACAGATAACTAATCCCAAAATGGAACTTTGCTTTCTATCACTTCTGGGTTGAACAGCTATTAAAAACCTGTCCACTCAGTGTGGCACATCAAAAACTCCTTTCGAAAAGCTGCCTAGCTTTGACCCTGAACCCAGACAGCCAAGGCTAAAACAGCTTTTCCTAAAGGCTGACCTAACGTATTCTGCCAACCCAGTCAGGATGGTTTGGTTGAAGGTCTGGGCACCCTACTGATATGTACAATCAAATACCTCACTCACGTGTTGGAGTCACCTGACCTGTCTCTGACCTGTCCCCTCTGACCTATCCTGTCCTCAGAGACCTCTCCTTGTCTAGGTTTAAGTAATTACACTTTCTTGGAAAAATTCCTGCCTGTACTTTGGTATAAGGGATATAAAGGATTTCTGTCAAAATCACAGACACAGACACAGACACACACACACACACACACACACACACACACAGAAGTAGTATCTCATAAGGATAACCAACATATACTGATAACCCTCTGTGTGTCTACACTACTAAATCCAAAGGCAAAGTGTTATTATCCCATTTTACAGAAGAAGAAACTACAAGAAGCCTTAAGTGACTAAACTAGAGCCACATAGCTTGCAAATGGCAGAGCTGGGATTTGAATCCAAGTCATCTGCATGCAAAGCATGTTTACTGAACCACTCCACTGAATTGCCCTCATTAGCAGCAAAGTGGCTCTTCAGTCAGTGTTCACTGGGAGATAATGCACATAAGAGAGGATCCAGGCATGCTGCCCCAAGGCTCCCCTGCCACATCTCTATAGCGTCCCAGTGCCCTCTGTCCTCCACAGTGGAGAGATGTGGGGAGGAATTCCACTGGGCCTGGAGGGATAGACACACATGCAAAAGAGGCTGCTACCAAGCAAACCACACTCCTCTCCATCCCCTGGAGTATGGACAGGAAGAGGCATCTATAAATAATCATAAGAGTGTGAAGAGATTCTCTCCCCTGGGGTTCCCTTTGCAAAAGGTTGATGGTAATTGATGAGGCTACGGGAACATGCCAATCCTTCTGCTCTTAAAACAGGTGTGATTATTTACACAAATGTCACTTTCCCAACCCACCCTTCTCATCTCTGCCAAAGGCTTGGAGACCAGAAAATGTCAATTTACTGCTGCCTGAAGCATAAGACAGGGAACCTCCCAAACACCCCACTGCCTGCAAACCCAGCTCAGCTCCCACTCCAGCTCAGAGATGCTTCTTTTTGGGGGGAGAGAAAGAGAAGATGGAGAGGGAGAGGGAGAGGGAGAGAGAGAAATTCGGTATAGTTCAGTATAGGCGAGGCCCTCTCCAGGTGGAAGGAGGTCAAATGTTTCCCTGCAACCAAATCACGAACTTCTAAGTTAATAAAATCTGGAGTTCCCACATTGCCCAACTTGTAGTGGGGAAGTAAACAAAACTCTGGACTGGAAGTCAGAAGATGTGAAGTCTGACCCCAAATGGGCCATCTGTGAGCCAATCAATGACTGAATCCCAGTATCCACATCTATAAAATGAAGGTTCATTCCTCTATCACTTGCTAGACACAGGTTTTTTTTGAAAAGAACAAAATATTGGAGTCAAAGGGTCTGTATTATATGAAAGATCATCATAATTAGTCATTACTGCAACCCTATCTGATCAGTCCTGTGACAGCTAACCATCTGATTCTGAGAGCTGTTAAGAATACCCACAATGGACTTGGGATAACACCTTCTTACTTCAGCACTGGCACCCCCTGCCCCGGGCTTGCTGGCAGTGGTGAAAGCAAAGTCCAAATGCAGCATATAAGTCTGATTTATCATGGCATCTGGTTGTGGGTGAAGAATTTTGTTATAACAAGGTTTACACCAAAAAAATCAATTTCGCAAGTAAATAAAACACTTTTGGGAATAAGGGCAGAACTCCATTTCAAAGTTGTTCTAGCCAGCTTAAACCTCTACCCAGAGTTACTGAACCTCAACTCGTAATGAAGGGGAAAATGTCCTACTCCTTCCTTGCTGAGGATGACCTTAAATGACACACCCGTCTCTGTGTTGGTTTCTTTTGCTTTGCTAGGATGAAATACCTGACATACACAACTTAAAAGAGAAAAGGCTCACAGTTTCAGAGGTTTCAGCCGATGGTCAGCTGGCTCCAAGGTAGAAACATCACAGTGGAAAGTTAAGGCAGAGGAAAGCTGCTCAACTCCCCACAGCCAGGAGGCAAGGAAAGAAGGAAAAGCCAGGAAGAGAGAAAGGGACCAGAGACAAGAAGACACCCTTCTAGGTCACACACCCTCAGTGAGTACTTCCTCCAGCCAGGCCACACCTCCAAAGCACATTTAGCTATGAACTCATCAGCGGACTAATCCATTCATTAGGTTAGCTCCCCATGATCTAATTACCTTCCAACAGCCTCACACCTAAATACACAAGCCTTTTGGGAAACATTCTTGATCCAGTCTCCCACTGCAGGATGTCCTAGCTGATTTCCAATGGAGGGACAGACTTGATCAACTATAGACATCTCAGCTGAATGTGCCAGCTTCTACTCAGGTGCTCCTACACCCACAGAGGCCTCCGAAGGTAGCTCTCCTCAGAGCTCCACTCCGTCTCATGGTCCTATAAAATAGAAAGCCTGACCTTAAAGAGAAGAGCCAGGACGAAGCCAGGGGTATGTATTTCCAAAGCACCGCAACACCCTCCCGTTCTATAACTGGTTCCTATGGCAAGGGCCCAGAGCCTCAGGGATCCAGTTAGTGCCAACAGGGCTACAGGTGCAAAAGGAACTGTATTTTATTCCCTTCCATCAAGCATGGCCTTCAGCCACCTGGCCCTTTCTCATTTCCACAGAACAGGTTTATACTAGGAAATGAAAGCCTGGGCCAGGGATGTAGCTCAATGGTGCAGTACAGGCCTAGCAAGCTCAAGGTTCTGAGTTCAATCCCCAGTACCACAAAAACAAAAACAAACAACAGAAAGCAAAGCCTGACAGCAGCCCTGAGTCCACAAAATATGTCAGGCCAAATGACCCAGGCAATTTCACTCTCTACCAGGAGGACAGACTTTTGCCTTTCCTCAGAAGTTCCAACTCCAAGGAAAAAAAATCAATGAAAAATTTGTACAAAAAACCAACCTGATTTTATTTCTTTTTGGGGGGGGGAAACATTTTAGAAACAGTACTACTGGTGTTATATGAAGAAGTATAAACAATGTTTTTGCAAGCCATAACAATAATAATATAACATTGATAAGGATTTTTTTACTTAGGTGCCATAATGTGTGCTGAACAATTTACATGGATTACCTCAAATACACGAACAATCTGCACAAGTCTTTATTTCTATTCCACAGATGAGACACTAAGGCTCAGAGTAATGTCCCTAAGATCACAGCTGGGATTCCAGAGTCTCTATAGAGCCTGAAGCTCAGGCTGGTTATAAAGGCTTGTTCCGCTTTACATCCAGAAGTCCCTCAAAGTCTCATGCCATCATCGGTGGGACTTCAGGGGGGACTGGATCGTGGGGCCACTATACTCATCAGTGGGTTAGTTCACTGATGGCTTTATAGCTGAAGGTGCTGTTAGGAGGTGGGGCCTGGTCAGAAGAGGTGGGTCACTGGGGGAGTGATGGGGACGGATGCCTCTCTCTCCCTGTCCCCTCCCTTCTCTCTGCTTCCTGGCTGCAATGATGTGAGCAGCTCCTCTCCACCAGATCCTTCCACCATGCCATCCTGTCATGGAGCTGGCCAACTATGGACTAAAACCGTGAGCCAAAATAAACCTCTCCTTCCTCAAGTTGCAGGTGTTGAGTGTTGTGTCCAGCAACAAGGAAATTCACTAAGATGGGCCCCAGAATTTGTTTTCTAGAACCTCCTCTAGACTCTGTATAAAACTGCTTTTCTTGGATAAAAAATATGATGTATACAAACAGTGGAATATCATCCAGCCATTAAAAGGAATGAAGTTCTGATACACGATAAAATATGGATAAATCTTGAAGATTTTATGTTAGTGAAGTAAGCCAGACACAAAAGGACAAATGTTATATCATGCTGTTTGTATGAAATATAGATAAAAGGAGAATTCACAGAGAAACAAAGTAGATACATGTTACTAGGAGTTGTGGGAACAGAAGGATGGGGAGTTACTGCTTAAATGAATAACTTTTATCAGAGTATTAAAAAATTTAGGCAATAAATAGTGGTGATGGTTGTACAAGATTGTAAATATAATCAATGCCACTGAACTGCACATTTAAAACTAGTTTAAATTGCAAATTTAGTGATTTACCACAATAAAAATATTTTAATCTTTTTTCTGCTTCTATTAAACAAAACGTATTTCTGTTGCTTTTAGCTAAGCATCTGATTGATTTTTCCATCTAAAATGGAAACTATGTTCTAGGCCACAACAGAAACCACCTGCCCAAATCACCCCAAAACCATAGTAACTAAGCAGATGAAGAAAATTATTTACCTACATAGAGACCCAACCAGGGAATTCTTTTGCATGGGTTACTGGAAGGTATCAGGGGACCCTGGCAGTACAAGAGGTTAAATTTTGGAAGCAGCCAGGGAGAATAGTTTATTTTACCAATGTCCTTTTATATTTTAAATACAAAAATATATCAGACAATGGCACTCTGAAAGTAGTTTTTCTAACCTGATTGACAGAAAACACAGCATCAGTTCCCTCAGGTGGCTGTATCTGGAAGCCATAATGTCACAGGTTTTACTTAGGGCAGAATGATAACCAGGCCAGACTTCCTGGAGAGGAAGCACCAATGATTTCTTGGTCTAGAAACCCGAACCCCAGGATGGAAAACAGAAAATCTCAAGTCAACCAACAGTCCTTACCTCCCTGTAGCCTGGCTGCTGAATTCTCTGTGCTTGGTGCTGGACTGAATGAGTAAAACAATTCCATCTGGTAATCCAGCTGCGCTTCTCCATTGCCAAACTCTCAATATTTCTGACTCTCCATCCCCAGGCCACTCACTGTTCAAGTTTAGACATCATCTCTTACCTGGTCCAGGGCAATAGGTTCCTAACTGTTTTCATCAGTTCACCAAGTATTTATTGAACAGTAACCACATATTAGGCACAGTTAGACCCTGAAGATAAAGTTGTGAACAAAAGAGACAAATCCTCCTCTGACCCTCAAAGAGCTGATACTCCCGTGAACTCTGGTGTGGAGTACCACTCCTTCACAGTCCATCCTTCACCTTAGCCAACAGGAAAGTCTTTCAAAAGCACAGATTGGATCAGGACCTTCCCATGCTGAAACTGCTTCTCTGGCTCCTCATTTTCTAAGAATAAAGTTTAGTTTCCTAAACAATGATGACCCACAAGACCCTTTCAAACTTAACCCTCCAACTCATACACACTTCTCTCCACATTCTCCCTAAGCCATCATCCTAGTTACAGCGAAGGGCTTGGGAGAACAGAAAGAAGCATCCCCTGGAGTATCTGGAACTTGTGGGCAGGGAATGAGCAGGTGTGCTCTCCCCATCCTCCTCGCATCCTGCAGAGCAGGAGGCTTGGGCAGCAGCTCAGCTGTACCTACTGTGGGCCTCACGGGGCTTTATTCGTTTGTTCTTTATTTGTAGAGAGCAAATATGAAAATGGCTTTGCCCTAGAAAGAGAGGGGAAAAATATTTAGGACTCAGGCACCAATGGCTCTCGTTGAAGTGCCAGGTATATAGGGGTGCTAGGAGGTGCCAGCTGCCCAGCACCTAGAGTCCTGACACCTCCATTCTGTGGAATTGAATTCAGGCACATTTATCTGTGACTGAGGTGGGGTAGAGCTTATTCAGGTCCCCTGGGAATTGCAGCCTCTTCTGAGAGCACAGAGTCATCCATCCTAGCTTCCTTGTTGCCAAGCAACCCAGAGCAAATCCCTAATGTCATTCATTTAGCAGCTCTGTCTCCAGCCACACCTCCATCACAGCACATGCTCCCATTTGGGGCCCCCACTGCATCAAACTTCCTGTTCCCCACACTTACCACACCCTCTGATGCCTCCATGACACTACTCATGTGGCTCCTGGTAACTGGAGCCTTTTCCACCATCTTCCTGGAAAATTCTTTCCAGATATTCAATGCACATATATCTCCCTTCAAAGTCTGTCATCTCTCTGCTGAGACTTCTGATCACCACCACATATACAGACCCTTTCATACATTGAGCAGAATTTCATTTGCTCACCTGGGGGCTCTGCTAAAGTTTGGTTATTGCAATCTACTTCTTTATATACTATCTCCCTATTGAATTGTAAGTTCCTTGGATATAGGGTCCATACCTTATATATTTTATGTTCATTTTTAAGAGATGAAGTCTCACTATGTTACCCAAGCTGACCCCAAATGCTGAGCTCAAGTGATCCTCTAGCTTCAGCCTCCCAAGAAATTGGGACTGTGGGTGAGCACCATCATGGCCAGCTCTCATCTCTATATTTTTATCCCTAGCACACAGTCTGGCAGAGAGTAGATAATCAGAGAATGTTTGGGAAGACACTGGAGTAGAAATGCTAAGTGTTTTTCTGCTATGTATCCTTAGCACATGTTGTGTCCTCATCCTACGTATATACTTCCCATCATTCCAAATGACTGACTCCTTTCTTACTCTCTAGGTACTGGCTGAAATTTTATCTTCTCATAAGCCCAATATAAAATTTTTCTTACATGTTACCCTGTTCTTTTACTGTATAGAACAGTTTATAATTTAAACTTTCATATTGATGATGTATCTTCCCTAATTGACTACAAATTCCATTATACAAAGAATTGTATCTGTTTTGTTCATATTGTGATACTTGGTGAATAGCACCTAGCACACAGTAAGTACTCAATAACTGTGAAAGAGGGGGGGGGGAGGGAGACAAGGAGAAAAAGGGAAAAGAGAAAGAAAACTAGGGAAATGTTATCTCTTATCATAGTGGACATCAACATGGACTTCTGGACAAATCTTGGTACCAGGAAAATGAAGTCATTATGATTCTACCTGGACATGTAGTTCAGAAGTCTTTTTTTAAGCAGGAGGAGTTTGTAAAAAATTAGAGAAACTCTAAATTGCTGTAAGCAGACCTTGATTAGATAGTCTGATTAGAGTTCAGAAGGCCAGAATGCTGATAGAAATGTGAACAGTAAAGGCTAGGCTCATGAGATTTTACCTGGGAATGAGGACTCTATTGACAACTGGACTAGAGACCATGCATGTTACATTCTGGCAAAAAAAAAAAAAAAAGCCTATATTTGCCCATGTCCTAAGACTTTGAGTAAGGCTAAATTTAAGGGTGGTAGACTAGTTAATCTAGAAAAAGAAATTTCAAAGTAGCCTGATGTTCTGACTGTGGCATGGGTACTGCTGGCTTCTTTTAACAAGACCTACAATGAAAATCGGGATCAAAAAGCAGAACTGAATAATTTGAATTTTTTTCTGGTAGCCTATGAAGGGTCTATAAAGTTGGGGACCAGAAGAGGTTTGTAACTAAAAAGATTACCAATAAAAAGTAACCAAATTTTTTCATTAGGACAATAAGAAAGATGGCTTGAAATCATCTCAGGAATCAACAAGCCTTTGCAGACTCGAGGATGCAAAACTGTAAGGCTTTTATTTTCAAAGAGCACCCTGGGTCCCCTGCTCCAGAAGGGCAATCTAGGGAATTGATTCCCAGGGATTCATTTCACAGTGTTTAGTCATCCAGGCACACAGAGGCCCTTACACTCATGATTGAGGGGGGAGGGTATTGGTGACAGGCCTTGGCATCTTCATATAGTACAGGTTTTTCAGGCATGCAGAATGCAATGGTTGTGGAGTTATGGAGGCTTCCACCCAGATTTCAAAGGAAGGCCTGGAAGGCTAAGCAGTGTGCCCCTCACTTAGCAGTGCATGAAACTGTGACAGTGAATTCAAAAGTACAGCGGAGACCTCAGGAAATTGGAAAAGCCAGGAACTTCAAATGTTTGAGGAAATCCAATGAGCAGAGCCAGCCAAAGAGAGAGGCCACATGGGCTATAACTGCCAAAGCCATAGAGCCAGGCCTGCCCAAGCCCTTTGGAGTGCACATCTCACCACAACCTACCCTAGGTGTTTGATATGGAACTACAGGATTCTGTTTGCCCTGATGCATACTTTGTCTTGATTTGATCCAATTCCTTGGGCCGGGGATCTAGCTCAGTGGCTCCACCGCCTGCCTCGCAAGCAGAAGGACCCAAGTTTGATCCCCGGTACCAAAAAAAAAAAAAAAAAAAATTTCTGATCCAATTCCTCTATTGCTTCCCTACTCCCCTATTACTCTCTTTTGAAATGGAAACTTTATCCCATGTCATTGTATGCTGAAAATATTTAACTTTCTTTTTAATTTTCACATCGATTCACCACTAAGTTTGCCTTGAATCTCAGGGGAGACTTTGGACTTGGATTTTTCAGCAGTGCTGCAACTGTTAAGATTTTGATGACTTAGCAATGGACCAAATGCATTTACATGATAATTTGGACAAGAAGCTTCTGGAAGCCAGAAGTGGAATGTGTGGTTTAGATTTAAAATATACTCCAAACTTCTCATGTGTTTGGAAGGTGATTGGATCACGGGGCACTTTACTGACTAGTAGATTCATCCATTGATGTGTTCAGTAACTAAATGTGCTGTTAGGAGGTTAGGCGTGGTTAGAGGTGGATCACTGGGGGTGTGACTCCCTCTCTCTCTCTCTCTCTCTCTCTCTCTCTCTCTCCCCCCTGGCTGCTATGTGATGTGATGAACATCTGTCCTCCACCAGGTCTTTCTCTCACATCCTTTCTGCCTTTGAGCCAGCTGTCTTTGGACTGAATCCACTAGAAACTGTGAGCCAAAATAAAACCCTCCTCTTTTAAGTTGCAGGTATTGAGTATTTTGTCCCAGTGATGGGAAAGTTACTAAGACAAGAAGAAGGAATCATTAACTGGCTTGATCTCCTGCTAGTGATGGTCTTAAACATATCGGCTGCTCCTGGACTCCTCTAAGAAAATTACTCACCAGTTTCAGTTCACACTTAAGGACAGCTGAGAGTTAGGTGAAGTGGAGCTCCCACTGCTTCCTGAATTGGAGGTTCACTTCTGCTCCCATTGCCCTCCTTAAGGAATCTTAGAATAATGACACAACCTTCTCCAATTCTAATATTCTCTCCAGAAAATGAATGTCATGGGCTGGTTGGAAGACCTCTATCCAGCAGACCCATCATGTGATCACCTGTTTAGGAAATAATCATGAAAAAACTGTTAGATTACTCATAGGCAGAAGATCACCTTTCTGCCTGTCTGCCCATCTGCAGAGAGGGGTGTAGAATGGGAAAGTGGCTTGCTCTCTAACCCTTGGTTAAAAGGAAGAACATCAGGTCCAGAAGCAAATTAGTTTAATTCTTTCTCCCTACCACCTCAGCACCCACAAGCAGTGGCTTTCCCCCTTGCTACACATGGGAACTTCTGGGACAGTTTTAATAAGCACTGACACTGGGTGCCACTACCAGACATTCTGATTCCATCCATTACAAGTACTGCCAGACATGGAAATATTCAAAGACTCCCTAGTTGATTCTAATGAACAGCCAAGATGGGGAGTCATTGCCCCATGGTGGAGCTTTCTTACCCAGTAACGATTTCATGGGGAAGTGACTGATAGCTTTGTCACCTGAAATCACTGTTGTCTCCTGACAGGGAAAAGCAGCCCACAGCTTGTCTGGCCACCTGAACCCCAGCTCCTGAGCTACTCAGAGCAGGCAGTACTTGAGGCAGCACCTTTTGAGACTTCACCAAAATGTTTCCAGGGAGCAGATGAGTCTGAGTTGGCAGGGCTACTTGTCACAGAGTTAAGGCAGTTGCTCCCTTTGTCATTGGGCTAACAGAACAGGAAGACACCTAGTTGGGGCTCTGCTGCTCCTTTCTTATGATGATTTCTGTCCTCTCTCTGGCTACTTTACCTTAGGCTATCTTGGTCACTTGCCAGGGACAGCTCCCAAATCAGGTTCTCTCTGTCCCTGCAAATAAGAAGCAGGCTATAAGTCTTGTGGTTTATTCTGACTATAACCTTCATTTTTTTCAGAATAAACATTTTTGGGTAAAGTTGTCAACACATCTATGTTTAGAAAGAGAGCTCTGACCGTGGGGGTTTTATTAGTGCCATAATATCTTACAGTCCACAAATTTTTACTGCATTTCTTCTCAGTAACAGTCACTGAGCTAGGGGCAGGCAATTTTTAAAAATGAGTAAGACTGAACTCCTCCTCTTTTTCAGCTAGGGAGGGAAATGCTGGGGAAGGAGACTGGTGTACAAAGATGAAAATGGGAAGCTGGGGATGCACCCAGGATGTCATAGAGGGCTGCAAGGATCTTCCTGAACTATGTGTCAAGATGGCTGCGAGTTGGCCAGATAGAGGTGGAGAGGACTTCAAGGTGGAAAGGTCATTGTGAACAAGGCCTGGCTTACAAACATGAGGGATGAAGGACTGAGAGAAGAACCTACATAGAAAGGAGAAAAACACAGCTGATGTAGAGCAGAGCCTGGGGAAAGAAGTCACACTAGCAAATGCGTATGTAGCTGGCACTATTGTGTGTGTGTTCATTCATTCTCACTCATTCATTTATTCTCTTAATTCCCACAGTAGTGTAATCAGAAAAGATTATCAACCCCATTTTATAGATTAGAAAACTAAGTTGGAGGAAGCATGTCTGCCCCAAATCACACAGCAAGTGGTGAAGCCAGATTCCTGCCAATGCAGGCTGGTCTGGAGCTGTACTTTAAAAGCTGTGTTCCACCACCTCTTACAATAGATGACTGAAGGGAACCATGTTTAAAGAGATTGGGTGTTGTCACGTATGGCTAAAGGAAACACTGTAGAATTTATAACAGATATTATACCATCACTGTGCATAAAGACAGATCAGGAAGGCAGGGAGATCAGTTCAAAGATTGGTAGAGAATGGAAGAAAGTCTGAACCAGGTGCTGGGTAGTGGGAGTGGGGAGGAAGCAAGATGGTAGGATGGGAGATCTTGGCTTTGTTCCACGTAGAAAGTCACCTAGTCATTATCCACAGGAAAGAATTCTAGTCCAGATCTCAGGATTGCCGCTGAAATCCCCCTTGGAGCACAAGACTGAGAAGAGTCTCGTGGAAGGGCAAGGCACAGAGATGGCTTCTCTTGACTTGGCACCAGCCCAGCCAGCTCTGCCTGCAAAGAGAGGCCCCATATGGCCCTACAAGGGAAGAAGGAGCTCGAGGCCAACACCTAGCTCTCCATGGTTCTGGACCTTTGGCAGGAGATGCCCACTGCCTGGCCCACAAGAAGCCTTGGGAATCAGAATCAAGGAACAGCGGACCCACCAGATCCTGTCAGGGCTCAGCATCTTGGCCACCAACTGGTCACACTGGAGAAGGCGGCTGACAGCACCACATGGCAGGAGACATGTCCGCATCTTCAGGCTGGAATCCACAGCCAGCTTCTCCAACCAACTGAGAGTTCTCACTAAGTCCTCTCAGCCTCCACTTGAGAAGCAAAGGGGAAACATTGACTAGAAAGACTTGGTGGTCATGTAGTGGCTCCACTCAGCAAAAAACCCACCTAGTGACCCTGCTAATCCAGGAAAATCCCCTCTGTCATTTCCTGGAAGCACAGGGAACAATCTCTTTGTCCCACGATATCAGACAGCCTCTACACTTAGCCAGAAGCCCAGGCCAGCTCCACTGTGACAGAGAGGCAGTCATCTTCTGTCCAAGTTAGTGGGACTTGGTGATCAATGAGAATTGAGGGTATGGGGTGGAGTCAAGTATGCTATGCAGATTCTAACTTAGAAGAAGAACAGTCTAGGAAGGGAGATGATAAACTCTACAGTTTTGGGCATGCAGAGTTTGGGGTGTCTGTGGAGTGGCAGTAGGCACAGAGGACAGGAGGTTGGCCACATAAATGTCCACAGTAGCAGTGTGGCCAAGTCGTCCCTGAGTATGAAGGAAGCCGAGAGGGGTGTGAGTGAAACAATAGCCCCTTGTTGCCTTGCTCTCCCCTTACCTCTGAGTAACTCGCCACAGAATGGGCTATCAGTGTCCATCATTTGTCAGATTCTCCAAGATCCTGCAGCATTCATTTTTGGCTGACATTTAGCAATTTCTCTATAGGGAGGCAAAGTTAGATTTTCACTTATCACATGCTATCTGTTATTCTGATTTAATTTCTCTGCAACTAAAGCTAGAAGCTTTTCAAGACGTAAAATTATTCTGATCTGAAAGACACAATTGCTTCAAACTATCATGACAGGTCAATTTAAGAACGCCAGAGGACGATAGCATGACTTCCAGGCTCATTTCTGAGAGCTGACACTCACTGTAGCAGTTTGGGGCCTCTCAGGAAGTTTGCTGAAGTAACAAAATTCCTTTAACTGATGCTATAGATTCCAGTCAAGACATCTTAGCCAAAGTAATAGCCCCAGAATATCAACTACCTCCTTGTATTCTCTCTTGCTTTCTCTCTCATAGTTAAAGACAGGAAAATCAACTTTTCTGATTGTAGAAAATGTGGCTGCCCACTTGCTTTATTGCCAATGCCTAGCCTCTTCCTTCTAAGTTAGCCTCCAAATCAGCTCAGACATTCCCTTTCATCCTCATCTTTCACCCTTTAGTTCTCATTCATCATTCCAGGAACACAAATCAACATTTAGCATGCCATTGAAAGGACATGTATCCCACTTTGTGCCACAAAACTTCATCATTCATCCAGCCTGACATCTCCTTCATCCATCTTTGGCTTTCAATAGATGCTGGAAAGCTCAAGGAGGTAGAAAAGGCTAAAGTTCTATTGGGTGGGTGTTGTAATGGCCATTAGCTGTCTACCCAATAACCACTGTTCCCTCCTACTTACCAGAGGGGAATGAAGTGTTCAAGGGAGTCTCAACAAGAGGCGAATAATAAGGGCTCCTGCAAAACCACTGGAAAGAGGGCTGACTCCGCTGAGAGTGGACACTTTTGTCCCTTGACCTCTTCTCTTCTCCCTCTTGGCTTGTTGATGTGGATTCTTTTAAAAGTCAAAAAACAACCAACTAATGTGTTTAAACCACTACAGTTAAGCTTTAATTCCTAGCAGTGATACTACTATGATTTGTCCCTGATAACAATACAAAACAAGGAGACAGAGCAGCCTCCTGGCCTTGACAGATGTTCTCTGGGAACAGTCACCAGAGTGCTGCATTGAAATCGGCTTTCTGTGTGTTTGTCTTCCACCTTAAATGGGCAGTTCCTCACAGGCAAATATTGCCTTCCTCAGTGCTGTGTTATAGCACCTAGTCCAGAGCCTGAGGCAGGGCGAAAACCCTACAAGTGCATGCCAAATGAATCCATAGAAGTTGCAGCAGGGTCTAGTGTTTAGGACTGAATCCTGGACTAACAGATAAAGCTATACACCATCAGCTGTTATTTTATCAAAATATACCAGGCCCCACTCTCTGTGCAGTGGCTGACTGATCAATGCCTCTTTGGGGTAAAAGAAATCCCTTCTTGGGCATTAAAATATTTTGCCATGATTAGTCACTTGACAAAAACCATTACATGCCTTGGCAGACTAGTCCACTGAGTTAGGCATTTTCCCATCCCTGGGACAAAATATCCAACACTTGAAACTTAAAGGAGAAGAGGTTCATTTGGGCTTATAGTTTCAGTCCATGGTTTCAGCCCATGGTTGACTGGTTCCAAGGCAGAATAGGCATAGTGGAAAAGCATGGTGAAGAAAAGCTGCTCACCAAATGGCAGCCAGGAAGCAGCAAGCTAGAGGAGGAGCTGGAGATAAGAATACACCCTACCAGGCCACACCCCCAGTGACCCACCTCCTAACAGCACATTTAACTACTGAATTCTCAATGGATTAATCCACTGCTGAGTATAGAATTCCCACAATCCAATCACCTTCCAAAAGTCCTTCCTCATAAGACTTTTGGAGGACATTCTTGATCTAAACATAACAACCACTTTTCCCACCACATTTTTATTGAGGATCTTCTAGCATGTGATTAATTATTGATAGCATCTGCTTTGTGAGTCACATGTCCTCAATACTCTGCCTACTGGTGAAAAGCCCAAAGTCTAGAGAGTGAGAAGACATGCCCAAAGTCATGTGCCATTCCGTAGAAAGGCAAAGATCTGAACCCTGTTCTCCCTACATTATCTATTTCCACATTACTTTGCTGCTTTTCTACTTCATAGCAGTCTCAGAACTGAGTTGAGCTGATCTTAATTCCAAAAGGGAAAATACAGTGCATTGAAGGAGGCCTCTGCTTTCAACCCAGGACCTACAGGCTCCTTCAGCCCCCAGTGGAGACTTGGAAGGACAGGGGCAGGGCCACATGCCCGAGCACCTACAGCCCCAGGTTTCCTTCTAAGACATGAAAACGTGTACAGTTGACTAAATTGAAACCAATATGCTGCTTGGCTGGAAGACGGCGCAATTGTTTTTGAAGCGGGTGTATTACGTTCTCAATGTTTAATCTGGCAGAAGCCATAAAAGACGAGTTCCAGGCCATTTGGAGCTTACATTGCAAACACGATAGTCAGGGAGGCAGCTAAAACCAAAAAATGACAGCAGTCTCAACAGAGTGGCACATACAAATTGATCTGGTTCTGACATGGATGCTAGACATCAACATGGAGTGAGAGATTCCTTTAACAGGAGAAAGGCAGCAAGCAAAGAAAAATGGTCAGATGTCAGCTTTTGCTTTTTAGTGTTTAGGGAGGCACCCTGAGATCTCAGGCAAAATCAGTACATCTAAGGCAGACATAGTAACTTGTAGCACCAGATGGCCAAGAAAAATATTCCTCCTCTGGATGCCAAGAAAGAGTTATTGAGCATATACCCAAGTCCATTAGCCTGCAACCTCAAGAGGTTCTATCCTTCCAGCCTGAAGCCTACAGCTGGAATAAGCGCATACCTAGTCCTAGCAATGAACTCTGCCTTGGAGGTTTCCCAGCTGAGGGAGAAAGGAGTGCACGGTGTGTAAGTGCTCAGACCTAAGTGTCAGCACATGGTCTCTGGATACAACAAATGTCTAATAAATGCTAGCTGTTAGTATTAAGGTTTTCAGCACATAGTCCAGACTTAAGAATAGAGTGGACCCTTGACTTATGAACTCAATTCATTCCCAAGGGCTGGGTGTAACTCAAGTTGGTCAATGAAGGCTCAAGATCCATTACACAGCCTTCCAAGTCTCTCTCCTATATACAGGCAGGTCTCAATGTCCTTAGACACTGGCCCAGGATTTCTCAATTAACCCCACACAGGAAAGGATGTTATAATGTTCCTTCCAGAACAGGGTTAAATCTGTATCTGAGACCATCTGGAAGCACAAGTGGCTGGCATTCGGGTTGTAACTCAAGACTTTGTAAGTTAAAACTAAAATTCTGGTCTTAACCCAAGTTGTTCATCTGTCAGGCTGGTCATAACTTGAAGGTCCACTGTATTTAAATACGAGGGCAGGTCATCGCCATCGCCTGGCTTCTCTTTAATATCCACAGCATTATGTACATTCATGGCAGTGGATGGCACCTGGCATCTCTCAGTATCAGGTCAAAGGCATGGCATTAGGATTTCTAAGAAGGCAGAATTTAAACCTTGAAGCAAGCTCACAGACGTGAACCTGGGGTTCATCAGCTTGAACCTTCTCTCTTGAAATATCCTCTGGGCACAAGGACCTTCATAGATTATACTTTTATTACACTGGGATCAAGTACTTCCGTGATTCGCACTGATTTCTCACAACTCTGTGAACAAACTGTGATACAGAGAGGGTAGAAAGCTTGCCCACAGTGCCACAGCAGCCTCAAGAAGCAGCAGAAATGATGGGGTTTTTTTCCAAATTTGGATTTCTAAATCCAGTATTCTTCCCACTACATCACAGCTGTGCCTTTATTTATAGAAGCATAAATAAGATTGCAAAAGAAATGTTTAGCTTCCTTAAGAAAGCCAACAGTTTTTAAGAGTCTATAAAATTACTTTAATCTAACCCATCTGTCTATAGAAACCTACTGCATTAATTACAAATGTTGTTACCTGTTCATTTAACTGAGAACAAATATGCAAAATTACTACTTGTAAGACTGTGTTGTGCCAATTGTTTGCACACCTAGCTTTTCCCTGAAAGACAACACTGTGTAGTAGAAAATATGGGGGCTCTGAAGTCAGAGAAGTGGGTTCAGATCTTGGCTCCATCATGTACCACTTCTGTGGCCTCAGACAAACTATTTAACTTCCCTGACCCTCAAGTTTCTCATGTGAAAAGCAGTTTTTAATACCAATTTCAGAATTATTGGAAGGATTAAATAAGATGGAAGTCACCTACTGTCTGGTAACTCATAGGTACTACATAATAGAAAGCTGTCACTATCCCTTGTGAAATAACTACACTTCTTAAAAATATTCCCAAATTCAGCCTGCATGATGGTGCATGCCTGCAATCCCAGCACTTTCAGGAGCTGACATAGGAGGATTGCAAGTTCCAGTCCTCCCTGGGCAACTTAGCAAGATCCTGTCTCAAAATAAAAAATAAGAAGGGATGAGATATAGATCTGGGTCTAATCTCCACTACTAAAAAACAATCTTGAGTTCAAATATATTACTAGTTCAAATGAATAAATCTCACTAAATACAGCAGTCTAATAAACCAGCAAGTTCAAAACTTCAGACCATAGAAATGGTCATGTCTACAGAGGAAAGTGTACGTATACAATAATATTAATTATACAATTGGCTACAGTAGTGGAAAATGGGAAATAAGCTATGTCTGTATCCACCAAAAGAGGGTTGGTTAAACAAATTATGATTTATCTATATCAGGGCCAACTTTTTCTGCAATACAGTCTGGTTTCTGTTGCAACTATTTATGTCTGCTGTTGTGAGTGAAATCTGCCATGGAGAATATGTTAAAGGGGCCAAGTACAAACTTTATTGACAGATACTGATGAAGGCCAGATGTGGCCTCAGGAATTGATGTGAAAGGCTGAATACTATAAAACCATTAACAAGAAAATCAAGTAGACCTGTAAATATTTAGGCAAAGGGATATCCACAAGGATTCCTACAAATCATAAGAGAAAGACAAACAGTGCAAGAAAAATTGAGATAAGAATATGAACAGGCAGAAATTCCAAGAGCTACTTAGGAAAATTGCTCCACTATCTAATTAAGGAAATTTTCCAAATGCAAACTAAAGCAAAATGATTATATTTTCATTCATCAGGTATGCAAAAATTAAAACACTGGCAAAGTCAACTGTTGATGATATGGCAGAGAAAAGACTCCCCTCATACACTGTTAGAAAAATATAAACGAGGGCAACCACTTTGGAAGATTCTTTGGCACAGTCTATTAAAACTGCAAATGTGCCTACCCTCTGACACAGTGTTTCTTCTTCCAGATCTCTACCCAGGGAACCACTTTTACATATGTACAAGAAGACTGGATAGGAAGCTAATTGAAGCATCTTAATAGCAAGAAACTGAAAATGACCTAAAAGGTCCACCCATAATGGCAGGGGAAAATATAATGCGGCAGAATGCAATTCAGCAATTACAAGGAATAAACCAGCTCTACGTTCATAAATGTAGATAGATCTCAGAAATGCAATGCCAAGTTTCAGAGCAATCCTTATAGTAATATACAATTTATATAAGAACACAGCCCAAAGTCAAATAATACTATATATGTAATATATATGAGTGCTCACTTCAGCAGCACATATACTAAACTGTAATATACATGAGTACACATACGCACAGATCTTTAATCATCTGAAAGCTCGTGCACTAAACTCAGAGAAGTTATCTTAAGGCATAAGGGAGGAGACCAAGTTTAGAGGTGGTGGTCAAGGTGGACTTAGCTTTACCTATAATGTCCTAACTTTTAAAAAACAATGTATCTATGTATTATTCCATAATTCAAATAAATTTAACAAAAAGATGTTCATGATTCATTCAATGAGTAGCTAGGTTGCAAAACCACATATATTGTGTGATGCTGTTTTATTCTTTAAATTATACATTGGTCTTGCATATGTGAGTAAACACCAAATAGTTAACAGGACTGCGGTGTTGTGGGTGGGAACCAAGGGCTGAGGATAGACGTGCTCCTTTTATCTGATGAGGCAGGATGCTGTTGAAGCTGCTCTGGAACTGAGTTGGCCAGGTCTGATCCCAGCGATGTGACTTCTTCAGAGCCACATGGCCATGGAAAAGTCAACTTCAGTTTTCTCATCTGAAAAATAGGGATGATAATATCTGATGGAGTGCTTAGTAAGAGCCAGGAACTCTTGTAAGTGCTTCAACGTAATTAGCTCATTTCATCCTGCCCTCAAGCCTATGAGGTGGGGTTATGTCTGGTTTAGAAGAGGAAACTGAAGTATAAAGAGGTTAAGTGACTTGCCGAAGACCATAAGGCTAGAAAGTGGCAGAGCTGGCTCCAGGGACCACAGCCTTCAGTCACAACCATTACTCTATGTGGAAATTACTGCTGTCTTTATGTTTTAAAATACATAAATATATAAATTTATAATGCTTGAATTTTATAACAATATATATGTATGTGAGTTTGTGTGTATTGGTTTCCTATAGATCCTATAACACATTGACTTAGTGCTTCAAACAATAAAAATTTGTTTTCTACAGTTAAAGGGCTCAGAAAAAGTCTAAAACCAGGGTGCAGAGCTTTAGAGGCTTTACAAGAGAATTGACCTCCTTGCCCTTTTCTACCTGTGACAGGCACCTGCACTCTGTGGCTCATGGTCACTTTCCTTGTCTTTAAAGTGGGTCTTCCAACCTCCTAGTCACCACACCTCGCCTTTCTGACTTTAACTCCTCCTGTGCTCCTCTTGTAATGCCCTTGTGACTACACTGGGCCTACACATATATTCCAGAATGATCTCCCTATCTCAAGATCCTTAGATTAACCACATCTACAAAGTTCTTTTTGCTATGTGAGGTGGCACATTCAGAGATTCCAGGGGTGAAGGTGCAGATCTTTGAGGACCATTATATGTGTGCATATGCATTCACATATATCTACACACACATATGCATACGTTCATAAAAAATTCAATGAAGGAAGTCAGATATATTCATCACACATGCATAATGCATCCTGATTAACAGCATATTAGACACAAACCATGTTTCTATACATAGACTTTTTAATGGCAGAAGTCTGCGCTTAGGAAAAGGAAGTGTGACTGAGTCTCCTCCCGGGAGATGAGAGGTCCAGAGAACGGGAGGCCCAGCTCCCATGTCTGCTTGTGTGGTTGGGAATCATTTACCTAGCCCAATAGAGCAGGGTTAGAAAAAAGAAGTGGTGACTCACAGGATACATAAATCCCATGTCTCTCTCTCTCTCTCACGCACACACACACACGCACACACGCACAGCAGATACCTGATTTGAGACAGCAGTATGATTTGAAGCCCCACCTCACACACGCACACACCAGGGGTCAGGCCACAGACCAGAGAGGATCAACGGGCTGCTGGTCCACACTGATTTCCAGGTCAGGTCTGCGTCAATTATGACACACTCTCTGACACCTCTCTGCTGGGGCTTTGGCAATGTCTCCTGAAATAGCATTATTCTGACCAACCTGAGCACTAAATCTTCTGCTCCAGGAAAGAAGAGAGCTTTGTGGTTTCCTTGAGAAATCTTCACATCTGGCTTTCGGCTCCAAGAGCCTCAGTGGTGCCACTAAGTTGATTCTGTTTCTTCTCGAAAACACTCCCCACACAATTCCATGCATTTTAATTTCCAATCAGCCTTGCTTTGTGAAGGTAACCACACCACGGCAGAGTAACAAGCCTCTGTGGCTATTCTACAGACCCTCAATTACCTTCTGGCTGAGCCTGTTTCAAGAAACCATTTAGAGCTACACTGCCTGCCACACCAGGTTGCCTGTCCTGACCCAGCCCCACTGTGTGCAAGCACCATCAGGAGCCCCGTCAAGGTACATCTTGGCTTTCACTTCCTGTCTCTGCCAGCACACCCTGATGCTGGCAGCTGGTCAAGACAAACATGGGAGACCCTCTCCAAGCTCCATACGGGGAGGGAGGCTTGAGCAGACCTAACCTGTCACATCTTAAGAAAGCCATTTCTACTTGCTGAGTTTCCTTATCAACTAGTTGATGGGGAAAACTAACATTCCAGGTCATGGCCAGCCCATAGTACTATCACATATATTTATCACAGATGATCATTAAGATCTCTCCTAGCTTAAAGATTCTATAACATTGTACTCAAGTAGCTCAGAGTTGTGTATGGAAAATAATTAATCTAGCCTGCCATTTTTTTTAATCAAAATTATTCAAAATGAAAAGTTTTCACAACTGAAAAATCTCCAGGCTTCATCAGGAATGTGATTGATTAAACATGTTTTCCATTTCTACATTCCTACACAAATCTTTAAAAGGAAGTGGGTATTGAGAACAGACAAGCAGTATATTCTATCTGGAGTCAATTTAGAATTCCTGTCTTATGAGATACAGCACACATCTTGATACCACAAGCTAAATGACTAAGAGGTGTTTTTCCTCATTTTAAATATGATTTATAACCATCAAATGTAACAAAATTACATGAGGCCTAAGCCATAGCAGTGAAGTAAAGGGAAACAGCTACACATTTAGAAAAGGAGATGGCAGGGTGGAGGATAGAAGGAAATGGGGAAATGTAGGCCAAAAGATGCAAAACAGCAGTTATGTAGGATAAAGTCTTAAGATCTACTATACAATATGAGAACTATAGTTAATGATAAAATCATCCCCCCTTATCCATGGGGGATATGTCCCAAGACTCCCAAGGGATACCTGAAATCATGGACAGTACTGAACCCTACATATGCTATTCTTTTCCTGTATGCCCTGTAGTATTACTACATGGTCCCAGAGTTAATCTGTTCCATGTTTCATGTTTTATGCACTGCTGCTTTCTGTGCATCACTATCCTTGTGCTTTGGGGCCATTAATGAGTGCTATAAGGGTTACTTGGATACAAGCACTGCAATACCACAAAGTCCAGCTGAGAACTGGAGTAACAGCTAAATGACTAAGGGACAGATAGTGTATTCAGGGTGACTACACTGAAAAAAGGGATAATTCACATCCTGGGCAGGATAGTAGGAGATTTCATCTCACTACTCAGAATGCCAGGCAATTTAAAACCTAAGAAATACTTCTGGAATTTTCCACTCAGTACTTTTAGACATCAATTTGCCACAGGTAACTGAAACCACAGAAAGCTGAAAAACAGATAAAGGGAAGGTTGCAGTTTTGTATTATATTTGGGACTTTTGCTAAGAGAATAGATTTTAAGTACTGTTGCCACAAAAATTGGGTTGCTATGTGGGATGATGAGTATGTTAGCGTTCTTGACCATAATAACAATTTAATTATCTATATGTACATCAAAATATATTGCATGATTTAAATATGTGCAAAATTTTAAAGGGAAATAAACATCTATTGAGCATCATTTATGTGTCAAACACTGTATTAGGCCCTTTATATGAGACAGATGTTGCCCTAAACTTCAAATAAGGAAATATAGAGCTGTTATATAAGTGACCTAGGTCACTCAACTAATTAAGTGGGCATTGAGATTCATAATGTCTCGATTTCTATGCTTTTTTATCATGCCATCTCTCCAGCATGTTGAAGTGGGATAAATTTTCAAACAACCACAGAGAAGAGGATGTTGGATGTGATCATAAAATCTGTAATATAAAAGATTATGACAAATATAAAGTTAGGTTTAGTTAATCATAAAACTGAGCTTCAGTTCTCTTAACATTTAACAGAACATTTATGGGTATATTACTCCAGGGAGAGAGTCCAAACTTGTAGGCATATTCTTGGAATTTGGCCATGGAAACCAGGTCAAGCTTCCATTTTTTTTTTCCCAAAATTTCCAGAGGTCTTTAATGCTTTCATAAATCTGTTTCTGATTCTCCATCCTCTTTACCCATAAATGGCATAGCCTCAGCCTGCACCTCTCAAACAGTCCTGACAGCCTGGGGAGCTGGAGGCATCATAGAGGACAAGGAGCAGGAGTTTTGTCTTAACTCCAGACTGGGTAGTGTCATCCTCAGAAAGAGCCAAGAGGTGTGAGAAGCGGGCGCTGTGTGGTGTTTTGGTCACTGATAGATCTCACTGCCTCACGCACTGCTGTCCCACCGCTTTCCTGGGACTTTAGTATCAAAGAACTCAGTGGTACAAGGTATGGCCCTGCTCTCTCTCTTCTGCTTTACTCTGTCTTAAGCCTTGTCAAAAACTGTAACACCTAGGGGCGGGGACTTAACTCAGTAGTTCCGGCGCCTGCTGCGCAAGCGCAAGGTCCTGAGTTTGATCCCTGGTACCAAAAAAAACCAAAACTGTAACAGCTGATGGATGTAGATCACATAGCAAATGAGGAAGCCAAAAAGCTCAATCAAATAGCTCAGCGCATCAGACATATCACCTCTCACAAAATGCAAACTGCAAATTGACTCTAGGTCAAGGTTTTTTAAACTCAGCAATATTGACCATTGGGAGCGATAATTCTTTGTAAGAATTACAAAGTGAAACGGTCTGTATCTCTCATTCCCAACTTCTGTCCCCCAGCTGAATCCTACCATCCCCAGGCTTCTGCTGAGATACAGCTTCTGGGTGAGCTCCCCTGTTTCCAGAAATCTGGATTATGTGTTCCCTCCAGTGTGCCCTCATACACCTGAACTTCCCCCTCAGAGCATCCATAGTAATCGTTTCTTAGATTGGACGGCATGACGGAGAATGTAGACAGTATCTGACCCATAGTCTATTGTATTTTTGCTCCCATTTAATCCCTCATTTGTTGCTATTGTCTCCATAGAGCATCCTCACCAAATTGTGATCAAGCCTCTACTTTTATACCTTTGATGGTGGACAATCCATTACTTTTCTTTTTCTTTCTTTTTTTTGGTACCAGGGATCAAACTCAGATCCTTGTGCTTGTGAGGCAGGTGGTAGAACCACTGAGCTAAATCCTTGGCCTACTTTTCAAGACTACTATCCTATTGCTGGATAGTTGAAAATATGCCATAAAAAGTGTATCTTAATCATAACCCCCAGTTATGCTTTTATATTCTCTTCTTGGCTGTGATTCTACCCCTGGGACTACCACTTTCAGACTGACAGACAAATACAAGCAACCTACATCCCAGGCTGATGTCTCTCCGTCACCTACTCTCTTTTGAGTTTGGTCAATCAACTGTGCATGTTCAGAGAATACAGACCTCTCTGTCTTTCTGACTGAGCGATGCTTGATGAGACAGAAAAGTAGAATAAATCTCTTCCAGGCCCAGCCTAGGAGTTTGGGCCTTGGTCTGGGTCCTGTCCCCACTGAGCAGAGATTATGATAGTCACTACTTAATATCTGGAATCAGAAGCTCTCCTGCTCCTGCCTAGTTTTATGAATATTGTTGGGACACCAGGTGGTGGTAAATTCTACATTATCATTTGGGAAGTCCAAATGGTTGTTCCAAGTCTCCAATGGCTGTACAATTTGTCCAGTGAAGGTGACCCAGAAAGAAGTTCAGCACCCAGAGGGAAGATATGGAGGAACACAGCACAGGCTGCCTGAAGCCAGGAATGGTGCCCCTTGGCTGGTACCATGCCAGGCCCTTTGGCCTCCCTGAGACCTCTTCAGACCTTCCACACCCTGTAACCTGGGCATCCCTCAATCCTCAGAAAGGAGCAGCTACACTTATATCTGGCCAGAAGCATCCTTATTACTTCAGTTATGCTCTCCAGTCTCCCACTGAAGAACATCTTGTCTTCTTCAGGAGGTCCTTGTTTCTACTCCCACTAAATCATTCTTCCACTGTTGCTAAAAGGATCTTTCTAGTACACAAATCCAGCCTTATTACTCCTCTGCTCAAAGCCATTGAATGACTGTCCATTACCTTCAGACCAAAGTCTAAACTCCTCTACACTACTCCTGTCCTCTTTCTGGGGTCATGGCTGACCTCTATCATGTGTATCTCATAGTACACATCTCAAACATCTGGAAATTTCCCCAAAGTCTCATGGTCCTTAGTACAGTCATGACCTCACGTGTTCTAGTTCCTCTGCCTAGAATGACCCTCCCCGCTCCCGTCTTCATCATGGAAGAATCACCACTGGTCCTATAATAATCAACTCATCTCCTTCTCTGGGAAGCATTCTGTGACCTGCCCAACCCACTCCATACACTTTATGTTAGCTTTTCATCACTGTGACCAAAAATAACAAGGAAGAAAGGTTTATTTGGGCTCATGCTTTCAGAAGTTTCAGTCCATAGTCAGCTGATCCCATTGCTTTAGGCCTGTGGCAAGGCAGAAATATGGCAAAGGGGTATGTGAGAGGAAAGCTACTCACCTCATGAAAGCCAGAAAGCAAAGAGAAAGAGCCGAAGGAAAGGACTGGGGACAAGATGTCATCCCCAAGGTCAAGTCTTCATCACCCACTCCCTTCACACAGGCCCCACCTCCTAAGTTTCCATTATGTCCCAATAATGCCATCAAATTAAGATCTCATCAATGGATAAATCCACAGATGGCATCAGAGCCCTCATGATCCACTGACCTTCTGAAAGCCCCAACTCTGAACACGTGACACTTTCAGAGGACATTCCAGATCGAAACCTTAACACACTCCCAGGCTATATTAGTGCCCCCTCCTTCATACTTCCACAGGTCAAATATTTACCCCAATATAAACAACACTCATCACAAACTTCTATATGTGTCTTTGGATCTAATTTCCTGCATTCCCCTCCAAGTCAGAACAATGACTAGTCTCATGTGTAGCCCTCCTGCTCAGTACAATGGCATAGTACTACTGGCACATTGTAAGTTCTCCATATGGGTTTTTTTTGTTATTGTTCCATATATGTTTTTGAATGAATAGATGACCAGTGACAATTGACAAAATGAATAATCTTTTTTTTTTGGTACCAGGGATCGAACTCAGGTCTTTGCACTTGCTCAGCAGGCGGTGAAACCACTGAGCTAAATCCCTGGCCCAAAATGAATAATCTTACTGTGTTAGTCAGCATTCATTACTGCAACATAATACCAAAGATAATCAACTTATAAAAAAAGAAAGGTTTATTTTGGCTCATGGATTAGTAGGATTCAGTCCATGACCTATTGCCCCCATTACTTTGGGCCTATGGTGGCACATCACTGCAGAAGTATTTGGGGAGGGAGCCCTCTCACTCCATGGCTGATCACTAAAGAGAAAGAGCAAGAGACCAAGGTCCCACAATCCCCTTGAAGGCTATACCCAATAACCTAAAGACTCCCACTAGGCTACTACCACCCAATGGTGCCACACTGGGGGAAAAGTCTTTGGGAGATATTCCAGATCCACTCACATTATGATAATTCCTGCACTCTGTGTATAGGCTGTAATCTAGTTAATAATATATTAACCTCTCTTATACATCCACTTCCAAATTATAAGAACTTTCCAAATCAATGAACCATGATCTAAGTTTTCACTGTGTAACTTTAGCAACCTGTACTCTTTGAGTTTATTAAAAGTAAGTTAATATTTGAGTTCTCCAGTGACAGTGGCCATTATTACTGGCTTTTATATTAGACAATACAGATGCAAAACACTTCCATCATCACAGAAAATTGAGTAGCAGTGCTAGTCTAGGACAAGGCATCTGAATTGGGAAGCAGATGATTTCATATACTTTCACCCTCAGGGAGATAAAAATCTGCTGCAGCACTGGAAAAAATATCATCCCCAGTATTCCCTTGATCAACTGTCCTCTTGAAGGACAGCTGATTATGGCTCATCAGACATTAGCCAAGCATTTCTGTCTTACCTATGGTTCTAAAAATTCATTTTTGCATATATATAAAATATCTCTGTGTTGTGCTGAAGTAAACAATCATTTTAAAATTTCTAACCCCTTAAAATTATTTTTTATAATTACCATATGGCGCGCTTATTTTCAAGGGTGTTAAGAGACTAAATTAATGTTTTTTTGAAACCTTACCTGTCAGAGCTGCTATTAGAGGATCCACTGAGAGTCTACTAGTAACAAAAAGTTGGGTGGAAAACCTTAGCTTATTCACATGGAAACACGTAAATAATGAGAAGAATTCCCTTGTCAGTTTTAATTTATCATTTATCACTATCAACTATTTATTAAGCATCTACCATTGTTTGGCAGTGAATGACAGAAGGAAAATGTGATTCCAGCAGGAGACTTGTGATTACTTCTTAGTGTAGAGTCCCTAGCATCCATCAAAACTCCTGTCATAGGAGGAAAAGTTACAGAACCATGAGATGGAGAAGTGGAAGGTGCCAGCTGGTGGGTTAAGCTGTCTCTGCCTCCATGGGGTGACTATAACCCGGGATATTAACAGTGTAGGTCCAGACCTGAATTATTCCCATATACCAAAGGGTATATGATAACCTTCATCAATATTGTCTCCTCATTGTTGTCATCAATTTCTAACATCTAGATAGTATTATTAGGTCCTCATTAATCAATTACTTGGAACTGACTTTTACCAAGTCTTACAGCATGTCCCAGTGACCTAACACTGGTGTTTGAGTCTGTTCCAGGATCCGATTACCTCAGGAACCTGAGATAGAAGTCCAGAGATTGCTGGGCAGGGAGGCACTGATGTAGTAGACATCTATAAACTCTCTAGCACCCCCATCTCACCCTATCTACACCCAATCTACACTTCCTAGGGGAGCTGGTGAAATTCTTCACTCTACCTTCTAGACATAGTTGACTGGTCCTGAGTGGACACTTGACCCAAAGGGACAATAAGCCTCCTCTGAAGAATGTTTGATACGAGACAGCAAAAATGGTAGTGAGTCCCTCTCCAGAGATGGACGCAATGAGGGGTAAAATTCAGAAGCTACAGGGGTCCATGTTCACTACCACTTAGAGAAAGTTGTAGGAACAGATGTGGGCACATGTGGGGAGAAGCAGGAAAAATCCTTAGCTGTGTCTAAGCTCCTGATTGCATGTGTCCTGACCCCAGCTTCATTTCTGGCCTCCTACTGATGTGTGGTGTTCATCCCTTCCTTGGATTCCAGACCTATACATTTCTCTTTTGACCTCTAGTTATTCAAGTTAGGTTTTTTTTCATTTGCAAACAAAGTTCTGATTAACACTCAACCTCCAGTGAGGTCCTAGGCTCTCGGCATACCATAGAGGCCCTATCTCACCTAGAACTCACCTTCCTTACCAGTTAATGCTACTCTCTCTCACTCTCTCTCTCTCTCTCTCTCTCCACCAAGCTCCCCCTCCTTGAAACATCCTTGCCTAACTCTGTATATTCTATTCAACTTAAACCACTGCAGGTTGTGCACTGCTGTATTCCCAGGGATTAGCACAATGACTGTCATACAGTTGGTGCCCAATAAATATCCAAACTAAACCAATAAGCCAGTACATGAAAATAGGTGCTTAGTCCTGAAGAAGCTTTCACTCAACTATCACAAGTCTCTATGAAACATTCTTTCCTACTATCGGAGCATTTCTCCAGGTTAAGAACACTCCTCTTATATTTAGGCCCTTTCCCTGGACAGCTCTGGATACTCATTGGCTGGGTACTCACTCTGCCCATAAGGATCCCCCCCTGAAAGTTTATTGCAGACCAACCCTCTCTGTAGGCAGATCTCTCCCCACCACAGCCAAGTAAATACACATAAAGATGTAGATTCTCCAGCTTGACTGAGACATCATAGATTTAGTACTCCTAAAAGTGTTTTTACTGGCTGCCTTTTAATAGCTGCCCATTTTATTAACTCTTGGAACATTTTCTATAGAGAGCTGATCTCTTTGTATGACATTTTTATTTCTCTTAATTTCACTCATAGAAGGTGATGTAGACTTAAGGCTCTAGGATTTCCATGTCTGCCATCACTCACCTTTGGAATTTCTATCCTTGAAATACCCACAGTAGCAGCATCTGCCCTAGCAGAGGGCCAGCACTGGCAGCAGGCCCATCGCCACACTCCCAAGGGCCACAGTGGACTTCAAGTGCAATGGAAGATGAGTGCTCATGGCAATCTTTGTCTTCCTCATTTAAACCCATCCAGATCCCTTTTTCTACTCCTTTCCTCTGTGCTCCCTTCCCTGCCCCCTCTTCACTTTCCTGCACTCTCAGGATCACTGCTCATGAGGGTTAATTTTATGTGCCAACTTAGCTAGGCCATGGGATGCCCAGACAACCAGAGGTGTTCTTGGAAATGCCAGGATTTGAACTGGTGGACTGTGTGAAGCAGATGGCCCTCCCCTACGTGAGTGGGTATCATGCAACCTATTGAGAGCTTGAAGAGAACTGAAAGCCAGAGGAAGGTTGAATTCATGCTAGCTTACCCCGTGAGCTGCAACATCCATATTCTCACACCCCTGGTGCTCCTGGTCCTCAGATCTTCACATGAAACCAGCTTTCCTGGATCTCCAGGTTTGCAAAGAGTAGACTGCCACAGTTCTCAGCCAATACCTCCTTTTCTTTCTTCCTCTCTCTCTCTCTCTCCTCTCTCTCTCTCTCTCTCTCCTCTCTCTCTCCTCTCTCTCTCATAGATCTCCTATTATTTTGTTTCTCTAGAAAATCCTAATACAACTTCTGAAATGGCTCTTGGGGACAGAAAAGAGGAGAGGATGACAGGAAGGAAAACAAGAGATCTTCTCTCCCTTACTCAAGTGCTCTTTCCCTGGGTCCCAGTTTCCTGCTGAGCCCACCCAGCCTTCCTTCAACAGCCCGCCCACCTCCAGCACTCGCCCTGGCAGCACACCGCTGGGCTTCATGGCTGGCAGTCTGGAGCTGTGGCTGGCAGCCAGGGTGCTCCACTTCTCATTACTCTTCTCACTGCAGTTCATTTTCCCGTGATTGGAGGCAATTAGGATGCCAACAAACGACTCGCCCAGCCTTGCTTGGCAGTTACATAACCACAGACATGTGTGCACTGCCCATCGGAAGTAAGTGAGCCACTAATGATGAAGGTTAATTGCAAAGTGAGAGTCACCTTAGAACAGCCCTTCACTGCATTTTGTCTCCTCTCAGGCCAGTCACCGATGCCTTGACTATGAGGCCCAAAGTACTTTGTAGTGTTCTTTTTGGAAAACAGAATTGCTGATCCATGCTTATGGGTACAGAAAGGGGGCGGAGACAAGTTCTGTAACACCTCCTGTCCCTGAGAACCTGAGACATTGTCCCCCAAATAATCCCAGGCTTTGAACTCTTTGGCCTATTTGCTGTATTATTAATCCTCATGCTCTTCTGAGTGACTCAAGGCTTTGTGTCTTACCTTTCTCTTGCTTCAAGACACTTAAATACATCCTAAGGATGTCTCTGATGTTGCAGAGTTCTTCCATACCTCTGAGAAGACCATGCCCTAATGAACATCAACTGGCCATACATAATGTCCCAGGAAGAAACAGCATAGGAGGAGCTCCACCCAAGCCCATACTGTGGACTCCTAACCAGATCTTTTCCAGCAAGCTGTATCTGTGCTGACTTGAAATTTTCTCTTTCACATTTTTCTATAAAAACTGGCATAAGAGCAGCTTCTGCAATCCCTTCAAGTTGCCGCAGTTGTATCACCCTTGGTGTTACACATAGGAAGACAAGACCCAACATCCGAATCTGGAGGAATTGGGAGGAAATTCACACTTTGAGCATGAGGTGACTTGGGAGCATGGCTGAGTTGAGGCTGGAAACATGAGTGTGTTGGAAGTCCACTTTGTGAGGCGAGAGCAACTCTGACCATTGCAAGAATTCATCAGGCTTAGGTTCTCTAGCATCTCTTGAGGGCTGTCTCATATTTGGTGGTAGTAAAAATCTTTTCCTTTGCTTCATTTTCATCCATTCTCTTCTCATACATGGATGAAATGAAGCACATTCTCACATAACATTTTATTTCTTCCTTATCCTCCAAAATGATTTCATAATCCAATGTGTCTATAATACACTTTTGATTGAATAACATACCAATAAACATGCCATATTTATTGCCATATGATGATGGCTGTTTTCATCAACTGCCACGAAATGCATTCTTCTAAAATACTATATATGTGACCTATTCACTGTATACTGATGGGTCATCAAATTCCCCTGTCACTCCTTATTTTCACCTTTCAGTATGTGTCCTTCCTCTCATGTGGATAGGACCTCTGGTCTTGGAACAAAATGGCTTATCAGTCATCTTTGGTGCAAATCTTTCTGTTTTTCAGGAGTTAAAACAGTGTGAAATATCCTTAAAAGAAAAGAACTGGCAGGTATAGAGTACAAAGAGAATGAGGCTGGTGGGGTAAGCAGAAGCCAAACAATGAAAGTTAAAGAATCTGTACTACATCTTGTGGACCAGCAGCACTATTTAACATATTTCCTTCAGAAAAACTAGGGTATTGCTCATATGTACATTGCCAAAGGCATGCATAGATTTATACACCATTCCCCCTCTTACTAGCTATAAATTCCCCCTTCCACTCCCCACCAAGAAACACCTCACCATGCAAGTGATTTAGGGTACTATTATTATAGAAATAAAATGTATCCCCCATAATATTCAAATAAATTATTCACAATCTTTAGGGCTTTCACTCTTGTTAGTAACAAGTCTCTGACCCTATGGAGATTTTTGTCTGTTTTGTTTACTGGTGTAACCCAAACATCATACCAGTAGCTGACACGGAGTAGATGCTCAATAAATATTTACTGAATGGGAGGACAAATGTGCCTTCTTAGAATTGATGTGACAAACTAGTGTGTCATGACACCAGAAGCTGAGAACTGCTGTGGTTAGAAAGCACATTGTCACTGAAGGCTTTTAAGCAAAGAATTGACAGCATCATATGCACATTTTTTGAGAGATTGCTCTGCCTGCTGTGTGAAGGATGGACAGGAGAGGAAGAACCCAGCAGCAGGGAGACCCGTTAGGGAGGCTGATGCAGTGATGCATGCAGGAAATGATGAGTTCCTGAACCATGACAGTGGTGAAGAAGCCAGAGAGGAAGAAAGAGATTCAAGAAATATCTAATAGAACTGATCAGAACTTAATCAATGAATCTCTTCTCCATCAAGCCTTTGAATAGCAGCAATTATCACTTTGGGCTAGAGCAAGGCCCAGGATGCTCTTCATACTGAAATGATCATGGCAGAGCCCAGCAACCATTATGTGCAGGTAGAATAGGAAGCCACCTCCATACTATAATGTCAGGAGCACATGGAGAAGCTGAAATCCAAAAATATCTAGGCCACCCACTGCCTGACATTACATCAATGAAGTAGCATTTCTCAGTTTTAATCCTTTCCAGATGACTAAAACAGGTTAATATACCTGATAAGGGAAGAAAAGAGTATTTATTGAGTACAAAAATCACTTTGCATATCTTTATTGAATCATCAATATGACCTTGCAATTTTAACATTGTAAAGAGGAAACTGAAGTTCAGAGCAATACACAAGCAATAAGTAGAGAAGCTGGGATTTGAACCCAGGCCTTTTTGATTTCTTGGGTGAATCTTTATGGATACCATCATCATCATTACCATCAATATTTCTATTTTGTTTCTTTTACAAATATGATAGTAGTGGTCCCATCGCTTCTCGGCCTTTTGGCTAAGATCAAGTGATAGTAGTGGTCCCAAGGGAAGGGGGAGTGGTGGAAGTTCTGAGAGTTGTATATGGTACAGATAAGATAAATAAGCCCATGGATTATTAACATGTTGCCGAGGATTTAGCTCAGTGGTTCCACCACCTGCCTTGTAAGCACAAGGTCCCAAGTTCGATCTCTGGTACCAAAAAAAAAAGACGATTAACATGTTCAGTTTCATAACTTAGCCTAAGACTTCATGTGTAGTGCAGCCCTGAGACAGGAAGTGGCCACAGCAATCAGCCACATGGCCTGGGTGAACTAGGATTCTGAGCATTCTGGTTCTTATGAGCCATGAATTATCCAGTATCAGGAAGAGCTCCCAGGAGACTCCTTGTGGTCTTGAAATAATGACTAAACCTAGACCAGAGAGCTTAAAATGAGAACCAGAAAGAGTAATTTCCTTCATATTTCGACAATAATGAAAAGAAACTAGCTGGCCTAGATCCTAAGAGGAAAATTCTCTACATTCATAAGTTTACTTTTGTTTTGCAAATTTCTCATTTTACTAATTGTATCTTGTTCCTCTATTTTAGAGCTCAGTACTTTTCCACATTTGAGTAGTCTGTAGGTCCCACTTCACAGGTTTCAGGATTTTGCTCCTTTCCTGTTTTTTTCTTGGGCATTTGTAACACCTAATTAAGCTAGACTGTAATATCACACTTCACCAGTAGGAAATGTGAAGTAGCTTACAATGATACCTAAAAATCAGTTCGCTTAAACTTATTGATATGAAGATGTACAGTGGCTTACTAGTTCTTAAATTTGAAATTTATATATTGAGTTCATTATATATTAAGGCATACAACAGGAAAAAGGATACTGTAGAGGGAAGGAAAGACCAAGGCCAAAAAATGATCAGAAATAGACAAGGCCAGAGCTAAACACCATGAGTAAGAGTATAGAGAGAGTTAGGTCAGAACCAGTGGGCCTATCACCAGACTGAGCATCAATGAGAGACAAAGACACATTGGACCCTCAGCTGACTAAACTGGTCAGCTCTCAAAATCAATCAGGTTCAAGAAATCTCATTTTTGTTAACCAAAATCACAAGGCATTGATTGATAATTCAAAGGCTGTACCATTACTTTCCAAAGAAAAACATAAGTGCTAATTGGTTTGTAACTGAAGCCATGTCCTGGATGATGTCAGAGATAAGCTAACCAAATATGAGTCTTTGGCTTTCAGTTTTTCTAGACTCTTTGAAACATTTCCCCTGTGAGCAATGCCAAACATATACAACATTCTGGTTTAGCTGGTTGAAGTTCTTTCTAGCTATCACTCTCCAGCAAAACCATCCTGTGAATACCCTAAATTCACCACAGTAGTTACATCCACCCATTTTTTTCATTCACTCAACGAAAACTTATTGATGCCTACTACATGCCCATAAATGTGCTAGCAGTTGCAGATATAACTGACAAATGAGAAAGGTGTGGTCTCGGTCCCATGAAACTTACATTAAAATAGGAAGACAGACTACCATCAGGGAGCCAGACGAAATCATTGAAAAGTGCGTGGGGGGTGTGAAGCAGGGATAGGACATATAAGGAAAAAAAGCCTCTTTAGATAGGGTGGAAACATGACATTTAATTTAAGACGTGGAGAAGCCAACCTTAAAAAGAGACAGGGGCTGGGAACAGGGGCAGACATTTAGCCAGGAGTATGGCATATGCAAAGACTCTGGGCTGGGTAAGAACTTGTCATGAAAGATAATCAGTGTTCTTGGAGTATAATGAACAAGGAGAGGGGGGATGTTGCATGAGATGAAGTTGGAGCCATTGGGGACAGCCATGCAGAACCTCGTGTACTATGAAAAGGAGTTTGGGGGCCTGGGATTTAGCTCAGTGGTTTCACCGCCTGCTGCGCAAGCACGAGGACCCAAGTTCAATCCCCGGTACCAAAAAAAAAAAAGAAAAGGAGTTTGGTTTTCATTTAAAGGGAAATGAGAGTCATGGAAGAATTTAAGAAGCAGAGTGATGTAATATGAGCTGAGATTTTAAAAGATGATCCTGTGGAGAGTGAACTGTGGCTCAGGTGAGGGTGTGTAGGTCTAGATGGAAGTAAACTGAATTACAAGATCTTTAGAAAGAATTGACAGATTTCCTGTTGGATTGGACATGGGAGAGGATTTTCAGTAGGTTTCCAGTAGACAGTGGAACTATGTACCACAAGAAAGACAAAGCAGCTTCTTCTAGGAAAGATTTCTTCTACTGAGCCCAGTATTTTGTGCTATCCAAATTCTGGGGTCAACCTTTACACATTATTACAGATGCTCCCCAAAGAATCTCTGGACCCGTTAACAACAACTGACAAAAGGCCAATCAAAGCAATTGGAGATCTTGATCCTCTTGAAGAAACATCAGTTCAAACAAGGTTAAGGACCAGCTCTCTCCTGTCTTAACCTCCTTAGCAAGGTTGAGCAATGCAGCACATTTTAATTTATAGTTTCAATTAAATCATAATATTAAGATCACTCTTTAGACACTCAGATGCAACATTATTAAATTTTGTTCACTTGTGATTATTATTGTTGCTGTTATTAAAACTTTATAGGTGTCTATGGTGACCTTTTGAATGAACAGCAAATTCAGAAGGAATCAAATCTTATTTTTATAAAAATATATTTTGCCATCCAAGAATTAGAATTGGATAAATTAACTATCAAGAACAATTTCAATAGTCTTTTTAATTAGCTCTCATTTATTGATTGTCTACTGGGTGCCAACTATTATTAAGTCCTTGCAATTGCTCCATGAAGTGAGTATCATCATTCCCAGTTTAAACTTGAGTAAGTCTCAACTCATGGAAGACATGACCATGAGCTAGGATTGGCCTTGGAATCCCATAAACATAATAGTTGTGCTTGTCTAAACATGCTTCTATTTATTATTTCCTGGGAGTTGTCAGCAACGTCATGCATAAGTGACCTCCAAAGAGACAGCAAGGAAAGCGAAGCCATAAGCCTAGAATGGCAAGTGCAAATGCCTACTAGATCCAGGCAGATGCTATAAATGATGAATGCTATTGATAGGAGAAAACTGGGAGTCATGGGGACTATGGAAAACTAATGAGCACATGTCTTTTGCAAGGAGAAAAGCCCCTACTTAGCTTGGCATGACTGCCACTGTTGGGAATGTGGCCCATGAGACTAGATCTGCTTTATCAAGGAAATAAAAATCAAGATGTCCATGTAAGCTCTCTGGAGTTTTAAAGTTTGCAACAGAACCCAAATTTTTTTAAAAAATAAAAACAACAACTACAACAACAAAACTATGTGTGCCGACACCATGTAAACCTACCAAAATGAGTGTGTGGGCAGAATCCAGCCTATATGCTGCCAATTTCTAACCTCACCTACGCAGACCATTGAAATATTATTTATGATTTGGAAGAATTTGATAAACAACCCTAACGTCCTATGAAGTAGGTTGCCCTGGCTCTCTGTGATACAACCATCTGATTAAATTTTCAAAGCCTTCAATAGTGAACAGTAGAAATTCCATGTAGCATACTAAAAAAATCCTTAGGATACACAGCAGGGCAACATGCTTCTGATATGATATTAAATTTAAAAAGCAAACTACAAAATGATTCCAAGGCAAATGGTTCATATCTTGAGCTAGGGGGCAGTTACAAAAATGAACACATATGAAAAATCATCAAGCTGTACAGAAGCGAGCACTTCCCAGCATGGATGTCACACCTCAGTAAAAACATTAATGATGCCTGGTTATCATTCCCATTGTGTACATTTTGCATGAATGTTGGCAAGAATTTCAAGGATGCATGAACAAAGAAAACAATTTGATTGTATTGGTTGTGGGATAATAAAACATTCTTTTTTCTCCCTTTCCTACATGTTGATTTCCATTACTGTTACTACAATACAGCATTTCTTTGGGAGGGAAAAAGTTCCTCCAAAATATATTGTCTAAGAGCAAGAAGAGAAGTTAAATTCACTTTTACTTTCCCATTGTAATGTTATTGAATGCCCAGAAGAAGGATTCAGTATTTAATGTTTCATTGGGGTTATTTTCTGCCCCTGCCCAGCCAAGGCCTCAACTTCCCACCTACCTGCCTTAGCTGTATCCCTGAACAGCTCCAAAGGGAAGCAGGGAAGGCCCACAATGCTTCCCTCATGGCTCTTGTTACTGGATAGCCTCTAGCAAGCTAGAGGCACTTCTGGGCCCACTGAGCCAACACAGTCCCCCTTTAATCAGTCAGTGTGGTTTCTGCTGCAAGCAACAGAAAAATCCAACCAAATGGCTTCAAATCCTGGGAAAAGTTCATTATCCCCCATATGGAATAATGGAATAACATAAACAATTTAGACTAATTGTATGGGTTGAGATTGACATAGGCATCAATGTCCTTGACGGCCTTTATCAATTGTAACTCCTAAAAAATGTCTTACAATTTGTCCATCTCACTGGTTTCTATGTTCCCATGATTTCTTTCCTGAACCATAGTAACAGCCTCCTAACTAATCTACCTACAAGTCCCTGGCAGTTAGGGACTGTTATCGTGCTCCTAGCTTAATCAAGCACCCAGAGAGTTAAATCAAATCTGCCAAATAAAATATTGAGAGTAAGGGGGTCAGAATACAGAAAGGACATAAGCTAGAAACAGAAGGAAAATTTCTTTTGATTGCTGAACTTGCGTGCTTCTTTGCATGTGACACTGCACCAAGACTAGCGCTTTATACATAGGTTATAATGTGATTCTCAGTACTAAATGTTTTCAGTAATCAGCAGGTTTATCCTGGAACTGCCAAGTTTAAAGTCTTAGAAATAATCACCTCCCAAGAATGCTATTCATCCATCCTATAGGTTTCCTGAGGACTTAGATCCCAGGCAGTGTGCTCAACCCTGCACAAAGGTGCATAAGGCCACACAGTCTCTGCACTCTCAGAGCCTACAGCGTAGCAGGAAAAGCAGCCATTAAGCAACAAATTACAGACTAATTATTTAATTCCCATTTTGACAAATGCTGTTGATAGAGAAATACAGGATGTTGAGACCAGATAATGCCACAAGGTAGGAGGCGAGAAATCAGAAAATGTTTCCTCAAGGAAGTAACATTTAAATGAAGTGGAGTTTGGCCCAGAGAAAACGGAAGGGAAGTATATTCCAGAATGAAGTCACTGTGTACAAAGACACTAAGGTGGAGCAAAGTGAGGAGGACTACAAGTAAGTCCGTGACCTGAGAATTTATGGAACAAGGAGGAGAGTGGTGCACATGAACTGGAGGTGGGTTGTCACCAGGACTCATCAGGACCTTTTGCACTGAAGGCACTTCTATTGGTCAGCTTTCCCATTGCTGGATACAATACCCAATACTCACAGCTTAAAGGAGGAAATGCATAATTTAGCTCCCAGTTGGGGGGGTTCAGTCCATAGTCATCTGGCCCCAAGACAGGAAGATTACGGCAGAAGGGCATGGCAGAGCAAAGCTACTTAGTTCATGGTGGCCAGGAAGCTGAGCAGGGGGCCAGTGCCAGAGAGGAAGTGGTGAGGAACTATTTATAGTCCCTAAGGTCATGTCTCCTTGACCCGCTCAGATATACCCAGGAGTATGCTTTACTAACCTACTAGATGTTTCTTCACCCAATGAACTTGACATATCAGGATTAACAGTCACAGCATTTAAGTAAGTGATGTTGATTAGAAGCCAGAAGAGGACTCTACAAGCAATTGAGAAGAGACAGAAACAGAGGGCCAGTGAGCCACTTCCAGAATTCTTGGAGAAAGGGGCACCCTTGACAGAAATTGAGGCTCTGATGAATCTGTTTACGTTTGACTTAGCCTTTCATTCAGTGTCACATTTGGACACCACAAAACCACAGGTCTCAGCGGATGACTGTTATAACATCCTACTCCCAGAACCCATAGAGCTGATCTGGCTCATATCCAGGCGGGAGAGGTTCCCAGATACCTGGAATCTGGGCTTCCCCCTTGCTCTGGCCCCATAGCCAGTCTCCTGCTAACCTGATTCTGCATGACAAGCGGGAGCCCTGTCTATTCCTCCAGCCTGAGCTGTGCAGACCGTTAATTTGTCTGTTAATTTTCCACATGAGGTAATATGCACAATGAAGCACAAAGAAGAAGCAGGACATGGATTCTGCCTCTAGCTGAGAAATCAATTCATACTTTAAATTACTCTGGGTGACCCAGTCACCACTGGCTTCTAATTGTCATCCATCCTGATTTGTACAACGCTGTCCTCCTGGAGCATGCAGCCCCCGAGGACTCCTGGGAGGTTCACCACTGCTCCCCAGTGGCACAGGAGTGGCCTGGTGAGAAGGAGTGCCAGACCTGAAGGCAGAATGTCTCCAGGGTGGGCAGCATGCACTGCACACCGATGGAGCTGACCCCTGTTGGGCCACACTGCTGCTCAGCCTCAGCAACAGCATGAACAGCCTGAGGCTGTCAGCCCCTACCTGGAGCACAGAGCCCTCCCCCTCCTCCCCACCACTTGAAAGCTCAGCGGATGAATCGCCTGGATCATTCATCCGTTTCACATCACACACATGACTGTCAGATACTCTGCTAGGTTCAGAGTTGAAAAAGACACCCAAGAATCCTAACCTTGGAGTTTTTTTTTTTAATGAAGCACTCTGGGCTTAAGTTTCAGTTCTCCCACTGAGCATATAGGTGGCCTTAGGCCTTAGGCCCCTCTGTGTGTTAGGTTCCTGGCCTGTGAAACAGAAACAATGTCTATTTCCCAGGGTGAGTGACCATGAAGATTGCATACAGATAAATAAAATTGCTTTTATGTGCTTGTCACTACATTGCACAAAATAGGCTGAATGGACTCTCACCAGTCATGGAGATCATAATTGGGATGGTCCATGTGAAGAAACCACACACTGTGTGATCCCATTTATAGGAAATGTCCAGAATAGACAAATCTATAGAACAGAAAATAGATCAGTAGTTTTGAGAGCAGGAGAGGAGCAATGGGAAGTGACTGGATTTCTTTGGGGGGTAATGAAAATGTTTTAGAATTAGATAGTGATGATGGCTGTGAAGCTTTCTGACTATACTTGAGGCAGTGAATTGTGTACTTTAAAGTTTATGACATGTGAATTATATCTCAATAAAGTTACTAACTTATGTGTGTGTATAGACGCACACTATATGGCATATACAAATTCACTTTGGCCTGTGTCAGAAGGAGAGACTTGTGACATGAATCAAGATGATGGGGAAAAGAAGCAAGGTTACAAACATGAGCCCAGGGTGAGAGTTTCAAGAACAATGAGGCTTGCGGGTGTTAATACACAATCACGATGCCATTGCACACCAGTAGCCACCTGTGGCCAGTGTTTGTCATATTGGACAGGACAGTGCTAGATGAAAGACAAAGGAAAAAGAAGCAAAGAAAGAGAGATACCACCTACCACAAACCTCCTGGGAGATGGCCATGCTCTCCTGGGTGACCTTATCCACCTCACCAATGCTCACAAGGAAGACGGCATTGTCCTTCTTGGACATTTGAGTAAAGTGAGGCTTAAAAACATAAAGCAAGGTTAAGGAAAAGGGAGTTTATGCATAAATTGAGAGTGAAGATGGAGGACAGCTAAAGTATAAAAGAGCCAACAGAGAATAGGTAGAGGGCCTAGAAGACCTACGAGCAGGATGTTTAACAAGGACATGATCCCAGAGGGTAAAAAATGTGTTTTATAAGTCACAGCCGTGTGGGTGAGGTTCACCTTGTAGAGCCCCCCGATGCGAGAACCAGGCACGTGTACAAGGCCGTGCCATTGCTTAGCTAGGATCAATGTGAACGTGAACATCACCAGAAATGTGCCTCCATGTGGCAGAAGCAGAGACCCCAGCAACCAAGGTTTGTGAGAGTGACAGGTTATGACAGTGACCAGCCCGTGCATTCACTCAGCCTTCCCAGGCTGTCTCCTTCCCGATTCAGAAGAATCCCACCCACTTGCACTCCGACAGCCACAGCAGCCCTCTCCTCTTTCCTTCCCTCCCTTCCCCTCTCCAGTTCTTTCCATTACACAGCCAGCTTCCTCTTCTCTGCAGTCTTTACAAGAAAGCTCTTTCCTCTCATTCTCATGAATAATCCAGGAGAGGCACTTTCAGCAGCTCTTCTTTCCTGTTCATAATTAAAATGGGTCTCACTGAGCAGCCTCCTCCCTAAAGCATTCATCAGATAAGAAACAAAGAGGGGACACACACTCCTCCTCCTGAGGCCTCTTCCCTTTAGACAGAGCAGGCTGTGTGCCCTGTGGAGGTGACAGCACTTCCCTGGGGCACAGCTGAGGACCTGTCCCAGTGGCCGATTCGCCAGTCTCCCTGATCTACAGGCAGGTGCTGCCTTCTCCAGCTCCTTAAGGTGTGCTTGACAACCTGAGCAACCAGAAGCCCACTGCTCCCAGTACACTGAGCAGAGTGAGTCTGGCAGCTGCATACAGGTGTTCAGACTTGGATACCTGAATCTGCCACTTTTTAGCTGTGTGGTCTTGGGCAAGTTACTCACCACCTGCTTCTTCCCACTCCACCAAGCGTGTTACTGGCGTGTGTTTAAAGTTAAAATTTTCTTAAAGGAAGGGGGAGATAAGAAACTGACAGGCCCAGCTGCACTAAGGATTAAAAGACACAGATGTATAAAAAGACCAGTGTTACAGTTTCTCATGGCTGTTACTTGCCTTCATTGCTTTCTTTGGTTATGAAGGGAGTCAGGCTAACTGTGCAGCCCAGTGTAGACAGGGATTGTATGTTTGTAGAACTCACCGGCCTGTGCACTGCCCCTTATGTGTTGAGTCTCAGTAGCTCGTTCAAGGTAATGACCAGATTGAGCCAAAGTAACACAGCCTTTCCCCTGATCGTGCATCTTCTGTATACAAGCCAAAAGAAGGTCAAAGATCTCAGTTCCAGTCCTGAGTGTAGGACAAGGTGACCTGAGTGATTTCTTCTATTAATGAAGCCTTGATTTGTTCTTCAGCCCCAGCATTAAAACCCTGATTACTCACATACAAGATTCATTTCTGAGGACAGCTGTCAGGAAGGGAACAGGAAGGAGGAAGTTGGAGAAGCACTGATCTTGTGGTTTGCCTCCTTAGTTACTGGATTCTCTCTGTGCTCAATACCTAAAACAGTGGCCAGATACACCTGGCTCAAAAAAGAAAAATTGAATAAATAAGTGATTGACATTCCAGGAAAATGAAATGAGATAGTCAAAGACAGGAGGATGTGAAAGAATACAGAATGATCAGGAAACTGCACACAATTTAGTTTTGAAGAAATGCAAAATTTAAGAGAGATAGTGAGAACTGAATGAATGAGCATTGGAGACTTTTTGAAAGTCCTAGAATCTTTGCTCACTTTAAATGTCCTTTCATAGGCAGTAAGAAGCCTCCATGCTGATTTCTGAGTAGGGAGAGAAAGTGGTCTGATTAACAATTTAGAAATATCACTCAGTGGAAAAAATATGGATCCAAAGTATAAAATGGCCAGAGGTTGCCTTAATCAGAGGCAATGACAACAGGGATGGAAAGAAAACTACAAAGACAAAAGAAACATAACAGGCTGAGCATAAGGAAGATAGAAGGATCTAGAATAAAATGAAGGCCAATGGTGTTTGAAACAGAGCACGTGGTGCCAAGAACCAAGTTTTAGAAGAAAGAGTTCTGAACCCCGGGAAAGAATAAGACTGTCAATGTCAGTACAAGGATGAGAAGACTCAGAGCCCCATTTCTGCCTTATCCAACAACAAGGGCATGTGAAAGACCATCAAATGCTCTAATTGTCGTATGGTCTTCAATTACCCATCTCCGTGTGACTCATTTTATTTTTTACCAAAATAAATGTAAAATTTAATTTTATGGACAAATAATTTGAACAGACACTTCAAATAAAAATATACACAATCGACCAATAAGCACACAAAGTATGTTCAACATCATTAGTCATCAAGGAAATAAATACTAAAGTCACAATGAGATACACTTTGTTTTGTTTCTGGGTTTTTTTGTATATCCTTTTTTTGGTACATTTTAGGTGTACAACATAATGACATTCATCATTGGAGATATGCACCTTTACATACTCTATTGGTTCTTACTTTTCACCCTTGCCCAGCCCTCCCTTCAACCCCTCCATTCCTCCCTATTTACAAAGAATTTGTTTCCATTTTTTCGTTTTCTCATATTGATTCCATTCCCCTCTTTCCTTTCCCCTACCCCTCCCACTTCCCCCTCCCCTTTGCCCTTTTTCTTCCTATTTCACATTATCTATTATATCTTTTCATCCTTATTTACACTTTCAGTTTCTCACACTAGAGAAACTATTTGGTATTTACACATGTGTGTCCTGTTTATTTCACTTAAGAGTATCGCCTCAACGCACATTCATTTAGCAATAAATGTCTCTAATTTCTCATTTTTGATGGCTGAGTAGTACTCCATTTTATTTAAAAACCCACATTTTCTTTATCCAGTCTCCAGTTGATGGGCATTTGGGCTGTTTCCAAGTTTTAGCTATTACAAACTGTGCTGCTATGAAGATGGGTGCACATATATCACTGTGTTATGATTCTTTTCATTCTTTGGGGAAGATCCCCAGCAGAGGAATAGCTGGGTCAAATGGGACTTCCAGTCCTAGTTCTTTGAGGTATCTCCATACTGATTTCCACAGTGGTTGCACCAATCTATACTTCCACCAGCAGTGAAGCAGGGTTCCTCTTTCCCCACAGCCCCGCCAGCATTTGTTATTGGTTGATTTCATGATAGCAGCCATTCTTTCTGGGGTGAAGTGGAACCTCAGCGTCGTTTTCATTTGCATCTCTCCAATGACCAGTGATGTTGAACATTTTTTCATATGTTTATTTGCCATGTCTACTTCTTTGTCTGAGAAATGTCTGTTCATTTCAGATGCCCATTTTTGGATTGGGTCTTTAAATTTGGGAGGTTTGATTTTTTTAAGTTCTTATAGATAATGTGATACACTTTGTGTGGATAAAGTAGGGTGCCTATAGTTTTAAAAATAGATAGATAAGATGTGGAGATAATAGAATCCTCAAATACCAATAATGAGAAGGTAGTGACTAGTTAAATTAATATGTATTAGAATATAATTTAAAAGACTCACAAAAATAAAACCAAATATTGACAAGGGTGTAGACCTATTGACACTCACAGATGTGCAAGTGGGAATGCAAAATGGTACAATGGCTTGGAGCACAGTGTGACAGTTTCTTATAAAGTTAAACATATTCATACCATAGGAGGCTACTGCCCATTCCTAGGTATTTACAGAAGAGAAATGAAAACATATATCATCACAAGATTTGTGCAACTTTATTAAATAACAGTCAAAAACTGCAACAACTCATTTATCAAAAAATGGACAAATGGATAACAAATTGAACAAATGAACTTAGCGGATGTCTACGGAGTGTTCCACCCCACAACATCAGAATACACATTCTTCTCAACTGCACATGGAACATTCTGCAAAATAGACCACATGCTAGCTCATAGAACAGGCTTAAGTAAATGCAAAGGAATTGAAATTATTCCATGCATATTATCAGACCATAGTGCAATGAAATTGTAAATCAATGGCAAAAGAAACCACAAGAACTTTATAAACACATGGAAATTAAATAGCACCCTCCTGAACAACCAATGGGTCACAGATGAAATTAAAGAAGAAATTAAATAGTTTATAATTAAATGATAACACCAATACAACATACCAGACTACATGGAATGCACTGAAGTCAGTCCTATGAGGGAAGTGTATAGCAGTGAATTCCCATATCAGAAAAACAGAGCAAGCTCAAATAAACAACCTAATGTTGAACCTCAAGCTTCTAGAAAAAAAAAGATCAAGTCAAGCCCAAAGCTCATACAAGGGAGGAAATTATAAAGATCAGAGCAGAAATTAATGCAATGGAGACTAAGAAGGCAAAATAAAAATCAATGAATTGAAGAGTTTGTTCTTTGAAAAATTAAATAAAATTTATGTTGAACACTACTTCACATTACACCAAAAAAAATAAAATAATTTCTCAATGGATTTGACATCTAAATGTAAATAGTTAAGCAATAAATCTCCTAAAACTGAATGCAGAGAAATATCTTCAACACACTGAAGTTGCCAAGATTTTTAAAACAGGATGCAAAACTTACTACTCACAAAGATACTGATAAATTGGACTACATCAAAATTAAGTTCTATTTATGAAAAGTCAAGCCCTTGACTAGAGAAACATGTTTGCAATATGTATATATAACCCACAAAGAGCTCTATCAAAAATATAGACAGGCTGTTTAAAAGTAAGGAAAAGGAAGATTTTCCAATAAAAAAGGAAGATTTCCAAACCATTAGTAAACATACAAAAAGATATTGTTTGAGAAAATGCCAATTAAAACTGCAATAAATACCAAGGTCCACCTAATAGAATGACTAACATGGAAAAGAAAATCAATGTCAAATGTTGTCAAAGAAGTGGACTAACTGGAGCTTTCAGATCCTGGTGCAAGAGCATAAATTTCCATAAACACTGTAGAAAATGTCTGACAATACTGTTAAAGGTAATGTCATATAATCTATAACTTAGCAATTTTATCAGAAGAGAGAAGCAATCTAAATATCCATCAACAACAGAAAAGATAAATAATTTGCAGTATATTGTACAATATAGCAATGAAGAATGAACTATTGCTATATGCAGCATCATGCTTGAAGCTCACAACATTAGCACTGAATGAAAGAATTAAAGCACAGGAAACTTTTGGAGATTCTATGTATGCATGTATTGTGTCCAAAATAAACTTTTAAAATCCATGATGTTAAATTCAAGATTGTATTGTATTCAAGAAGAAAGAGTGGGGATAATGACAGAAAGAGGGTGTTGGGTGTCTTCAAGGATGTTGCTAATGTTTTCCTTCTTAACCTAATTTGTGATGACATAGGAGTGTTCCCTTGGTAAAAATGCACTGGGCTCATTTATGATTTATAGGCTTTTTATATAATCATTACTTTCCAACAAAAATTTGTGAAAAAAATAAATTTGAAATAATGGTGATCACTAAACACTATATGCAAAGAGGTGAAAGTTTTACATGTAGGTTGCCTTAAAGAGGATACTAGGAAATAACAACCACCAGGGGGCAGAAGCCTGGAACTGAGAAACATCAGGAATGAGAGAGAAGGTGGAGTCAGATAAGAAAGCCAAGATACCAGACCAAGAAGAGATGAAGCCAGAAGATCCCAAAATACAGTGGCTGAAATATGAGCTCGGAAGCTGAAATGCATCTGAAATGAAGAAGGTGGTATCCAGTTGCTCAAGAATAGGGGCATCCAAGACAGGCATGGTAGGGCGATGAAATGATCTGAAAGCATGGCTTCTTTTAACCTTTTGTTCTAATCTTTCTTTAGTCTTGCTGTACTGTGCTTCTTAATTCCTAACAGACACAGGTCACCTTGAAATCTTAGACTACAGAATTTGACTTCTGTTCAACAATTCCCAAAGGATTTCAGTAGGGAAGCTGGAAAGGAGTTGTCACTATGATATATTCTAAATATTCAAACCAGCCTTTCACTTTCACTCTCTCTCCTTGGTCTTTGAACATCCAAAAATGTTTATAATACAATAATGAAAGAAAAATAAAGTCATTCATCAAGAACCCTGTATTTATTTTCTTTATGGCTGAAGGTTGTTAAATCCTAATTATCCTGAACTATTTTCATACTGCTGAGCAGCCTCCACTTATGAAGTCAGTAATTAATATTCAATTTGCCTAGAGCTTTCAGATTTGAATGTTAATTATTGATTTCTTAATCACCAGGATGGGTATTTGAGAGCTTTAAAGAACAATGACATTTCAGTAAATGTTATAGAGTGATTAGCTCTGTAGATTGGGATTTTTAAGAAAATATTTTGCAATCTTTTGTTTTCAGAAATCCTCTCCACCTGAAGCTCTACTTCTTTTCCTAAAGCATCTGCTCAGGCTTTGCTCTGCTGTTATTGATAGAATTTTGAGTTCAAAATCTGGAAAGAGGCAATGTCATCCTTTATGGTCTTAGCCTGGACACCTTTCTTCCTAGTGTGAGAAGGACATCTTTCTTCCAGTGGGAGAAGAGAAGGAGGTGGGGAATATTTGCCTCACATGCAGAGAGAGGCAGAGGAAACTGGGACTAGGTTGGCTAGACAGTGGGGAAGTGACTTAGCTGTAGTGGTTGGTCTAGTTGAGAAACCAGAAAAAAAAAAACAGAGCTCAACGGGATTCCAGTTGGGGAACTGAGAAAACTGATGGAAGTTCAGATGCCAGGTGACACTTGAATCCCAAGCAGGCAACAGCATCAGGGTTGTGGTCAATCAAATCTTTCACAAGACTCCAGTGGGTTGTGGGAGGACAAAAGCATTGGGATGTATCCAATTCCCAGGGGAAATGAATTGACAAGAACTGTTCTTATGAATTTAGCTGATAGGGCTGATGGTCAGATCGGAGCGACAGATTGAGTTGGGAGCTTCAGCATCTTCTGATCGTGGACTTTTGTGGCTAATTTCAGAAAAGTAATACATTCACACATGAAGTCCTTCACCTCACTCATGCACACCTTACCAAGGACTCACTGTCATGGTGCAGGTCATGTAATAGCCTGGAGAGTCCTGGAAAATAGGCCAAGATGCTACATTTACCTAAGCCATGCTTAAGTCAGTCATGAGGACACCAGCTGAGAGCCAGGAGAAGACCTGCTTGGCCAGACTCCAGAAGAAGTGGAGTGGAAAGAAAGGATACTGCTATGATGTGAGATCCTAGAGAACGGGCAGAAAAGAATAATTATGAATACGGAGTGGGGCAGCTTAGAAATACACTTTGAAAATACAGCTACAAAGACCTTGCTGTTTGACACAATACTGTCCAGATTGTACATAAAGTCTCACAATGAAAGGATCCCACTAGCCAAGTGTTAAGAGGGTGGAGGTAGGAAATTCTTCTTTTTTTTTTTTTGGTACTGGGAATCAAACTTGGGACCTTGTGCTTACAAGGCACACAGTGGAACCGAGCTAAATGCCCTGCTTGGAGATAGGAAATTCTATGGTTTAGGTGCTCCCCAGTAACCTATCACCTTGAAATAGCAGTTCTGCAAAAATTCACTGTTGATGAAATCCATCCCAAGTGGGGCCAATATAACCAATCACTCCCTACTGTCAAGATTGTCAAGAATGGCTAAGGAATGGAGGGGGACTGAGCCTATAAAAGGGAGTAGCTGGAATGAGTTTGGAAGGTCAGAATGAGAAGAAGGAGGTACAGAAGGCTACTATGAAATCCCAGGTTCTTAATTTATGCTGACTGCTTCATTGACTGTATGCAGTGAATCAATCTAGAGAGGATATTTCCCAGCAAGAAATGTAACCAATAGAATAGTATCTAAATATCAATAGCCTGTGTATCTTGAAGTGCACCAAAGGACTTTAATGTGATTTTCAATAGATTGGCTGACTGTTCTTCTGCTATAGAAGAGAAATGGACCAGGGAACTGAAGTACAGCTAATATCTTAAATTACCTAAGTGATAAGCATGAATTCATTATTTAATCATATTTTAAAGTAGGAGTATCATCATGCCTGCAGTTATCTCAAGGTATTTAGAAGTTTAAGAGAAAGCCAGATTTAGCTATGTGTATAACCACCATCTCCTTGAATTTCTTCTTCATCCTATTCTTAAAACATTTCTGACCCATGCTGAGCTCTAAGTCTGCCATCCAGGTGGTCCAAGTGACTTTAACATGGTTCACCCAATACCAGATCCGGACCCTCATTTACCTGCTCTTCAAATGGTACTAGCAGTTCCAATGCTTTACCTTCCACCAATCCATTCCCTTTCATTGTGCCTTTGCTGTTTTTCCTACTAAAAAGGCAGAAAATATTTCTATACCAAACCCCACTTTGCCCAACAGGTTTATTAACATGGCTTGCTTTAGCAAAGTGGGTATGAATGGGCATGAGTAAACAATTATTTGAAAAGTGACTTTTTTATCTTAGCTAAGAGGCACCTTCCAGATCTTTTTGTACACCAGCTTGTTCCCATCTCTATCTTGGGAACACAAGAAAATTCCAGTGTTCTCCTTAATTCTTAGGGAAGGAGGAAACTCAGTAGAGTGTCTTCACTGCTGTATGTCCCAATAACAATGCAGCTATTTTATTTCCCTGTTCCTTCACCCTGGTGGTATGGGACATACCACAAAGATGCCACCTCCAAGGAATCCATTAACTCATGAATCCCCTACATTTTCTGGAGGACACAGCCCCTATATAACCAATTTAGAGCTAACTTGGGCACCCTTTTCTTGATGCCTCTCACACCCAACTCTTTTCCTTCACACCAATTATTTTGTCTGTTCAAATCCAGAGATATTTTCCCCTCTATTAGTAGGAGTAGAGAGGAAAAAGAACTGGCCAACCAACTATTATCCCAGACCAATTTCTTATATCAGGATCATTTTGTTTGTTTTCTTTCTATCCTTGCTTTGGCTTCCTTGAAGACCAAGATCTAGAAGTAAGAACAATAGAACAAACTAGGAAACTGAGACAGTACCAACAGGTGACAGCAGTGACAGCTCCACTGGATATCAAAAGCACAAGGTTCAGGTGAATAAACAAGTCACCTGAACTATTAAGCCAAAAACAGGTAGAAAGATCCACACAGTAGCAGAGGTGCAGGACACAGAGATGGCAGTTCAAGGCTGGGCTTCACGGAGCATGTCCAGGGCATGGCCCCAGCTTGCAGTTTCATGTTTCAATGTGCTGTGACCACGGTCTCTATCTGAACACACCTATGTCCATGAGACACTGCTTGAAAATCATGAGGAGTCTGGAAGGGATCCACTCTTGCTCAGAGCTGGAATATGAACCAGTGCTCCCTGTTTTTGTGGTTTTGCCACATTGGCATGTGTGTGGGATGCTTTGGTCATATAATTATGAGGTGGGGGGCAAACACTGCTATTCCACTGATCTCATCTGTCCTAAGTTCTCTCCTTGTAGGGATTTAACTCTTTAATATGGCCATCCTGATATACTGAGGGTTCACATGGTTTAAACCTAGCATTTCTGATGACAATGCATATATCAGTCTCACATCAACATGATAAAATATGGAAGCAAAGCCACTTTCAGTCTCACAAGCTCCATCTCCTTAAAAGATACAACATTCATCTCTCTTCCTTCTATGCCACCCTCCTGTTAGTTATCGAGATTCTTCCCTTTTCTCTTCTCCTCATGTCCTTGTCTGCTATTCATAACTTGGTCTGATGACCACCCACCCACACTCCCAAGCTAGCTCCTGTGTTCCGTGAAGCGTTATGCATTTTCCATCACTGTCCTTCCAATTATTTTTAAATTTCCTGTTTCTAAGCCTCACTGGGTTGGGAGCTCCTATTATAAGGGGCTGGGTCTTTTAGTCCCTTCTCTGTCCTGCTCATGTCTGTACTCCTGAGATCAGCCCAGCACAGGGTCCTGGCACAGATTATATACTTCAGTAAATATTTAGTGCTGGCCAAAGCACATTTAAAAGAAATGTAATTGAAATATCTCTGTTCCCTGTCAAAAAATCTTGATTATGACTGGGGTACTTGCCTTAGTGTAGCTGTTAGATTCCTAGTGGTTTCCTCTATTGCCCTTGACCCACTTCCATTGAACATGAGCTAAAGTTCCCCATATGCTTGCTTGGCTCTAATTAATATTGGCTTAGGCTTGTCTCTGACCAGCCCAGGGTCTCAGAACCCTAGAAGAAATACCTGGAGAAGAGGAAATATTTGGGAAAGCAGAGCCTGAATACCAATCAGAGACAGGCTTTGGAAGAATAAACATCCTCCATTTAATGTGTCTGGACCTGGACACAGGATTCATGACCCCAGTGACTCTTCGCCATCTCTGACATCTATTATTCTGTGAATTTGTGAAGTCTCAATCTGTATACTTTTGAGGGAAAAGGGGTATTACAAAAAAGCACTTTCCCTTCTCCCCTAGGCAAGTGATGGTTTCTGAGCATTTCTGCCAGGGGGAGAAGCCGAGGAGGCATTAGGCGAGTTGTGAGCTATTCTTCCATACACCCCTTTCGAAAGGCAGCCAAACTCCTTTCAAGACAGAAGGCGGTAGGTTTGCCTCTTTTCCATTTTGGCAATTATCCTTCAGCTGCTCTGTTTCATACTGTTATGGAGTGGTTATTTGGGATTAAAGGAGCAACTGAATCTGTATCAAAAATAAGTTTGTGATTCCTCGCCTCCCTGACAAACGTGTTATTACTGCCTTCGCAAAGAGGCATTTACTTGTCAGAAATACACTGTTTTCATTTTGTACGAAATTCTCTTTTACTTCTGAAGCTGTGTCTGTGGAACAAATCAATGCTTCTGACAGACATTTCCCAAAGGGGAGCATGAGCCTTCACATACCCACGGTAGGTCCTGGCCCTTCGCTGCACGGTTCAGTTGGGGAAACGCAGTCAGGGACCTGTGAGGTTTAAAAACAGAACCTCTGAGGTTTCCTTCATTCCCAAGGTCTCTGCTGCTTCTCTCATTCATATGGTATTTAAGAGATCCCAATTTTCCTGAACATTCTCCTTAGTTTTTTTTCCCCCACAAAATAAAAAATATTTTGCATTTAAAGGAGAGAATCACTTTGGATTTGTGACTGCAGAGTCCCTGCCTAATTAAGTCCCTGGTACTGGGGTTCCCACCAGACTGCTATGTGTGCTCTGAGCTAGCAGTACATCATCCTCCCAAATGAGTCTTTCATTTCTCAAACTATCACTTTTTACACTTCATGAGAACCTTGAAGTGTGTGGTCAGGAGAAAGCTCTGCTATGAGGGGTAACAGCAGTCTAGAGTTTTAGAGTTGCAGAACACTCACACTTCGCTACCTCTTTTGAGCCTTTTGATAATCTTGGAAGGTGTTTTCCCACCTCACAGATGAGAAAATGGAGGCTCCATGAAGGGAGGGGTCCTGCCAAAGTCAAACAGCTCTGTGGCTGGCCTCACTCAGCTCTCCTGAAAAGCTGTGCCAGGATTCTTCTGCTGCCACATAAAAGCCATGACTAAGTAAATCAAAACCCTGTGCCGGGGGCCTGGGCTGGGTGTGCCCACAGTTGCCTAAGGGATGCTCCCTTCCCTCCCGCACAAGCCCCGCTCAATTCTAGCCCTGAGTTCTGGCGATGAAAAATGCAGAAGTGAGGACTTTCTGAGGAAGAGCCTGGGGCCTGTGTGAATGCTGGGGGACCAGACTAGGGGATCTAACCTGCACATGCACCTCAGGAACTGCAGCAGTCAGGTTCATGGTGTCCCACTTCCCAAAACATTTTACACTCACTGATGTATCCCAGGCTTATTAGTGAGGAGGTTTTAGAGAAAGGTGGTCAGGCCATGGTCACAAATTTAAAATTATGTTTATATACTAGACATTTACTTTATTTCAGGGTTTCTCAATCTCTATGCTATTGATATTTGGAGCCAGATCTCTCGTATTATGAGGGCTGTCCTGTGCATTGCAGGATGCTTAAGCAGCACCCCTAGCCTCAACCCACTAAATGCCAGTAGCTGCACCCACAGATACCCCCAGTTGTGACTCCAAAAATGACTCCAGACATTCTCAAATATCTCCAGGAGGCAAAAATCATCCATCCCAAGTTAAGAGCTGCTGCCTTATTTTGTTATATTTGATGTACATTTATCTGGCCGCCTTAACTGTGAGCTCACCTCTGTAATCCCCAAACCTAGCAGCACACTGTAGAGACTTTCCAGTTCACAGTGACCACTGAAATCGACCTGTCCATCCCAGGAGTGCTTCTCTGAGGCTTTGTACTCAGTTCTACTCCCTTGACCATGGTTTATTGGACATGTCATTTAAATTCAACCAATCAGATTCTCTCTCCTGCTGGAAGAGAGACTGCTAGCCTCTACAATAGCTGGGGCTGCTCTTTAGAATGGATGAGCCGGGAGCAGAGAGCAGCCTCTTGTACCTATCATAGGAACTAAAAGCAGAGAAAGCCCATCTTCCAAGAAATGAGAAAGGAACAGATGTTCAAGCAGAGACTAGGGACCAGATGAGCTTGCCTGGGCTGATGATGGTTTTTCAGACACTTCCTGGTGAATTACTCCTTCCTGGAGCCTGGCTACCTCCCTGCCCTTGGTTTCTATGGAGGACCTTTGCTTTCTTCTGACAAATTTCCTTCTTATATGTAAAACAGCTTGAGGTGGATCTTGATTCTTGTAATCAAAGAAATCTTACTGATACGTGAGACCTAGAACTTGGTAAATATTCAATAAATTTTGTTTGATTGATTGATTGATTGACTGATGTACCAGCAGCCAAGAATAAGAGGTGATCAGACCAGGACTCAGCAAAAGCAGTAGCAGCAGGGTCACTGGCCACCTGGGGCCCAGGAGATGGGAAGACAGCTCCTCCCTCTAGACAGTGCCCAGCCCTACCTAGAGGCAGAGCAGAGCCTGCCACTGGGAGAAGGAATGGGTGGCAGAGCAGGATGAGCAGTAGTAAAACCACAGAGAGTATTGACATGACAAGAGTCCAGTCCTTCCAAGCTAGGTCCAGCCTGGAATACAGGCTCCAACTGGCCTGCAAACAATCTGATTAGTCACTGAGCCACAGATGCTGCTCCCAAAGCAACTGCAGGAAACTCCCAATTCACAGTCATCCACAATGCAATGCAATTTTTCAGGAAGCGGGGGCTGAGAGCTCGAGTGAAGGAGAAATGCCAGTGTTACAGCACTGCAGATGAAGCCAGGTGGGAGTTGGCAGGAGCCGTCAATCCACTTCCTGGCAACACTGTCCCAGCTCCCAGAAAGCCTCAGGGTGTGCTGGGATGCACATGGAATCTGAGTCTGCAGCACACAGGTTCCCAAAAACCTCTCCTGGCTCTCCTCTGGGCACCCCAGGGACGCACTGAGTTCTAAAAGGTAAAGGACACATGGTGAGGGGACCAGGCTGAGGTTCTTGTGTGGCACCCTAGATGAGCAAGCACCACCTGTATGTGCCAAGTAGGAAAGGCACAGAGGATCCCTGGGCTTCGGAGAGATGGGCAGATCGGTCCTCATGAGCAGACTGAGTCCATGTTTAACCAGGAAAGCTCTGTATTGTTAAGTAACAGGGACTGCTGAAGTGGCATCAAATAAATGAAGTCAAAACCACAATGGCCAGGAGGGCACCAACAGGTCAAGGCTATAGAAAATAGGTGAGCAATGTTTCTTTACTGAGCAAACAGGGACGGCTCTATGAGAATGGCTCACAGCATCAGGTAAACTGAGTTCAGAGTTCAGACAAGGTTTCTCTGTCTGGGCAGTTTTTCTTGTAGAGTATTTCCCTGTAGGCATTTGTATAGCCCATTTTATGCCCATTCTTGCTAATCTGTGGAACAGTCAGAGTCTGGCTGGGGAAGGCAAGCTGCAAACATACTCCAAACAGGATACACATAATCTTCCCTGCCTGCCTGCTAGGTGCAGCTGTCTCTAATATCAGAAAGTTTTCATGGTTGAGGTCGCAGAGTAGAAAACTGGAAGATGAAAATGGGCACGGGTCTTAGTTACTTTTCTCATCACTGAAACAAAAATATGCAACACCCAAAGTTAAAGGAGGGAAGGTTTATTGTAGCTCACAGTTTGTAGAGGTTTCAGTTCAAAGTTTCCTGGCTCTAAGGCAGGGTGGCATGGCAGAGGGGCATCATGGAGGAAAAACAGTTTATGCCAGGCAGAAAGGAGCAAGGCGCCAGGCAGAAAGGAGCAAGGCACCAAGCAACAAAGTAGTGAAGCAGCAAGCAAGAGATCCTCTTTCAGTCCCTTATATTCTATCCAGGCTACACATCCTAGGCAGCACTCACACCTAGAGGGCCTTCCCATTATCTACACTCAGGACCATGCCAAACCAATCACTGGACTAATGTAGTAATCACACACCCTTGATCCCAGCACCAGACCCTCTAGATCCAGTCATCTGAAAAGCCCCACCTATGACCGACTAAGGCTTGGGGGGGGGGGTCATCTAGACACAAGCCAAGGCAGCACCTTCAGTGCTGGAGACTACTCAGATATTGGTATCAAGACAATGCCATTGTTCCCACATACTGGGGAGATGTAGTTGTGGATGTGAAAGGAACATTTGATGGCTTGAGAAAGTAGCCTGTAGGAAAGCGGATGGTCAGGAAAGAAACACCTCGAGAAGGTAAGAACTATCATTCTGACCTGTGATGGTGGGCAGCCAGGGAGCTAAAGCTTTGCCCAAAGCACCATTCAGCACTAAACAGGAGGATCCCCTGCAAGTCTGTCAATTCCTCCTCTGTTCAGCCTTCCGGGAACACTACCACTAGAGCAGTCCCTCTTTCCTAGGGGCTCTAGCACTTCCAGATGCCCTCCTTGTTACATCACATCTGGCTTTTCTCACATGGCCCTCCTGGATGGCAAGAATAATAGGCACAAGCTCCACACAGGTTTTCTGTAGGCCAGTTAGGGATGGAAGTCCTGACAGCAAAGGACACATCTTGGGGGTTTCTATTCCGTGCCCCAGCCACCATAAAAAGTGACCTCAGAGACAGCCCAAGGACCCATGGTGCAACTTTGAAATAAGAATTTCTAGGGTAGCAAGTAGGTTAAAAATGTGGCATCTCCAGTCACAGCACTGAGGCTTAGGGAAGCAGCTGTGAAGCCATTTATGGCACAGGAAGTCTCCAGCCTTCAGAACAATGTCCCCAAACCTTCTTTCTGCATTAAATAATACATTCTATAATATTAATTAAGTTTATGGAAGATATTGTGCAAAGATGCTAGGGAACCAAAGTTAGAAAGAAAGAGAAGCTTCTTGATGTCATGAAGCTTACGTCCTAAAGGAAACCTTCATACATGGGTACATCAGAACACATTTCCCAGTGAAATGTGACCAAATGTGGCGAATAGAAGACCAACATCATTACACAGGAGCTAACAATCCCCTCTGGGCTTTTCACTAATAAAACTGAGCTTTATGCTCTTTTGTAAGGAGGGCCATAGCAATCCCAAGCTCACAGCATCAAAGATTCCTGGTGTTGAATATGTGAAGATCGTCCACACCCTCCCAAGCATCTAACTTCCCAATACAACATCCCAGGAGCCCTCCCAGGGTGGGAGGTGGGGAAGAATTGAGTTTCCCATCTGGGTCCACAAAGAAGCTTGTCTATCCACAAGACCAATCACAGTGAGGCCATACAACCATGGCTCAAGCAACGACTTTTAGAGTTAGACAATAAGTTGATTCTACCACTTACTGACTATGAATGTGACTCTCCCTGTGATTCAGCTTCCTCTTGTACAAAATGAGGATAATAATCCCAATCTCCCTGAGTTTCTGAGTACATTGAAAGAAAGTTTATGTTTAAAGCATTTGCACTGAGCCTGGTGTGTGAAACTTTCAGCAAATTTTAGGGCTTTGCTCTCATCTGAGCTGGCTTTCCCTTCTCTCACTGCTGACCCAGGTCCCATATGTTTCTCTAAAGCACCCCAAAACAAGCTTCTTTCCCTACCAGAATAGTATTTGTCTTACTCAAACTTCCATTTCCCCAGTTTCAGTCCACATATAATCAGGAAAGGAAGTATCCTTCAGATAACAGGTCTGAGAGTCCCTGTTGCTAAGGATGGATCACTCGGGGAGGATTCATGTGGTGTGGAACTTTGATGAGGAACCATTCAAAGGTTCCCTAAACCCTCGGCAGAGTCACCAATCCTATAAGCACATCAGGACTGCCCTGTATCAATGAAGCAACAACTCAAATTTCTCCCATTCACAGGGCAAAGTCATAAATTTTCCCTCAATTCCCTGTCTCCCATCCTCTTTCTTCTAAGACAGCACTAGAGGGGGGATGAGTTGCCTGTTTGTGCTGTCACGCCTCCCAGTTTTATTGCAAATTAAACATGCACACATTATAAACAAACAATAGATGTCTCTAGAGCAAATATACAGCTTGCAGACCCCTCATAAATTCTTCAAGAGGAGCTCTTTGTAGTTTATAGCCTCGATGCAATTTTGAATGAGTTACAGCCCTGCATGTGTGTGTCAGAAAGCAGGCTTCTCACTTCCGGGGCTTCATAACCAAAACCCTCCACTCTCCCATTTTACTACAAACTCATTCAGAGTTGGAGTTTGGTGAGGTTCTGGTCTCATACCAGCTAATTTTCTCCTTCCCTCCATGCTTGTTGATTAGTAAGAATATTCTCTACTGCTAACAAGTTCAGTACTCAGCCCTAGTCACCAAATCATAGAAATCTGGGACATGAAAATTTTCCCCATCTACTCATAGTTTCTTTGATTGGAGTTTGATGTGGAGAGCCCCGGAGAGGTTGAACATGAGTATAAGAAATCCACACTGCTTTTCCTACCCTCACACACTCCACACTCACTATGCCACACAGCACAGAATGCTTCTATAGTCAGATGGATGGACTTTTCCTCACATGTACCATGAAACCCTCCAACAGATAGTAACTGATTCCTCTAGTCCAATTTAATGCTAACATTTTCTGCCTTATGGTAGCATCAGCTCCAACACATAAGGGCTGAGTCCCATCAGATGGGCTGCACTTCAGATACCAATCACAAGTCTTAAGACTTAACTTGAATTTCTAACCAGCTGGATCTAAATTGGAGGTTCCTTCAACCCTCACCTCCAGTTTGGTGAATTTGCTAAGACAGCTCATAGAACTCATGCACACACGGTTATTGGTTTACTGTGTTAATAAAGGATATAGTAAGAGATAGCCAAAGGAGCAGCCAAGGGAAGAGACAAAGTAAGGTATGGAGGACAGGCCGGAGCTCAAAGACTCCATGACCTCTCTAGGCCACTCTCCAGGAACCTCCCTGCAGTCAGCAAATGGAAAGCTGTCCAAATCCTGTAGTTCCAAGATTTCCATGGAGGCTTCATCACGTAGGTATGCTTGATTATTAACTCAGTCTCCAGCCTCTCTCCCCTTCCTGGAGGATGAGGAATAGGAAACTGAATGCTCCAAGGTTCTAATTTTGGCTTCATCCTTCTGGCGAGCGGCCCCATGCAGAATCCCATGGAGATGCACCTCATCAGAACAAAGAACACACCTATCACTCAGGAAATTCCAAATGGGTTAGGAGATCCGTGTCAGCAACTGGAGTCAAAGACTAAGTATTAGACAAAAGATGAACTTAGCATCCTGATCACTTGAGCAACTGCAAGGATTTTTGTAGCTCTGTGCCAGGAACCAGAAACAGAGAAAAAATATTTATATACAATGTGTCAGGAATCAAAGGAGAAAAGTGGAAATGGGACCAGTGCATGGCCACATTGTTATTCCTGAGGGAAGACAGAGGCTACACAGGCATGCAGGATGCGTCCCAAGCAGGGAAATGGATGGGAAGCCCGGGGATTTCCAGGGTGGATCTGGGAACATGTTTGCACAGGACAGGCTCGGTGTCTCTTTAGTAGATCCATTTCACACTGACTCTTTGTTCTACATTTTAGAACAACTCAGCAGGGGCACTGATCAAGCAAACCTGGGCTCAACTGGGTAGTTTCCACTGCAAAGGACACTGAGAGAAGGGCTCATCCTACAGAGCAAATGTCACGTCCAGGGGGTTGCCCTGGAAGGAACAGTGTCCAACAGAGGTAAAGGCTTAAATTTTGGTTCTTCCCCTGCCATATTTAAGTGAGGAAACTGAGGCTCCAAGAGGCTGGCCGACCAAAAATGTACAATTGTTAACCAGAAGACATCTTCCCATTCCAGCGCTCTTGACAGCATATCACGCTCTCCTCTAAACTATCTCCATGGCATTCCTGCCTTCCTAAACAACAATATTATACATGATGATTCTTTAATCAATTAAACTTATTTTTTGTTGCCTGTCATGATACCCCTCCAGATCACTGTCAAAACTCAAAGATCTCAAACTTGGGGTTGCAAATTACACTTAATTCAGGTGGTTCGGCCTATGAAACCTGATTGCCTGCTTTTCAGGAAAAAGTAACAGAAACATAATAGAAATTCTGTTTTGCTAGATACCCACATGCAGAAGAATGAAACCAAAACCCTATTACTGGTTACAAAAATCAAATCAAAATGGATTAATTAAAGACATAAATGTAAGGCCCATAACTATATAAATTACTAGGAGAAAACAGAAGAAATGTTTCATGACCTTGACCTGGACAAGGAGTTTTTGGATAAGATCTCAAAAGCACAGATAACAACAGCAGAAATGGGAAAATAGGACTGTATCGAACTAAAAAGCTTTCACAGAGCAAAGGAAACAACTGACACCCTGAGGAGCTGACCTGCGGAATGGGGGGAATATCTACACACTATACATCTGTAAGGCATTAATATCCAGAGTATGTAAGAAACTCATGTCAATAGCAAGTAAACAAGCTAATTTTAAAATTTTTAAAACACTGAGAATGTGACATGACAGCTATTTAATTTGCTTGACTTAGCCATTCCATAGCATATATGTGCATCCAAATATCATATTATACACCATGAATACAAAATATCATATTGTACACCATAAATACATACAATTTTTATTTGCCAATTTTTTAAAATGTGACTTTGCATAGGTAGAATTATAGTTTTAAAAAGCAGAGCATATAAGATCAAGAAGAGCCTGGGTCTTCCTTCTGGCTTGAGTGGACCCCAAGGATCCTAAATGAAGACACGATGGTAGAGGGAGTTTTGAGCTTTTCAGTTTCTAAAGAGCTTCTGGCTGGTCTACAATGAGAGGGAACTCATATGCAAAAGACATTGGTCAGTCAGCCAAGGCAATATTCTGCTTCATGGCAAGACTTTCAGGCTCTGAACCCCTCTTGAGACAGATCTGCCCTTCCTGGGGCCCCCACTGTGTTTAAATTTTCCTGAAGAGAAAGACTCCCCAAGTTGTTTTCCAGCCTCATACACAGTCTTGTGATAGAAACCTAAATTCTTACATTATAAGGAATATTCCTGCTGCCAAAAGCATTCATTAATAAATGATGAGAGATTGGACAAAATAACAATAGAATCCCAACTAGCAACTGAATTTCTCTAAAAAATCATAACTATTTTATGTTCAGGATGCTCTGTTAGTTCCTTGGCATTGAGTATATGTGATTTGAAAATATCAGTAATTTTTCCAAAGTGAAAGATTTCCTTCAGCTAAATTAATGGATTCCCTTTATCCAGGTCCTTAAAGTCCTATCTGAGCTGATTCCAGCCCTTCTCAAGCCTGGCTGGGAATCATATTGTTCACTCATAGTCAGTCTTCGGTTATCAGGTACAGGGAAAGCGCTCCACAGGAAGGCCCTCCCTGCTGTTACAAACCTTCAGTATGAAACTGGTATTCAGAGGGAAAATGGAATCTGAGGATTTCTATCAACCAAGCACCTCAGTAATGCCTCTGGAGAGCTACTGGACTGAAAGTTCCAGTTTGTAAGATGTGTTGATGACAAACTGTTTGTTTAAAATCGTTATGAGTCCACCATGCCCTGTGTTTTCTACCATTTTTCTTATAATTCTTTTATTAGTACATGTTTGCAGTACATAGTGGTTACATTCATTGTGGGGAGTTGGTGTATGGGTATAACATATCTTGATTCTTTTTTACTTGGCCTCCCCTCTCACCCTCTTCCCTCAATCTCTAGATCCCTTTCCCATTTGCAAAAGAGCTCCCAGATTCATATTATCCAACCTTTATTTTCCTCTTTTTCAATACTTTGTTTCTCATGTAAGAGAAATCATGCAATATTTAAGCTTGTGTGTCTGATTTATTTCACTTAACATGGTTTCAAGGTACATCCATTTTCCTACAAATTACCCAAATTTATCCTTCTTTCTGCCATTTGTTAAGCCTAATGGTGACAGGATCACCCCACCAGAGGTACCCAAGACCCTTTGTGTGCATTGCTGGCATCTCTGACCCACCCTGAAGCTGGTCAGTCCCTGTGGGGAAATTGAGGGAGCTCAGTACCACAGAACAGCTCCTTATTTTGTCTCCAGTGGCAGCCCCACCTAGTATAGATGCCCCCACACACCCTTTCCTCCCATTTCCAGTGCTGGTGAATAAATGTTCACAAAGGCTGGAAATTATTTTATGGAGTACAGATTTTAATGAATACAGGAATGTGTTTACCCCTAATTTATCCTCTACCTTTTGGCAATAAAATTTGACTACAACTGAAGAAGGGTTTCATACTTCTATAAAGGCAGCTTACATCATGAAAAGCTTATAGCTTTTCCAAGCAAAAAGAAAAATTTAAACCGGAGGTGGTTTTAAAAAAATAATCTTTCTCACATACCTTTTAAGAAACAAACTACCCTATCCATGCCCACAGTCTTTCAGATTTGTAGCAGGAAATCCTCCTAGTATTTGATGATTCCATTTCCACTGAGACTGGCACATTTCACAAGCACAATAAATGTCTTTTTCCTGAATTTCTTTCCGGCATTATCATTATTATTGCCATCATTATTAGGTTAGGCATTGGTTTTGCCTAAAGCAACAAACTATCAAAGACAGCCTTTAAGGTTCTCCCTGAGTTATCACCACATCTAGAATGGATCTTACATTAGCATTGTTGCGTTTTTATTTCAATCAGACTATGACTCTCCAGAGATCTGAAGAACTCCTTCCACCTTTGTGAACAGAAAAGCATTCTGAGGCAGTATAGATTTTCCCCAAACAAATGGAAATATTATTACCTGGAGAATTGCAACCAATGCTGGTTTCACCTGAACTAACAAAATTTCTCCCTATATTGCCTTCAATCTTCTTTTCAGCTCTGAGAAATTCTGCCATGCTAATGGGTACTCAGATAGCATGCATGGTTGGCACTCAGAAATGTGAGCCAACCAGCAAACGGAGAAGTATTGCTCTGGGCAACACTGTGGATTCTTAAAGCAGAGACCTGAGGCTTGCTTGGTTCTCTATTCCCTGGCACATAGGAAAGGGTCCTTGAAAGCTTGTTGAATTTCAGCTAGCTCAACGGAACAGGCAGGTTCCATTAGAGTAACCAGATGGCCCAAGGCTTGAGATCTGGCAAGTATAGTTTGGCCTGCACTGACTTGGGGAAAGCAAGGCCATTGGTGTGTGTGATGGGTGGGGGAGAGAAGGCAGGGGGTGATGGAGTACTGATAATGGAAGAAGGTGGGTATTAGCAGAGCTGCGCAGACAGGCAGTGGCAGTTCAGGTGGTCTATCCACTCCTAGCAAAGCATCAGCCAGTACCTTGGGAGGAAGGAGTTTAGGTAGGAAATTTTAGTGTTTCACCACTATCCCAACAGGGAAGGAAGAGACTGAACAGAGTGTAATTCTGAACCACAGAAAGAGAGTTTAGTTGGGACCCAGTCATGGAGAGGGATTATAATACAGTATAAAGTATCACAGCCAGGCAACTACAAGGCAGGGCTTGAGGCAAATGCCCAATCTGACAGTCTAATTTAGAGGCAGGAAGGATGAGGATCAGAGGGCCATTTAAATAAACACAGATCATTTTTGCCATTCCATACATCAAGTATGGGGGTAACTTAACTCCAGGCTCCCAAAGTAATGGGGATCAAGCTGCTACCATAAGCTATGTCCTAGTTAGGAATAGCTGAGGTCCTGGATCTGCAGGAAAGGGGAGCTGATTGAAGTCAAGATAAGCAAAGGAAAGCTGTGGACCCTGCCTGACCTACAGAGGTTTCTACACAGGGTTCCAAAACCTGGCCGCTCAGGCTCCAATCAAACCAAAACTGTACAATCTGAAAGAATAATTTTTACAAGATACTCTTGGCCTGATTTCTCTTTATTATTTGAAATAAAACAGCAGGTGTTGCAATGTCTTTTTCTAGGGGGCAAATCCAAGGCTTTAGTTCCTTGAGTGTCTAGCACAAGGTTCAGGAAGGCTACTGAGTGACTAGAAGTGTCCAGTGCTGGAGAACCAGCTGAGGTCCCCTGGGGCAGCCAGCTGAGTCTATCAAGACTACAAAGCAGGAAAGCCGACCATGTTGCATTGATCAATGACCTGGAAAAAAGACTAATTCTGGAAGTTGGTAAGGAAAGGAAAAAGAAAGAGATCATTTATAATAATCATGGCATAGAGAGTAGAGAAAGAGATGACAGAAGTCATCACAGCAAGAAAAAATGACTGACTCCTTCAAGATCTGTACAGCCCAGAGATTCGTAAAGGACATTCTTCTTGAGGCCCACTGAAGCCTAAACAAGGATGCGTAGAATCTCTTCCCTTTCCTCTCATCAGCATCATCCAACCCTGAGGTGGTTTGTTTGTTTGTTCATTTGTTGGTTTTCAAATTGGAGATCAAACCCAAGGCTTCTTGCACATTAGGCAAGTGATCTACAACTGAGCTGCATCCCCAACCCCAACTCTGAATTTTCAAAAACTCTGTACACATCTTCCCAGTCAGAGTGCAATCAGAAAGATTTCCCAGATAGGGAAGGCTTTAAAATAGGAAATAGCCACTTGTACAACCACTGGAAAGATTTGAGGGGCCAAGATCAGGGAGCAGCTCATCTTCATGAAATCAAGAAGTGACCAGAAAAGGGAAGCAGCTGACAATTACCTCTGCCTTCCACAAGTCAAAACAAGGGATCACAGGAACTCACCTGAAAGCTCTGCAAACCCCACCCAGCCCCAGCTTCCCACCTGTCCACCACTGCTGCCAGACAGTAATAACTTCTACTCTGTCACTCTTCAACTGTCACAGGAGTTTACAGCATTGCAACACCTGCTGTGTCTAACCCACCGCCATTCCAAAAAGGAATTCTGGGAACAGGGCTTACAGGCTTCTTTGTAAGGATGATGGGTTTTTGAGGACGATGTGGAAAGAGGTAGGGAAGATGCTGAGTTGATAGCAGACAGCCTGATACACCTATTGAGAACGAAGGTTTTATGAGTTGTTTGATTTATCCTTGGTGTGTGACTTGTGGATTTGAAGTTTGTCATTAATTCTATATTAAGCATATATCTCTTTTCACAGGCTGACTGAGTGCTTATACAATGGAAAGAGACCGCTAGCTCATCTACTATTCTCTGAATATTTGCTGAGCTCTTCCATGTACCCAGTGCTGTTTAGCAGACGGGGATGTACTTGTGGACAAGACAGATAAGATCTCTGCCCTCAGAGGCTTACACTTTGACCAAAGAGTGCATGTCAGTAATAAAATGAGCAACGTGAACAGAGTAGTTTCTTTTTTAAATAACTTCATTAAAACATTTTACCTATCATAAAATTTATCCATTTTAAGTATACAATTCAAAGACTTTTAGTAAATTTACTAGGTGGTACAATAATCACCACAAATCATTTCAGAACATTCCCATCCCCCTGAAGGCCTCGCTGACCATTTACAGTTAATCCAAGTTCCCGTCCCCCACTCCAGGCCACCACTAGTCTTTCTGTCTCTATAAATTTGTCCTTTCTTGACACTTCATAGAAATTCAGTTATTCCAGTAATTTCAATTTGAGATCAATGGTAGGAGTTAAATAAATTAGAATGATGGCGACAGAGCTTCTGGGGCAAGACTCACCTTTCTTGGATAGCGAAAGAAAACCATCTCATGAAAGATTAACACTTGAGCTGACAGAAGTCTCTTCAGATTTATGAGGCCTATGTTTCAAGACCATGGGTAGAGACTGTGTCACTCCATGTAAAATATACCAATACTCTGAAGTCATGCCCTTGAAGATGATGGGCAGTCAGACTCTTCTTGCCAATAATCTCCTTGTGACAGTCAGGGTGGGGAAGGCCATGTGCTCTGGAGACGGCAGGCCTTTTGGAAGACACAGGCTTGTGGAGAGAATAAGGGAAAAGGCTAAGATGCGAAAAAAGAGATGAGGGAATTTTTTTCCCTCTAAAGAACACAGTCTTCAGGCTCCACTGAAAAATGAAGCCCAATTCTCTAACACAACACACACACACACACATACACACACACACACACACACACACACACACACACACACACACACACACACACAAAGATGGAGCCAAACAAGAGAATCTGCTTCAACCCTTTCCCTACTGCCCCAGTCCAGATACTAAGCTGGGGCACTGAAGGCTTTCAGCCTTCAGAATAGAATTGAGGATGTAATGTTTGAGACTTTAAAATGAATTTTTCAAATTCAGTCCTTCACATCCTTGCTATATGATCTGAGTTGCCAGTTCCTCATCTACAAAATGGAAATAAAAACTCTTACCTTATAAGACTCTTTTGAAGATGAAGTGTGACTAGGCATAGAAGTAGTCGCCCAGTGCCTAACATCTCAGAAACTCTCAGTGAATGACATTGTTTCTTTGAAGGAAGGAGCTGCTCCCTTGGGAACCAGGGAGGGGGAAGGGAACACAAAGTTACATGCTTTTGATAGATCGATTCTGACTGGTTTGACTACTCAATCTGCCACATTTATGTTAAAAGAAGGATATTAAGGCTGCTACTTGGCAGAATTAAGCAAAATGACTTGTCTCTCAGAAGTGGCCAGGAACAGGTGAAAATGAAGCAATTATGCAAATATGAAGCTTAGAGTACAAAATGACCATGAGATCAAGAAATCTCACCCCACCAGAGTGCACTCAAATCTTGGGGAATCTAGGGATTATCTACTGAAATAGAATGGGGCTGGACCCAGCTTATTTTAAGGAGCAAGAGACCCAGTAGACATCAGAGTTAGGGCAACTATTATTATTACCCTCCACTCTCAGGCCAGTTTAGCAGATGATACAACTAGCATGAAACATTACAAGCTAGGCAGGCCATGTGTGATGGTGCACACCTGTAATCCCAGCTTTCTAGGAGGCTGAGACAGAAGGACCACAAGATTAAATCCAGCCTGGGTAAATTCACTGTTTTGTGAGACTCTGTTTCAAAAAAAAAAAAAAAAAAAAAAAAAAACTAAAAAAGCTGAAGACATAGCTCAGTGCAAAGACTTAGGGTTCAACCTCCAGCACTGAAAGATAAATAAATAAATAAATAATTTAAAAAGTGAGGCAGGCAAAGAGATTAAAGCACAAGAAGCTGAGGGCTAAAAACATGATGTGTAGGAGAGAACAAAAACTGGGTGATTCCTTGTCCTGGGGAGCCTGCAGCATACTCATTATCATCTCTCCAAATGCCTGCTAGAACTTTTTTCTGAAAAATAGAAATAAAAACCCTGAAAGGTTTGTCCTTAGTAACACCTGTGAACTGAATAAAGATAGCGCCTGCAGTGTCTCCCTGGGTCCTCCCTTGTATAAAGTCTCATCCCAGAATTTGGAGGTGTAAGCTACTCAGTAAACAATTCAAATGAAATACAAGGAACAGCCTCTGGGGATTTCTAAAGGTGATATTATCCAGAATACAAAGAATTCAAAAAAACACCAAAAGAACAAGTAATCCAGTCAATAACTGAGTAAATGAGCTGAACAGGCATTTCTCAAAAAAAGTACAAATGGCCAACAATTACATAAAAACAAAATGCTCAACATATTTAGTCATCAGAGAAATGCAAATCAAATCTACCCTGAGATTCTATCTCATCCCAGCCAAGATGGCTACTATCAAGAAAATTAAAAAATAACAAATGCTGGTGAGGATGTAGAGCAAAAGAATACTGATGGACTATTGGTGGGAATGCAAGTTTGTACAGCCATTATGTAAATCAGGGCAGCAGTTCCTCATAAAACTAAAAATAGAACTATCATATGACCCAGCTGTACCCCTCTCAGTATATACTCAAAGGAATCAAAGTCACCCTACAACAGAGATGCCTGCATACCCACATTATTGGTAGCACTATTCACAATAGCCAAGTTACAGACTCACCAATCATTGGATGAGTGGATAAAGAAATTGTGATATATATACACAGTAGAATACCATGCAGTCATAAAGAAGAATGACATCAAATCATTTGCAGGAAAATGGATGAGACAGACTGGAGACCAGCATGCTAAATGAAATCAGCCAGACTCAGAAAGACAAGTATCATGTGTTTTCTCTCATGTGTGGAACATGGTAGGGGCATGAAAGTAGACAGGTGTCCATCCATTAGAGAAGGGAAGAGGGGCCAGGGTGAGGAGAGGGGAGTAAGAAAGGGTAATGCAGAAGGTGCACAGTATATGTCACAGAGAAGCCCATCCTGGTGTTCAATTAATATGTGCTAATACTTATAACTTTTAAAAAGATAATATAGGGATGCATAAAAAAGAAAAGAATAAAAGATGATATGAATTGGTGCTGGCTAAAGAAAAGCCAGTAAACATCTATCTTTCTCTGCCAAACCCAAGCCAGACTGTTTTTGCTTCTTTTCAGAACCTGAGGATCAGATTTTTGAAGAGGCTGCCCAGGTGAATGTTATCCAGGGGACCCAACCCTAAATAAAGACACCACTCACCTGCCCAGACAGGAGAGGTCATCAGAAGATGCTTCACTGTTAGTACACACAGAAGAGCATATTCTCAGATCTCAAGAGCAAAGCCTCAGCAGTGATCAGAACTGGATTTAAATCCCAGCTCTGCCACTTAAGCAAATGATTTCACCTCTCTCTGCCTCGGTTTGCTACTCTGTGAAATGAGACAAGCAAAAATTCCTACACCACAGGGCTGTTATCAGAACTCAAAGAGGTAATTCATGCAAAGCACATGGCTGAGTACCCGTCTCACTGTAAGTGCAGTGAAAATTGGTTGTTCTTATTAGTATCCATGTATTCCAATGTCACTGCCCTGTACTGTGCTGGGAAGCATAACTGGAGTGATGGGACTGAAGTGAGTGTCAGAGAAGAGCACCTGAGTTTCAGTGCTGGCTCTGCCCTTTATTAGTTGTTCAAACTTACTCACCTAGAAAATGAGAATAGTGGTATGAGAAACAAATAGAATAACATTTTTTGAAAATATAAAAGTGAGATGTTATTACTGATTTGTGGATAGCTTGGGCCCTTGATTCCCTTCTTTTCCTCATTTGGCTCACCTCCATCGGGGCCCATTTTCTCTTCTTAGTGTTACCACCCAAGAGGGAGAGAAAGGAAAAAGGGCAAATTGACACACACACTTCAGTCCATCTTAGCAGGTATTATGATCTTATAATACTTTTTATGTGAGCAAAAGTTAAAGATGCAATTAATTCCTAGCACAGATCCTAGAAAGGTGGTATATATCCATTGTGCAGGGCAAATTTAGGTTAGGAGCAAGAAATCAGATTTGGGGATCAGATGTGTGTTTCAACTTTTTTAAAATCCTGTTTCCCATTTCTCTCCCTTTATACCTGTATGACCACTGGCCAATTTCTTAACTTCTCTGAGCCTCAGTTTCTTCATCTATAAAATAGGCATAAGTATACCTTAAATATAAAATAGGTAAAACGCAATTTGTAGATACATTGGATATTCAGTAAGCAGTAGTTATTCTAAATTAAAGTATTTATGTCAAGTCTCTCAAGTTTGTAATCATGGTAAAGACTTTTTAGCACTACCCAAAGGTTTGTGAACTACAGCAAGCCTAGCCATCAGATTCCAATGTGACCCTTCATCTTTCTTCCTCCCCTCAGACCCATGCTTCTTGCCCCACACTTCATCGAACAGTGATCAAATCACTGGCTCACACATAGCTCTTTGTGGCACTTCCTCTCCCTGCAAATTCTTGCTTTCAACCTGGCAATTTTGTCCTTCACAGAAGCAAGTACCTATGGGGTGAATCACCCTCCAGGACTGAAGTTCTATCAGTAGAGATCTGCCAAGTGCTACTGAAACTGTGTAAGACTCCAAAATAGGCAACGGTGGGGTACACAGTCCCTGGCCCTCAGGAAAGCCAGACCTGTTCATGGCGGCAGGGCCATGGGACCAGGGCTCTGATGGACCAGTGCCTCAAGGTGTGAGGAGCCAACACTGCTGTGAAGCAGCCAAAGGAGGTGATCTTTAGGCTGGGATTTGGAGAATGGGTAAGAGTTTGACAGGTAGGCAAGGGAAGGAAAAGACTGAACAGAAGGAACCATATGTGTAAAGATGGAGAATGATTTGAAGTGTGTGTTGGTAGGAACATAATAGGTTTTGAAAGAATAAGGACCGAGTTTGGATAAGCATGTCAGGAAAAGATGATAACAATCAAAACTAGAGCCCTGGGGCTGAGGGTGAAGAGGAAGAAAATCACAGGTTGTAATAATCAGTTCTTAGCAACCAAAAACCATCACCAAATGAATGAGACAAGTTAGCATCTCAGATGGCTCTCGGGCATGACCTGGAGGACTGAGTGGATGGTGGTCCATAGGCTGCAACAGAGTCCTGACAGGAATAGGTGGGGTGTGAATGTTGAGCTCTACGTGGCATTTATAGAATCTGACAGGTATGGGGGACCTTCCAGGCTTCGTGGGCTCCCAGGCAAAGCCAGGCCCCATGTGTTACTCTGTTGGACCCCTGGACTGTGCTTGCGGATTGTGCATTCTTCTTCCTTACGAATGGCCGTGCCAACTTAGACAGCTGGATCTTCACATGTGTCAGTTTTGAAGAGTCACGTTCATTAATGCCGTCACACAAGTCACGGGGTAGAAAAGGCACTTCTTTAGCTAGACACAGTGGTGCATGTCTGTAATTGCAGCTACTCGAAAGCCTTGAGCAGGAGGATCACAAGTTTGAGGACAGCCTGAGCAATGTAGGGAGACCCCATATTCAAAAAGAAATGGAAGGGAAGGAAGAAAAGAAGAGGAAAGGGAAAAGAAAAGAAAAGAAAAGGAGGCAAAGGCACTTCTTTGTACCTCATAGGTCCCAGAAAGGGAAGGAGCATGTGGTAGGAGCTTGATGAATTACAACTGCTGGGTTGATTTTCCTGACACAGCTCTCCCCTCTCGCTACTTCTTCTTTTCTATTGTGTCCACATCTTTCTTCCTTTCATCTCTTGCCGCTTCTCCTTTTCAGTGCCTAGTGAATACTCGATGAGTCCTGGCTTAGCAAACAAGCTAAACCCTTCTCTTAGAAAGCAAGCCCCAGCTTTTATCTTCCTCTGTGGGTTTGGGTTTGCTAGAATCAAAGTAACATTAGCACGATATGTTTGGATTAGCATGAAGACTTTTAATCTGCTCCTTTGCAATATTCCATATTTTAATAACTTTAATAATTACTGCTTCCTTTTTCTAATTAAGAGCTTAGAGATGGAGACCTTGGAGAGGGACCAAAACAGGGACATTTTGATTTTGCAGAGAATGGGAAGAAATGTTTGCATAGCAGAATCAATATTCAGAGGAGGCTACAAAGCACTTGGATTTCAATTGCGTATTTATTGTGCCTGTTCTAGGAACAAGACCTCAAATGTTGGAGATTACACATGTGGTAGGAAATTTTTCCATCCTGCCTGGGGTTCAACTGGAGTGATCTAAGTTGCATTCTGATAATAGCATACAGACTTTGTAACAATATCCTCCTGGGAATGTAGCTAGCAGTTCCTAGCAGTCCCTAGAGTTTAGGACAAAATCCAGACCACTCTAGCCCTCTGCTCCAACTTCAGGGAGGTGCAGTCATGGCTGAACAGAGGTTCCCACTGGGGAGTTTCCCTCAAACTGCAAAAGCTAGGTCAAGTTCTTGGCTCCAGCAGCAGCTCTGTATATATTAGGATGCATCCTCTCCACTGGATGCTAACCTGAAGGGCCAAGACAGAGCCCAGCCAGATCCTCGGTTTAATCTTCCCCATTGTGCAGCGCTGCATGGGTGTGAAGGCCCTGAGATGACAAGCATACCCTCCGGGCATGGGGTGGGTCTGGGGCCTTCCAAAGGGGGTAGCAAACCATCCATGCTTCCAAAGCTGCCAGGTTGGCGCTCAGGATCATCTGGTCCTGCCTCAGCCCAGCCTAGAGTAAGCCTTTACACAGTACAGTTGGCCTTGCAATCTGTGAGTTCAGCCAACCTTGGATCCAAAATATCTGGGAGAAAAAAACTATGTCTGGGCTAAATGTATATGGAATTTTTCTTTGTCATTATTTTCTAAACAATATAGTGTAACAATTATTTACATAGCACTTACATTGTATTAGGTATTAAAAATCATCTAGGGATGATTTAAAGTACATGGAGGACGTGCATAGGATCTATGCAAACACCATGCCACCTTATGTAAGAGACTTGAGCGTCAAGGCTTTGGGTATGGAAGGGAAGTCCTGGAAGCAATCCCTCATACATACCAAGAGATAATGCTAGGTCTTTCTGTTTGAATCCAAGCTCAGGAATGAACTGATCTGGGATTTAGTGCTGGGATTTTTCACCCCTGGGACCCAAAATCCCCATCCTCTTCCCTCCTGGGGCCTGCCTTCACCAGCTGAGCTTTATTCTGATCCAACTGTGTTATCATCTCTCTCCTCAATCATGCTACTCCTACTCTTGTTACAAAATCTATCTTTAGGGACTACAGTGTGCTTTGCCTTTCTAAGGGAGACTTCCAAAGGATTCCACTTCAACCCTTCTAAGGAATACCCTTCTAAGGGAGTTAGAGGTAGCTTTCTGCATCTTCCCACTGATTAGAGGAAAAACACACAAATTCAATCTCCAGTGGGCCACACTTCTGGTAGGGATTTCAAGTCCCAGAGACAAATTTGATTCCACCTCTGCCTCAGAGGAATCAGACAAAGCCTTCATTAATTCTGCATTTGGAGACCTGGAGAGGGTTTCACAGAGGAAGTGTTCAATTTGGGACTTTGAGGATAAGAATGATTTACTAGATGAATATGAAGGCAATGGCATTCCAGGGGAGAAGCAGAATGAGCCAACCAGAGGAGCTTGAAAATGCAAGCTTTACTTAGGAATAATGAGGGATCCAATATTACTAAAGAGTGGGATTCATGCCAGCTGAAAGGAAGCAAAGTCAAAAGTGTTTAATGATGTCCAAGCCCATGGCCTTGATTGCTGTGGCAAAGAGTTGCATCTTCAATCTGTCAGGCATGGAAAACCACCTCAGTGGGTCTCTAAAGAGAAGAGTGGTCCAACCCTTCCTCAGATGAGAGAGCTTGAGGTGGATCCCTGTTTATCCATGAGAAGAGAGAAAGTAACCATAGGCTACCAGCTTGGAAGCTCTTCCTATCAGCCAGGAAACAAAAGCCAGGGAGAGGTCAGAAGGAGGCAAAAGGAGAGCCAGGGATTTAGCTCAGTGGTTCTGGGGCCTGCCTTGCAAGTGCAAGGTCCTGAGTTTGATCCCCGGTACCAAAACAAAAACAAAAACAAGAAGGAGGCAAAAGGAAAGATGGTACAGGGAGAATTGTCAGGTTTCTGCAGCTGACTAGCTGAGGTCTCATTGTCTGGGTGTGTGTTTGACCTTGCTCACCAACATACACATCCCTTGAAAGCAGAAACCATGTCATATTCATCTTTATGACTTTGCTGCTTTCTAGAACATCTGGCACACAAGCGACTTTGACTGGAGTAGAAATCTTAACATGTGACCTCAGGAGGTCTTTGAGAGGATCTACAAGTCCTCCCCAAATGATACACAGAATTGTGTGTCTGTACATATTGTTCACCTGTTGGAGAAGGGCTTTATCAGGTCCTCAAAGGGCCCTTGACCTAAAAACTCGTTAAGAACAATGGTTTTAGAAATCTGATGTCTTCATAAATGTTCCTGACTCTTGGTTTCTGTTTTATTCTTTCTCTAAGTACCAACTTCCAATAAAGAAAGACAGGGTCAACAACATTAAATGGACACTTTGAGCATTACTGCATTTTATTTGTAGTAAAAACTCAACATATAAATTCAGCACTGAGTCTAAATTATGCTGAAACACTGAAAGATATTTTCCCTGCCCATACCTGACCTCATTCTCTGGTTGCACACCCTATTTAAGAACTTACTCTCTAATAGCCAATGCTTCTGTGAGACTGTGAATCAATTTTAATTTGGACTTTAGCTTCTGCAGCAAGTGCCTTTGAAGAAGCACCTTCCCAAGAATGCCAGCTTGCACCTTTCAATTATGGCCAGATAATTAGGACGAAGACTCACCTGCTGCCCATTCCATTTCTATGGGCATGGGGGAGAAGGGATACACAGGGCATTTCTGGGCATCTGACAACTTCTCCAAACACTGAAAGAGAACATGGTGTCCAAACCCACCCTGCTTGTCAGAATTGCCTGGGGAGATGGGGGGGGGGCTTGGATGCCAAGCTACTAGATTTACAGTGATATTTCATTGGTATAAAGGGGATACATAAGAGTATTTAAAAGTGGGACTGTCCTGGAAAATCCAGAACATATATTCTTTGAAGGAAGAAATTAGCATCAGACCTTGAGAAAATGCGTAGTCTAGGAAGATAAGGGACACACATGAGGGGAAAGGAGAGTGCCTCTCTGGCAAAGGGTCAAGAGAGTGTGTTCTGTGCAAGGGAAATTATTGAGATAAGGGGAAAGGGGGAGGAGGAGAGGAGGAATTTAGAGAAAAGAGCCACCACTACACAGTACGGTACTCACAGGAGAAAGTGCACGAATGAGGGACAAAGGCAAGTAACTTTCCCAGGACAGGCAAATATTAAGTGGCTGAGCCAGATCCCAAACCCAGGTCTGTCTCACTTCAAAGATGACATTCGTTTCACGTTACATAGTGTTTCTGAAACACTCCCAAGGAAATGTTGATGAACCTTGAAAACATTATGCTAAGTGAAAGGAGCCAGGCACAAAAGATTCCATATTGTATCATTCTATTTATATGAAACCTCCAGAACAGGTAAATCTATGGAGACAGTAAGCAGACTAGAGACTGAGAGGAGCCTAGGGGAGGAGGTAATGGGAATTGGTTGTTTAATGGCTACAGGGTTTCTTTTGGGGTGATGAAAATGTTTTGGAACTAGATTGAGATAATGGATTCACAACTAATGAGTGTACTAAATGCCACTGAATTGTATACTTTAAACACTTAACAGTTAACTTTATGTTATGTGAATTTTACCTCGATTTACAAAAAGCTATTAGGAAAGATAATTCAAGGAAACAAAACCCAGGAAATGAAAACACTCTCAGCGTATTCAGGGGACGATGAGGAGACAGCCAAGTGGAACAGCATGATGAGCCAACATTTCCTTCTTGATTCAAGTGAAGAATTCGGGTAAAGGATGAGTATCTGTCCTTGGTTTAGAGTGAGAATTCCCAAGCACTGCCATCTTGCTTTCCTAATCACAGTAAGAGGTGACCTCTATGGCTCAAAATGTCTCTGCTTGCATTTTGGTGTTAAGAGGAATGAATGCCACCCTTCCTGTGGGTCCCCTAAATCAGAAGACACCATATTCTGCCTGAGTGTTCCCCAGAGCTATGAAATGTGCTTGTTTCTTGGTTGCTCAGAGGCAACTTTGAATCTCTGTGAATCTTAACCAGTGAGGATGCCCAGACAGTTGCTCCTCATCCCGTCTCAACAGGGCTTTGTCCTTGGCATTGAGGAAGCAGCAACTCTCGTGCAAGGCCTTGGTGCTTGAGAGGCTGGGTTTGGCTTTATTCCCTCTAACACTGGCTATGACAGACACTAAGGCAACTCATGAAAATGGGGACTTCCCAAGGCCAGGCCACATTCCCAGGCAAGGGTCTGCTATCCAAAGAGTGGGGGCCTGGCCACAGACTCATCTCAGGGTTTCAGTCTGCCAGGCTCTTTGGGAAATGCCTACCTTCACTTTGGGCCATTCTCATAAGTCTGTGTCTGATTGCTGATGGTTCTTGTTTGTTTAGAAATTCACAAAACAAATAATCTTTGTTAAGGCCTTGTTATCATTCTGGTAGCTAGAAAGAGGGGACAGAAGTGTGAAGCCTGCACTGTTCCCTTCCCTTCACCAGGGACATAGCTGCCCTGGTGGGCCTGTGGCCCAGTCTCCTCTCAACCATAGGCTCTGCTCCTGAAAGGTGTCCACTGAGTATATCTGGGATGTGAGAATCAGACTCTTCAGCTGCCCACTCTTGCCCATTACTGAGGTCATGGAAGCACCCAGAAAGTGTGCTCATTTCAGAGTCTTGCCTGGTGTCAACCATGGTGCTGAAAGTCATGTTGCATGACAGGCTCAGAAGGAGCCCTGCTGGGTTTCCAGTGCAATGTCCCACATCGGATTCCACCCAGTGCCTAATGCAGCACTCAGTCAAGTGCTGTACAGTGACTTCCCTGAGCCCACTAAGTTATAACGTGCTGTGGCCTGGGCAATGCCAGCCCAAATGTAATATCTGATCAAGAGAGTTCAATGCTAGACTTAGGTAGTGCAATTCCCCTAAAGTTTTCTGAGTGGCACTCCCAGGAAAAAGTGCAACTCTGTGCTAAGTATATTCCTGGTGCTCAACAAGTATCCATTTGATGGCCTGTATGATGCCCAGTAAATGCCTTCAACCCCAGACAGTAACACACCTAGGAGGTCCTCTCTGCCCATAAGTCCCTTTGTTCAGGAGAACTAGGACTGGCTCTCTCTGGCCACTGATGAAATCCAAACCTGACTGCCAGCCTCACACTGGCTCCTGGAGTCCTTCAAACTCAACAAAATATCATTTTATCATGTACTAATAAAAAATAAAATAAAATATTTTGAAACAAAATAAAAAATAATTTGTTTTAAACCTAAGGACCATCTCTAAAACCCAAATACCAATGTAATCAAGTTTTACTTTATCTTGAGATTCTCTTTTACATTAAAAAAACAGTACAATAAATGCTCACTGTAAAATGAAACAATCCAAGCAAATAGAACAGAAATCTATTAAGTATAAAATGAAACTCCCTATTTCCTTCCCTTCCTTTCACCTCCCAATAATTCTTCTTTCTGTAATTAGCTACTATTTACTTGGTTTCCATTCTTTCAGGTACATTTAATGCATTACTCAAACATTATATGCATAGCTCTTTTTTTTACATACAGAATAGTACTGACACATTCTAAAACACATGCTTTTCTTGTTTCATACGATGTGGTCTCCTTTCTATATTCACACATATGCATTTGCTTCATTGTCTTTGATTAATGTATACTGTTTCATAAAACAGAGGTATTACTACCTTTTACCCAGGCCTCTGTTAGTGACATTTAGGTTACTTCCACTTTTTAATTGCTACAAACAACATTGCAATTAACACTCCTTACATTTTTATAATATTGCAAAATTACTCTCTAAACAGATTGTAACAATTTACACTTCTTCATGACAAACAGAAATCATTCCATTGCTACTGGAAAGCCATCAATCCACTCCACTTTAAGACATCCAGGAGGCAGAAGGCTGCTGAGAGGACTTGCAGCCTCATCTGCCTATTCAGAATGGGAGTTGGCAGTGCCTTTCACAAAGTGCAACACATAGGCTGCAGGCCAATCTGTGGCATGCTCGCTCATCCCAGATACCCCCAATCCGTCCCAGCTGCTAGGTGTGGTGATCTACCATCATGCTCAGGAGGCAGGCTCGGCTCACCTGGGACCAGGCTCAGTCACATGGGATCATGCTTGCCTCTCTTGGGGTCAAGGTAGGTGCACATGGAATCAGGTTTGGCTCACACAAAGAACAGGCTCTGCAGTGCCTCCACTTCTGCTACCTCCACACCCATCCACCTCTGTCCTCGGTAACCCCATGAATGATCGGGCTCCCAAAGTAAACACAGTGGCATCGGCCATCCCTCATTCCCGTGAAACAGGCCTCTGATCGGGCTCAGGCTTCTGAGGCCTCTGATCAGGCTTCTGAGCCCTCTGATCAGGCTTCTGTCTTGGTCCCTTGTTTGCCTTCAATTCTCCACATGGAATGCAGCCCAACTGGCTGGGCTCCTTCTCCCTCCAGCCCTTCCTCCAGCTCAGCATTAGACCTACACTCATGGTGATGGGCAGAGTCTTGAGATTCTCACTGCTCTCTCATTCCCTACCCTCTGTGTTGATCTGGATCAACATCGGCTCAGGGCCTGGGAGTTAGCTCAGTGGCACCAGGCCTGCCTCACAAGCGCAAGGTCCTGAGTTCAATCCCCAGTACCAAAAAACAACAAAAAGATCGGCTCATCTTCTACAGTTTGGATTTGCACAATTAACTACTCCTGTGTCACTGTTGCCCAGGCATCCCCTGGCCACCCCATCCATGCTCCTCACCCTGCTTTGCCCGGAGCCCAGATGTCTCAGAGCCAGGCTCCCCTCATGTTTCACTTATTCATTCATTTAACAAATATTTATTACATGCACTATATGCCATGTACATTTTCTACCAAAATTGCAAATTGGTAGAAATTCCTAAAACAACTTATATACACATTGAGCTCTATATTCCTGTTATAATACAGACGGCAAGTTATAGCAATTCTGTAAATTTAACTACAGACTGGATATAGTTCAGTCCTTTTTCTGACTGAAAAAGAAGTGCAGAAATGCACTCCTACACGGTTGCCATGATAGTACTCCATCCCAGTCCACTGACATTATATAATAACAGCCAACATTTGTTAAGTACTCACCATGTTTGGTCTAAGAAGCACACATGTGTTAATAATCCCCACCATGAAAGCCTGATAGGTATGTACTATTGCTATCCTCATTTTGTAAGTGAATATTGGAAGTTACATAAGTCTTCTAAGTTCACCATACTATAATTAACAGAGCCAAGATCCACCCAAGCCTGAAACCTTAACCACATTCCATCTCATGATAGCAACTCTCCACATCAGTTCCTTGGGCAAGAGCCCAAGAAATTAATCATTAACAGCTTTAGGGAAGTCTAAAAGGAGAGGTCCAGGATCTAAAAATGAGAGCAACAGCTCTGTACTCTGGCCAATGGGATGCCTTAGGAGCTCAGTGATCTACAGACCGTGGGTACCATTGTATCCAAAGCTGTGATGTGGGAGATACTCAGAGGCCAGCACTGAGTGCCTGGGACCCTAGTTCCATCCTGCTGCCAACAGACCTGTGGATGAGAGGGGTCCATTCAGGCTTATTTTTTGTTCAATCTCAGTCATTTCAAGCATTGCTGCATGGCGGTTGTTATGGTTGAGATCTAAAATATCCCCCAAAAGCCTCATGTGTTAAGAAGTGGAGCTTTTGAAGGTGACTGGATCATTGGGAAGCTATTCTCATCAGTGGATTCATCCATTGATGAGTTCAAGGCTAAATGTGCCATTAGGAAGTTGGGCCTGGTCAGAGGAGGCGCTTCACTGGGAGCGTGACCTGGAAGGGTGTATTCTGATCCTTGGTTCCTCCCCTCCTCCTTTCTCTCTGCTTCCTGGCTGCCATGGGGTGGGCAGCTGTCCTCTGCCATGCTATCTCATTATGCCATTTCTGCCTTAAAGCCACTCAACCATGAACTGAACCCACTGGAATCTATGAACCAAATAAATCTCTTGTTTAAATTGTACAGTATTTTCCCCAGCATTGGGTAAGCTGACTGATAGGGGGTTAAGATTTCACTGTAAGAATTAAGGGTAAGGAAAAAATGATGAGAAATGGAAAAAAATGGAAATAAAGTCTTTGTAAATAGGGAAGGGTGGAGGGC
>NW_004624766.1:3878695-3920225 GCF_000247695.1 Heterocephalus glaber
ATGGGGAAAAAATAAGAACCAAGATGCATCATGTAAAGGTATAAGTTCCCAATGAGAAATGTAATTGTGTTGTATACCTAAAATGTACCAATAAAAGAATTTAAGGAAAAAAGAAATAAACTACCAGAAATCCTATATTAGCTCCCCCATATTATTATGTAGTGGCATCATTAATACTTACAAAGCTGATAAAAATAGGAGCATCCTATCTGAATAAGAGCATGCTATCTGAATATGCTATCATCTGATCTTCCTGCTGTCCCTGTGAAAAATTCCATTTATTAGAAAAACTAAGGTTCAGAAGTATAAGTAATGTCCTAAGGTTACATTGGTTCTAAATGCCAGACATTCCAAGGCAACTGTGGAAAGCAAGAGAAAAGGCAAAGAGATGTGGGAAAACACAGAGACCTGTAAATAGCTGGGTATTCCTAGAGAACAAAATAGAAAGAAGAGCAAGGAGAAAATGGTTGCCCTTTTATGCCATGTTAGACAATTCACTTTATCTTGCAAATAACCTAGAGCCTTTGAAACATTTTAAGCAGGAGAGAGACACATCCGACTTGTGTTTTAGAAACTGTGGTGGAAAAATTATGGACCAGTCAAGATCAAAGGTAAGGAGACCAGTTGGGAAACTATAGAAGTAATAATGGAAAGAGATGATGCTAGCCCCATGCTTTCTCCATCTCTGTGATGATAAAGGGAAAGTGTAGGAATAGAGAAATATATGACAGATAAAATTACCAAGTCTTGGCAAAGTATTGCCTAAGATTTTCAGCTGATCACATCTCCAGTATATTCTCCTGTACCTCAGACTCACACACACATACACAATTGTCTTGTGGGTGTCCATGGCTGTTGTGTCAAATTGTGCAGAGGATGCAGGAATAAATAAAACAACATTTCTGATGACCATCTAGTTGGGACAAACAATATCAATGAAATAAGAAAAATATTCAATAGAGATAGGTGTCATGCATATGTTTAAAATAGAATGATGCAATATGGTTTGGACTCCTTTAGAACTGAGTGGTCAGGGACACTTCTCTGAGGAGAAAGTTGGAAATCCAAGTCTGAAATTCTGGGAAGATATTGATTATAAAAATTTACATTTCAGAATGATCAGCCTATAGATGGAATGTAATACCCAAAGACCAGAGAAGTGTCAGGGACACTTCTCTGAGGAGATGCCATTTAGCCTTGCTAAGAAAAGGCAGAGAAAGAAGTGGCTTCTGGTGTTGGAAGAATCCAAAGCAGGTCAGTGTTGGACTAGAATGGGCAAAGGAGAAAGGAGAGCAAAGCAAGATCAGAGAGACAGGCAGTGGCCAGATCACATAGAACTTTCTAAGTAAAGTTAAGGAACCTAGACTTTATTTGAAGTATCATGTGATGTTTGTGGAAAGTTTTAATCCTGGAGTGATCTTATGTGACTTAAATTGCTAGGTGATCGCTCTGGCTTTTCTATGAAAATGCAGGCAAAGCAAGTGTGAGAGTAGAGAGATTTTTGTAGTTGCCCCATTGAGAAATAATATTGGCTTGGAGAAAGGTGAATGGAATGAAGATTAGTTTTAACAGCTTAAATGCAGAAAGAAGAATCGAAGTGTAGGGGAGGCTGAAAAGGAGCAGTTTGGCAGAGAGAAATCCAAAGCTTTATTTTAGACTTATTTAGTCTAAGATGTCTATCAGGGATCCAAGGGAATATGCCAAGTAAGCAGTTGGAAATCCAAGTCTGAAATTCTGGGAAGACACTGAGTATAGAAATTTACATTTCAAAATGATCAGCCTATAGATGGAATGTAAAACCCAAGGACCAGATGCAACTTTCCAGTGAATAAGAAAGAGCAGAGAGAAGGCCAAGAAAAGAGATCTGAGAGACTCACACATTTAGAAGTTGGGAGAAAAAAGAGAAGAAGCTGGGAAAAATTGAGGTGGAGCAGCTACTAGGTGAAAAGAAGCCAAAGACGGTGTGGTGTGCCCACAACCAATCAAAGAAAGTGATCAAGAAAGAACAAGGCACCGATTATGTCTAATGCTGCTGACCATTCAAGTTATAAGAAGACTGAGAACTGACCATTGGAATGCTCTTGAGGCATTTGATCTAAAGGAAATGGTGGGGCCAAAGTTCAGTCAGAGTAAGTCAAAGGGAAAAGTGAAGTAACTGAAATGGCCTGTGGTAGACAACTTTCTATTGCTATGATAAAATACCCATGGTAAACAACTTCAAAGGATGAAGATTTATTTTGGAGCATGGCTTCAGAGGTTTCAATCCACAATCACTTGGCCCTGTTGCTTTTGGGCTTGTGGCAGGCTGTCCACCATGGCAGAAGTTGCATGGAACAGGGAAAGGAGACATTACTAGAACCTCTGCAGTAAGTCCTAGTCTCCTGTGAGCCACAACAGTGCAAAGAAAGTTAACTTAGTAGACAGAAAATATAGAAAAAATGAGATTCAGAGAAGAAATTGAGCTTTGGGCCTCATCAGTGCTGCTCTGGGCTGCAAAGATGAAAGCCCGGAGCTTGCCACACCTTTATTCAGTACATCAGGAGAAATAAATGTAACAAATGACTTGGGGCAAAGAGTTCAGTACATGGGAGAGTAACAACTGTAAAAGGTGACTCAAAGGGCAGCAGAGATGAAAATCCTGGAACAATGAGGAACTTTGCAGATGAAGATTTTGTTCCTCCCTAGGATGTCCTCAACTGTGTAATCTTGCCCTAGAGCATCACAGCACCACCCGACCACTGACTGAGGTCTTAGCTGTGACCAGAGGGGGAAATGGAGTTATGTCTTGACATGCCATAGTTGGCCGGTAGGCAGGAAAACTAGGCCCTAATCATTTAACTGTGAAATGATTTTTTCCCAAAATTATGTAGAAGTGCTTCTGAAAAGAAGTGCTTGGCAGAGGAAAGCTGTTCAGTTCATGGAGGTGAGAGAACTATAGAGGAGGAGAGAAAGAATTGGGGTCCGGATATCCCCTTCGAGGGCACACCTACAAGGATCCAACTTTCCTCCACTCACTTATGTTTTCACCAACTCCCAGTAGCACCACAAACTGGCAGCCTACATTCAATATATGAGACATTGGAGGACACTCCAGATCCAAACTATATCATGGCCTCAATGTCCTTAGGAAGAAAAGCTATGCAACAAAGACGAGTGGTGAGGGATGGCATAGGGCTTGAGGAGAGTGATAAAACCTAAGACAAGTAAAGAGTTCTGTGGGAGAAGCTAAGCTGAGCAAGGAGAAATAAGAAGCAGTGCATGTACCCAGCTGAGGCTGGGGACCGTAAGTGGTTTTATAGCTTTTCTTTCCAGCAACACCAGCAGCCCAAGCACAAGAGCTAAGAAGACAGAAGTCTTATAGTTTTACAGTTTGGTTTTTGATGGATGAGTTCAGAAAAAGAAGAGGTAGTGAGATAATCCAGGGTTTGACAAGGAAGAGACTCACCAACCACATCTGTGGGATGAGACAAAAAAGAGGAACCAGGGACTGGAGAGTCGGTGTGGAAGAAAAGGCAGGGGGACAATGGGATTACCAGACAGCTGATAAGAAGCAGACCAGAAGGTGGGATTGAATGTGCTATAAGTGAGGAGGCCCTTAACTAACTGGATAATTAGAACTAGAATCACATTGAGAATGGTCCATCTTTGTCAGATACTTTGGTACCAAGACTGGACACCCCCCAACACACCAAATTGTCCTACTGTAACCACTGTACACACAGACCAACAGTGCCAGGTGAGCTGAATTAACTGTGGGTCTTGGGCTGGCCTTGCAATAGTGTGGGTTCATTATAGGTCTAGACCTGCCTACTGAGGTGGAGGGGATACTTTCCTGCCCTTCAGAAAAGTATGTTGTGACATTCATCCTAAGCAACAACACTTTGTGTTTCTGATGTTCCCAACGGACTCAAGTTAGGATGGATGTAAAATCCAGGAAAATCTTGCACACAGAAATGTTCTTTTCCTCCCACAGGTGAAGTCTTGTTTTTGACCCAGCTCTTTTTCGTTAGGAGAAACAACTTCCTCAAACTTTAGTGCAAATCATATAGGCCCACACTTCCATATGTCCCCAGGCACAACTGGCCCCTAGAGAGAGGGCAACTTCATCTCAAGGGAGACTCTGCTATATTGATATCTCTTCATTGTGTTGTGGGAATTGGGAAGAAACAAGGATAAGAAAGTACACTGTTTTCCTGGCATATAGTAAGTGTTCAATTTGGATAACTGTTCCCTAAAGGCTCATGTTGGTCCCCAGGGTGGCTCCCCTGGGAGATCATGAGGTAGAGCCTAGCAAGAGATCTTCTGATCATTGGGAGTGTACCTTTGGGTATGTGTGTGTGTGCGCGCACCCATGTGTTCAGTCTGTAGATCAAACCTAGGGATTTATACATAGTAGGCAAGCACTCAATCACCGAGCTATACCCCCATTCCCCAGGGTCATGCCCTACAAAGGGATATGGGGACCCCAGCCCCTTCTTTCCCTTTTTCATCCTGCCGCATGGTGCCAAATGGCCCCACATGCTTCCACTATAATGTGCCACAACGCCACAGGCCCAGAAGCAATGAGGCCTCTGACTATGGACTGAAAGCTCCAAAACTCTGAGCCAATATAAATCTTCTTTTTAAATTGATTATCTCAGATATTTTATTAATCAGAAAACTAACTAATGTAATAAGCACTCAATAAACATTTTTACTAGAATGAATGAATGAATGTACTTAAGAAAAAAGAAGAAATAGAAAAGAAAGACATCAAAACTCTTGGAAAAAATTAAAACATCATTTTTGTTTGCCAAAAAATCTGTGTATGCTGTCAATAAACAAATGTTCTATTACTCGCTTAATTGTTTCCTAGGAATAAACACATATGGAGGATTATTGCATTTTAAAAACCTTTTTGTCCTGAAAAGGTAGACAACTAACATTTCTATTGTCTACTCTAATATAGAAGAGGTCACCTAACTTGTCTATATTTGCTGATAACTTGATGCTAACATCTCAAGAAATTGATTTCACATTATTCATAATAGCTAATATATAAACCTAAATGCGCCATCAACAGACAAATAGATAAAGATAATGTAATATACAAATACAGTGGAATACTATTCAACCTTTAAAAATACTATTCAACCTTTTAAAAGTAATGAAAACCTCAACATTGTATGTCATAAACATGAGATAAGATGAACAATATCAACAAAAATGAAAATGGGGAAAGGAGATTAAAAGGAGGGAAGAGGAAAGAGATTTTTTAAAAAAGGACCAAGCTGTACTATGCGCATGTACCCACTCTCCAAGACGATTATAAATCACAAATGCTACAAACATATACAATAAAGGCGGGGGGTGGAATTGTGCTATATGCAACAATATGATAGACCAGAAGGACTATGCTCAGTGAAATAATAAGTCAAACACAGAAAGATAAATATAGTGTGGTTTTACTTACATGTGGAATCTAAAATAGTCAAACTGGAGCCAGTTGTATGTTCTTACAGTTGTTGTGGCAAAGCGGAACAGCTCAGCGCTATAGCCAAGTGCCACAGCTCTGAGGCACAGACGAGTGTTACAGCTCAGCGTCGCCATGACAGTGGACTCAGTGGACCTCTTACTACGGTACTACTAAGTCCGAGCCTTGGGGAGCTACTGGGTGGGTGAGCATGCTCGCTGAAGCAGGGGGGGGCGGAGTCACAGAACATTCCTGAGAGGGGCGGGACTAACAACATTCCTGAGAGGTTTTGCAGTTCAGACAGTTACAAAACATTTTGATACCTTGGGCAGGGTCGCTGCCCCGCAGCACATTTCTGGAACAAAACATTGTGTGGAAAAAACATGAAGGCAAGGCAAGGGCCTGTCTTATTGTATAGTATTGCTCTATCAATTCCAGCGGTTTGGGACACTGAGACAGGCAACTTAGTGAGACCTTGTCTAAAAATAAGAAATAAAAAGGGCCGGAGATGGGGCTCAGAGCAAAGGCCATGGGTTCAATCTCCAATACTTCAATAAATAAATAAATATATACAGCCTTTCATATGTCAGTTATACCTTAATAGAGCAGTTTTTCAAAAAATAAATAGATGTTTCCCCATTTCCCCAGCCCATTTTCTCTAATTTCTTCCCCCCCAAAAAAATGCTAAAATTGAAAAGTATGTTTGTAGACATGCTAAGATTTTTTTAAATTTTCTTAATATCACTTAAACATAAAAACCTAAAAACTCTACCTTGAAATTTGAATTTGTTCATGTACTGAGGTAATTTTTTTTTTTTTTTTACCAGGGATTGAACTAGGCGGCAGAACCACTGAGCTAAATCCCCAGCCTCAACTTGGGTAATTCTTATGCTTAAACACTTCCCTTTGTTGGTCATTTTTATTTTCACTAAAGACTCTTTAGGACTATTAATATCATGTCTGCTTTTTAAGAAAAAAGGATGAAATCAATTTTTTCTGAATATATTTTATCTCATCTGGATTTTTGGCACTTGACACAAACACATTTTCCCTCTAGCTAGCATCACTAAGGACAAGAGAAATTGCACCCAAGTTTTCGTTATTGCCTTTCAGAAGTCTCACAGTCTCCAAAACATTTTTAGGAGTCACATGAACTTCATTACTAGCGTTCAGCATGTTACAAAACATGCTCTCAGCCACTTTTTGCCATGACCTGCTTTTTCCAGGCAAACTCAAATCCAGAGGCTGCTCTTCCAAATCTACTTTCTTTAGCTCTCCAAAGACCAAGGAAAGTAGCTCTGGCTAAAGAAATGTAGAACTCTCCCATTTGTCAGGCCTCTCTCAGGTGCCCATGTGGCTTTGGTCTCTCTTAGAGGACTTTTAGTTGCCCTGAGGGAGAGAACCATTTTCTTGAACTACTTCTGCTTTGAAGATCTCCTCCCAACTTCTGCAGAGTCACTGAAATGATGACTCTTCTCCACATCCAACCTTGACGTATTTAGAATTTGCTAAAGACAAATAAATACAGCACCTATTAAGACTCCTGGAGACAAGTCTTGATTTTGTTAAAGGGCTTTTGAGTTAGAAAAATCTCTCTCAACTGTAATCAAAACTAGCCACATATTGTTTTCAGTGCTTAATGTGCCTGTTTGAGAAACCCTCTTATCTTTCAGGCTCTGCACCCGAAATTCATCTTCTGAGTTACATGTTTTCAATTCTAGCACAGATGGACTGGATGACAAAGGAGGCTCTATGCTGTGAGGACAGCTGTTTATTTCAGGGATGGCAACTCCTGATACAAGGCCAACAATGATTTCCTTGTGTGCCCATTTCTGCTTTTGGAATCTACTTGGATCCCATCAGCAAAACAGTATGAGGCAGTTTAAAGATCTTCATTGCAATTATCTCTGGAAATGCTGGGTCCCTGGTGTTCCCTGCCTTCATCTAGACAGACAAGCATAAATACCCACACAATGCTTTTAGCCTTGGTTTTATTTTTCTTGCAAAAAATGGGTCTTCTGCAGAACCTTTTATAAATTAAATCTGACAATGAGTCTTGACAAAGTTTTTTTTATAATTTTTTTATTAGTACATGTTTGCAGTACATAATATTTGCATTGCTTGTGTGAAGTCACAACATGTACATAACACATTTTAATTCCTTTTTCATTCCCTTCCCCTACACTTCTCTCCCCTCTACCTCCATCTCTTGACCCCTTTCTCATTGAGAAAGATCTATCTCCCTATTTCTTTTATCTATCTTTTATTTTGCTGTTACATTTTTATTTTAAGTTTCTCATATAAGGGAAATCATGCAATATTTAAGCTTGTATGTCTGTTTATTCCACTCAACATTATGGTCTCAAGGTGCATCCATTTTCCTAGAAATGACTCAAGATTATCACTTTTTATGGCAGAGTAATAAAGTCTTTTAAAATGTGCTTTTCTCTTTCCTTTCTTGTCAATAACGGGCAAAAATGAAGATGAAAGAGAAAACCTGATGTACAAGAGAAATGTCATCTTTGATGAATCTGATTTCATCTCAATCCTTTTTATCATGCTTACAATGTTTGTTTCTAGGAGTTAGCTTCTTTTTATAAAACAAGAGCATTAGATATAGTTGAGATATGTTTCAAAACTTTTGGGTTTTCTGAATCAAGCCTTCATTTTTCCTATATACCTGAGGCATATTTTGATGATCCATGACATTTTCTAGCTTTATATTTTCTTTAGAATGACGTGCTATTAATTTTCCCGTATAGCATCAGTGTTTTCATCTGATTGCAACTGACAATACTTAGACAAAATTTGTATTCATTTGGGCTGGGGATTTAGCTTAGTGGTTCCGCTGCCTGCCTCTCAAGTGCAAGGTCCTGAGTTCAATCCCCGGTACCAAAAAAAAATTTGTATCAATTTATCCATATAATAAAGAGTCACTGCATGCACCCAGCCCTACACTAGATGTTACGTATAGTCAGATCTTAAGATGTTTAGTAGAGGAAGGAGAGATACAAATCCTTGGAAAAAAAAATCAAGCCACTATATTAATAAATATAAATAGGTGGCCAAGAGGAACACTTACGTCTAAAAGTAAATCTGGTTTTCTTTTGTAAGATTACACTTGTTACAACAATTTGATTGCAACACAAGTAGTACTTAATGATTATGTGTAGCAACCCAAGTGTAGGATGACTTGAGTTATAACCAGCAGTGATTTGATGACTTTAGTTAGAAATGCCTACTTTCTTAATTAAGTGCCCCCCCAACAAAGTGCAGGGACTGTGGTTTTATTTTTAAGCAGAAAACTCTGTTTCCAGCTTGCCAGCCTCAGGAAGCTTAAAGAATATTTGTTTGATAAGGTTTATTAAGGTGGTATGGTATGTTTTGAATAGTAAAGGTGAGGATGAATGACGGAACTTCATCTGAAAACATCTGCCTAGGAGAAAAGCTATTTTAAAATGACAGGCAACATCAAGAGACCAAAAAATAAGGTGCCAATTACAATAACAGCCATATCCATCTAATAATGCACCATAAAACCAACAAAACCATGTTCTGCTGCTATTACTAGCAAATATCTACATACACCTTTCCCTAAGAACTGTATATTAACCATAAAAACCATTTACCTTTGCAGAGTTTGTTTCTACTTTAAAAATGCTTTACCCATACCAATAAATGAAAAAGGATTTATGCATGTGCCAGATGTACCTGTAACATAAATTGAGGGGGAAATGTGTGGGCCTTGAGGTAGTGGCTGCAGTCAGGACAGCTCTGTCTTTGGCATGCTGCACTGTGTGAAGATAAACCTCAGACTATGAAGTAGGGCTCCAATCAAAACAAAATCAAATAAGGCTGGCAAAATCCATTAAAGAACAAGGCAGGAGAAGCACATCCAGTATTTAAATCAAACTTTCAACCACTGGCCTCCACAACAACAAGAAGGAATAAAAATAGAACATGAGTCCGGATTCCACTGGTTAATTTAAACTGCTTATTATTTCATCTTTGAATCTCCCACCCCAATGCATCAGGGTTGGCATCAAGTAAATAGAGTGTGATTTATAGGAAGGACCAGTAGAAAAGAGAGAGAGAAAACCCACACTTCGAATTCTCACTGAGCCATATGGAACCTTTCCACACAAAGGTGAACAGAATAATTCCAGAAAACAGCAAACAAGCAAACCAACAAACAAAACAAACCTGTGGGATGAGGTGGCTCAGGAAGCTGTTGTGGTTTAGATCTAAAATAGCCCCCAAGGCCTCATGTGTTTGGAAGGTGACTGGATTTTGGGAATTTACAGCTTACTTGCCCTTAGGAGGTGGGGCCTTGTTGAAAGAGGTGTGTCACTGTGGGCATGACCTTCCTGGCTCCTCCCTTGACTCTGCTTCTTGGCTGCCATGAGGTGAGCAGCTTTTCCCCTGCCATGACCCTCTGTCATACTATTTCTTCTCAGGAGTTGGTTGACCAGGGACTGAAAAGTGAGCTAAAACAAACCTCTCTTCCTTTAAGTTGTGGGCATCTGGTATTTTGTCCTAGTGACAAGGAAAGTGACTAAGCCAGCAGCCATCCTTTGGGAGTCTCTCCTTCCTTGGACTCTTTCTCATTTGCCTACCATCTTCCTCTTTTCTCTAGTCCCCCTTTACCCCAAATCCACACATTGACACTCCACAAACCCCACTCCCAAGCTTTGGATAAATAAGATCTTCAGCATCAGTTGGTTGAGGTAGATATTCTTTTTTATCTTTTTCTTTTAGGTGCAGTATTGAGGATTGAACCCAGGGCCTTCACACTGAACTACATTCCCTGCCTTTTTTATTTTTATTTTTAATTTTGAGACAGGGTCATACTAAGCCACTAAGTTGCCCAGGCTGGGCTTGAACTTGTGATCCTCTTCCATCAGGCTTCCTGAGTACTGGGATTACGGTAATGCACCATCACACTCAGCCAAATAGTCTTAACCAGAATTTAGTGCATAGAGTTATCTATGTATATAGAATTCCAGAATCTGGAAGTAACCCTAGAAGTCTTTTTACTCCTAATTTTCCACCCTCTGCATAAATTCTCCTATAATAATCCCTACATAAGGGATGATGACTCTGAGTAAACACCTCCCAGATTGTAAATCAAGGCCTCCTGGGCAGCTTCTTCCATTTCTGAAATGTTCTAATTAATAAATAATTAAATTAATAAAAAGTTCTTGGTCATGTTAGTCAGTATTAGTCCCCTGTAGCTTCTCTTCATGTGAGAAATATCAAACAAGTTGTCCTTCCTCCTGGCAGCCTTTTACTTTGTTTGAAGCCAGCTGTCACCTCCCCGTGGAGTACTGTGCCCCTGCACTTTAAACATGCCCAAATGCTTCTTGTAGGATGTGATTTATAGGTTTCTAACCATCTTGGTCATCCTGTCTTGAACATATTGCAGTTCAACAAAGTCCTTCTTCAAAAATGTCTCCAGAATGGAACACAATATTGCAGAAATGGCCTAAATGTGGAACGAAAGTATTTGTCTCCTGTTAAAACAACCCAACACCGAGGATCACTTGAACAAGAAATAGTGGGGGTTTTATTGTTGTTATGAGAGGGAGAGTTTGAGGGGAGGAAGGCAGCTTCACCATGCTTTACACTTGGTGATTTAGGAATTCAATTATAAAAACTCACAAATGAGAATTGGTCTTATACAAGGCTCTCTGTTGGGGATTTTTGGAGAAACAAATGAATAAGATAGGGCAGGGAATGAGTCCATATGCTATCCCCTGCCCCTAGTCCTTTCTCTCCCTATATGTCTCACAGGGATAGAAGGCTTTGACCAGGGAGGCTGATACCAGTCATCCATTTTAGACTGCCTGGATGGGCACAGAATGCTCTCAGGAAGAGGAGCTTGACCTGGTCCCAGAACAGCTGACAAAATCCATTCCCAGGAGCCACAGAAGTACTTCATACTCCAGCATCACTGGTCCCACTGATTCCCACCACCTGGCCTGGCTGGGCTGCATGTCTTTTCAGTCTGAAGCTTCTTCCTACTTCGTGGACCCCAGCCTTCTCCTCACTTGCTGAGTTGCCCAGGTACTACACACTTAGTATCCCCTCCCTCTGGCCCTAAGGATCCAATATCCACAAGGGTTTCTCCAGCCTCCCTACAGACTGGGAGCTCCAGGCATGGGGTTGTCTGGTTCACCAAAGAAATCTCCAGTACTTTGCATTCATTCATTCTTTTTGCCTCTGTACCTATTTGCTGCTGAAGGGTTGGGAGGTTTGCTGCCACCATCTGTGGTTAAGGACATAGACTGGGGTTGTTCAGCTCTACCAGTCTGTCTCTCATAGAATTGGAGAACTGAAAAAGTTGTGGCAGGGCCAGGGATGTAGCTCAGTGGCACCATGCCTGCTTGGCAAGCACAAGATCCTAAGTTTGATTCCTGGTACAAAAAAAAAGTCTTGGCAATCATTGCTTTTCCAGGTGACAGAATAGGGAACCCCAACCAGGTAGCAGAAGACCCATGGTGCTAGAAGATGAACTACCTGGATTCTTCATTCCACATTTCTTTTAAAAGCTTTTGTATAAAGTCATCCTCAGTATTCATGGTTTGGAGGGAAGGGTTGATTCCTTGACTCCCATGGATACCAGAATCCTTGAGTGCTCAAGTCCCTTATGCAAAATGACCTACACACATCCTACTATATACTTGAGGGCATGTCTAGATTGTGTATAATACATAATACAATGTAAGTACTATGTAAATAGTTGTTATACTTCCAAGCTCAAAGATAGAGTGACATGGGTACTTTCAACAGATAGCCTGCCCTGGAGTTCATGTAATCACAATAGTTGTTAAAGAGATAGAGCAGGGCCAGGGATTTAGCTCAGTGGTTTTGCTGCCTGCTGCACAAGCGCAATGACCCCAGTTTGATCCCCGGTACCAAAAAACAAACAAACAAACAAAAAAAGAGATAGAGCAAAACAAGAAAAAAAGGGGCCGGGGATTTAGCTCAGTGGTTCTGCCGCCTGCCTTGCAAGCACAAGGTCCTGACTTCAATCCTCAGTACCAAAAAAAACCAAAACAATAAAAAAAAAAATTGGTCTCCTTTGTGATTTTTACTATTTACAAAACCCACTATAGCTTTTGAATTAGGAAGCAAGGTATGTCATGTACAGGTACAAATTCCCTATGATCAGTGTCATCATTATGTATATCTAAAAAGTACCAGTAAGATTTTTTAAAACATGCAAAAAAGCTTATTTAATAGGGTTCATTTGTATGAAAAGATTTTGAAATCTTTTTAACACTGCTTGACCAATGGCTTGAGGAAAGGAGATAATTATGATCTGTCATCTGTCCCATATTCTGATCTTTCACAATAGAGACTCAAGGCCTTATAAGAGTGACGATCCTACAAAATACGCTCTCTGGGGTGTGCAGTTTCTGACACTAGTTTACACTAGTGTGATTAACAGTATGTTGTGGCATTTGGCAAAGCCGGCCTGTGGTGTAGACATTCCAGACCTTGAGCTCTGACCTGGAGGACCTGAGTCATTGTGATTGATGGAAGAGGGTGTTGCCCATAAGTTTAGGCCTGGTGTGCTGATTAATGGTCTCAGCATGAAGCACTGGGTCTCTAACCTGGACAGATCTCTAGCTCTCAGCAAATGCCCAGCATTTGGAGGTCATGGTTATTATTACAAGCTGATAAATACATGAATAATATAAAGCAGAGCTAATGCTCTTTTTATGCGTTGGGGTTATTTAAAAACTAAGCTACATATTTTCATGAATATAGATTCTGTTTGTACCATAAATCTTCCATTAGCTTTCACAAAGCAAGTGCAGAAAGCATTAACAGAACCATATTTCACCATCAATGTTGCATTAAATTTTAACTACTGCAGTCATGGCTAGGGAGATATTTTCATTGTAATCTAGTATTTTCAGGATCTTACAATTTAGTTCAATACTCTCTTTTGGTGAATTGATTATTTTCACATTCATCTCTCCTTCAAGGAATATTGATAAAACTCAGTCAGTCTTTAAGATTATTTAAATATTAGAATAGATCAAATCCACACAGAGAATCATATACATTATCTGGGAAAAATAATCAGCCCCTATAGGAAGGCAACATAGTTGGCCAATGTTTCATACTTATTGGGTACAATATAGTGCAGTGAAAAATAGATATGGTGCCACTGTAAACTTATAGTATGTGAAAAAGGAAACCATAAGCTAATAGCTGCTGGAATTATTGTCTGTTCATTTATTTCTTTAGTTCCTGATTCACCTATTCTCCAATGGGGGAAGGAGGGAGAGAGAGAGGAAAGGAGGGAAGGAGAAGGACGAGAGGAGAGAAAAAGATAAGTTAGCTAACACAAAAAGTGATAAAGGGAACAATAGGAGCGACCAAAAAAAAAAGATTACAACTGTTAACTGTTCCAACAATAAGAATTACCCAGATGGCATCAGACATCCCATCTCCTGGTACTAGAGGTTAGAGGGAAACTTGTTGGAAAGAAGAAAATGTGTGAGGTCCTCTGAGATGACTGATTGAGTTTAGAAGTCTATTAAACCTTATTCTTGTTCCTTTCTTTTTGGCCAAGAGACTGTGGCACCTTAGCGATTCTTTCTTATGGACTGAATTACGCACTGCCAAAATTCATATGTGAAAGACCTAGTCCCCAGTGGGACTATATCTGGGGATGGGACCTTTAGCAGGGAAATAAAGTTAAATGAGGTCACAAGGTATATCAGTCAATGCTCACTAGAGAAGCAAATTTAATATAAGATATATAAATATATAAGGATTTACTAGGTAAGCTTACAATGGCTGCCCACTGTGTCAGGTATGGAAGAGTACAAGAGGGGCTATAAGTGTGCTGGAGATCAGAAGGATCCGGTCAAAGGTTGAAGGCCTAGAGCGCACTGTGGAGTCCTCTGTGAGTCTGTATCAGTAGGCCAAAGGGTCTGCTATGACAGCCTAAAGAGTCTGCTCTGGAAGCCAGAAGCCAGAAATCCAAGGCAAAGGTGAAGACTGGAGCTCCTCTGAAGAAACCAGAGCAAGACTTCCTTCTTTGATCCCCTTTTCATCCCATGCAGGGTATGTATAAGCCCATTGGTTGGTGAAACTCACACCTGGGCAGGGCCTTCTGTCTTCAATAAATCCATTCAGATACACCCAGAACTATGCTAAGCCAATCAGTTGGGTGTTTCTTACTTAAACTGACACTACAGTTAACTATCACATGGGGGAGGGTCCTAATCTTATAAAACTCTGGCATACAGGAAGAGAAAGATTCTCTTTCTCTCTCTCTCTCTCTCTGTCTCTCTCTTTCTTTCTTCCCCCTTCCTTATCCCTCCCCACTCCCCTATGCAATGCACAGCCAGAAGGCAGCCCTCCTGCAAGTGACCAAGTGAGGAGGGCCTCACCGCCTCTTCAGGACCCCCAGGACCCCATGCTGCAGCCTGATCTTGAACTTGCAGCTTTCACAACTGTGAGAAAACAAATTCCTGTTGTCTAAGCCACTCACTCTGTGCTATTTAGTTATTGAAGCCACAACATACTAATACATATTTTGGCATACACTTCCCTTAAGACATGTGAAAACAGTGCACAATCAGGTGACAAGAAAACTAGGTCTGTTCCTAGCCCTATATTTCCTTCCATGGTTCATCAATATAGAAGACAAAAAGATCTAATTATAGATTTTTACGTGGCCTATACACTGAAAAACAATAAATAAATGAGTCTTTCTCAATACCATGAAGTAAAGTTATAGATTTTCTTAAACCATATGGTGAGTCCATTTATTTCAGTCTATTTTAAACAGCTAAAATAAAAAGGTGAGGCAGCTACACAGCTATGCAAGAATAGGAGAGTGATAAATATGGTGCTTTGACTATCTAACTATGAACTGTTGCTTTGGGAAATTTTGAAAAAATATATGTGATACAATATTTAGTAACATTTAAATGACAACAATTCTAAGGATAATGTAAAAACGAAAATGACTGAAATAGATGGTTGAAATATGAATCACTTTTCCCTTATATTTTTATTTTCTAAATGTTACAAGATGTTCTTTTTTGTCATTTTCAATTTTTAAAAATAAATTCAAAAGCACCTGTGGGTATGTTCTGTGAACTGTCTTTTACTAGTATATTTTATTAGTTTTTGAGGAGTCCAACTGTGATTAAAGTTTCATTTGATTGATAGTACTATCATTTTAAACATACATTCAAAAAAAACTAAATCAAATAACCATTGTTTCAACTGCAATGAGATCTGAAAAGTTTAATTTAGCCAAATACCTTTAAAAGACAGTTGTTCAAGATGGATATTGCATAATGAGATATATTCATCTTACTATAAACATGAAGATCGTCTAGGGCCTCAAGATGAAAATGAGATGTATTCTTAGAAAAAAGAAAGCACTCAACCCTCATCAAAGCTGGGTCCAGACTGCTAAGTATTCCTGGATAACAAAGGCCTCCTACCATTTGCTATTCAATCATTGACATTCACTAATCATTCATAGGTTGTGATTAAGACTCAGGCTTGATGGCCAGATTACCTGGGTCTAAATCTCTACTCCATCGCTTACCAGTGTTCTGATCCTGTGTACTGAGATGAATTAGGTTTGCTATGGCAACATTAAAACATGAATGTTTATTTCTTTTTCTTTTTTTTTTTTTTTGGTACCAGGGATCAAACTCAGGACCTTGCGCTTGCGAGGCAGGCGGCAGAGCCACTGAGCTAAATCCCTGACCCTCAATGTGTATTTCTTACTCAGGCTGCATTTCCATCATGAAGGAGAGGGAGCTCTGCTCCACATTGTCACTCAGGAATCCAAGATGATGGAGACTCTAGAACCTTGTAGCTATAGATACACATCAGCTCTTTGGAGCACTAGGGAGTTTCAAACCAGCAGTTAAATACTCCAACAGAGAAGTAACCAGAGCACAGAAGTGACACTCACAGCTTAATGACCATTATTAGTCACTAGGCCACATAACTGCAAGAGAATAGGAAAGAGATCTCCCCACAAGCCTGGAAAGAGGAGAGACCCAGGGAAGGATGAGCACCTCTAGGATATCTTAGGAACATTACCTAATCTTTTTGGTGGCCCTATTCATTCCTGGAATGAAGATCATAATAGTGTGTGTATTAGTTAGGATTCACTAGAGAAATGGAAGCAGTATAAAATATATGTATAATTATACAAAGAGATTTATTAGGTAGGCTTACAAGATCAGAGGCAAAGAGTCACATTGTCCTTCTGGGGAATGAGAAGAGGAAGAAGGGCCATCTGAGCTCTGGAAAGCCAGGGGATTCAGTAGCAGTCAAAGGTCAATGGCCTGGAAGCTCAGTGTAAAGTCACTGGTGTGAGTCTGTGTTGGAAGGCTGAAGAAACTGGAGATCAATGTTCAAAGATTGTGGTGAAGCTTGGAGCTCTTCCCAAAAAAGGGCCATACGTCTTTCATTCAGTTTTTATTCTATTCAGGCTACAAGCCTATTGGTGCCACCACATCTAAGGTGGGTCTTCTCTTCTCAGTTGGCTGGGCTACATGTCAATTATCCGAAGACACACCCAGAACTTTCGTAATCTGCTTGGCAGTTCTTACTCAAGTAAAATTCACATAGCGCAGTTAACAATCACAGTGTGTATCTTATAAAATTATTGTGAGGATTAAGTTATTATGGATAGATCACTTCGAATTGTGCCAAGGAATGGGGACAGTGAGAGGAATCAGACAACTCTCTACCCTAGAAGTTTACATCATTTGTAGAGAATATAAATTTATATGAAATAATTCAGCAGGAAATCTGACTGTTATCTCTCACAAGTTATCTTAGTTCTGGTTACTCAGTAATGCAAAAAGGCGGAGCAACATGGAATTGTGGAACACAGCCTGCAGAATGGGTAATTCTTGGTTTTCTCTTGGCTCTGCCACTTACTGTCTGTGAAGTAGCCTTTCTAAGCTTCAGTATTGTTCTCTGTAAGACAGTGGATTTAAAAACATTCACCTGTAATTAGTCATGAGAATTAAATGTGGAGCAGTTAGCATAATATGCAACATGTAGTTCAGTTGAGAGGAGCTATTATTGTGAATATATTCTTTTTAGGGGGTGGGGAGGGATTATTAGGATTGCACTGAGCTTTATCCCCAGCCCTATTTTATTTTATTTTATTTTGACAGGGTGTTGGGAAGTCACTACGATGCCCAGCTAAGCTTGAACTTGTGATCTCCTGCCTCAGCCTCCTAAAGTATTGGAATTACAGATGTGCCCCACCATACCCTTACACTGAGCCACTAGAAAGGGCTCTCCAGTCCCTAGCTGCCCCACAGCCCTGGAAGATGCTATTACTGCCATTCATGGAAATTGGTGATGGTCCAGAGAGGGGAAAGACAGGAGTCTCTGGGCTAAGTCAGCTGAGGGGGATGTCCTTCAGTGGTCTTCGATTTTGTACACAGTGAGTTCTCAAGCCCTGTAGCACATTCCCATAAATATTTACCTTTGGTCCAGAATCTTTACTGCCATCCATCTATTCTTTTGTGTAGTTGTGCAGATAGTACCATAGTCAAGGTGAATATTCACTGTTAACTAAAAGTTAATTTCCAAATCTACCAACCAGATGACCCCACTTCTACTATAGGTTTGAAAGAAATGACTTCAAGCCTCACAAAGTGGTAGACAGTTGGTATTTGATAATGTGAATTCCTAATAAATAAATATTCAAATGCTTTTGTGTTGTGTGAAATCTATTATCTTCTGGACAATCAGTAAATGTATAGTGATAGATTACAGCATAGCAATAAATCAACAGGAATCAACCTCACTGAAATATTTTCAACAGAATGAGAAGAAGCTTCGCAGTCCACCAGCCCCAGCCTACCCCTTCTCCCGCTCCAGTCCACTCAGCTTCTTGGAGAACTTCTGGAGTCACATGATCTAATGAAATCTCTGCCTCCTCCTTCTTAACAAGATTTCCCTGTTTGGAGCTGGACATTTTTTCTCTTGCCTTTTTTTTTGACAAGTATGGAATGTGTACAAGAGTATGAATGTGTGTGTGTGTGTGTGTGAATGTGTGCGTGCATGTGTGCTCTATTTTAGGACAGTGCCTACTCCTTTTTCTTAGCATATATTTATATCATGTCAATTTATATGTTCTTATTCACTTTCATAACTGAGTTTCCATTATGTAACACACAACCTTTGATTTAAAAAGCATTCTTATTTTATTTATTCAAACAGATACAAAAGTGATCGAAACCAAATATAAATCTCTCCTTCCTTCAGTTGTGTTAGGGATTTGTCCAAATGACAAGAAAGTGGCTAAGATAACTATCTTTACAAGATGTGATAAAAAATATATAGTGAATGCTGCTGAAACAGAAATATGAAACAGAATCAGAAAAGCTGAAAGAATACGTGCAAAGACCCTGGGGAGTGCCATCCAATGGAAGCGGTCTCATAAAAACATTGTAATGTGTCTTCATCTACCTTATTCACTGGATCTGACAGAGTACAATATCTGATCCTTCTCCAAAGTCAAAATGACCATGAAAGGCAAACATTTTGAATCAATTCAGGACATCAAGGCAGCCATGACAGCCCAACTAAAGACACTCACAAAAGAGGACTTCCAGAACTGCTTCAGAAAGTGCCAAGAATTCTGGGATAAGTGTGTCCATAGCAAGGGGCAATATTTTGAAGGAGATTCATGGCAATGTGTCTTTTACTGTAATAAATTTTCAAAATTTAAACATTCACTATATTTTTTATCACACTTTGTATTTATCCCTGCTGATGCTATGATAGTGATGAATAAGACATGTCTTACAGAACTTACATTCTGTTGAGGCAGACAAACATTGAAAGACTAATAACATAAATATATGATTACTGTTGTGTTAAAGGCTCAAACAGAAGAAAACAGGTCGATAAGAGAGGATAGGACAGGTGCCTGACTTCTTTCAAAGTGGGAGAAAGGATTCCTTGAAGTCATGCTTATTGAGATGAATTCTGAGGGAATTAGAAAAAAAGAAGGCAAAGGAGGGGTGTGGAGTAGTAGAAAGTGCCATAAAAGTGATCCAGAAAGCTGAATCAACATGCACGTGCAAAGACCCTAGAGAAAGAAAAACCTGGCTTCAGTAACTGAGAGAATGTGGCTGAAACACAAATACCAGGGAGGAAAGTCCCCAAGAGGAAGCTGGTGAGCAAGGAGAAATGAGCTCATGAGGAGACTTGCTGGCCTTGCTAGAGACATTGGTCTTTACTGTGTGAGCCATGGAAAGTACTGAAAGATTTTAAACAAAGTGTTACATGATTCCTTAAAAAAAAGAGATGATGCTGTGTGGGAAAAATATCAGAGGAGGAGAGTAGAGGTAAGAAGCTATTTCATTAGTCTTAATGAGTGATGACTGGGAGACAACCTAGCTTTCCATCAGAGAAATGGAGAAAAGGGAGGACTTCTGAGATGTATTTAAGAGATCAAATTGCCACTGACTAAGGCCTGAAAATTCAAACTATTATATATGAATTTAAGATTAAAAGGGAAAGCAACGTAATGAGAACCAGGGAATTTCCTATTTAGAAAGTGTGACAGAGGAACTTTCTTTGAGACAGTAACATTTATACTGATAGTAAAGGGGAATATGGAAAGGCCAGATTTATGCCTAAAATCTAACCCTAAAATTCTGGGTTGTTGGGGATGCGTGTGCACACACACACACACACACACAATTTTAATATACATAAGAGTTTAAAGATTGCCCATACATTTTATGAAAAGGTTATATAAAATATGATTACATGTTCATTATATATATGAATATATGGATTAATCAAATTATGCCCTTAAGAATCACGACAGACCCTGGGGTGCTTGGTTCACATCCCACATGAATGTTGGGCCACACAAACTGGGCTACTTGACCTCGTTGGCATGCTTGGGAAAGAATGGAATTAGTTAAGAGAATGTGTTTCTATTACAATTTAAACTGTACTTCCAAATATAAGGCCATTCTGTTCTTCCTCATTCTTGAGAGCATACAGATTCACAGCAAATGAAACTACTGGTTTCAAGTGAAGCCAAACACAGAACACTGTTGAGCAGAAAAATCTCTAGCCATCTCCATTTCCTTCAGCTTTTTGGAGTCAAATTTGTTTCTGGCTCTTGAGAAGATCTGAGTCAGGAGAGATGAGTGGTGGCCACCTGGTACTTCTGGAAATGTACCATTGGATCATGAAGACATCATCATGCTAGGAGTCAGAAATAGGAGTTCCAACTCCAGTTCTAAGCCTGGCTTCCTGGTTAACCGTGAATTGAACCACTTGGCCTCCCTGGGCATTGACTTTTCAGCTGTGGAATTTGGATTAGATTAAGTCTAGGATTGCCATAATACTCATTCTGTGATTCACAGAGAAAATGTGAAGTCTCTCACATAACATTTTGAATATACAGTCTCTTTAATTACTTATTAATCCTTTTAACACATGAGAACCTGCTATTGTGCCAAGTGTTATTGTAGGATCAGGCACCCAGCAATGAATAAAAACAGACAAAGGGGCCTGGTATTTGGCTCAGTGGCGCCGCCACCTGCCTCGCAAGCATAAGGTACTGAGTTCGATCACTGGTACCAAAAAAAAAAGACAAACATCCTCATGGAATTTATATTCCAGTGTCTGTAGTGGCTTTATTCAAATCCTGGATCATCAATAATACCTTTAATAAACAATTTAAAAAAGAGTTTTTGCTTGTTTAACATTCAATAAAGGAAACAATTTTTCTTTCAATATTCTTCCCCATATCGCCTCTTTTATCCAGGAAAACTTTCCCCTGAAGACATATGTATTTTATAGTATTTTGGGCAAAACTAGTTATTCATAAGTTGTAAGTATATTTACATATTAACACGTATAAAGAAATATTGCTATAGAAGTTATTTGTCAGTGTTATCATCACTAGACTACAAACTCCTTGACCAAGTGACCACTTAGCTTTAGCACCTGGGACACAGTAGTGCCCAGTAAATACAGACTTAAAATAGATTTATACTATGGGAATATGTTGTATCTGAAACCCCAGGCCTCACTGCCTTGTGTAGGAAGAGATTTACAGCAGGATGATGCCTGCAGCTATCTGACTCTTGGGCTTTTGCCAAATTTCCTTCCTGCCCCTACGTTTTTCTCCCATCCCAGCCTCAGCCTCACTCAGGCCCTGGATCCACAGCTGTCCATTCTCCATGGCAGACAGCAGATCCATTCTCAGCAGAGAATGGGCCTCCTACAATAGGAGTTCCTAAGTGGGGTGAACACATCACAGGGCATATCCTAGAAAGCCCACTGAGGTGTGAGAAGGAAATATCGGAATATATTCAAGAATATTTATATCTGCACACGTACATACATATATGTAATGTATACACACGTATTCAAATGTACACACAGGCATACTTCTATACAGCTACACATATATACACACAGATGTACATGCAAATCGCACACATATACACATGCATATATAGACACTATACAAGAACACATGGACATGTACACACAAACACATGTGTGCAATATATGTCCATATATACAAATATGTACATGTGTGTGCAGTACACTCAATACATACATACATGTACACACAAGTACATCTATACATGCATTTGTGGGTGCGTGTGTGTGTATACACATGTGTTTACTTTTTAATTGAAAATTTAAAAAATTGAGATTTACTAACACTATGTGTGGATCAATATCAATACTGCCACTTGGATTGCAAGTCTGATGACTTTTGTCATATACTGTGCCCAGGTCATGTGAGGGGGAAAAAGGAAGAGAGCTTTAAAGCAAAGATAATTCACTGAGGGTTAAATGAGGTTAAGTTACAGATGATGATGTTATCTGGTTTTAACTAATTTTCTATCATGAATAGAAAAGTGACTTTAAAAGATCCCTACCCAAAACCACAACAGTCTAAATATAATGCCAACAATATCAAATACTTATGTGTCATTCCTTATATATTAGGCACTGGTCTAAGTGCTTTCTGTCTATAACTCAACTAACCCTCCCAAGCCCCACATTTTGATTCCCATTTTAAATCTGAGAAGGTGAGGCATAGAGAGTTGAAGTAAATTGTAAGTCAGTGGCAGAGTGTTTGCACCTAGGTGGTCTCCCCTTGGAAAGCCCTTAACCACAACACAAGAGAAGAAAACAAGAAAATGGCCGCTCGAGTGTTTCTCTTCCTCTTGGTTCGCTGTCTCAGTCAGACATCTTAGAAAGCCAAAAGCCACAAGGAGGATGTCAAGTCTGACAAGCCCAACAGCCCAACAAATTGTGGTAAAGCTATCGAGAAGATGATGAAATATGGATCTGCATTCACTATATTTAAGGATGAACTTTGTTCAAGTTGTTTCCTAAATCTTGGGATGTGAGTCAATGATATTACAACATACATTACATTTATGAATAAACCAACCAACTTATTTTGGTGCTTTTCTACATCATACCAGGTCAAAGAAATTTGGAGATCACTGCCCAAGAGATAAACAGATGGCTGATCAACTTGCTCTGATGGCTCAGAAGCTTACACTCCAAGATATTTATTGTTACTACTTTCTGGGAAATGAGATTGTGTGGGGAAAATAGTTTTAAAATACAATTCTACTTATTGCTTATAGATTAAATAATGTTGGACTATCCCAAACTATTGTCAACATGCTATAAAGAAAATTTACAGAATATAATTTTTTATGTCTCTCTAGTAATAACTAAGAAGCCTGGCTTCTTAGCATGACAATTAAGATTTTGCATGATAAAAAAAAAAAAAAAAAGATTTTGCCTGATATCTGTGATCCTTTTCTCCAGCCCTCCCAAGTGGCTTTTGCCTCCAGGAATAGCTTCTCACTGTGTCTCTGTGTCTAATCCTGGCTTTTGCACATTTGGCTAGTGACCCAGAATGGGCCCATCATACATAAAGAGACCCCATTTTCTCACCGCAAAACATTCTACCAATCATCTCATACTCAAAGGCCATGTCTAGACAGAACCCGATTACCTACAATCAGGATTTCATAGACACATCTTTTATTATATCTTTCTATCATATTTGTTTGTTTTAGTTATGGTGAGGACTTATTACCATGCAACACAAGTTGTGCAAGGCACACAGATGCCTGGCTAAAGGTGAGTGGAGCTCAAATCTAGCCCAGGCTCTGTTCAGCAAGCCATGAATTCTGAAGTGCCTTTCCCAATTTACACATTGGCCAGTGCCAGTCACACTGGAGTGCGACATCCTTGAGAGCAAAGAACATTCTTAGTCATCTATGTGACACAGTCCCTGCCAATACACCTTGTGAGAAGACTCTCAATAAGTATCTGTTGAACTGAATTTCAGGGCCCTTTAACAGACGTAAAATTATGTCACACTCCATCATGTTTAATCTTCTTTATTCAATTGCACAGGAAATCATCAACACTTCGATGTTACACTCTTTTAAGCATCTATCACAATTTCTAATACCTTAACGATATTTAGTGGGGATTAATTTATTATGACAATGACCCTTCCTCATATTCTGTTCCTTCTGTCACATTTTCTGATCTGTTTTTATAACCTACCTTCTAAGTTTTATTTATTATATTTTTATCTTCCAAAGAGTCTATATGGGAGCAGTGCTGACATGTGTAATAAATTTTAAATTTTTTGTAGTTAAATTAAATGGAATTGTGGAATCTATTATTCCTCCTAAACAAAAGTGCCATATAAAATGCCAACAGGAATCCAATAAATGTTGATTGACAACAAAAATGGTGATAATGATTGAGGTTAATCACTTCTCTAGGTATGGTGGCCCATCTCTGTAACCCCAGCACTCTGGGAGGCTGAGGGAGGAGATTGCAAGTTTGAGCTTAGTCAGGGCAACTTAGAAAGATCCTGTCTCAAAATAAAAAATTTTAAACAGGTCTGAGGAAGTAATTCAGTGTGAAGACCCTGGGTTTAATCCCTAGTACAGGGTGGTGGTGGGGCACCTATATTATATTAGAAAATGAGATAATGAAGTTCATACAATCACCTAGTGATCAGTGCACAATAACTAACACTGAAATGTTAAACTTTAATTTTTTCTACCAGAAGAAAAAATTAAAATGGTATGAAGAGATTCCTTTACTAACTTGTGTTAGTTTGTGAAAGACCTTGACTGACAAATTTAGATAAGAATATGCATAAGAAACTATCTGCTCTATAAAATGAAGAAGAATAAAAAGAGAGAAAAGAATAGCAACCTTTTAAATTTTTTCTTTATTCTTTTAAAAACATTTTTTTCACTTTTAGGGAAGGAGATTGATAGTTATTCAGAAAAGATCAACCACAAGGATTCCATAACCAAATCTCTAAAGAATAGGGATAGTAAGAAAGTGGGCTCACTTAATTTAGTGTAAACCCCCAAATAACTCAAAGACTAGTTTGGCCATTTAAAATACAAAGAACCAAGGAACAAAGCCCATTAGCTGAAGTTTAAAAGAAAGGTCCAGAGGCTTTAAATTGCCCAACTTGGTAAAGAGTAAAGGTGATAAGGGGAAGGGGATATAGTTAAGTGGTAGAGTGTTTGCCTAGGGCTCCATCTCCAACACCATTGAAAATGAAAAGAAAAAAAAACTATAAAAATGATTAATAATAATTACTTCCTTCCATTACTGATAGAACACACTTACCACATAACCATCCAGAAAGTTAAAAAGTAGTAGCTATAGCCGTAACCAAGGCTTTATCTCTGATAAAAGACCTTGGAGTTGGCCTGCTTGGACTCCAGTCTGGGACCACCATTTATTCCCTTCGGGGTTTTACCAAGATCTTTTTCTCTTCCTGTCTCCTTGTCCATAAAATGAGGATAATATATATACATAGCTGCTCAGAGTGCTGCTATAGGGAATAATGAGGTTCTATGTGTAAAATTCCTAACACAGGGCCTAGAGAACAGTAAGTATTCAAAACAAATTTGTGATTGTTGTAAGAAATACATACAGGAACAAACTTATGAATAACAGCAGGCAGTAAAAGACCATAAAAATATTCAAATACTGAACACTCACAATGTGTCAATCATTATGTCATCAGTCAATTTTCATACTTTATTTTCTTAATTTGCTGTTTTTAAAATTATGTAAGAAGCACATGCCCTCTGCAAAGTTTAAAAGAATAATTTTAATGCAAAAGTTAAAAAAAAGAGATAGAGAGAAGAGTTCAATTAACTTGTATTTCCACTGAGTTTGAAAACTTCTATTCCGGTGACTGAGAGATGGTCTCTGTTTAACTATTTTGGAGGAGAAGAAAGAGGGAGGAGCCTGCACTGCTAGAGATTTCTATGCCTGTGTTAGTATACTTATGTATGACTCCATCTGCTAGCACACAAATCCTATGCACAGTGTCCCACAACATTCTGGATCTTTTAAAATTTATTATGTGTTCCAATATCACTTTTTAAAAGTAACTGCTCATTTTGGTATAATTTTGAATTTACAAAAAAGTTACATATTACAAAATCAAGATTTTTTATCAAAAACAAGAAATTAACATTGGTACTTTAATGTGAACTAAACTTTATAATTTATTTGGGCTTCACTGATTTTTCCACAAATAGTCTTTATTTGTTGCAGGATCTAATTCAGCACACCATGGTGCGTTCAGTCTGTGTCAGTTTTTATTTTTCCATTTAATTTTATTTTAATAACTGTATACTATTTATATAGGGATTACATAAATTATGGAGGCATATACTCTTATTGAAAGTTTTTCATGTTGTTCCAAATTTTTGATTATTGCAAACAATGTTGTAATTAATATCAATACATACATATCTGTGCATTTGTACTATAGAATAATCTTAGAAATAGAACTCCAGAGTCAAAAAAATGTATTTGGAGAACTCCAGAGTCAAAAAAATGTATTTGGAATTTTGTATATGTTATCATATTGCTTTCAAGACGTACACACTATTTCATATCCCACCAAATTCAAATAGTTCTTGTTGTTTCCTCACAAATCTTGTGAATCTGAGAGTAAAAGTGGTGTTTTGTTATTTTCATTTGCAATTATTTAATTATGAGTAAAGTTGAATATCTTTGCAGATATTTACTGGCAATTGTATTTTTTACATTTTTATTAAGTATCAATCTCCTTTAAGCATTTTTATTGGGTTGCTCATATTTTCCTTGTTAATTTATGAGTTATTTTATGTCTATATATATATATATTTTTTTTTATATTTTTTTTGTACCGGGGATCAAACTCACGTCCTTGTGCTTGCGAGGCAAGTGGTGGAATCACTGACCTAAATCCCCGGCCCTGAGTTATTTTATATTGAGGAAATTTTCCATTTGTCATGTTTGTTGTAAATATTTTTTCAGCTGATATTTTAGGGGTTTACCTTATTTATATTAATATCTTCTTACATACAAGGTAAAAATTTTAAATTTCCATCTTTTTCTTTAAAGTTCTAGGTTTTCTGTTCCACAGTAATTTTTTTTGTAAAATATTCACTTTTATATACATTATTTCCACTTCTAACAATGTTATAAAGTAATTACTACAACTCATCCTTGACATTCTCTGAAAATATTGAGAACTCTTCAAATGCTAAATTTATAAACATTACTCTATTGCAACGATCTTATGAAATCATTTCAGTAAGATCAGCAACATTCCTCCAGTTTTATTTTATTAGATTCCTCCTTTTTCTTGCACCTTGATATCTCAGGGCTTGTAAAACCCTAGAGAAAGCTAGGATGAATCATGGTCAATTTGTCTTTGGTTGCCTTAAGCTCTGATATTAATGTCTCCTGCTTGGGTATGTTTGGCAAGGCATTTTCTGTTGATGTGAGCTTCTTTTTTAAGCTGTTGAACACACTGACCTATAAGTTTTCTTTATGAACATCTTCAGCTCAGAAAAAGGCAAGCATTTCTGTGGCAATAACTTTTATCTTTATTTTATGTCAATAGAAAAATGCTATTCCCTTGAACCAATCTTTTTTGAGCTCACCCAAATATCCTCACTGTATTATTTTATGAAAACACTTATACACTTTCCTAGGTTTCTTCTGGGTTACATTTTATTGAGCATCATATATTTTTTTTTTTTTTGGTACCGGAGATCGAACTCGGGACCTTGCACTTGCAAGGCAGGCACTGGAACCACTGAACTAAACCCCCTGCCCACATATTCTTATCTTTACACCAAAAGTTAGTCGTCTTTTCAGTGTCACTAAGTTTTCTATTTAATTGATGACTTTTTTTAAAGTAAAAGGATGGCACTCACTGAAGTAGTTTCCCAAACTGGTTTCCTGTTTCCCTTTTGACAATGTCATTCCCATCATAAACAGAAGCCACTGACTTAGCCAGAGAGTCTATTTTTTTTTGCTAAGATCCATCACTTTATTAATTTTTTTCAATCTTGTTACTAATAACTGAGACATTTTCATATAAAAACATTTAACCATTTTAACAGTGGTACTACATAAATGAAGAAGAGTAGTTGACAGTGAAACTTTGTGAGAGTAGTGCTACTGGATGATTAGTAAGATCTATTTATTAAGTGACTGGTTTATTCATTTGGTCAACAAGTAGTTTAAAACACCTACTATATGCCAGGAATTATTAGGGCTTTGTATTCCTTGATGGAGCTAATCTAGTGCTAAGATAATTGCAACCAGCATAAATTAATTGTGTAGTATATGCCAGGTAGTGCAGAGTGCTTTGAATACTTTATATTAATTTCCTCAGTTGTAAAATGGTGATAGTACTACTACTTGTGCATGAAAGTGTTGAAAGGATTGAAGAAAAAGATAATATATGTAAAGCATCTAGAACAGGGCCCAGTACACACACACAGCGGGCAGAAGGGGATGGAAGCTTTATGAATTTAAGAGGTCTAGCCAAAGAAAGCCCATACAGAAGTAGGATTCTATTATGGAAAGCCCATAATAGAAGTAGGATTCAAATCTATATTCTGGCTAATACATAAAATTCAAATTTTTTTCTTTAGCTCAATTACAGAGTGCTACATGTAATGTACTTTTCTGACCAAAACCACAAATGTTAAATTGGTAAATTTCAAGAATCCACTTTATTACTCCAACTTTCTAGTTGTGTGAATGGATGTGCAGAGAGGTCTCATGTGGAGAAAGTAGTGGAGCTTGGATCTCAAAATAGGTCAGCCTGGCTCCAAGGCCACATCACAGAGGCTCTAAAGGTTTTCTTTCTGACCTTATTAAACATAGTCATGGTGAAATTTCTTTTCACTAATATTAATTGCATTTAACGTTTTTACTAGCAGTTTCAATTACAGTAAATATTGGTAGTTCTTCAGTGTATTGGTAGTCTTTAAGTTGTATAATATGACTTTGACCATATACCTTTTCTAAAAAATTTATCATATGCAAATGTGCAACAAAGGGCCTGAAATATAAAAGAAAGGAAAGAAATGCTTTAAGGATTGTCATAAACATTTAAAATACCTTTATTTTAGAATAATCTTAGATTTGTAGAAAAGTTACAAAGATAGAAAAGACAATCTGCATAGGACCCTCCTAGTTGCTCCCACTGTGAATATCATTCTTTATCATAAAAACTAAGATATTACTATCAATGAACAAGTGGAGTTTGAAATTAAAAACACAATACAATCTATATTATCATCTTCCAAAATGAAATGTTTAGGTATAAATCTAACAAAATATGTACAAGCTCTATATGAGGAAAATTACAAAACTCTGGCCAAAGATAGCAAAGAACCAAATAAATGCCCCATATTCACAAATAGGAAGGCTCTGTGTTGACAAGATTATAGGGTTTTGATCTCTAGATTTAATGCATTCCCAGAAAATTATTTTGTAGATATTGAAAAACTGACTCTAAAGTTTATTTGGAAAGATAAAAGGCCGGGAATAATTGAGTCAATATTGAAGGAGAAGAACAAAGTTGGAGGACTTACAGTACCTGTCTTCAAAACTTTAATGAAGCAACAATAATCAAAATAGTGTGATACTTGTGAACAAATAGACAAATATATCAATGGAACAGAACACAGGACCTAGGAATGGGTAGATACACAGAAATATAGCCAACTGAATTCAGAAAAAAGTAAAAGCAATACAGTGGGGAAAAGATAGGGGTTTTTTCAACAAATTATTGTCGAATAACTGGAAATCTATGTGCAAAACAAACAAACAAATAGTCTAGATACATTTTTTTCACAAAAATGAACTCAAAATAGATTATAAACCTAAATGTAAAACTATAAAACTGTTAGAAAATAAAATGGACAAAAATCTGTATTACATTGCATGCAGTGCTAGTTTTTCAGATGCAACACCAAGGCATAATCTGTGAAACAAATAATTGAAAAGCTAAACTTCATTAAAATTAGAAACTTCTGATCTATGAAAGATAATGTTAAGAAAATGAAAAGATATGCCACAGACATGGAGAAAATATTTGTAAAAGACACAGTTCTGATAAACAACTGTTATCTAAAATATACAAATAAGTTTTAACACTCAAGATAAAATAAATAATATGATTACAAAATGGAAGAAATATTTGAATATACCCCTCACTGAAGAAGAAAAAAAAATGGAAAGTAAGCATATAAAAAGGTATTCAACATCATAAATCATTAGAGAATTGCAAATTAAACCAGCAATGAGGTACGACTATGCCGCATTCCAGTTAGAATGGCCAAAGTCCAAAACACTGACTACAACAAATACTGGTGAGAATGTGGAGCAACAACAAATCTCATCCATTTCAGGTGGGAATACAAAATGGTGCAGACACTTTGGAAGACAATTTGACAATTTCTTACAAAACTAAACATAGCCTAACCATATAATCCAGCAGTTGTTCTCCTTAATATTTGCTCAAATACATTGAAAATTTATGCCTACACAAAATCATTCACATGGATGTTTATATATAATTGCCCAAGCTTGGAAGCAACTAAGGTATTTTTTAGTAGTTGAATGGATAAATGAAATGTGGTACATCCAGACAATGGAATGTTATTTACTGATAAAAAGACATGATCAAGTCATCAAAAGACATAGAGATGGCCGGGGATTTAGCTCAGTGGTTTCGCTGCCTGCTGCGCAAGGGCAAGGACCGAAGTTCGATCCCCGGTACGAAAAACAAAACAAAACAACAAAAAGACATAGAGGAAACTTAAATAAATATTAATAAATGAAAGAAGCCAATTGGAAAAGGAGAGATACATTAGTCCAACAATATGACTGTATGGAAGAGGCAAAACCAGGGAGACAGTACAAAGTTTCATGACTACCTGGAGTTAGGAAAGAGGAAGAAATAAATAGCCTGAGCACAGAGGATTTTTAGGTCAGTGAAATCATTCTGGATAATACTACAGTGGTAGATACATGTTATCTATTTTTCGAAAACCCCAGAATGTATGACACCAAGTATGATAGTCCTTTTTTTTTTTTTGTACCGGGGATCAAACTCGGGCCCTTGCGCTTGCGCAGCAGGTGGCGAAACCACTGCGCTAAATCCCCGGCCCTTTTTTGGGGGGTGTACTGAGGATTGAACTGGGACCTTGCGCTTGCTAGGCAAGCTCTAGAACCACTGCGCTAAATCCTCGGGCCCAAGGATGATAGTCTTAATGTAAATTATGAAAGTTGGGTGATAATATATCAATGTAGGCTCGTGGACTGCAACAAATGTACTACTATGAAGGGACTTGTCAATAGTAAAGGAGGTTGTGTATGGACAGTGCATACATGGGAATTCTATTTTCTCCTCAATTTTACTGTGAACCTGAAACTGTTCTAATAAACTTTATTAAATTAGAAAAATTAAAAACTAAAAACTGACATTGTATGTAAGTATTAACCAAATGTAGATTTCATAGAGATTTCAGAAGTTTTTTGTTAATGTTCTCTTCTTGTTGGGGATCCAGCCTACACTAGCACATTGCATTTAGTTATCATATGTCCTAACCCTCCTCTGGTGAGTGCCAGTTTCTTAGTTTTTTACTATTTTTCATGATCTTTATAGTCTTGAAAAATATTGACTAGGTATCCTGGAGAATGTCCCTCAGTCTGGGATTATGTGCTTTTTTTCTTTTTCACATTTTGACTAGGATTATGCTGTAAACTTTTTTTTTTTTGGTACCGGGGATGGAACTCAGGTCCTTGCACTTGCACAGCAGGCGGTGAAACCACTGAGCTAAATCCCCAGCCCTGTAAACTTTTTAAAGTGAAGTGAAAAAGGAAAATATTCCCAAAGAAATTAAAAGGAAAGAGTAGCAGTCTCTGACTCTCACTAGTCCTGAAACTTGTTCTAGGTGAATGTCACCTAAAACACATCATTAAATTAAAAAAATTTTATTAAACACGTATTATGTGCTAGACACTTTCTAGCCACTGACATACATTAAAGACAACTAGCATAGATTGGATGATCATGAAAGATCTCTTTGAGAAGCCCAAGTGATGAGATTGGTAGAACTAGATAAGCACAAAGATTCAGGGAAAGAACCGTCAAGGAAAAATAACTAGTTGGGTTTTGAGACAGAGACAAACTTTATGTATTTGAAAAGCAGGGGCAATATAGCTAACTTGCTATTAGAAAGTGGGGCTTCGTTGGAAGAGGTGGGTCACAGTGCAGTACCTGGAAGTGTGTGTATCTTCCTCCTTTCACTCTCTGCTTCCCGGTGACCACGATATGAGCAGCTCTCTTCCCCCCAGGCCCTTCTATCATGGAGCCAACTGTGTAAGGACTAAGACTTCTGAATCTGTGAGCCAATATAAACCTCTCCTCCTGTAAATTGCAGGTGGCTGGTATTTGGTCTCAGTGACATGGAAAGTGAGTAGGACACTTACATTATTATTTCATTTAATCAATTGTTACTAATATTAAAATGTCTACAAGACATTCTTGGAAAGAAATCATGAGTCGTAGATAATAGTGGAAGCATAAGTTAAAAAAAACTATGATAGACATGACACTTCTAGCTCAAAGTCTACAGAGGCCATCACCTCAAAATGTAATGGGGATGATATTTTATAAACAGACATTTGGGGATATTGACATTATAAGAACTTGTGTAAAAATGATTTATGTATGCTACCCAAGGCTGGAACAATGGTGAGGCAATTGAGTTGTTTATCTCCAGTACAAAATGTAAGAGGGCATTGAAATTTCAGTAGTCAAGATAAATAGTCTTAATGTAACATTCTACAAAATTAAATTAATTTAAAAAATCATGGACAAACAAAAATCACAATTTCCAAGACAAGATCACTACTACCCTAAAACTCATGTATACATATTTTAACTTGAAGAAAGAAATTTTCAACCTATAAGAAATCTTCTGAGCAATGTATTCAAAGAGGCTAGAGTGTATTAAAAACATAAAAATCCAAACATCTTCTGGATGACATCAGGGAGGATGGAAAATTACTAGTTGCATTTCAGCAAAAACCTTTGCATGGTTAGTGGATGGAACTGATAAAAATGGGTACTTGTATTATTAAAGCAGCCAAAGATGTACCTCTTCTGTGAGGATCTATGGCTTTGTTACCTTTTTCAGATTGTGACAGCCATTAAAACCAAGTACAGAAATAACTTGAATGTTGAATAAGACATTTTAATAATTGTTTCACAAAGCATTAAAGATTTTCAAAACTAATGAAACCTAGTCAATCATAGTGAATTCACTAAATACTTTTAGTGGGGTAATAGATTTTTATATTTATAATATTATAAGCTACTTTAAATGCTTATTTTACATTTTACAAATGTTTTATAATGCCATACACAGTGTAATGTATATATAATTTACATAAATACATGGTTATCAGGGTTTTTTTGCTACGAGGGGAGTATGATCTTAAAAAGTTTGGAGAACACAGAACACAGGTACAGGTAGTTGATACTGTGGGTGTTAGGAACGTGGCAGGATTATATTATCTCAGCATGCTTTAAGATCACTGTATCCAGGGAAGTCTTCATGAAGGACTGCTCGCTGAGTATTCATAATGGAAGAAGTAGGATTAGAAAAAAATGACTATTGCAAAATTTGTTTAGTATAACACATAGCACGATGCTTACTGCCAGAGATTAAAGTCCTCTAAAAACATTTTCAAAGAAGATTATAGGTTGAAGCACACTGTAGCCCTACTCTCAGAGGCTTTCGCTCCAGCCTGGCCCGGTTGAAGAGGAAGTTCAAGTGCAGGGAGCACTTCTCCAACGCAGTTGAGGGGGGCGATGATAACACTGCTTCACGGGGCAAGGGGTCCCCTCTTCCCCAGCAGGGGATGGGCCCTGAGGACCCTACACCCGAGTGGGGCGGTGTGGAGGGGGCAGGAATGACAGGGGAGGGGGCGACTGAAAGCCTCTTTTCTGACTCGCAGGTCCACAGCCTCGTCAGAGGACGAAGGCCAGGAGGTAGCGCGAGGTGGTTTCTTTACCAGGAACGGGCAGGGGTGTGTGAAGGGGACCGGCGCTCACGCGCTTTACTAACCGGAAGCGAGAAAAGTGTGGCGAGGGTAGAATCGGAAAGGGGTTTTCGGCTCCAGTCTCAAGCCCGGCAGGGAGTGAAAGAGCCCGACCAGGCATGGAGGGAGGACCCTGGGGCCTGGTACTTTCCCTGCCGGCAGAGGGAGTCCAGGCACGCAAGGCCCAGCTTTCCTCTAACGAAAAGAGTTTGCATGTCCCTCACACCCTTGAGCCAGTTCGGTACGCAAGGGGACTGAGTAGGGGATGTGAAGAGGAAAAGCGGGCGACCACAGCTCCAGCACCTCACACGCCAGACGCCGGGCTCAGAGCCCGACAGGCCGAATTCTCGCGAGAGTGGCGGCCGCCATTTTTCCATTGATTGCAGTGGGCTGGGGGAGGGGCTGGCGACGAAGGCGGCGGCGGCGGCGGCGGCGCCCTGGGTCGGTGTCTGCGCGTTGGTGTCTGAGGCCCAAGCCGAGGCCTCCGTGGTTGCGGGAGCTCTGGCGGCGGGGACGATGACTGCCGTTGCTGTTCTCTCCTGAGATAGAGCGCCGCCGCCACCCTCTCCCTCTTCCCCGGCGGGGTGGAGAGGAGCGGCCGGAGTCTGAGCGATGGTGCCCGGCGAGGAGAACCAGCTGGTCCCGAAAGAGGTGAGGGGCGGCGGGGGAGGCTAGGCCCGAGGCCTGCGGGCGCTGGAGGCGGCCAGGCCCGGGCGGGCGCCATGGGGAAAGGAGGGGGGCGTGTGTCCCGATGTACGACAGGCGCGGCGAGCAGTGGAGGGACCGCTGGGTCTCGGGGGTCGGGGGCGGAGACCCCCCCCCCCTCCGTGCAAGGGTGGACGAAGAAAAGAGCGGACGAGAAGGAATCTGGTCTGGCTCCGGGGGGGTGGTGGGGGTGGTTGAGGAGAAGAAGGCGGCCTTTGAAGTCCATATTTAATATGTCGCGCACAGGGAGAGATCATTTCAACGAAAACATTCTGGAACAGTTGCCGATGGGCACGGCGGGGTGACGGTGCTGCTTCTGGTTTTGACAGTGGAGGTGGATCGCTAACTAGGCTTGTGAAATCTACACCCAAGTTGCGATCTGTGAGAGGGCAGAGTTTACTGTTGAGACTTTTCAACTCCTGTTATTTCGTATGGTAGTAGTGCACATTGGCCCTTCTAAACGGGACCTGCCTAAGATCGTTGAAAAGTAGTAAATGGGACTTGGATGTGAAGGTGGGAGATAGTTGAACGTGACCATATGGAGCGCTGAACTCTTTTTGTTTTTTTGGTCGTTGGGTTGTGTATACCAATTTGGGTGACTTATTAAATTCTTAAAAGCAAGTGATACGAGAAACCTTGAGATCTTGGCTTCTCTTAAACAGTAGTAGAAGATTAAGGGTAGAATGTAGCACTGGCCAGCGAATTTCAGTGTATTAATAGTGTCTCTGTTGGCTTTAAAAATATCTGCAGCGTATTCAAACATGTATTTTTAACTGATGATCATCAAGCTAATGCTTTGAGTTTTTATTTCTCGTGTATCTTGGAAGCAAATGTTGCCTTGAACTTAGCTGTGTAGGATCTTGATATTTATGAGTGATCATTATCGATTCTTAAAAGTTTTTTTGTCTCTTCATAGTAGTTTGTTGCTGTATAAGCAAGTGAACAGTGTAAAAGTAATATTGGAGTTATGTATCTGTATGATACGAATATTTTTACAGCTTTATCAGATGAACAGTGTAATAGTTGTTTTGCAGTTTTTTTAAGGCAGAGTTGTGTCAGAATTTATTCATCAAGCATCGGTATGTGCAAAGCAGATAAACAGATGAATTAATCAGAAATCTTGCCTGGGGAGCTTCTAAACTACAGTACTAAGAAGAGAAGAACTAGTATTCCTTGAGCTCCAATCAGGGGCAAGGTACTTCTTTATTGCATAAGTAACTCTTATGCAAAGAAGGAAGTGATAGGTGCTAAGAGAAAGGTATGAACAAGTATTTCCTTTTAGAGCCACATATTGCTGCTTTTCATTCGTATAAAAAGCAAATTTAATCCTTTTTTAGTTTTTCCAGTGTTATAAAATATAACATAGGTTGTATTCTGCTTTAAGAAACACAATTAGATATTTCCTTAACAATTTGACTTACAGAAATCCTGATACAAACACAATTTCACAGGAACTTTTCTGTTGTGTAAAGAGTGATACTGCAATGCTGCTTTTTACCTTGTGGAAATTTAAAGATTAAATCCCTCTCAATTAAGATAACTTCTTATCTGAAGCCTTAGGCTCATCATAACTTTTTTCTCCTGCTTTTTTCTGGATCATGTGACTTTATTTTGTGTTCCTTAGTCTCATCTTCATCTTCTTTCCCCCCCTCCCCTTTTTTTTTTAAATGATTGTTGGAAGCACACATGGTAATCTGAAATCTGCAGGCTGTCATGTAGACCCATGCCTTTTTTAGCTAGTCAACTAATCTTTTCTTCTTTGATGGCCACACTCATTCTTCACTTAATTGCCTCCACTTCTCTGTTTGCTTCTGCATTACTGGAAACTGTGTTCCTGAACATCACCAGCCATCTCTTCAATTACTGAATACATTGGTGCTTTTTCCCCTCTTCTTCTCTTCCATGGTTTTCTGTAGTATTCTGGATATTTTTAAAAATTCCTTGATTTTAGTAATATTGAGTATCCTGTGTGCCCATTCATTTAGTCAAGGCCTTTCTCTTGATTTTTGTGTTGTTAATTATCACTTCTGCTTGAGCTTTGTTGTTCCTGACAAGTCCTTTTAAGAAGTAGAATCATTCAGTGCCAGAGCTAAGAGAAAGGTGGTGATCACCTAGTAATTAATCCCCACCACTTCGCAGATGAAATAAGTAGGCTAGATGATTCAAAGTGACTTGCTCAGGTTCAAATAACAAGTGAAATGGCAAAGTGAGTAGAAATCCCCCACCCCCAACCCCAGCCTTTGTCTAGGGAACCTCTGACCCCTACTAGATCTAGACCTTGATTAGGGGTGTGTGTGCATGTGTGCATGCATATAGTTATAAAATGGATGATATATTATTCTGGTCCCTGAAACTCAGGGACAAATGTACATTGGAGGACTGCTGAGGAAGGCAGTTTAGTGTAAAGGGGTTGGCAAGCTAAGATCCATGTAGCTTGCAGCCTATTTTTGTATGGCCCATGAGTCAAGAATGATGTTTATGTTTTCAAATTGTTAGGAAAAAAAAAACATTGTGTGACACATGGAATATGAAATTGAAATTTCATTATTGGAACCCAGCCATGCCACTTATTTTCTGTTTTCTGTAGGTACAACCTTAGAGTTGAGCAGTTGCTGCGAAGACTGTATGCAAGATAAATTTGAAACTATGTAGGTTAGTATTCAAGGCTCAGGACAAGAGTTGGTTGTGGCCAAAAGCTGCCTTTCCCCAGTTTATTATCTCTCTTCCCATGAAATAAGGTTTTAATGTAGCCAAACAGGTTTCTCTGACTTGCTTTTCACTTCTATTTGTTTAGTCCCCTCTTATTTGTCTCTACTGGTTCAAACCTTCATACCTCTTTGTTCCGTAAGAACTTCATATCTCATTTATTTAACCTTAGGGATTTTTTTTTTAGAAGACCTCTGTATGTGAATAGAAATCATTTGGCAGTTACTAAATCGTGCCTTGGAACATCTGTTATGGTCTGTAATAGACCCTTTATATGTTATTTGTTGTGAATTCCTTGACGGCAGAGATCTTTGTGCATTTCATCCTCTTTGCTTTTTGTTTTGGTGTATATCATAGATCTAGGGCAGTGTCCTTCCTGGAGTGGGAATTCAGTAAATAATCATTCATGTGCTTATAGGGTTGTAAGGAAACTTAGAATTCTAACCAAATATCCTCTGCTTGGAAGTTTTCCACAGCATAATTGGCAAGCTGTTTTCTGACTCCATGACTAATCTCTGATAATATCTTTTTCTTAAGAGACATCTGTTATTTTAAGTTTTTGCATTGAGAGAACTCTAGATCTCTGTAATGTCTTTTGGTAGTTGACTCTGGATGAGACAGAAATCTTCAGTATTTCCCATGCCATAGCTTTTTCTCTGTGAAGATGGAGGAGGGGAGCCAGGGAGCACATCTCTGTTGAGTTTGGCATCCTTAGTTTGTTACCTGTTTCTTAGTTGCTGTTTTTTGGATATAATCCAGCATTTTCAGTGTTTCTTCTAAATTTTTATATCCAAGAAAGAGCAAATACAGTGTGGTCTGTTCATTGATGAGAACAACAGAGCTTTTTTTAACCTCACTATTTAATTTTGCTGTGTATCTTTGGATTGTGGCATAATCATATTGACTTTGAGATCACTTGCTATTTAACATGGTATCATCCCAATTTTAATTATTGCTTGATTGTTTTATTATTCTATTTTCTTATAAGGATTTGTGACATTAACATTTATCAAATATTAACGTACTGTACTATACTCTGTCATATAGGGAAAAGTTAGAATTGGCAAAATTTATCCTTCTCTCAAGTATCTTAGTATAATTGAGGTAAGGAACATACTTACATGCTTTTAAAATGATTTAACTTTAACTGCGTGGAGCATATAGAGAGAAATTAGTAATACAAATGAAAGAAAGTGAGAAATTTAAGTTCCTTATCTCAATGCATTTTTACTCTTTTTTATCATGGAATACCTACTATTTTCCTTTAGAGCTGATTTTTGACATACAGTGATGATGATGCAATAACCGGTATTCAGTATTTACTTTTTCACATATAAAATGTATGTCATATATATATATATATATATATATATATATATATATACACACACTTTAACTTAGTTGAGCTTCCTAACTATATAAAGGGTACTGATATTTGAGAGATCGCCCCCCACAATAAACTTATTATTCATCTCCATTGTCTGATTTCTTATAAAATTTCTTTATCAGTATCTACTGTGGAACACAGCAAATGAATATTCCTTTAATTTTATTTCTCCTAATTAAATTACTTGGAAATGCACTACAGTGATTATTCTTGTTTTTGATAATTGTTAAAAAATGAGCCTTTTTCTCAAATGTGAGGTGTTTGTTCTTCCTGTAGCAGTAAAAAGCATATCAAATTATATCCATCAGTGTCTTAAATAAATTGAAATGTTTAATAAAAGTATTACAGTTATCATTGGAAATATTTAATAAGTTGAAAAAAGCTAAATGCAGAGTTACGTATGAGTCAAGTTATGTCAAAGAAGAGGTGAAAATTTAGGGTTATAGATATTGAAAAATTGAACAAATACACTAAAATTTAACCAGTTGGTATTTCTTGATACCTGAATTATTGGAGTATCTGATTGTAGTTTTTGAAGTAGTTATTTATATGCCATTTATATTGACTTTTTTATGGTCATGGTTTTTATTCCCCCCCTGTTGTCTTGCTGTATGTACAGTATTTGCCTTGAGTAATCTGGTCCACTTGTATGCCTTCAAGTTTGTAGGCCTTCCTTTCTTTCCTAGCCATTTGGCCTGCAACTACCAGAAATACTTCTAAAACGAACAAGCTTATGACTTACCTGCTTTTAAATTTCTAAGTATTACTCTCTGATTGCAAATTGAGTAATAGGTACTATTTATAAACACTTTGTGCCAGACACTATGCTAAGCAGTTTATATACCTTATCTAATTTAATCCCTATAAGATCCCTTTCAGGCAGCTATTCATTATCCGTTTTATAAATGAAGAAACTAAGGCTTAGAAGATTAAGTAACTTGTCCGGAGTTATATAGCTGTTTGCTTCTAAATCGAAGTGGTCTTAACTAATGGGAAAGTCTGTTATAATCTGGCCTCAGTTGATTTTTAAAAATTTATTTTCTATCAGAGTTACACATGTACATATTTATAAAATTTAAGTACCATACAGAACTATTTACATAATTTATAGTCCCCTGAAAATTCCCACTCTCCCTCATTTCAAGCTCCCTGAAGACAACCACTTTCAACTCATTCTTTTGATACTTAATTCCATATTTTAAATATGGAACATTTTGATAGTGCTCCTTGATTTTTCAGTTTAAGGTATTGTCCATTGACTTCTTCCAATAGAAGGTGAAAGTTAACTCATCCCCAGTCACACATAAACACATTTATCAGCCTGGTACAGTCCTTCCAATGGTTTCATATTGTAAGTTTGGACGTAGCAATATTGCAAGATTTATATTACTGTAACTATAAAGTATTCATAGTTGACCTGGGTAGTTTACAGTGATTATCTTCCTTTTCTGTATAACATTTGTTTTATTCTGAGCTATTTTTAAAAAAAATTTGCTTTGCTTGGTTTTCTGTATACTTATTTAGCCAAATGATTCTCAACGAGGGGCCCCTCAAGGACTTTTGGCAGTGTTTAGGGGTGGTGGAGGGAGAAGGGTTATGACAGCTGGTGGGTAGAAGCCCAGTATGCTGCAGAACATCATTCTACACTCCCTAGGACACCCTTCCACAGAAAGAACTACATAGCCCGCAATGTCAACAGGGCCCTGTTGAGAAGCTCTGATTTAGCTTTAAGACTCTTGTCCACTGGATCAATCTTTTGGGTCCACATATACCCATTTTGACTCTAAGAAACACTTTCCCAGAGCCTTCCTATCTGTTCCTTCTGAACTTCTTAAACCTGCAACATATATGTTACTTTTGTCTTATGTTTGCTAACATCTTTATATTTCCTTTCAATTCTGTCTTCTATGCCTCATGTTTGTTTGCTTTCGCATTTCAGTAGTTTTTGGAGGGAATATAATTTTTCTAAGCTCTTACATATCTGAAAATGTTTTTGTTTTTTTTTTTCTCCTCTTATTTTAGAGATAGCTTGGCTGGGCAGAGAATTCTGTCTGACATATGTTTTTTCTCAGAATAATGAAGGCATTCCTCTATTGTCTACTTTTGTTGTTGAGATAACAGATTCTTTACCACTGGTTTGAAACTTTTTGTCCTGTCTGCCAGCTTGGAATCTGTGTCTTTACAGTTCTGGAATTCCTGTCTTAGATATCTTGGCATACATAAGTCTGATTTTATCCATTCTGCTAGGTTCAGTGCAGTCCCATTGAATCTGGAATTTATCTCGTCAAGTTCTGGAAGTTTTCCTTAAGTAATTTCTTTAATTTTCTTCCCTTCATTTTCTCTGGGGTTTTTTTTTTCTCTTGAATTCTTATCATTTAGGTGAGCTTATTGCTAGTTTAATTTTCTTCTCTGTTTTTCATCCCCCCCCCCTTCTTTCTGAGAGATCTTTTGCAACTTTATTTTCCAATTCTCCTAAGGTTTCATTTCTGCTGTAATGAAACCAAACACTTTTTTTTACTGAAAAACTGTGTATGTTTTATGTTTGCATAGTCTTAGGAAAGTTTTTTTTCCTTAAATTCTTTTATTGGTACATTTTAGGTATATAATAGATTTACATTTCTCATTGGGAACTTGTGCCTTTACATGATGTATCCTGGTTCTTATTTTTTCCCCATTCCCTGCCCTCTCTTCACCCCCTCCACCCTTCCCTATTTATAAAGACTTTGTTTCCTTTTTTTCCATTTCTCATCATTTTTCCTTTCCCTTCTTTCCTT
>NW_004624766.1:3925120-3942465 GCF_000247695.1 Heterocephalus glaber
ATTTTGAAGCAATTTTTCATTTCCTGGTCACTAATTGCAATCTTATCTTCTATATCTGAAATTCTGTCCTCACATTGGCTCATTCTCCTGCCTAAGCTTTCCGTGGAGTTTTTAATCTCTTGGAAATCTGTTTATATCTGTTTTGTGGATTCTGTTTGTTTCTAATGTTGGGATTCCATCATGTTCCTCAGCTCCTCTCTAGATATATTAATCATATCTTGCACTACAAGCACAATCTCTGCTTTTATCTGAGAAATTAATTCTGATTTCATTTTTTCCAGATCCTCTTTTATTGCCAGTTCAGGGAGTCCAGGCAGTTGAGAATGAGAGTGTTCCATCTCATTTCCCTTTGGGGTTCCTGTAGGTCATCTGGAAGTCTGGTTTTGAGACTTGTTTACGTGTCTTCTCATTTTGACACGGGGTGGGGGTTGCTGTTGGCGCCCATGCCGCTCACCTCTGAGCTGGGACCCGTGGGATGGTGGCTCAGAAGCCCCTTCCCCTGGGCCGGGAGTGGCGGGATGGATGGCAGCCCGGCAGCCCCTTCCTCTGGGCCGAGAGTGGCATGAGGTACGGTGGCCTGGAAGCTCCTTCCTCTGGGCCAGGAGCGGCGGGACGGACGAGTCTTAGGAAATATTGTTAGTTTTTTTCTCTACATATTATTTTTCCTCTAGATTACCTCTTTTTGTTTGTTTGCCTTGGACTTTGATTTTTATATTAGACAATTAGATGGCTAATAATCATTGGAAGTATATACATGTTTGAGAGAGGGGCTTTAAACGTCTGAATGAAAACTGCCAATTGATATTTATTAATTTCCCTGTAAGGTGATATATCTGGATAATTTTCTTGCAGATTCCCAATGTCTTAGTCTGTTTGGGCTGCCATAACAAAATACCATAAACTAGGTGGCTTATAAACAACAGTAATTTACTTCTCACAGTTGTACAGTGTGTCATCTTTTGTATGTGTGTTTTGTTTTTAGATTGCCCATATTAGGGAAAACATGCAATACTGTACTTGTGTTTATGAGTCAGGCTTATTTCACTTAACATGATGACCTCCACTTCCATCCATTTTTCTGCAGATGACATTTTGTTTTTCTTTAGAATGGCTGAATAATACTCAAATATATTTTGTGCTGCAATAAATATGGATATATGGGTATCCCTATAATATGTTGACTTTAATTCCTCTGGGTATATATCAGGGAGTTCTATCTTAGTCTCTTCCCTCCTTTCTGGGAGACAGTACCCAGCACCTGCAATTTAAAGGAAGAGAGGTTTGTTTTGGCTTAGATTTTTAGTGCATAGTTGGCTAGCATCAAGAAAGGAAGATGTGGTGGAGGGGCCTAGGTGGAGGAAACCTGTTCATTTCATGGTGTCCAAAAAGCAGAGAAGGTAGGGAAGAGCCAGGAGGGAGAAATCCCCTTCTAGGTCACACTGCCAGTGACAACTTCTTCCAACTAGGCCTCACCTCCCAAAAACCAAGCAGCCGTGGGGCCCGCATAATCCGTTCACCCTCCACCACCTGTTGAGTGCCTGAAGCTCTTGGAAAACATCTGGATATAAACCATAACAGGTTGTATAGCTGGATCATGTGGTAGTTTTCTTTTAATTTGGTGGGGAACTTCTATACTGATTTTCATAGCTGCACTAATTTACATTCCCACCAACACTGTAGAAGAGTTTTTTTCCTCAAATCATTGACAACATTTGTTTTTGTGTTCTTGATGATAGCCATTCTGACTGGGGTGAGATGGAATCTCAGTGTAGTTTTGATTTGCATTTTCCTGATGGCTAAACATGTTAAGCATTTTTTCATATACTTAATGTCCATATATACTTTTTTTGAAAAGTATCCATTCAGTTCATTTGCCCTTTTATTGATTAGGCTACTTGATTTTTGGTTTCTTTATGTGTGCTGGATAGTAATCGTCTGTCAGAAAAGTAGCTGACAAAGATTTTCTACCATTTTGTATGCTGTGCCTTCACTGTTGATTGTTTCATTTGCTATACAGAAGCTTTGTAATTTGATATGAGTTGTAGTTTTTATTCTTTCTATTATTTCTTGCCCTATTTGAGTCCTACTTAGGAAGTCTTTTCCTATAGCAATGACTTCAAGTGTTTACCCTGTTTTCTTCTAGCAGTTTCATAGTTTTATGTTTTATACCTAGGTCTTTGATCCATTTTGAATTGATTTTTGAGCATAGTAAGAGATAGGGCTCTAGAATCAATCTTCTCCATATGGATACTTTTCTTGGAACTATTTGTAAAAAAGGTATTTTTGGTCTGTTTGTTTTGGACCCCTTTGTCAAGAATCAGATGGCTATATTTGTGTGGGTTTGTTTCTGGGTCCTCTGTTCCATTGATCTACATGTCTTTTTGTGCCAGTACAATGCTGTTTTTGTTACTATGATTTTGTAGTGTAATTTGAAGTCAAGTATTGGGATACTAGCAGGATTGCTTTTCTGCTAAGGATTTCTTTGACTATTCTAGGTGTTTCCATATGAATTTTAAGATTTTTTTCCAGTTCTGTGAAGAATTTCATTGGAATTTTGGTGGGGATTGCATTGAATCTGTAGATCACTTTTAATCATATGGACATTTTAACAATATTAATTCTACCAATCCATGAACATGGGAGATTTTTCCATCTTCTGGTGTCTTCAGTTTCTTTTCTCAGTGTTCTGTAATTTTCACTGTAGAAGTCTTTCATCTTCCTTGGTTAGATTGACTCTTAGGCTTTTTTTTTTTGAAGCTATTGTGAATGGAATTGTTTTTTGCTTTCTTTCTCAGCTGGTTTATTACTGGTGTATAGAGAAACTATGGATTTTTTAAAAATAATGTTGATTATACGTCTTTCTACATGCTGCATTTATTTATAAGTTCTAAAAGTCTTTGGTGAAGTCTTTAAGGTCTTCATCTACAAATACATAAGGATAATTTGACTTCTTCCTTTCCTGTGTGTATTCCTTTTCCTTTAATTCTTTCTCTTGCCTAACTACTCTGACTAAAATTTCAAGTTCTATATTGAAAAAGAGTGGTAAGAGTAGACATTCTTGTCTCATCCCTGATTTTAGAGGAAATACTTTCATTTTTTCCCTAGTCAGTATGACATCACATACTTTGTTGTTATTTAATTTTATTGCATAAACTTCATATTTTGCTCAGGGGGTGCTCTCTCTAGTTGACCTCTATACTCTCCTATGCTTTCTGTGCCCTTCCTTACCTTTGGGTACCATATAATGCTTCTTCCCATCTAACATTTCTCTTGCTCCAATCCTGGAATTAACCATTTTTCCAAGAAGTTCAGATGTCTGGTATAAATGTACATGTGTATCAATTGGGTGTCTAGGTTTCCTTTAGGGTCATGTTAGAGTCAACCTCCTTAGTTGAAATAGTTATCACCATTTATTTTTTCTAGCTTTTGAAATTGTGTGTGTGTTTTTATGGGTTTGTGCTCTTTAAAACATTTTTTTTAATTCTTGTTTTCAAAATATTTTGGGAGGTGTCAGAGCTAAATTACTTGTATTCAGTTTTTTTCTCTTTAACTTGGAAACTCCCAACTTGATATTTTTGTCTTCATTTGAACCACATCCCTGTACTTCAGCTGTTATTCTCTAGATGTGCTATATGCATTCATGTGTCACTTCTGTCTTAGTCCTGAGTGAATACTAGAAAGTATTTCTTTTCATCATCTTGTTTTTAAGGAATTTTAAATGGGTGAAATTTGATGTTTACATGATTTAAGTACTTTCTTAGGATTCCTGCCTCTTTTTCACTTTCTCTGTCAGTTAAGTCACATAAACTTTTTTGTGTCTTGTGCCCAGATAGTGTAATTTTTAGCCAAACTGGAGAGGAGGAGATACGAACGTTTCTAGAGTAGTAGAGCACTATGATAGCCCAAATTGGAAAGAAAAGATTGTATCAAATTGAAAATAGAAGAATGCAAAAATCTTAGCATTAAATATGTTTAAATATCTACTGCAAATTGAAGTTTCAAAAGACATCTATTAAACAAATTCATTGTATTAAGGTTCAGGCAGTATGTTTAAGTGTCATGATTTGCAGATGCATATTCTTTCCTGAGGTTTATTTGCAGATTTTAAAGTGTTCTATCAGATTTTAAAGTATTCCTCTCTTAAAATTTAAAGTACAGATATTCTCCTTTGTAAAGAGTTTTCAGCAAAATTTTTGTGATTGGCAGTGATGGCAAATGATTGACAAAAATGTGTTCTTTCACGTCAAGATTCTTAAAGAGTAGGGTTTTTTGCTCATGTTTTCCTGAGCCTGGTTTTCAGTTGGTATAGTAGTATAAGGTGGGATGGATACAGGTGTAGTAGTATAAGTAAACTTATGTCTCTTCTTTGCTCTACTGCATACTTCAGTTTGCTTAGTTTCTAACTGTGGGAATAATAATTACGCTATCCTTCACATAATGGAACTAAACTGAACCTTGCATATGTAAATTAATAATGGGTATAAACACTTTTATTTATACAAAGCTGTTGTTGATGTAACCCACTGTTGCTAATACAGTTTTTATGAAAATTGCTAAGATACAAATACCATGGCGTTTTATATATATCTATATCTATAGATATAAATATCTCAGATTTTGATGTTCTTTAAAAAGTGCTTGAAAAAGAAAAAGTGCTTGAAAATCTTGGCCAATGACAAACTCTAGCCCTTCTTACTTCATATAAGAAATCTTTCCTGTTTTTTTCTTAGCCTGATTGCATCTTTCTAACTCCGAAATCCCATAGCTCTGTATTTTGGGGCATTTGAAAAATTTTATTCTTCTATTATAAATTGTTATTTATGTTAATGTTTTTATTAGATTAGAATCTCCTCAGAGTCAGGACACCATAACCAGAGTCCCTAGATTCTAACACCAGCTATGTGGTGTCAGAAATTGTTGACTTGGAAGTCTCCTAATTAATAAGAATAATAGTAACTGCATTGTCAATAAAATTAAGTTGATACATGTAGAATGTCTTGCACATTATAAACATTCAGTGAATGTTAGCTATTGTTATCTTCTGTTACTACCTTCACTGCTATTGCTATATTCATCCTTCTATCCTTAGTCAGGGGCCAGTGCAGTGTGCTGCTATACATTGTACAATAAATATTTATTGATTAAATGAAAATGAAGTCAGATTTTTGTTGTGTTAGTCATTTGAAGTTACAGTTTTGATTACACCCTGTCAGCTAAATAACTTAATAACCATAGTGCTAATACTAAATGATTGTTAGATTTATCGGCTTCTCTTGTCTGATCAAGGAAGACCTATCCTTACTGCTTTGAGAAGTAGAACATGTAACAAAATGCAGATACCAAAAATGTTGTCTAAGCTAATGAAGTCTCGAGAAAAACTGGTCTAATATATTTAAATAGCTCTTAAAATAATTTACTAGATTAAAAAATTACTTGTTTGGAAGGATTCAGTGTGAAATGTTATTTTAAAGGAAGATCCATTTTAAGAATAGCTTATTTCAGGGCCAGAGATGTAGCTCAGTGGCGCCACGCCTGCGTGGCAAGTGCAGAGTCCTGAGTTCAGTCCCTAGTACAGGGGGAAAAAAAAGAATAGCTTATTCTGAGAGAACTTCATGTGTTTGATAGTTATGATCTTCTGTAACTCTAGAATAGATTCAATGACATGGATAGAAGAGATTGTCCCTATCGGTTGTATTATTGATTATGCTTTATATAAATTTCATGTTGTGTAGCTGACTGCTATAAGAATTGTATTCTTTCAAATATTAGTATACTGTGCTTATATTAAACATAGTGACTTTATAGTAGAGAAGAATCAGGTCTGTTAAGTGATGTAATTAAGATAAAGATCTGGAATTTAATATCTTTCTAAAAAACGGTGACTGATAACTTTGGTAAAATGATAGGTTGACCTTTAGGAAAACTGTGAACCTCATTTGTAATGTAGGTGGAATTTTATAGTACAAGCAAAGCATTGTAGTTTGACTGTAAATGCCTTTCTTTTTTCAAATGATACCTATTTTTATTTAATAATAAACACACTTTAATTTTTCCTAGTGCAGAGCTAGTGGTAGCTGCCACAAATGAGAGATTCAAAGATGAAAAAGGAACCTAGCCTGATTCTAGGTTCTGGTCTAGCCTAATGGAAGAGACAGAAGATGAGACAGACGTGTAATGGGGAAATAAAGTGGGGCTATAGAGAAGGGAGCATTTTGTTTAGGGCATTGTGAGGATGGAACATTTGAACTAGATCACAAAGGATGACAAGACATTTATACCTGGAGGTGGTAAGAGCCTTTAAAAGGAATAGCTTTCAAAACAAAAGTTTGTAATGCATTTTAAGAAGTGGCAAAAAACTAGTTTAGGTGCCTAGAGGCTGTGTTTAGTGTAGTGCATGGCTCTAGCAGATTGTGTCTAAAAATTCCAAAGGTTTTGTATGTCTAAAAAGAGTGTAGATTTTTATTGTGTAGACACATTAGGGAGCAAGAAATGTTTTGAGATTTTTTTCTCCAGAGCAGGTTAACAAATTTGTCTATAATTTTTATAAATATTAATTGCTGAAACTTGTTCACACACATATTTTTACTTAAGTGTTTTATGTCTGTTGCATTAATATTAAAATTTACACAGAAATGAAAATGAGAGGAAAACTTGCAAGTAATTTTTTTCTCATCTCTTTTTAAGTTTGCGGTTATATAATTAAATACCTTTTTAAAGAATGAAATGTTTCCCATCATAATGCATGTTAGCACATTTTCTACATATGAGTCATTTTGGCAGGATATCCTTTGGCATAATTGCTCTTTATTTGATGTAGATAGTCAACAGGTTAATGTCTTTAAATAAGCTAACTAGAAGACTTCTTGCATTTAGTAACATGCCAGTAGCTGCTCTTAGGGTATGCAGATCTGTAGTTCCAAGCAGTTTCTCACACCTACTGCTGGAAAGAAAGTTTGCAAGTGAGAAGTTCAGCATGCATATCATAACTTCTGCTTTTCCCTGAGGGCCAGGGCACAAGGCTTGTGATGATGTGCTTTCGTAGTTGCTAGTGTACAACTTGTTCTTGTGAATGGCTTTGGTAGCTGTTGCTTGCTGAGGGCTTCATCCCTGGTTTGTGGACACTTGTCTTGATAGAGAATTCCCTCATTTACTCCCCTTATTTCCTGGCCCCAGTAGCAGCCCAGTGACTGAGCACATCAAAGGGAATGTTTTAAATTTGGAAATTAATGAAATCTTCCAAAGAATATCCCCAATGCTCCAAGTAAAATTAAGACTTTAATACAGAGGAGACTTGATTACAATCTTAGTTCTAGGTTACAATAACATATAAAATGTTTGTGTGAGTCATCTCTTAAAAGACCTAACATTGTTTTAATAAAAAATAAATAAGCTATCTGTGAAATTACATACGTTTCTTTCATCTTATAAACACTAAGTTGTTTGTTTGGTATTTTAATCTTATTATTTTACTTTTAAATTTACAGTAGGTTGGTGATTTTATTTTATAGACTTTGGAATAATGAAAGGAAGTTGGGGAAAAATTAGATACCTACCAACCAACCGCCTTCTTAAAGACATAAGAAAATTAACATGTCTTGAAGTATTTATTTACCATCACATTATTTTTTTTTTACCATCACATTATTTACCATTAACATAATACCAATACAATAATAAGGGCTTCAAAAACATAAAAAAAAAGGGCTATAAAAAAATGGAATAACCGTTATTATTTTGTGGGTGAAAAACACTATACCAGGCCATAAAAATTTATAAGTGATATCAGGTAGTGGAAGAGCTTGAATGCAATCTTTTTTAAAAAGTTAGGTTTACTAACTGAACAGTTTACATATATATATGAGATACACAGTTTTATACAGTTGTATGGCCACTATTATAGTCAAATATAGACAATTTCCATAATTTCAAAAAAGTTCTTCTAGTTAAGCTTTTTCTACCTCCAGGTTCTAGCAACCACTGATTTGTTTCTGTCCTCACATTTTGCTGTTTACAGAATGTCATATAGGGCCGGGGATTTAGCTCAGTGGTTTCGCTGCCTGCTATGCAAGCACAAGGACCTGAGTTCGATCCCTGGTACGAAAAAAAAAGCAAAAAACAGAATGTCATATAAATGGGATTATATAGTATATAGGTTTTAAGTCTGGCTTCCTTCACCTAGCATAAAGCATTTGAGAGTCATCAGTGTTGTTGCTTGTAATAGTAGTCTGTTCCATTTTTATTGCAGAATGCCACAATTTGTTTATTCATTTACCAAACTAATGGAAGTTTGGGTTGTTTCCAATTTTTTTCATGATTCTGCGTAAGGCTCTATACATATTTGTGTACCAGCTCATAGGTAGACATGTGTTTCATATTGGATGTTTAATTTTGTAGGAAAAGCTTATTTCTAAAATGCTGTAATCTGTTTTGCATTCTAGTCGGCAGTGCGAGAATTCCAGTTGATCTGCATCCTTGTTGATACTTGGCAGTCATTTTTTAAAAAAAATTTTAATGTGTCAAGTATTACCTCTTTGTGGTTTGAATTTGCATTTTTCTGATTAATGATATTGAACATCTTTTCATGTGCTTGGTTTCTTATTAAGCCTAATCTATAATACTTTATACAAGTATATGTTTAAGGCTTTGCTAGGTACTTACAGGGAGGAAGAATAAAGAGTGTTCTCAAGGAATAGGCTATTTTTAATGTTTTTAAATTTTGTGAGAAGAACATGCAATTAGAAAACAAAAGATCATTACATATTATCCTCATCTGATAATTTCTCTTACCCTAACCACCAAGGATAATCCTTGAAATTTTAAATATTTAAATTGTACAATTACTTGTATTCTGTACAATAATTAGCCTTACATCTGCTTTAAGGGTAGTAACTGATCTATAATAATACCTTATTTTTGTATGGTATTTTATTATTGTTATAACTTATAAAGCATTTTCAAGAAATTCCTTTTCAATATTGAGGAAAGCTTTTATATAGAGGATACGTAAGTAATCTCTTTGAGGACCCTGAGAGTCAGAGACAAGAGGTTTCTGTAGGATCACCTGCCTGAAGGGAGGAGCCGTCCTAACCTGAGGGTTTCATCCTGGAGCTGGCACCACAGGCCACGCCAGAAGAAATAAGTCTTTACATAGTTTTAAATACCCGTAACATTTTTGAAATGGTATGCTTTCATGGTTAGGGTATTAAAGGAATGTAATATTCTTACTTTATAAAATGCATGGTAACAGATAAACAAGCTCTGATTTGGTAATAATGCAGTAGAACATTCAAAACTTGTAAACAAGTCAGTTTTATCCCAAGCTGAGTCACTGCTTGTCAACAGCAGCCTAGTCACAGAGGAAATGCTAGCTGTAATAAAAAATAAAGATCACAGGAATAGTAAAGGATCTGTTACTTCGCCTCTTGAGAATAATTTTAGTTTCTAAGTTTAGATACCTAAAATATATTTTTAGTGGGTAACTCACGACCAATACTAGAACAACAGCAAAAGGAGTAAGTCAGAAGTGGAAAGAGTATTGGTATGGAACTGAGAGGAAAATTAATGCCTTTAGAGTTTTAATGCCACAAACATGTCAGCATTATAAAAGTCGTGGATAGGCCTGTATTACTGTAGAAGACCCAAGTTCAGATGTGGCTTTGAAAAAGTCGTTTCAGGTTTCTGAATTTCTTTTTCTTCATTTGTAAAATAAGGAACTTGGTCTGATATCAAAAGGGTTATCTAGCTTTAAATATAATTTTGTGTCATATATAATTAGCTATTTAGTTGATTGACTTTTAGATGTCAAATATGTTGATTTGTAGTCAGATACATTGTAAACTGTTTTAAAGTTCTGAATTATTAGTTTTCTAATAATTGGATGCTAAGTGTAATTTCTTGCAACAACTGAAAATAAGTTATATAAGATCAAAATAATTCAGAAGACTTTCTAATTATAATATTGTGGTGTTCTGGAACTTGTTTAATGAATATTCTACAAAATGGAATATAGTTATTTGAGGGAAACCCACAAGTACCTTTGGAAGTATGTGTGGTCTTAAAACTGTGAAGTAAATTTCTAGAAAGTGATTTTGAAAAATTTTACAAACTAATTTAAGTTTTGAAGTTTTTTTAGTGTAGTAAAGACTTATACTATTTAAATGAAGTTCATGCCCTGTACTAACTTGATTTCTAAATTCAAATCCGCATACATGGAATTTTCTTAACAAAGAATTCATACTATTCTAAAAGCTTAGTTCAATGCATAAATTATAAGTGGATTATATTTTAGTAATTTAATTATATACAGAATTTGTGATAAACTAATTTGTATTACTGTTAGATGTATCATGATATGGATTTTCTGAATTTATTTACTGCCGTATGAGGGAATCTTTATAATCCAGTCTTTATACTAAGTTATATCCCCAGCTTTTGTCTTGTACGTGTTTTTTTTGTTTTAAGGCAAGTTCTTAGTAATCAAATTGCCTGTGCTGGGCCCAAACTTGTCATCCTCCTGCCTCAGCCTCCCAAGTGCTGGGATTACAAGCATATGCCACCATATACCCAGCTGGATTTTCTGAATTTAAACTAATAAACTTGTAACATCAACTGCATGTCAATATATGACATTTGTTTTCAAGTTCTGTAGCATTAAAAAATATTCAAGTAATAAAATACAATAGGCTTACATGGATAAAGTATGTTTTCAAAATTTTGTCAAAATACCTGCCTGTCAAATAAATCATTTATATTAAAATTATCCCAGATTGGCCAGAGGGAGCCCTTTCGACTGGTTCTTGTGCCCTCTTGACGTATGCCCACCGTTCTTTGAGCACTTACTTTTTTGGTAATTTAGGGTATTCCAAACTCTTCATGTACTCTCTCAGCTATTTCTACAAATTCTTCTGAGTCCTTTTTTGTGTGTGTGGAAAATAGTATCTACAAATCATGATATGGATAGTTCACGTGCTCATGGTTGTATGAATGTCATTACTTCTAGTCCTTGTTAGTGAAAGGAACTATGTTCACAAACATCTGTGAATGAAATCTACATTTAACTTTATGTCTCTTTCTCTCTACATATATATATATATATATATATATATACACACACACACTCAAATTATATGAAAGCCCTTAATGCATAGGTAGATTTTTTTAGCTTTTGAATTCTAAGAAATGGAAATTTATTTCATGCTTATATACTTACACATATTGTAGTATAACTATGGTTAATAGGTATTTGTAATGCAGAACTATTAGAAACTCAGGAGGCACACAGTTCTACCACTTCCACAGATTTACAGTAATAAGCTGTTTAATTTTTATTTTTTTATTTTTAAAAGTTTTGATAAAAGTACATATAACATCACATTTACCATACTACCCTTTTCTTTTCTGGCAGTACTGCAGATGGAACCCAGGCCTTCATGCATGCTGTCACTGAGCTACACCTCCAGCGTCAGTCTTTACCATTTTTAAGTGTACGGTTCACTGGGATTAGCACATTGTTGTGCTGTCATCACCATCGTGCACCATAAAGATCTCTTCATCTTGTAAAACTGAGACTGTACCTGTTAAACAACTCAGTTTCTTCCCTTGCTCTATCCATTGATCATTCTACTTTCTGTCTATAAATAGTACCTCGTATAGGTGGAATCAGATAGTATTTGTCCATTTTGATCGGCTTATTTCACCCAATATGATGTTCTCCGAGTTCATCCATGGTGTACAGTATGTACCAAGCTCATCCCCCCCACCTTTTTTTCCACTTCTGGTATTAAACCCAGAGCCTTGAACTTGCTAAGCAAATACTCTACCACTGAACTATATCCCAGCCCTTTTTAATTTTTTGTTTGTTTGTTTTTGGTACCGGGGATCGAACTCGGGTCCTTGCGCTTGCAAGGCAGGCGACGAAACCACTGAGCTAAATCCCTGGCCCAAGATAATTTTTTTGTGTGTGTGCTGGGGATTGAACTTGGGACCTTGGCTTGCGAGGTAGGCAGCAGAACCACTGAACTAAATCCCTGGTCCTAAATTTTTTTTTTTTTTTTTTGTACTGGGAAATGAACTCAGGACTTTGTGCTTTTGAGGCAGGCACCAGAACCACTGAGCTAAATCCCCAGCCCTCCTTTTAAATTTTTGAGACAGGGTTGTGCTAAGTTGCCTGAGCCATACTGAAATCCTCAGCCAGCCAAGTAGCTGGGATTACAGGGGTTTTTTGCCTGTTACCCCCTCCACCCGCATAATACTCCATTGTGTATATTTACAAATGTTTATTCATTCACTTCATTCATCTGTAAATTAGTTGATGGAAACTTAGGTTGCTTCCACCTATTGACTGTTGTGAATTATGACTGATGTGAAGAAATACCTGTTAAAGTCCCTGCTTTCAGGTCTTTTGGTTATACCTGGAAGTGGAATTGCGAGATCTATACAGTAGTTTTTTTACAGCTACAGTAGCAAGTCACACCTTTTGAAAAACTTACTGTAACCTTGAAATGATTTGCGTTTGACTTTACAGCATTAATAGTCATGGTCTGGTAAGAGCCTATACACTTGACTAAGAGCTCATGATTTGTGTAGCTTTTCGTGGAAATATCCTAAACATCAAATTGAGTGAACTCACATAGTGATGGTGAACCTATGGCACACATGCCTCAGCAGGCACTCAGAGCCCTCTCCATCAGCAGGTAAGCCAAGTTGCCCCAGCATCGCCCCAGCATCTGAGCATTCAGGTTTAATTGCAGTGTTGGCACTTTGCAATAAATACGTGGGTTTTGGGTTGCAGTTTGGGCACTTGGTCTCTAAGAAATTCACCATCACTGTCCTATAGCATAGAGTTTAGCCGTGTTAATCAGGGCAGTATTCTAATCACCCACATAAAATAGTATTTATATATTATTATAGAATGTTTTCATTTTTAATACAAAGCAGTTTCTTGGCATTCTTATTTCTTTTTAGAGAGCCTTCTTTGGATAATCTTTTAGGTTAGATCTACTAGCAAGAAATCTCTTACTTTTCCTTTATCTGAGGTCTTGATTTCTCCATAATCCCTGAAAGGTATCTTCATTGGATGTATACTCTGGGTTGACAGTTCTTTTCTTTTTAGCTCTTTAAAGGTATTATGCCACTTCCCTCTGCTCTGTGGTTTCTGATGTAAAATCACTCAATTGAGTTATTTTGCCCTTATAGAAAAGCGTTTTTTCTCTTAATACTTTGAAAATTTATTCTTTTTTAGTTTCCAAGGAATCTATGATATGTCTTGACATAGCTTTCTTTAGATTTATCCTACTTGGGGTTTGCTCAGCTTCTTGAATATGTGGGTTTAGGTCTTTGCCAAATTTGGGAGAGTTTCAGCCATTGTTTTTTTCAGCATTTTTTCAATACTACCCTCTTTCTCCTTTCCTTGTGGGATTTGAATAACATGCATGTTTGATCCCTTATTGTAGTCTTGTAAGTACGTGACATTGATTTTTTTTTAATGTTTGTTTTTTCCTTTATTGTTCAAATGCGATATTTCTGTTCTCATCTTCAGGGTCAGAAATTCTGTCTTGGGATCTTCATCCTTCTGTTGAGTCCACCTAGTGAGTTTTTATTTTAATTAGTTATTCTATTTGAGGTCTCTTCTGTGAGACTTTCTTTTTCCCCATTTGTTTCAGGCATGTTAATAATTGCTTGTAGGAACATTTTTGTGATAGTTCCTTTAAAATTCTTGTCACAGAATTCTAACATCAGTGTCGCGTTGGTGTTGCGTCTGTTTTTTTCATTCAGGTTGAGATATTCCTGGCTCTTGGTGTGGCAAGTGATTTTTCACTATATTTTAGGTATTACTGTGTATTATAAGACTGAATCTTATTTTAATCTTCTGTTTTGGCAGACCTCCTCTGGCACTATGCCAGCAGGAGAAAAGAGTTATCCCTCATTGTTGCTGGAAGGTGGGTGTAAAATCCCAGGTTTCTCATTAGTTAAGAGCAGTCTTCAGTCCACAGGTGGCTGGCTCCAGTGCAGAAGCATCATGCCAGAAGGTGAACCACTGCTGCTCGCTTCACAATGGCGGGGAAGCAGAGCAGGGGAACTGCACCAGAGAGGATGGGGCCAAGGGACCAGATACTGTACCCAAGATCATGCCTCCATGACTCAGCCAGACACACCTAGAGGTGTTGTTTATGTATCCTCTCGGCAGCTCTCAAGCCAATCAAGTTGACAGTCCAGCTTAACTGTCACAGGCTTTATGCAACTAGAATCATTTTGTGGTTATTTGTTTGTGGTATATATACCTCTGCTGTGGCTTGGTTCTTTCACTTATTTTTATTTTTGAGATACATCTATATTAATGTACGTAACAGTAATTTGTTCATGTTTTACTATTACATAGTCTTCCAGTCTATAAATCTACTACAGTTTATCCATAGAACAGTAGATGAATAGATGAATAGATGGATCAATACACAGATAGATGGATGGGTAGATGTTTTAGTAGTTAGATTGATGGATTGTGGGCTAAACATATTTCTAACATAAGTATTATAAAACTTTTACTGAAACGTTATATTGGTTTCACACTAATAGTGAGAATTCTTGCTTTGCAGTATGGTTTTTAAAATGTCTTTTTTGCTTATTAATGATTTTACACACGTAAGAATTTCTTTGTGAGCTCTTTATTCTTTTCTGAGAAGAATGTCTTTTGACTTTTTCTGTTGCATTATCTTTCTTTTATTGATGCATAAAATTTATTATTGTAGGTACCAGTACTGTGTGGTTATATTTGTTGCAAATATCCTTTCCCAATTTGTTTTTAAAATTGAGACATCTTTAGTTTCAGTTGGCATTAATTGTTTTTTGTATGTGTTTGTAATATGCATAGAATCTTTCTTTCCTAGCCCAAGATTTTAAGAATATTATTCCATATTCTTAAGGATTCATTATTTTAGCTTTCATATTAATATCTTTAATTCACTTGAAATTGATTTTATTTTTAATGTATGACATCAAGTTTAGGGTTTTTCTGTGTATTCCTACTTATCCAGGATCATTTTCTGAAAAGTTCACTCTTCTTCTAATAAAATTTCTGTGTGTTTGGTTCCTTCGTGGAAATAACTTGCTGTACCAATAGAATATTATTCTCATTCTTTTATTTTCTTACTCTTGGTAACAGGTAAGACAATTCTCCCAATCTTATTTTTTCAGGAGTTGCTTGGCTATTCTTGTAACTTTGCACATTTATATAGATTTTAACTTGTTAATCTCCTCCTCCTTCGCCAACACAAATATACACAAATTTTGTTGGCCTCTGATTGGAATTGCATTTCTGAATATACAGCTTGCTTTGTGGAGAGTTGACTTCTTTACAGTCTTGAGCCTTCCAGCCTTATCAGTATGATACATCTTTGTTATCTTCCAATTTATACAGACCTTTATGAATTTCTTACAAAAAGATTTGTAATTTTTCCTTTAAAAAAATCTTACAAAGTTTTGGTTAGCTCTGTTTCTGAGTACTTTATATTCTTAGTTGTTATTATAAATAGGCTTTTTATTTATTGTTGGCATATTGATTGTCATTTAATATGTAGAAACCTTGATAGCTATTATTTAAAGCAGAATTAGAATATTGATAGTTATATATTCCATATATTAATTTCTTACAAGATACATAGTTTACAGATATTTTCTCCCACTTTTGTGGGTTGCCGTTCCACTATGGTAGGGTCTTTTGATGCACAGAATTTTTAATTTTTTTTTTTTTTTTTTGGTACTGGGGATCGAACTCAGGTCCTTGTGCTTGCAAGGCAGGCAGTGGAACCACTGAGCTAAATCCCCAGCCAAAATTTTTAATTTTTAATAAATCAAGTTTGTCTGGTTTTTTTCTTTGTTGTTTTCTATGTTTTGCTGTATAATTTTAGTTCTTATATTTAGGTCTTTGGACTATTTTGAGTTAATTTTTGTAGCTGTTTTTACTTTATGTATCTCCTTTTTTAAAGAGAAAAAAAAGTTTTTTGACCAACAGTAAACAACCAGTCTAGAAGAGTGGTGGCAAGGCTAAGATTTACAGCTCAGGAGAGGCGAACTGGTGGGTTTTTAAAAGCTGAAATCTGTTGAAAAAAAAGTTAATTAGGGCTGCAAATCAGCCCAAGGGCTCTCCACTCTCAGGAGGACCCTCCCTTGCCCCTCAGCTTTCCAGTTTCAAGCAGAAAATTTTTTTAGTCTCAGGGAAGCTGTACGAGTAGTTGAATAGGCATACTTTATTTTTCAAATTCAACCTTTTACTTGAAATAATTGTGGGTTTACTTATAGTTATGAGAAATAAAACAGGTATATACCCTCTTTCCAGTTTGCTCTAGTGTCACATTTTATAGAACTATGATGTAGTATCACAGCCAAGGTAATGAAAGTGATTCTCAAGATGGAGATTATTGCATTTTGTTCACCACAGAGATCCTTCATTCTGTCCTTCATAACTACACTCACTTCCCTTACTCTGTCCACTCTGTCTCCACAATTACCAATCCTTACTATACTGTTATACCGTATAATACACCATATTGCAGTCCATTTCTATACTTGAATGTTTCAAAAATGTTATATATAAGGAATCACAGTGTGTAACTTTATTACCCAGTGTGTAACTTTTGGCCATCATTTCTTTAAACTTAGCGTAATTCTCTAGACGGTCCATCCAAGTTGTTGAAGATATCAATAGGTATTATGTACTGCTTAGTACATTTTCATGGAAGGGATGCGTGTTGGCCAAATACACCATTTAACTGATCCACATGCAGTTGAATTTTGTATAAGGTGAGGGAATTGGTTATTATTTTTTCTTATCTGTGGGTGTCTAATTGCTCTGGCACCATTTGTTGAAGGGACTAGTTTTTCCCACCATTTAGTTGTTTTTTTACCTAGTTAAAAATCAGTTGTGCATATTTGTTTGTGTCTCTATTGTGACATTGAGCTATGTGTCTATTCATCAGTACCATACAGTCTTCCTCATTGTATCTAAATAACAGATCTTCAAATCCGGTTTTCTGAGTCTTCCCACTTTATTATTTTTCTGAATCCTTTGTAATATTCTAGTTCCTTTGCTTTTCCTTGTAAATTTTAGAATAATCTTATCCATTATGTTACAAAAAATGTTCCTGAGATTTTTACTTCACAGTGATTTGAGTGTTCTAAAACTCATGTTGAAATTTAGTTACATTGTAAGAATGCTGAACAGTGGTTAGGTCAGGAGAACTCTGCCTTTATGAATGGACTAATGACATTATCACAGGAATGGGTTCATTATCTTGGAATGGATTCACACACACACACACACACACACACACACACACACACACACACACACA
>NW_004624766.1:3942565-3968226 GCF_000247695.1 Heterocephalus glaber
CACACACACACACACACACACACACCCCGTCTTGCTCTCTCTGTTGCCCTCTTTTTGCTTTACTGCCATGTTATTGTAAGGCCTTTACCAGATGCTGGTATCTTGTTATTGAACTTCCTAGCCTCCAAATCTGTAAGCAAAAAATTTCTGTTCTCTGAATTACTGAGTCTTGTGTACTCTTTGGTAGCAGCATAAAACAGATCAAGACAGACTGTTTAATTATTTAGGAAGAATTGACATCTTTGCTGAGCCTTTCTGTGTAAGAATACACTGTCTTCATTTTTTAGATTTCTTATTTTACTGTGATCAGAGAACACACTTTTTATGAATTCATTTTCTTTTAAATGTTTAGTGAAATTTATTTTATGGCCCACAATATGTTTTTACTCTTGTTTGTTGGAGTGTTTTATAAATGATCATAAAATCCTATTGTTTGATGGTATTGTCGGGAATTTCTATGTTCTGATTTTCTCTCTAGTTGTTCTAGTTGTTCAAGCACTGTTTGATAGAGGAGGTGTTGAAATATCCCAGCTATGATTGTGGATTTGTCTTTCAGTTTTATCAGTTTTGGCATCACACATTTTGCTGCTCTGTCATTTAGTTCATACACATTTAGGATTGGTATATTTTTTTGATGGACCCTTTTATGTCTGATAACTTTTTTTAAATTCTAAAGTCTGCTGTTAATTTTTAAAAATTAACTGTTGGCTTCTTTTAATAAATATGTGGAGTATTTTCTATCCCTTTCAATATAGAATATTTTACGTGAAATATATATGTGCTATATGTAAAGTTACATAAACATGTATTTGGTACATATATAGGACATAATATGCATCACATATGTATGATTCTTACATGTTCATAAGTACATTTATGTAAGTGTAAAGTATGTATTGAGTTTTTGTTTGTTTATGTTTTAGACAGGCTCTTGTTACATAATTTAGGCTGGCCTTGAACTCACTATGTAGCCTAGACTGGCTTGTTTACAATCACAGTAGTTCTCCTTTAGCCTCCCCATTGCTGGCTTACAGGCATGCACCACCATGCTCAACACTATATTGAGTTTCTTGAAGACAGCGTATCTTGTTTTTAATCCACTCTGCCGATCAGTCTTTTAATTGGTATATTTATACCATTTACATTCCTTATAATTATTAATACATTAGAATTTAAGTGTACCCTTTTTTATTTTGTTTTCTTTCATTTCTTATGTTTTACTTACCTGCGGATTACTTAAACATTTTTAAAAATTATGTTTTGATTAATTTGTAGTGTTTGTTATTGTATTTCTTTAGTATAAAAGTGATTTCTTTCCAGTGCCTGCCACGCAAGCGCAAGGTCCCAAGTTCGATCCCCGGTACCAAAAAAAAAAAAAGTGATTTCTTCAGATATTACATTGGACATTATTTTTTATAATCTACTAGTGTTATTTTATTAGTTCAAGTAAAGTGAATATCCTTTTACTCTGCTGTGTTTATACTATAATTGTGCCAAATATTTCTTCCACCTGTATTTATAACCATGTGAGGCAGTGTTTTAATTTTTACTTCCAACTCTCAAGTACTTACAAATTCAAGAGAGGAAGAAAGTTGTATTTAATCATAACTTTGCTTAATGTGGTCTTTATTCCTGTTCTAAGATCTTTCTTTGCTACAGATCTTCCTTTAGCTTTTCCTTTAAGGTAGTTTCCCTGAAGCCACATTTTTTATTTTCCTTCATTTGAGAAAGTCACAGATTCTGCTTGATTACTAACACTATTCCTAAAGGACAATTTTGCTAAGTATTAGATTCTGAGTGGGCAGTTATTTTCTATAAGCACCTAAAAAACCATCATGCGACTTCCTACTGGCCTCCATGATTTCTGGTAAGAATGTTGTCCTACTTTTCTGTTCTTTTTTTTTTTTTCTAATTTTATAATTTCTAGTGCTGTATCTTCAAGTTCATTAATTTTTCTTAAGCAGTGCTTAATCTGATCATCCCATCTATTTTATGTTCATCTTAGTACTTTTCATTAATAGAAATTTTAGCTTTAAAAAATCTTTCATGATTTTCCTTAACATAGTCTTTCATTCTTTAAATGTAGATTATAGTTAGAAACTTATGTGCTTGTGTACTGATTCTGTCATCTGTATCATTTCTGTTAGTTTTCATTAATTGACTTTTCCCCTTGTTCTAGGTCATAGTTTTCTGCCTCTTTCCATGTCTGCTTATTTTCAAGTGGATACCAGGCATTATGAATCTTAACCTTGATCGGCATTAGGTATTTTTAGTTTTGTAAATATTCTTAAACTTTTTTATTAGATACAGTTAATTTACTTGTAATAATTTAGTCCTATTCAAATTTGTCTTTATATTCTGGAAAGGTTGGAATGATGTTGCCTTTAGATTATGCTTCATTTGGTACCACTGAGTGATCTTCTTATATGATGCCTTGTGAATTAGGAGATTTTGTTTAACTCGCTTTAGTAGAAACCTGTGTGATCTCCAGCGATTCTTTCCTGCGCTTCATTCCTTTGTCTCAGGTAGTTGCTTCACACTCAGCCAAGTACTTAGCTGAGTATTCAAGGGACATCCTCGGCAGAGCTTGCTGTTTAAGGAGCTTTCTTCTGTCCTCTGTCTGCCCTGTGACTTTTAGCTGAACTGCCTCCCCTTAACTCTTTGAACTCTCAGCTTCGTCTTTGGAGCTCAGGGAGATACTGGATTCTTCCTGGATTCTCCTTCCCTGTACGGCAGCTTGGAAAGTGGCTCACCATGGTTGCTTTTGCTTTCACAGGAATTCTTGTCCTGTGTTGCCTTTTGTTCAGTGGTTGAAAAATCATTGTTTCGTATGTTTCATATAGGTTATTAGCGTTTAAGTGAAACAGATAAGCCCAGTGTCCTACGTCATTTGTCTCAAGGTGGAACTTTTTGAAGTTAGACAATAAATAAAATACTAGCAGGTTATCAGGTGGTACAAGAACTATGGGGAAACCTGAGTGAGGAAAGGAGATAGATACCAAGGGAATTGCAATTTTAAATAAAATGGTGAGAGAAGTTGTCTCCTGACTGAGAAATGGCTGTTCCAATTACCTTTAGCTGTGTTACAGTCTGTCTGCAAATCTAGTGACTTGCTCGCAGATACGCGATTTGGGCAAGGCCTGGCTGTGGCAGCTTGTTTGTGCTATGCCAGGGGTCAGCTGGGAGCTAGAATAATCTGAAGCCATCCTCCACCAAGTGTGTGGTGGCTGATGAAGTTTGGGGTCTCATTTGGGCTGAGATTGGCACAGTTACTCATGGTCTTTCCATTTGGCTGCTTGGCTTACTGACACTATAATAGCTGGGCTCTAAGACAGGCATATGAGAGACAGCCAGGAGTGGTATTACCTGTTTTAACCTGGTCTTGGAAGTACCAGGAGTCACTAAGGCTGGTCCATAGTAAAGGTGGACTTTTTTTTTTTTGCTGGGAGTAATTTCAAAGAATTTATGGACATGTTTTAGAGCCACCAAAATGATATTTGAGCCCAGGAGGTAAGGCTATCCAGGAGGAAAGTGTCTGGGTACATTGTACAGAAATGTGAAAACCCTAAAGATGGCGGATGCCCGATAGTTTAGCTTTGTTCATGGTTTAGTTCCACTGTACAGTGTCGCCTACTTTAGGAGAAGGGTTTTGTTCATTGCTCTATTCTAAGTGCCTACAATAGTTTTGACACCTGGTGGCAGTTAGTGCTATTTTGTGGAACAAGCGGTTAACACTCTATATTAGAAATCCTAAAAATGTCATAATCTTTGCTCTAGTAGTTCTTTCTTTGGGAAATTATAATAAAGAAAAAATTGCTAAGATAAGAACTTTTGTAGTGATGGTGCTTATTAGTTAAATAAATCATGGCTTGTCTATAATGGAATAGTGCAATTTTTACACTAAATGTTTTGGCACAGGAAGGTGAGTATTGAGAGATAAAAATTCAAATGATGCATAGAAGGATAAAATTTGGTTAGAAATTAACAATCTATGAAATACTTCTATAGAATGGAGAAAGCTCTGGTAGTATATATGTCAAATTATTGCTGTAGACATTATTTTAGAGTTACTTTTCTAAAAGTATGTACTGCTATTAGAATTACATTTCTATTGTAAAAGCAAAATCACCTCTTAAGCCAATATGCTGATCTCTTTATTAACAAAAGGAGGGTGAGGGAGATAAATATGTACAGAAAAGGCATAGAATGATATAAAACTAAGATTTTTCAAAAGATTATCTTTTGATTATGGGTTACTGTTTTATGTTTATTTTGTTAGAAAAGCTTGTCATGTAATAAGAAAGAGGTTTATATTAAAGAAAAAGTGTTGTAGGGCATAATGTTAAGTAATCTTATTTTAAGAATAGCTAAATTTGGAAAAATCCAAATTTATAAACTAGCAAAATTAAGAATCTCTTGATTTTCTATACTGCAAGGAATTGCAGAGTTTCCTTTAGTAGACTGAAAATATTATGTGGCTTATTAGCATATTTGATTTACACATTCTTAAGCTACCCCTCTTTGTTCAAATATGCCTGTTTCCCACATTAATCTTATTCTTTATCACTGTAAGTTTTTAGTAACTATACAAAAGTAAGTGAGGCCTAAGGTAAAACTTACATGTATAATTTAGGAATAAAAGCCTAGGAGGTGTATTAATACTTTAATACATACTTTACCACATAAATGTATTTATGTTAATTGTTCTCATTTCACTATCTTCCTTTTTCTTATAGAAGTAATTCATTTTGTTCTTACATACCATAGGATGTGTTTTGGAGATGCAGACAAAATATCTTTGATGAAATGAAGAAGAAATTTTTACAGGTAGTCTGCTGATGTAATTGCTTTAGTGTGATAATCAGCAGAGCAAATAACAGCATGTTAGTATTTTTATTTAATAACAAAGCATGTCTTTAAGTTTTATGCTTGCTTGGCTATTTTTATTTTTCCATTTTAATAATATGAAAGTCATATTTAGTGAATGTGTATCTGATAGACTCTTCTTTGTAACAAGTGAATGAGGGGGAAAACATAAAAATCATGGAACCCTTTGTTTTGATTTTTCATATGATATGTGTCTATTGTTTGCAGACATACTTGTTTTGCAGACATATTTTCTGGAATAGTAATAGTGCTAGAAATTAAGTAATTTACAAAGTTACAACCCAGAAACCTTATTTGAAAAATTAAAGCTGTTACCTTCCTGACAGCCTTATGTGCATTACTAACAAACTTCTGGCCAGGTGTGGTGTTGCACACCCATAATGGCGGCACTTAGGAGGCTGAGGCAGGAGGATCACCATGAGTTTGAGGCCAGCCTGGGCTACATAGTGAGTTCAAGATTAGCCTGAACCAATAGCGACACCTTGTCTCAAAAACTAAAAACAAAACAAAACAAAAAACCCATAAACTTCCCTGTAGTGTACTGTTCCATTCTAAACTTTATGGAATAATAACTTAGTTTCCTTAGGTCCTTTAGCTTTTTTTCTCCCCAAGCATTCTCTGTTGTGGCAAGAGATTACTTAAGAAAAAGTAGTATGAATAGCATCAGAGTTGGCTGGGATTTGGGATGGGTTAGAGGGAGGATCTTCAAATATTTTTTTCATGTAATTTAGGTCCTCTAAGTAGCACAGGAATTGTCACTTGTTAAAATGAAAATGAAATTTTACAAATTCCGGCCAGCAGAATATTCATACCATTGATTCTTTTAATCTGTGGAAGTACACTAATCATGAACTGTGGATACCCGAGGATAATGCTCCTAAGTCTTAATCTCTTAGCTCAGATTAGCTTCCATGCCGCAAAGTAGAGAAATGGGCTGTGTGTGTGTGTAAGTTTGCAGTCATCTTATCTTTCTCATGTCCTTGAAAGGGAAATAGTCTTAATTACCTTCTTGAATATAGAGGTTAAAAATGTCCCTTCGTAATGTTTTAATTCTTAAATTTTATTCTCAGAAAAATCTAATGATAATTTTGAATTTTGTTTAATATTATTTTCTACATGCTAATCACATGTTGAGTATATAGCATCAGTTTTACATCTTAGTTTGTGTTTTATAATAAGAAACATCTAGGAACTAAATTTGTAAATCAAAATTATGATTCAAGCAGCATAGAACTCAGATTTGAGTTTAGAAATACTACAAATGTCACAAAAAGAAAAAGACAAGGAAAATGTGCCTTCAGCAGGGTCTGAAATTTCTTAGAACAATTGTCTATGTCAACCACTTCTAGATATTCTTAGCAGCAAGTCTATCCCCAGAAGAATATGATGTTTTATGTTTTTAAACCCAGTATGTTTTACCTTTTATAAAACAAGATTGTGGTTGTATGTATTTTTTTAAAGATTCTTTCTTCAAATTTTACTAGGAAATCCAGCTTTGTTTCTGCAGTGAGTTTAGACACAAACAGAATGTTTAGCATAAACAGTCCTATATGTAATTGCTGTGGGCTTTATTCTTGGTCTGAGGACTGTGATATTATCATGAGTTGACTTTAAAACAGTTTTAATGTGTGATTTACATCTCTTTTGTACTTGGCTAGATTTTCTGTGTAGAAAACGTTGTGTCCTTCTAAGAGCCCATCTAGGTATATTAAATGTTTTGCTAAATAGAATGCATGGTTTTTTAAAAACTTTGCATTTGTTTTCTCTTTCATTAGCTCTTTTGACTAGAAGCATTTGTCCCCTTCCCCAATTTATCATATATCCCCAGATGTCTTTCCTTAATGTTGAGCGTGGTACTTAAATGCCTCTTCCCGCTGCCATCGCCCCAACTTTCTCAACTAGAATTTGTCTGTTTTTGCTATGTTTTTATCTATTGCTATGTAACAGCCTGCTCGAAAATTTAATAACTTAAAGGACACCTAGTTGGTTTACCCACAATTCTGTGGGGTAAAGTTTGGACAAGGGCTCAGCTGTTCATTTCTGTTTCACGGCACATTATTACTTGGCTCCATTGGGCTGATGGCTAGCTTTAGATGCCATGTCCAAGAAGGCTTTTCTCATGTGTCAGACACCTCAGTGCTTCCACTAAGTGGCCACCTTCTTTACATAGATTGCTAGGGCTTCTAGCTAGCACACTGATCCCAGGGTAATTGGATTTCTTACATGCTGGCTGGTTTGTAACAGGGAAGCCTCTAGAAGTGTTAAAGCAGAAGCTGCTGTTTTCTTAAGGCCCTGCTTGAAATTACATATTATCACTTCTGTCACATTCTGCTGGTCCTGGGTGATCGCATGATCAGCCATACTCAAGGAAAAGGGGAAAAGAAAAAGAGGAAAAGAAGAAAAAAGAGTGTTTGGCCATCTCTAATCCACCTGAAGATACTACTGCTCTTTTGTTTGGGCATAAATGGTATAAATCTGGGGTAGAGCCTCAAAGAAATTAAGATAGCTCCCCTAGTTTCCCAGTTCTAAGAAATATCCTTTCACATATACATATTTTGGAAAATTTATATATTTAATTTATTTGCAGAGGACTTTTTCTATTGAAAAACTGTTATAAGATTATTAGTACAACTTACCGATGGTATCTTAAGATGGAGGGGTGTTTTCTTATCAGTCCCAAAATTGGAAGTGGGGAAGGAAGAAATTTCATGTTAGTTGGCAATAGTGATTCTGAAAGGTACGTTAAATCTGTGGACAGTAGCCTCATGTTAGATTAAATTATGAGTGAAATAAAAAAAATTATGAGTGAAATAAAGAATGGTCCAGAATATTGGGTATAAGGTAATAATTTATGAGTGGCTAGCGTACAGCTTTTTAAAAAAGTGTATTTTGTTTATTTGTTTAAGTTATACTAGAATTCAAGAGTAAAATGTAATTGGTCTAGAAGTTTATAAACATTTTTAGGAAACAAAATATGCAAAGTTTTACATAGGTGTTCATCATATAAATATTTTTACAAGTGTAATAAAGTCTAGCCTAAGAGTATAATAGAATTAAGTTATTAATTCATGTATTAAAATACTATTCAGCTGTTAAAATGATTAGTTAAATGAGTTAGAGCGTGACAAGAAAAGATTTCATGCTATATGTATATAAATAAGAAAAAAGTTACAAAACATCATGTATATTCTTTTTTTTTTTTTTTTTTGCTGTGCTAGAAATTGAACCCAGGATCACTGGACAGACTAGGAAAGCGCTCCACTATTGACCATAGCATATATATTCTAATTCAGTGTTTGACTAAGAAACTGTGTGTGTAAGAAAAATACGTGGAAGGATATGCACAGTTTTTTTGTTTGTTTGTTTTTGCAATACTAGAAACTTTGCATTGAACTATATCCCACCAAAGTCTCACTATGTTTCCCAGGCTGGAACTTGGGATCCTCTTGCCTCAGTTTCCCAGAGCAGGGAAGTATTCCCAGGGAATACAGGTGTGCACCACCATACTGTGCCCTGCACCTAAATGTTAATAGTCACCTCTTGAGTTATAGAATTAGAAATCATCTTTCTATTTTTCTTTATAGTCTTACTAATTTTTTAAAAACTCAGCATAATTATATTGCAGAAAAGAATGCTATTATCAAAAGGAATAAAAGACATCTGGTATTAAATTTTGTGTGTACTGAGCACATTTAATATTCAGATAAAATTCTGTGGAATAAAATGTCTGGAGTGCTTATACTTTGCACTCACGTATTTAGGAAAAGAACCAGGAACTGATAATATCTGGCCATTTGATGTTGCCACATTCCCATTGTTATATATATAACTATAAGCACTTCTGATTTCCAAATTCTTAGGTAGGATCATCTTCCTTAAACTATCAACTCTAACCTATTTGTAGCTTTAAAATCTTGTTACTGAAGTATTTTACACCAAGAACACTTGATTTATTCAGGCCTCACCTACCTTTGAAGCATATACTGTTGGAACTACAAAAGTGGTTGTTGAAACTTTTTCAGTTATTCACTCTTATTGTCAACCAGAGTATTTTTTTAAATGGGTCCATTTTATATTTCTTAGTAAGATTTAAATATGTAATATACACCGTTTATTTACAGTGAAGGCTCTTTTTCTTCGTAGAGAAATATATTAGTAATGTTCTTTTTTAATTTTTTATCTTGTAAAAATTATTTCTCATAATTTTAATTTTATAATTTAAAATTAAATGGGCTGTTTTTGATAATTAAATATTTTGATTTGTCTGAAATGTGATGCTAGCCAATCTGTTTTAAGTATTCTTTTATAGCAACTTTCTACTTTTTTTTTAAGAACATTTCTGTTCTAAATTAATTGGGTTAACCTTAATTTATATGATCCTTTGCAAACCCCAAATTTTATATCACAGAAATTAATTTATATGATCCTTTGCAAACCCCAAATTTTATATTATAGAAACAAAGTGTAATTGGATTAATTCGTGAAACAAAAAATTTTGTTGCTGTCCTGTTTTTAGTACTAGTCAATAATAATTACTTTAAAATGTATAATATAGAAGCAACAAAAGGTTGGAGTTGATTTTGTTGAAAGAAAGAAATTAATTCTTGTGTGCAGTTCATATTTTTTAATTGCCTGTTGTGGGAATAATAGGAGTTCCCACATCTGGCTTTCATCACCAGATCCGTATATTAGAAATACCCTTCTGGATTGAAGGAATACAAGATTGAAAAAGTTTAATTTACCAGGAATCCATTACCATCATTTTGGTGAGATATTCTGATTGCTGCAGGGAGGAATAAAGGGAAGTTCAAAGGATATCTAGAAGGTAAAATTGGTAGACTTCGGTGGTATTGGGTAAAGAAAAGGTATAAGATAGGAAGATGTTCATCTTAGCTGTCTGGTTTTAGCAGCTGGGTAGATGTTGGTGCCATTCATTGAGGTGACCTTTACAAGAGGAGAAGCAGGGAAAGAAATTCCTCTACTTAAGTATTTGATGTAGTCTGATGTAACCCTCACCTTTGCGAAAAGTGGAAAAGTAGTGTTTTTCAAGAGCTTCAGGGAGAGCATAGTTTATTTAAGAAATTCTCCTTTTAAAAGCATTTGTCTTGATAATTACTGAATTATGCACTAGATGAAAAAAGAGAATTTGTGACCCTTATTTATTTTCAGGTTGGCAATTGAAAAGATTTTTTTCCCCCTTATTTTTCCCTATTTCTCCTCCTGGCTGATCTATTTGGATAAGTTTTTCAGCTCCAAACACTTGATAAATGAATGCTTTTGGACATCTGGTCTATGGGTACAGTAGCATAAAGGTTAGACCTGGTTACCTAAGTCCCTTAGTTGCAGATTTTGTCATCTTAGTCCTCACCTCACTTCTGCACAGTTATCTTTTTGTTTCTTCAGGAGACCCTGAATTCCGTGGTTCAGCTGTGTTAGCATGGTAATGACACATTTTAAGGATTGGATTTTATAATATTGATTCTGATGTATGCCCCAGTGTTTCCAAAACAAACATACATAGTGCTTAGTATATGTTTGACATACCCATTGAAGTGTGTTTCAGATGTTCTAAATATTGGCACAGAGTGGGTGCTTTGTGGGTTCTGTTACATTTAATTATAAATTTTATGGTAATTATCATTTTGTTTTCCTTTAAAGACAAATAATATTTAAAATGTATATTTTTAAATTTCAGATAGAAAATGCTGCTGAAGAACCTAGAGTCTTGTGTATAATACAAGATACAACTAATTCAAAGACAGTGAATGAACGGATCACTTTAAATTTACCAGCATCTACTCCAGTCAGGAAGCTCTTTGAAGATGTAGCCAACAAAGTAGGCTACATAAATGGAACCTTTGATTTGGTGTGGGGAAATGGAATCAATACTGCTGATATGGTAAAACCCCAGGTTTAAAGCATCTTCTATTAAGCTGCTAGTAATGTTATTATAACCATTAGTATTATTGTTGTTACTAATGATTATGTTAAATCCTAGCCATTACGGTGTCTTTAATATCATAACAACTATAGTAAGAACCTGTGTGTGTCTCTAACTGGATCCCTATTTCCTTTGCTTCCATTCTGGATTCATCATTTGTTGTCTGAAAGTTTGCATAATGTCACATCAGTTTTTCATTTATGAAAGGTGACTATCATAATATTGTGTCTAGTCAATGGAATGATGGTTTGTTTTATGTTTTTCAATGAAAAAAGTATATAAATCACACATTTTATGGTCTGGTTTTTGAAATAAAAAGAGAAATGGGCATAAAAAGAAAGGAGTGAATGATACACACCCTAATGTTAACAAAAATTATCTCTAGGTGACTTTTATTTCTTTTTATTTGTGTCTAGGTGTATTTCTGGGTAACATTTTGATTTTTATATGTTTCTTTTTCTATGTATGAATATGTATATATGGATGGAATATAATATGGATAGCTTTTGACTTTAACTCTCAAGCTCAAAAGTTTTTAATGACTGCAGGTATCTCACATATCAGATGATAAGTTTACTCATTTTAGTCTTCTGATTGCTCTGTTAACTGTTTCCTTAGTCATGTATCCTCCTTCATTTGCTGCATTTATTTCTTTCATAATGTAGCATTTCCTCAGATGTTCAGTAATTCTTACTTTCTACTCATCTTTGTATTTGAGAATCTCTGTTAACTTCTCTGTGGATGCTGATTAAATATACTGTGTTGAATTCCTGGTTTTTGTGAGAAAGAGGTGGGACATGCTGCTGGGTATGGTGTGTTTATAATTTGTCCTAGAATCACCTAGTTTCTCCTTGTGAGGTTGAGGGTGATCAGTACCAAACCAGACAGCACGCTCTGCCTCACTGGCCACAGAAGCCGTTCTTTCCTCTGGGAGGAAACAGATACTGCTGTCTGCTGCTTAGCCCAAGGTAAAAAGGAAGAGAAGCCGAACTTACTAGAATGCCTGTTCCCACGGGAACAGGGCTCTCTCTGTGGCTCCCAGATCTACCTCTTGACCTTAGCCTGGAGTTCCCTGTTACTTTTACCTCCACAACAGTCTTTTCCTAGGAATGCTGGGCTGTATTTTCTTCTAGTTTTGTTTGTCTATAGAGCTCATCCTCCTTCTTTCTGTTTAATTTCTCAATTTCTGCCTTGCTAAAGGCATTCTTTGTTTTCCTGAATTGTTGCCAGATTTTTCTTTAAAAAGCTTATTAGACATTTCATAGAATTTGAAGGTGCATTATTAGATATATGTTTTAGGTCACCATTTGGTCCAATCCTATATTAATGTTTAATATGAAAATAAACAATTGCAACTACTAAAATAAAATCCAAGGAACCTTTAATAGACATCTTTCCTTGGCCCTCTTTTATAAAGGAACTAATCTCATTCATAAGGGCTCCACCTCAGCGATTTTGGACAGACACCAGCATTCAGAACATGGCAGGGGCATTGATCAGTTTTGCATGATAGTGGTAAAGGAGACTGTTGAGTTGGACCTCATCTGTACTATTAAGTAGTTGCTTTTATTCTGTCTCTTATCTTAGTCCACTTTTACCCCATATACTACTGCAAGAATGTTCTTCAGTCACCTTAAATCATAGCACTTGTGTTACCTAGTTCTAGTTCAGAAACCTTCAATCATTTCTTAGTACCTACTGCTAAAAAAATCACATTCCTTGGTTAACATTTACAAAAAGCTGTAATTGGTCCTTTAAATCTTTGTAATCTTAACTCCCTGGTATTGGACTAAATGTAACAGCAACATTCCATTTTCCATTTTCATGTTTTTGTTTATATTGCCCCTTTCTATCCCGTGCCATTACTATTCTAAGTTCTCCAAGAAAATGCCTCTCATGACAAATAAAATGGCACACAGCTATCCTTGGTATGTGGAGGGCATAGTTACTTTGTCTCCATAAGAGAATCAAAGATGTTTGATGTTCCCTGACTTGCCTTTAAAATCTTATTTTGCTTTCTATTCATAATATATGCAGTATGTGGATTTTTTTAAAATACAGAACTATTTTAAAGTAGTTAACTTTTCTCTCAATATTGATCAATAATATTGGTAGTCCCAACAAGGTAGGGAAAGATAAACAGCTTTTAATGTTAAGATTTGTGCCATTCCCTGGCATATCACCATGTAATTTTTAGTGTTGCTGCTTTTTCAGTGTAAAGGATAGTTTTAAATTGTCATATGTCTTCACACATCCTGTTTATCTTTCACCTTTAAGAAGGCTTACTTAATGTTTCCCCATGCCACTTTAAAAGCAATTTCTTCCTCTTTGAAGTTCATTGACCTTCTTGTTTGGCCATGAGACTTAACATAGTCTTCTTTTATTATAGTCATTATTCATTTGTGTCTTCTGATTTGGTAGACTGTATTTTGATGGCAGGAATCTCATAATATTAATTTTATGTCCTCCATAGACAGTCTTCTTGGAAATTCTTCTACAATAACTTTTAAGTATTCTATGCAGGGATTATCCATTTCTCTTTCTTCAGCATGGTTTCATTGCTGCATTTTTATTTGCCTACTATATATCACTACACATGCTTGTTTTTACCTGCTTGCTACTTGAGCACTCCTCTGAAAATCAAACCTGTTTAGCTGCCAACAATGTCGAACTCACAGTCATATTTATTGAAATAAAATCTTGAATTCCAGCTCTGTCATCTGATCTTGTATGGCTTGCCAGAGAATTTAAGGGGAAATACCTTCTCTCCTTCCATGTGGCTCCTCATAGCCTCTGATTTTCTGTGTCCTTTTTTTGCATGGATTTCAGAATATGAGGTAAACTTGAGATAGATCTAAAAGTTTGTTATTTACTCAACACTTAATTTGAGCGCTTATTTTATTCTTAATACAAAGTATAACTGGAAAACACAGTGAATGTTTGAATTTTAAATGAATTGTTACAGTAAAAGACATATTGCTATTAATCTGGGCCAGGGATGTAGCTCAGTGGTTCTGTGCTTACCTGGCAAGCACAGGGTCCCAAGTTCAATTCCCAGTACCGGAAAAAGAAAATCTCTTTCAAGAAAATCTCTTTCAAGACTCCTCCTTGGTTCAGACACACTTTATCCCATTGTTTTTGTCACTTTCTGAAGCAGTTCTGAGAGTCCTCCTGCTAGGTGGATTAATGGCAGTGTATCTCTTACTATAATATATTTTTTAATTTAAACATCCATCATATATTTTGATTACTCTTTGTATTGTTCTTATCTCTGTACAGATAAAACTTTATTTAGTCTTAACTACTTTCTGAGGTAGTTGCTGTGAGGAATCTGAGTCATGGGAAAGTGAATACCTTACAAATTTACATAGATAATAAATAGTAGAATCTCTTAAAGTTGATTTTTTAAATCTCTAATAACTGTACTTTTATATAATGTTAATTTCCTGACGAAAGTATTTCCATAATACGAGTCTTTTTAAGGAGACATCATCTCTGTCATAATGTAACAAAATGTTTTAAAACAGAACAAGAAGATGCTCATACTCCCTCGTTTTTCTCAACAGTGGTTGGGAGTGTGGGTAAGTAGTCAGTAGGGTGCAGAGTTCCACTTCTCATGCACCAATCAGAGTGTACATGTCAGAATAACAGCCTCATAAAGGAGTTAAAGACTGAGTCTTAGACATTTAATTTTCCAAGGAGTGATCACTTCCATCCCTCCTAGGATCCTTTGAATCCTGGTAGTAGACTTGAAATTGGTATCATTTTCTAGCATAGGCTTTTCCTTAAGGGCTTTTTCTGAAGGTTATATTGCATTAGTTATATTATGTAATTATTTTGATTTGGTAGTTAAGTATATTGCTTATCTGAGAATTCTACCGTATTCATATATCAAAACATTTTATAATTTTTCTATAAAATTATCTTTAGTTAATTTTCATGAAGATTATTAAATATTATCTTGCATGCATTTTAGGCAACAGGTAACTGCAATGTTTATAGATTCTTTTTTTGTGTAGTACTTAATGCTATCTCCTAACCTCTGCTGTGTCACGCTTTGGTTTTGTGGATGTTGGGGAATGTGAGCCTCTGTCAGTGTAGGTGTCCTGTGACTGGGTTTAGCTGTCCCAGTTCAGGCATAGATGAGTTCTTTCTAAACCTAGATAAACAGAAATTTCCCAGAATCATTACTGAAAAAAATGCTATTTAATTGTAGATATTCCCATTTACATATTTTTTGATATTATAATTCATGTTTCTCATAATCTGAGACACTATGTTTTATGCTCATAGGCTCCACTGGATCATACCAGTGACAAGACTCTTCTTGATGCTAATTTTGAGCCAGGAAAGAAGAACTTTCTGCATTTGACAGATAAAGATGGTGAACAGCCACAAATACTGCTGGTGAGCTATTTAGAAAACGTTATATTCAAAATTTTTGTGTACTTTTACCTACTATTTGGAAATGTAACTTTCCAAACGAAGAGAGAGATCTTCTGTAATTTATGTAATAAATTATTATTTTTTCACTTTATGTTGGTTTGGCTAAAGTGTATATGATAACATGAATTCAGTGGACATCCGTAGCACCATTATCTATGTGTATAGTCTGTGGCCACATTGAAGTTAATATGGGCTGCTGTCTCTATGGCTGCTGTCATACCAGAGGTGGAAGTAGGTCTAAGATTGGTTAAAACATCACAGACTCCTGTGTTTCAATAGCCTTTCCCTTGGTTAAGTATGTATTCACTTGGTTGCTGTAAATTGTAAGTTTTGTCAGGTTTTTTTGGTATTCAGTGGAAGACCATTTATACTTCCACTCTCCCACCCTGCCCAGCTCCTTTTGGAATAGCTAGTGTGTGAGTTAAGGGCTTTCTTTCTGTCCTTTCAATATTTACCTCAATTCACATTTATTTTAATAGGCTTTCCTTTCAAATCTAGTATCCTAAGAGTATCAATTCCTGTAACTCCAAGTTTGAGGGACATTTTCCCAGAGAGTTATGACTTTTGAAAGGGTTAACATCTGTGAGTTAAAAAACTACTCTTTCAAAATACTTTTTGTTCTCAAACTTAAAGCTGTGGCCAGGTGTGTAATCCTAGATACTCAAAGGCTGAGGCAAGAAGATCACAAGGTTGAAAACAGCCTGAACAATTTAGTGAGAACCTGTCTTAAAATGAAGTTAATGGCTGGGGATTTAGCTCAGTGGTTCTGCTTCCTGTCTTGCAAGCGCAAGGACCTGAGTTCGATCCCCTGTACCAAAAAAAAAAAATGAAGTTAAAAGGGAAGGGGTTGTAGCTCAGCACTCCCAGGTTCAATTCTTAGTACCACAAAAGAAAGCAAATTTAAAACTATGGAGGGCTGGGGGATTTAGCTCACTGGTTATGCCACCTGCCTCGCAAGCACAAGGTCCGGGGTTGGATCTCTGGTACCAAACAAACAAAAGCTATGGAAAGTAAATCTTATCTGATGGTTACAAATACATGGCATAGGAATACATTGAATACATTATAGGTTATGCATCTTAGAAGATTAAGAAAACTTGGTCTGATTTACCTTTCTGTTTTATAGACTGAGGAAATTAAAGTTCAGAGAGTTTATGAACTTTGCTCAGGGCAAATTGTTCTATTTGGTACTTTTCATTTAGAAGTCTGTTGTGAATAAAAATGCATTTTTGGACAGTGGACAGTAATTAAACACTATTTCTACCGAAGCAATGCCAGAATATGCTTTCTGACTTCCTTAATGTTGTCATAAGATTTTGCTTAGTGACATTCAAATATAAATTCACTATGAATTTGGCAAACTCTGGATTCACAATTTGGGGATTTATGTTTTAAAATGCATACTAACTATTCTTCAGCTCTGTCTTAATTGTTTGTGCTGTTTTTATGTCCCTTAGTCTTCTCAGCATCTTCCAAATAGATAGGAAGTTTCTTATTAGAGACCATGTGTAACTCTGACTCATTCAGCAGTTACTGAGTAAGTATTCCCTACCTGCCAGGTCTAACTTGCAGTGAGGGTTTGAAAATGAATGTTAGACATTGAGGTGCCCACAGTGGTACTTTATTTATTAGGTCAAAAAAAAATTCTCCTTTTCTTGTGTAAACAGAATATTTGAGAAAGAAGGGACATCAGTACCTTTCCAAAGCATTTTATATCAAACATCTTTCAAACCTTTCTACAGGAAATAATAGAGGTATATATTCCTTTGAATGCCTTGGTGGTAAGAGTACGAGTAATGCCACATCATTTTTTCATTGCCTCAGCAATTAGCATGGTTTTTTTCATTGTTTTAGTATATTTCCTATTCAATAAATACTGATTTTTGTGCATTGTAGGAGGATTCCAGTAATGTGGATGACAGTGTTCACGACAGGTTTATCGGTCCACTTCCAAGAGAAGGTTCTGTGGGCTCCACCAGTGATTATGTCAGCCAAAGTTACTCCTATTCATCTATTTTGAATAAGTCAGAAACTGGTAAGATTTATTGATGGTGTATTTTCATAAAATCATGAGGCATGATTGGGTGGGTACTCTCCTTGATCAAGAGTAATCTTAGCAATTTCTAACCTTGTCCTCCCATTTTGGTTAAGAAAACTGAGGCCAGAGTAAGATTACTGTCTAGCAGCAGAAAGTTACAAGAGTGTAGTTTCTCTTTCCCTTGACCCATTGTTCTCCTTACTATATTGTAACTGCCTCTATTTAGTATTAACCTTAAAGATACTGGATATTCTATTTTTAAGGAAGACTTTTTGATAATTTCCTATTTCAACTCTAATCTTAAATTTTTGAAGTCAGCTTTAGAAAGTCTTTATTACCTCATTTAGGATTAGAACAGACTGTGAAGAATATATCCATTTTGAAGTAGACAGACTGTGTATTGGGTTTGTTGTATCTTTTAATCTATTATGTTTGAAATGAATTGTGTTATTTTTTAATTTTTTTATGTTGATGGAAATAGAAACAGGTTTAGAGAAGCCTTTATATAGCCAATTCTATAGAGTTACATTGTTAGTTTTGTTCTAACATGATCCATAATCTTCCATTTACTATATTTTTTAATTAGAGCGTAGAATAATTTCCTCATGGCTAATCATATTGGAGAGTTGTAAATAAAAATAGAAGCTGGCCATATTAGTATTTAGGATAATTTATATCAATAGAACCTTTTGCTGCATACCACAAAGAATAAAAGAGAATGCACAGGGGTTGTGCTTCAAAAATTATTTTGTTAGTCACTATTGAATTTGCATTTTCTTAGGAAAATACTATAAATCTTGGCACCATTTATGAAATGTTTTCATTGGAAAATGCTCTTATGCATTCAGCTCAGTGCTGTAGGAACATATTTCTCAGAAATGAAAAGGGCTTAAGGACTTAAATTCTTTCCTGTCTTGTCTACCACCTCCCTCTGGTAGTCAGCTGCTGTTGATAGATGATGGGTGGGAGGATGAATTTCGAGGAGTAAATAGTGGATGAAGGCTGGTGTGGGTTCACAAGGAATTAGAAACTAAATTTATGACACTTGTCTTTGGCCAGTTTCTTTGACAGTCTTTTTACTTTTATCTATTCCAAGAGTTGGCCTGTTTCAATTCTCCTTCATTACTTGTTGGTTCATGTAGGATTTCTCTCAGCATGTGGCTTCTGTGGGAAGGCATATGTTCTCACATTCTTCTTCCTTTCTGGCTTTTACTAAGAATATTGATTCACAGCTATTTAAGATACAGAATCCACTTGACAATAGCTGTCATTTAAAGTTTAATTTAGATGATATATAATGACAGATTTTTATTAATTCACTAGTACTTTTATTAGTCTCACTAAAACCTTCATCTTTGAAAAAAAGCACATTTTATGTGAGATACTTCATTCTGCTTAAATATGGTATTAAGTCAAGTACAAAGGATCATAGATTTCTATATGATTTTTTATTGCTAATAAAAATAAAGAGTGATGAAAAAAAATTGCTCTTACTCCCACCTCTAACCTCCCCCTTGATCCCCTCACTCTTTTGGACCATAGAAGAGGAGCAAGGTCACAAATAAGTGGTGCACGATTGGTCATTAGTAACACAAAGGGCAACAGCAGTATTCATTTACCTTTTAAAGTTCCAAATAGATTGGTAGTCTCTGACTGTTGAGGAAATGGAAGAAGATGGAAAAGGGAAATCCCAGGCAGGCTCAGCTTAGAAGGTACAGAACACACGGATCTTCTGGCCTTACTGGTGAGGTATGGGGGAAGAGTCTGTTTATGTGAACTAAGAATGGAATAATGCTTTTCATTATTAATAATTAGGCCAGATTTCATACAGATTTGTGTGACTTGTAAGTCATTAACAGCTCCCTCCTTTACATCTGTGCGAGGCAGTAGTAGAGCAAGAAAGAAATCAGATTTGACTCCTGATCTTATAGTCTGATACAGGAAGAAATAAGTAGGTAATTACAAAACAGTGAGATAAAGGTTCTAATATATATGAATTAAGGAGAGGGATGCATGAGAAACTGAGGTGGGGGTGATTAGGCATTGAAGAAGTTTATAATTATGTAATAGTGTAAACTACATAAACACATATACACATCTTAAAGATGAAAGGTATTAAAAAATCAAAGCTTGCGTCTTAGAATAAAATGAGATAGCTATTTGTCTCTTCTTGGAATCATATCAGTGCATATGGTGTGGGTCTGTATCACTGTTTGCATAGCAACCCAACCTATAGAATTTCATACTTGAAGGGCTTGAGAGGAAGTCACTTTGCATTACTTGGTCTCAGCTTTTGTGAGTTTTCATGTAATAACTTTTCTCATATGAGATGTGATCTAAAAGTAATATAAATGTTTAAATTTTTAAAGTCAAAAATTTACAGCTAAAAACACATTTCTGTTAATCTCCCTCAAAGTACTCTTTCTCACTTCAAACACACTTATCCCATCATTGTTGCTGCTTTCTCAGGCAGTTCTGGAAGTTGTCTTTAGTGAGTGTCTTTAGTTATCCTATCTTGCGTGCTGCTTTAGTATTCTGAAACAGTTCAAAATGTTTATCTTTCGTGGTCATTTTTTGACTTTGAGGAAGAGCCAGAAGTCACAAGGTGCCAGATCGGGCAAATAAGGTGGATGAAGACATATTGTAATGTTTTTTTGAGTCTGCCTTTCCACAGGATGGCACTTGGCAGCATTCATTATGTGTTTGATCACACCTTGTAAAGACACTCGTGAAATTGGACCCTCAGAACTGCTGCAGAAGGTGGCAAGAATGATGGGATAAATGTATTCAAAATGAGGAGGAGGTATTTTTGAGAGGGATTAATGTCAGTGTGTCTTTTACTGTAATAAATTTTTTTATTTTTGCATTCACTGTATATTTGGATCACTCCTCATATGTTATTAATTCTTGGTAGAAATTGCTGTATAGGGCTGATGACAAGGATGATTGGTTGGTTACATTCAGTCTTCCTGTGTTGGGAATATATGCCACTTAAAGTGAGTATGTTTATACTTTTCTATTTAAATCCACAACTGTTAGATTTGTAGAAGTGTACTTCTATGGTAATAAAACATACTATATTAAACACATTACTTTAAAAATTTTGTTAAATGGCAAGTAATAGCCATGTATATCTCTGGACATATTTATAACAAGATATTGTGACGTTTTCTGAGAAACAAGGTTCATATGGTTTACATTTGGAAAAAAGATCTTTCTTAGGTGCTACTGAAGGGAAAGGAAATTTGCAAGAATAAACTTAACCTCTGAATCTCAATTATGTATTAAATTCATGTAGTTTTCTTTTTCATATCCAAATGCTAATCTATGTATATTTGTATTTTCTCTTTAAAGGTTATGTGGGATTAGTAAACCAGGCAATGACTTGCTATTTGAATAGCCTTTTGCAAACACTTTTTATGACTCCTGAATTTAGGAATGCATTATATAAGTAAGTATTTAAAAAATATTCTATAACTAATATTGATTTAACTTGCAGACTTTGTTTTTAATTAAAATATAAAGTGTTTTGTTTATGTGTATGTATGTTTCTAAAAGACTGTTTACATTAGGTACTTTAAAATGTTCTAGGGAGGAAGTCCTTATTTAAATAAACTCTAAAATCAGCCACTTATTTTAGTAGTATTCTACTATAATATATTTGGTACATCTTTGCCTTACATATTTTAAGACATACACATTTTAATATTTTAAAGTAGGAGTAAGCTGATATTTCCTTTTTGTATTATTTTGAAATTATGTAAATATAGATTTAAGCTCTTTTTGAAAGTTAATATTACTGGTTGTATTGTTCAACATTGTATATCTATTATTTTCACCTGTAAGCTTGTGATTTGAATTTACTTATAAAAGTTGACATGTTTTTCATTCAATAAATATTTGTTGCCCGTAGTGTTTATATGCTAGGTACTTGGTAGAGAGGCTGGTAGATATAAGATCTTTGCAGTTGAGTAATAAATATATAGATCTTTCCACAATAGCAGTATGTATATGTAGTCTACCAAAAAAATGTATACACATTTCAGGAAAAGAAAAGCTTATATAAATATTTTAATGCTAAATTTATTGAGACATCATGGAATTAATACATGTTACCTTTGGCCTCCACAATTATAAGAGGTGGGGCCAGGGATTTAGCTCAGTGGTGCCGCCGCCTGCCTCGCAAGCACAAGGTCCTGAGTTCGATCCCCAGTACCAAAAAAAAAAAATTACAAGAGGTGCTCAAAGTGGTGGCCATTAGCTTCCAGACATTTATTAGTGTGACAAACTGCTACATTTTTTAGTATGGTAACCTTGGTCATTGAGATTGCTGCACATGCATTTTCAATTTCTTCTCTAGCTGTCTGCAATGTAATGAGTTTTCTGCTATATATATCTTCTAGGGTCCTCCAAATGAGGGTGATACCATCTGTTGAAATAAAACCTATTTTTCTTTTCCTGAAGTGTATACATTTTTTTTGGTGCTGTGTGTGTGTGAAGTAGTTTAAATAAACCTTCAAGGACTGCCAAATGCCGTGATACTTTAGAGAATAGGGAAATTGATGAAACTTGGAAAAGTGGCTCTGTGTAGAAAATAGATATGTCAGGAAGCCAGGTTAAGTACTTGAAGCCAGGTTAAGTACTTGCTCAAGGCCACACTGCTAGGTTGTCCAGGTTGAGAAGAAAGGGGACATTATAGACAGGAAGACTTTCAAAAGCCAAAGTGAGTACCATAAGTGTTACCTGAATGTTGTATCATGATTCTTCCTAGGACTTCATTTACTTCACTGAATTCTCACAGTGACCACATGAATTACATGCTGTTATTATTCCCATTTTACAAAGGAAGTAACTGAAAGCACAAAAGGGTTAAATACTTTGTCCCAGGCCACACTTCTAGAAGTGACACCCAATCGATGTTAGAATCCACTACTCTGTTTTTCCTGAACTATAGCTGATCCCAATAAGTAGTAGTGTGGTGCAGGGACCTGCAGGAGATCAGCATAACCAGTTTTGTCAGAGTACTGCAAAGTGGTGTTAATAGAGTGGAGCCTGCCCTCAAAACTAGGAAGACTGAGTAGTCCAGGATGATGTGCCTGCTCTGACAAATATTCCATAGGAATAGGGAATTCCAGGAGCTTTCTTAACTATGAATTCTAATACCCTGAAAAGTAGTCTGTGAATTTATAGCACTGTGGGGAATATTAAGAGCATAGCCAGGGTTAATCATTCACCATACAAGTATTGGGACTTACTGTATGTTAAGTATTCTGTTTGACAGAGGTTACAGTAGTATCTTAGTTACTTTTCTTGTTACTGAGACAAAATCCCTGATACCCAAAGTTAAAGGAGGAAAGGCTTATTTAGCTCACAGTTTGTAAAGGTTTCAGTCCATAATTGGCTGGTTCCAAGGCAGGGTGGCATCGAAGAGGAGAAACAGCTCATGGGAGGCAGAAGATAGCAAAGCAACAGGGGTAGACCATAGTTCTTTCTGTCCTTGTATCTTATCCAGGCTACTTAGGGTGAGTAGCACTCACACCCTTAATCCTAGTGCCCTTGATCCTAGCATTGCACCATGAATCAATCCCAGCATCACATATTCTAGATCCAGCCACCTCTAAAAAGCCCCACCCATGATTGCATGAGGCTTTAGGGGAACATCTGGACACAAGTCATAAAAAGTGGTAAATAAGATAAAGTCCTTTCTTCAAAGTTTCCTTAGGTAAACCTATACAAATAAGTTCATTTTATACAGTCATGTATATTGTCTTAGTGACTTTCTCATTGCTGGGGCAAAATACCTGACACCCCCAGCCTGTAGGAGGAGAGGTTTATTTTGGCTTATATTGCAGTAGTTTCAGTCCTGCATGGTCAGCTCGCTCCAAGGCAGGACAGCGTGGCATGGGCATAGCAGAGGAGGGTTGCTCGTGACATGGTGGACAGGAAGCAGAGAGTAAAGGAAGGAGTCAGGAAGGGAAATATAACCTGGGTCCTGCCCACAGTGACCTGCATCTTCAGAACAGTTCTCACCTCCCAATAGTGAATCAGCTACCTGTAATCCAGTCACCTTCCAAAAGCCCAGCCTACGATCATATGAAGCTCTTGGGGGACATTTAGATAAAAACTGTAACATTCCACTCCTAGATCTCCAAAGACTTATGGGCATCCATTTGTGCAAAATGCATTTAGTCTAAGAGTTGCCAGAGTCCTAACAGTTTCAGCATTGCTAAAATGTCCAAGTTCAAAGTCTCCTCTGAGATTTAAGGCAAGCTCTTAAAGCTCCTGTTAAAAAAAAAAAAATTAAATACTGCTGACATATAAACACTCTCATTCCAAAAGGGAGAAAATTCTAAAAGGGAGAAATACAGCATTGCCAATGGTTGTAGCCTCTACGGCCCGTCTCTGGCTGACTTTGCTCACTCCATGCAGCTTTCCGTGTTCTTGGCTTCCCCAACTTTCTGGGTCTCCACTGCATTTTTGGGTTCACTCTCATGGCTTCATGCACTACTTTTTCAGGAGCACACTATCTGGCCTCCTAGGCCTTCTGAAATTTGAGTAGAAGCCTTCCTGATCCCACAATTCTTGCATTCTGCATGCCTATATAACTACCACCGTGTGGATGATGCCATGGTTTGCCACCAAATCAAGCAGTAGCCAGGCTCCCTTGTATTATGGTAATAGAGATCTCCAAGAGCCTGAAGGACTGAGCACTGAATAAATCCTAGGAAACAAATTCCCTAGGAGGCCATTCTGGAGCGTGGTGTCCCGGGGCTGTCTTTTTAAAGCAATGTTTTTGACTTTTGCAATTTTGAGCCTGTGAATTTTGAGCCTTTGCTGGTCTTTAACATTCCCGTAAGCCTCTTCAGACCAGGTCCCACCTGCTAACAGCAAGTCAGCTGTGATGCTGCTGTAATTCAGTCACCATCAAAGCTCCACCTATGTGTGTATGAGACTCTTGGGGAACATTTAGATATAAACCATAACATGTACCCAAGAAGAAGATAAAGTAGAGTAATGTGGATGGAGTAACTGTCAAGAGGTCACAGGAATTGAGATGGGCCCCAACTTTAGGTAGGCAGTCGAGATGAGAACATTAAAGATCCTGGGAAGAGCACTCAAGGCATGTGAGCCTGAAGTGTAAAGGGCTTTGAGGAGCCAAAGAAATCCTTTTCGAGAGAACTCAGGGAGTGAGGAGTTGGGGTGAGATGCAATGTCAAAAAGGAAGGCCACATGGTTTGAAGACTGAGAGAACATTGTGAAGTTTATAGCAAGTAGCAAAACAAAGCTTGGGAGCACTGATGATGTTTCTTAATATACCTCACTGACTGAGTACTTTGCTGGACTACATGGGGTAGCACTAGCACGAAGGAATGGGATTTGCTTGTTTGTTTGGCTGTATGCTGCCCAGCAAGATCCACTTTGCTTAGGAGGCTTGTAAGTGATGAGGTAAATACATTGTTTTAGGAAAGTTTACATAGTGCAATGTGCAAGATTGATTTGAAAGATAGGGTCCCTTGCAGGAATCTGTCATTACACCAGACATGGATGCATGAGTGTCAAAATGGTGATGCCGGCAGTGATTATACAATAATCACTCAAAACTGCTATGACTCCATGACAAATTTCATTTAGTTAAAGGAGAGGGAGGTATCAAATTTGGTGCCCAAGCTTCTAACTTTAGGTATCTGAATTAATAGTAAGTACTGGCAAGATATAAAACCTTTAAGGAATTTGTACCAAGAATAAGAGACAGGCAAGAATTGCATTTTATAATACAGTGATTCTCCACTAGTGAATCTCCCTTGCAAGAAAAGTGAGCATTTTCTGCTTTAACATCATTATTCCCCCAGAGCTATTGAGAGAATTTTTAATGTCAATTTTAAATATTTTCCTTTGAGGATAGCTGGAATAAACGAGAGCAGGGGACTGAGTATAGAAGAGAAGGTTAAGGCAGGTGTGTAGAAATGTGTGCATGATGCCTTGAGAAGAAAAAATGAATTGTAGTTCATTGACATCAGTGAGACACAGGGCACTCCAGTGTGTTAAAAAGGGGTCAAGTGGGCCGGGGATGTAGCTCAGTGGTTTTGCCGCCTGCTGTACAAGCGGAAGGACCTGAGTTTGATCCCTGTACCAAAAAAAAGGGGGGGGGGTCAGGATCACAGAGCCGTGACTTTTAAGTTCTATGGTAAGAAAAATATTGAACACTTTCATGGAGGGCTGTACTCAGAACTAAAAAAGGTTGTAAACTGAAGCAGAGAAAAATTAATGTGCAAGCCTTTTTTTTGAAACTGAAAAGTGAGGAAGTTGAAGGTATTAATCATGTTGTTAATTTAAGATGAAGAATACCAG
>NW_004624766.1:3974472-4000711 GCF_000247695.1 Heterocephalus glaber
TGTTCTGTGCGACTCAGGTCCTCGGTAGGGCCCGGGCAGACCTGCCTGCCTGCAGCGGGATGATTAGGCGTCTTCCGCGCGACCCAGGACCTCGGTAGGGCGTGCACAGACTTGCCTGTCTGCAGTGGGCTGATTCCCCCCAGTCTTTATTTCTACCATGAGATAAGTTCTTAAGTTCTTCCATTGGGAATGCACCTGTTGCTGAGACAGCCCCTTCACCTAGGGCTAGATATGACTGTTCATAATTTTCAATTATTTCATTACTTCCACAATAGTCCCTCTTATAAACTTTTTCGTTATGGAAAGTTTTAAACATTCAAAAATAGAGAAATAGTATAATGAATTCCTCTGTAAACATTATACATCTTTGAACATCATCAGTTCATTATCAGTCTTTTCTTAATCTATAACTTTCCACCCTGATTACTTAGAAGGCACATCCCTGTTATATTATCTGTAAATTATATCCTGGGGCAGTATTAATTGCATCATAGTTGTTTTTTAAACTACTTGTTCAAATCAAGATTCAAACATAATTTATATATTGTAATTAATTGATAAGGGTCTTGCTCTATTTAATCTATTTGTAATCCCCTTTCATCTTCCCTGTAATTTCTGAAAGTTTGTATGTTGAAAACTGATGTTTTTGTCTTACAGTTTTTCTAGATTTTGGGTTTTGATGTTGAATGCCTTAGTGTCAATTAATATTGTTCTGTATTTTTTGTAAATTAATAATTAGGAGGGCCAGGGATTTAGCTCAGTGGTTTCGCCGCATGCTGCACAAGCACAAGGACCCGAGTTTGATCCTGGGTACCAAAAAAAAAAAAAAATTAGGACAAGAGTTTTAATCAGGTTCAGGTTTTACAGTTATTTTTAAGTGATCTTTGCCTTTCATTCTTGAGAAGAGTTGCATTTTTACATTTCTTGGTAAAATCTAAGGTTCGTCTGAATTTATTCAGAAGACTATTTCATTAGAGATTATTAGTTTCAGTTAATATCCAAACTCCAGGTATCTCCCAGAATAAGATGTTATATTATGATATTTAATGTTATGCTTTTAAAGAATGAAATTATTTTATAAATAATTATCAAATACTTCATTTTAATAGGTGGGAATTTGAAGAATCTGAAGAAGATCCAGTGACAAGTATTCCATACCAACTTCAAAGGCTTTTTGTTTTGTTACAAACCAGCAAAAAGAGAGCAATCGAAACCACAGATGTTACAAGGAGCTTTGGATGGGATAGTAGTGAGGGTACTAATTCTCTTGTAATGATAAGTATTTCTCACATTCAAAGGAATTCTGCAAGATAGTAATGTAAACACACTACACATGTTAAGAACTTAATTGCTTTTACCTTAAGCTTTCTCATTGCTTTTTGCTTTGATTTTAAAGTAACTTGTTTTTCACTATTTAAGGTGTGAGGGGTAAATTTTCGATCAATTAGAATTTTCTTGTAAAATAAGTTTCATTATATCCTATTTGAACTTAAACTAAAAATTTTTAAATTTTGTCTTAAATTTTTTTCAAACACATTTCTTAACTCTGACGAAAATTGGCAAATATTTTTGCACCAGAAAGATCGTAGTGTTTATAAAACACTGAGATCTCAATTTTTTTTTTTTTTTTTTTTTTTGGTACCGGGTATCAAAGTTAGGACCTTGCGCTTGCAAGGCAGACATGGTGCCACTGAGCTAAATCCTCGGGCCGGATCTCAATTCTTTTCCTTGTGATTGTCTTTTCCTGACTATAATGTATATTTTTGTGTTACTATAGAATTTAGCTTTATTTAAAGTAGACTTTTCTGTTTCTGCTTGTTTTTAAACAACTAGTGTTTTATTATGCTGTGTATTGCTATTCTTAATTAAATTTTATCTTAAAATAGCTTGGCAACAGCATGATGTACAAGAATTATGCCGAGTCATGTTTGATGCTTTGGAACAGAAATGGAAGCAAACAGAACAGGTAATTCCTGTCCTTCAAGTTGAGGGAACTTTTTTCTGATAAATCATTTCATTAAAATAACTTATTCTATTGGTATGTTTTAAAATTTGTATATTAGTCTAGAGGTGAAAGCACTGAGTGGGGAACTGAAATTACTAGGTTCTCATTTGACTGTTATTTGAGTCGTAAGCATCCTCATTAAACCAGCCTAGACTTCAGTTCCTATCTTTAAACTAAGGAAATTGGGCTGTCTGATGAAGGAGGTACTTTTTAACTCTTAAAATTATATAACATATATGTATACTGTATATGATTTTTGGAGAGATGATTTTTGAATAATATTTCCAGATATTTATGAAGTAAATTAAGTCTGATTCTGTGTAATACATTATAAAATGCATTCATCAAGCATTACCTTCATTTTGACTATTGAAATACAATCATACTCTTTTGACATTGAGAATGCTTAGTAAACTGACCCTATTCTTAGCCCTTGGAAGTAGGAGCAGATCAGGAGTGCGAAGAATATAATTGGGATGAGGACTGAGGCTGAACTAGTTCAAGCTCAGTATGTAATAGAGTATTATAGGGATAAAAGAGGAAGAATATATAAAGTAGCTTGGAGGGTCTAATTTCTGATTGGAACTGTTGTGATGGCTTGAACCAGAGTTTTTCGAACAGGGTTTGATTCTTCCAAAGGTTATGAAATCAGTTTGGGAAATCTATAGTAGCACTTTCAAAAAAGGAATGGAATAGAAAAGTGTAAGAAAGGGTCATATAAGTAAAGTCTTGTTTTATGAAACTTTAGTTAATGTTATAGGTGCTGGCTTGTGATATAAATTACTTTCTTATGGTAGTTTGGTATCAGATATTTAAAAATTACTGGTTTGAACCACTTGGAAATACTCTCCTACATGGAGAAGATAATCACATGATTGAGGCAAAGGATAAAGAAGCTATTATTAAATAAATAGTATTAGAGTAGATAGCAGTGGTGGATCCAGTTTGAAGACTTATGGGTCCTAGACATTTTAAGAGAATTAAATTTAAGAAGTAAACTGTAGTGCACTTTCTCTCTGGCCTACCCCTATTTAAGAAATAATAAAAAAACTTAAGTTCATTTAGAGATTTAGTTTCTCTACTTAGTCCTACGGGGCTTTATTTTAGTAACTTTATATAAACAGTATTAGGGGCTGTTTCTTCTTGAAAGGTATGAAGTTGTCCTTCTTCCTCATTACAACCTTCTCTGTGGATCAGCACTTCCACTAAGATCAGCTGAGGCATTTCTACTGCATTCCCAAGTTTTGATAGAGGAAGGCTTGGGGCAAGACATTTATACGGAGAACCCTTACTTAGGGAGTTACCTGCCTACTTTCAGCAAGAGGAGCCCAGCTGGCTAACTCTGAGGACTAGGTGAGAGGTCCATTCTTTAGGTGAGGATAATTTGTGGGAGTTATTTTAAGATATTTTTTTGAATTTCTGTACATTTAAAAAAATTATAGAATAATATTTATTCTTTAAATTTTTATGTATATTATTGAATGTTAAAAAGTTTTGTATCTTAAGCTAGAAGATACGATTTTATAAATCAGGATATATATTGTGAAAATGGCAATATGCATATGTAAAGCTATAAAAATACAACCATTTATTTAGCTGTATAGTTTTTTATCATGCCTAGAGTGAGAGATTAGGATATATTTTCATCCTAATGAAGTGATACTTGGTAACTGATTTCATCAAAACTTATTTTAATAGTTGAGGTTTTTAGTGTTTTGGAGTATTGAACTAGATTTTGCACATCGACTCATAAATTTATGTTAATCTAATTTTATTTTTCAATAAATAAGGTGATTTTTGTCAAGCTTTATTTTTTTCTATAAAACTTTAGGTAAATCATGTTAAGACTTTAACAGTAAAAATCAATATCCTTTCATAACCCATTCTAAAAAAGCATGAATTGTTGTATCCTCACATATCCTAAAAATTATTTTTAAGGAGCACTTTTAAAATGCAAATTTTTTATTTTTAGGCTGATCTTATAAATGAATTATACCAAGGCAAGCTGAAGGACTACGTGAGATGTCTGGAGTGTGGTTATGAGGGCTGGAGGATCGACACATATCTTGATATTCCATTGGTCATCCGACCTTATGGGTCCAGCCAAGCATTTGCTAGTGTGGTGTGTACCTTTCAGCTGACTGCTTGTGTATCCTTATACAGAATACATAATAGCACAGTGGTATAATCTCTTATTTGGTAAGTATCGTCCTAGATACACCTTCTTGGGTTGTTAGTAATTCCTGCATTTAACGTAGCAAGATCTAGAAGATTTTTTGACCCTTCAGCAAGTCCTAATAGTGCATGTTTTAAGAGGGAAAATGAATGCAAATGTACTGCCTCATGGCTCAGTATTTTATTCTTTATCTCTGATATTAGATGATTTCACCTTTAGCCTTTTTGAACCTTCTAAACAATCTTTTATGAGTGCTGTTTTTGTAGTCATTTTTTGCATTGGAAAACACTTTTTTGGTGCAATTGTCTTGTTCTACACACTTTTAAAACTGAAAAAACCTCTGGTTTTTATGACAAAATTCATAGGGTTCTTTTTTTAAAGAAGCATCCCTATTCTAAATATTTGGTTAAAAATACATTCTGTAAGCAGAGATAATTTGAAGAGTGAAAACTCTAATAATCTTCATTATTCATATAAAGAGTTTCTAATTGAGTATTATCTAGGGTCATCTCATTCCTCCTGGCATCCTTTCCTTACTTACTTTATTTTCTTATCTATATGTGCTTACTCAGGAAAAAGGAAAGTCATGGGAGGAATTAAGTTGATACTTAAAATTAGTATTCAGAAGCATTTATTTGAACCTATTGTATAACCAAGGAAATTATCACAGCTAAATAAAATATATTTCAAAAGTAGAATTTCATCAAGTTGTTCATTTTTAAGTTTGCTATTAATAAACTGTTGGTGGCTCTTAACTAAAAGTCAGTGTTTTTAATGCTAGTCTGTACTTTATTTTCTAAAATAGTGCTGCAAGTGTGGTTTAGTCTTTTGCCCTTGTAGGCTGGAGGACAGTTCATTTTGCTTTTTTTTTTTTCCTGCTCATAATTCGGCTGTCAAGAAATAAGTAGGAAGTTTTGGAATCAGTGGAATCAAAACCAGCGTTTAAGTAAAAGACCTTTTCTGGACCATATGATATCAAGTGTTCTTTCCTCTACAGTTTTTCACAGACTGCTTCCTGAATATATTTACAATTTTTGTTATCTGCTTAGTAGTACCATTTATGAATTGTCATTCTAGCTATCATTAAAATTGGCCTTGATTTGGGTACTAGGTTTGGTTTTCATTTTTATTTTATTTATTCTTTTTTTTTCTTTTTTATCCCCAGCCCCAAGAGTAAGAAAAATTTATTGAGAGAAAAATAGCTTCTGCCTAAGAAGAGAGACAGAAGGGGGACCGGAAAGTGCATTACCCTTCCCCCCCTTTTTTTCTCTTCAGTAACGGGGATCGAACTCAGGACCTTGCGCTTGTGAGGCAGACACGGCGCCGCTGAGCTAAATCCCCAGCTTTGTTTATTCCTTTTTTTAAACTTTATTTTGGCTATTTTAACATTTGTCTTTTAATGACTAATTTCTGAACAGATTTTTAAATATTGGCATTTCTCTGGCAAAATATGCTAGGGAAATACAGGATGGTTCTAAGCGGTAGTGACTGTTTTTCCTACCTCACCTGTGAAAATATCATATGAAATATTTTTCATTCAGTTTCTTTTTCAATGTATTAAATATTGATAGAGTTAGTTTTATGTGTACTGTTATGTTGGGATCTTACGTTTGACTCTTCAGCAAATAAAATTGCTTAACTAAATCTTTATGTCATTTATTTACCTCTTTACTTGCTTCCACTGTCTTGAATATGTAATGGATGCAACAACAGAAAGATTTGGAGGATACTTTTGGAGAAGTAAATAGTATTACATTTCTAAATTAAATTCTCCAAAGGTAGTATCCTCCATTGATGTATGGGTGGTAGTGGTTGGTAGCTCAGCATAAATTGAAAGTTAAAGCTATGAAGCAGTACGTGAGCAAGTTTATAATGCACATGCGCTAATAGGGCTTGTGGAAGAGTACTTAAAACTTCATAGACTTTGCTGGAATCTTTTACGGGAAATCACAGCAGGTGAAACTACCCAAGATAGGGTTTCTGAGGAGGATACTACCTTCCGAGAACTGTTGTAGGAGGTAAGTGAGTCTCATTGTTTTCTGAATTTAGAACTTGTATTCTACACTTTTTAGTCCACAAACATCATACAGTGTCTAAAATTAATTTTATATCACTGCTTGCCATTGTGTATTTTGTTAATTCTCTGTGTTTTAAAAATAATTTGGTATAAATATGGACTATAAAAATCTAGTTAGAAGAAACATTGTAACATTTCTCATTCAGACTCTTAAAACTTGGCCTTAATTTTAAGCAAACTCATAACTTTATTAGTGGAGTCTGGTATTTTTGTCTTATGGATTACATAAACTAGTATACACATATACGGATATACACAAACAGCATTGATGATTACATGTTGTATTTATTATATGGTCTGTTCAGTGACCCAGAATCTTACAGATATGTATATGGAGTCAAGTTATTGTGATGTTTAATTTCAGACAATCAAATATGAGGTTATACTAAAAATTAAAGTTTTGTTTAAAAACTTTAGTCTTAAATGAATAATATCTAGTTGTATATTTCCATGCTCAAATTAATTTGAGAATAAAATGTAGGATTAAAATATGAGTATAATTAGCAATCACCTAGTTCATTTTAACATCTATGATCAATTTTTATGATTCTCAGCATGATTGATAGCAGATGGTTTTTATAATTAATGCTAGAAGGCTTCTACAATTTAAAAAAGTCTTTCATCATGTTTTTTCATTGAATTATTTTTAATTATTATAAATGATGTTTATTAAATTTCTGATCTTCATTTTACCTAGGCAAGTAAAGAATCAATATTTAAGGGCTCTTCTGCGATTCTTTCAAATTGAGTTCTGTTCAGCACTAGTTTCTAACAGTATTTGATAGCTCTTCTCAGAACATCTACTTCAGTTAAATAAACTTACCGAACTATAACTATAATCCTCTTTTGGAAGATCACAGTCATTTTATTTTGAATACCCCAGTGATTCCTGTAGTAGACAAATCTGTAATATTTTTAAACCAGCATTTTCTTTCTCTGTGGGACATCTGTTAATATCTCAAGGGACTTTATCATTCTGAGGAACATGTTGTGAGAGTTCTGCATTAGAATAAGGTGATTTAGGGCCGGGGGTTTAGCTCAGTGGTGCTGCCACCTGCCTCGCAAGCACACAATCCCCAGTACCAAAAAAAGAATAAAATAAGGTGATTTAAGGAATATCTCCACTTTGTTAAATTAACATGTATGTCCTACAGGGAAGTGAGAATACTATGTGGTGTGATTTCCTGTTGTTTTGCTTATTTTATTAATCCAGAAAAACTACTGATAGCCAAAGAAATATATTAGTAGTTAAACAGAATTTTGTTTTTAATGATTTATGAATTAGAACCTTATAAACTCTCTGAATTGCTTAATCAAAGTGAACTTGAATTTGCTTATTGCCAAGCACATTTAAGAATGTATTCTTATAAGGATATAGTTCTAAATATATTCTAGTAATATATACAGATCAGAAAATTTTTTGGCTAATTATGGAAGCATATTTCCTAAGTTTTATATAGCCTCATATATTTTACATTATCTGGGAAGTCTTTTTCTGTTTGATAATCAAATTTTACACATTGTCTCTTCATGGGTTCGTTTTGTCATAGCACCTGTCGTGTCTGTTGTGACAGATACTGTTCTAGGCCATTTTCTTTATGACAATATGTGTTCAAAAGTCTGAAATTGCATTTAGCTGCATAGTTCCCTATAGTGCCCTTGGAGAGATCAGATGATGTAAGACTTTAGTTCCCTAAGTAAACATTGTTTAGTAAGTTTGACTTAAAGATTTGAAAGAAAATGTTAAATTAGTAAATACTTATGAAATCAGAAGCATTTTAAGTATTAAGTTTATACAGGTTTATATCATGTCCTGCCTTGATTTAACAGATGATTTGGAAATTCTTATAGGGCTGCCTCAGCTATATAACTCATTTGAATTAAGAAATGGTCCAAATTTGTCCAAATATGTAAGCATCACATTAAAAAAAAAAAATCTCTTCCACACATAATCTACCCTCATTTTTCCAGGAATTTGTGTGGTTGGACATAGTGGGAACCCATTTAAAAAGTGGGGACTTCTGCTTTCAGGAAGATGGAGTAGATGTATGCATTGCCCTGTTCCTCCCACTAAAACAACAGAAAACCTTGAATATTTTATATAAAATAAATATAAGAAGACTCTGAAAGGTGGAGAGAAGGCATACAGACTAGGGACCTCAGCACCCAAGGAGTAACACGGTGGTGAGTTCCCTGGGTTTTCTATTTGCCTCATATACCCCAGACTTGGAGCTGAAGACTCTGGCAACCTGGAAACAGCAATGGGCACAGACTCAAAAATCCTGCACGCTTTAGTTAAAATATTAGGGAAAAGGCAGCATAGCAAGTCAGAAACTTTTAGACAGTAATCACTCTAGCCAAATACCATGGAAACACTATGGTCTTAACTCATGCCATTTACATTGGAGCTTGGCCTTTAAACCTTATAACATTGTAACAAGGCTCCTTGACCCCCCTACTGGGGTGTTATCAGAGATCGCTGAGTAGGAAGTCAGTACCTTCATCCTAGCAGGACCTACCACCATTTCCCTGGTTTATGATCAGTAAGGACCATATGAAAAGGTTGGACTTCTACCTGCACTAGACAGTGCTGCTTCCCCTGCCCAACAGACTGATGTCAGAGGGGGCCAAATAGAGAATTAGGACTTGGCTACTTTCCAGAGATAATGTGACCATCCTCTTATCCCTGTGGTGCTCCTTACAACCAGGGAGGTATTAGCAGAGGCCTACTGAGCAGCCAGAATTCCTACCCCTGCTCAGTAGTAATAAAGAGCCACACTTAAGTGGGTAACCTAGACTTCTTATCCTATTTGACAGTAATGAGGCAGGAATCCCTTCCACACCTGAGCAATGTGAAAGGAAACCAGCAAAACCAGATTTAAATAGGGTCCAGAATCTCATACCGAATACAGTACTAAAATATCCAGATTTCAATTTTTAAAAATCACTCTGAATACTAAGAACAGGAAAGCCTTAGTTTGAATTATAAAAGTAATAGATATAAACTGAAATGACAGCTGTTCAAATTATCTGATGTCTGTTTTAAAGCAGCTGTTATAGAAATGCTTCAGTGAGAAATCTCAAACCCACTTAAATGAAAAAGTAAAAGGTCTTGGTGAAGAAATAGTAGATATAAAGGAATGGAAATTTAGAAGTAAAAAGTGCAGTAACCAAACTTTTAAAACTCAGTGGATAGTTTCAACAGCAGTATGAAAGAGACAGTAGAAAAAAAATCAATGAATGTGAAGATAGAGCATTTGACATTACCCCTAGATACAGCAAAAAAAGAATTACTGAGAGAGCAGGGCAGATTCTCTGGAACATCTGGGACTATAACAAAAGATAAAACAGTTGTAGCATTGGAGTGGTAGAATGGAAGGAAAGAGAAAACAGAGCTTAAAAAAGTACTCAAAGAAAAAGTGCCTGAAAACTTCCTGAATTTGGCAGAGGCCTTGTAGATCCAAGGAGCTGAGAATATCCCAGAGAAGATAAGCAAGAGAAGCCTACATCAAGTCCAGCTGTAGCCAAATTTCTGAAAACTAATGTCAGAATATCTTAAAAGTAGCAAGAGAGGGCTGGGGATTTAGCTCAGTGGTTCTGCCAACTGCCTCACAAGCGCAAGGTCCCGAGTTCAATCCCGAGTACCAAAAAAAAAAAAAAAAAAGTAGCAAGAGACAAAAGACACCTTTCTAATAGAGCGAAAGAACTCTAATTTTCTGTAAGCAGATTTCTCATTAAAAACCATGGAGGCCAGAAGGAAGTGGTACATTTTTTCAAGTATTGAAAGAAAAAAAAAAAAAACTATCAACCAGAGACTTATACCAGTGAAAATACTCTTTGGGAATGAAGAAATTAAGACGATCTCAGATGGGGGGACTAAGAGATTTTGTTATCAGCAGACCTATCCTTTTAAAATGACTATAGAGTTTTCTAAACAGAAAGGAAATTAAAAAGGGAAGGCATCTTGGAACATCAGGAAGGAAGAAAGAACAGGGTAAGCAAAAATATGGAAAAATATAATAGTTTCTCCTTCCCTTGCTGAGTTTTCTAAATTGTTTGATAGTAGGGCCAGAATTACAGCACTGTCTGATGTGATTCAATAGATGTAGAAGAAATATTTAAGACAATTACAGTGGACCCTCGAGTTACTCCTGGTCTGACATACAAACAACTTGAGTTATGACCAGAATTTTAGTTTTAACTTATGACAAAAGTTTTGAGTTATGACCCAAATGCCAGTCACTTGTGCTTCCAGTTGGCCTCAGCTACAGATTTAACCCTTAAAGAGTTCTGGAAGGAACATTACAACATCCTTTCCTGTGTGGGGTTAATTGAGAAATCCTGGGCCAGTGTCTCTCTAAGGACACTGAGATCTGCCTGGATACAGGAGGGAGACTTTGAAGGCTGTGTAGAGGAGCCTGAGGCTTCAGTAGACCAACCTGAGTTACAACCAGCCCTTGGGAATGAACTGAGTTCGTAAGTCAAAGATCCATTGTATATTATAAATGGGAGAGGGTATAAAGACATAAGGGAAGGAAGATTTCTGTATTCAAACTGGTAAAAGAATGGCACTGATAGACTGATACTTTTCATATACATCTATGTATAGAGATATAGATGTATATAATGTTCATAAATAGGAACCACTGCAAGAGATACACTCAGAAACTATAAATGAATCAAAATAGAATTTTAGAAAAATACTCAGGTAATTTGTGAGAAGGCAGAAGAAAGTAAAAGAAATGATAATGAGAAAAGAATATAGAACTGAAAAAATAATGACAGACTTTGTTGCATGTAAATAGTCTAGATATACCAACTAAAAGGCAGAAACTAGCATAGTAGGTTAAACACACACACACAGACACACATGACCTAGTCATGCATCTGGTATAGGCAGATTAAAAGTATAAGGAAAGAAAGTATCCATGCAAATATTAATCACAGGCTATTAGGAATGGCTATATTGATACCAAAGACTTTAGAAGAAAGAAAATTACTAGAGACTTGGAGGGGCATTGTATAATGATAAAAAGATCAATTCACCAAAATGATAAACATACTAAATGTATATGTACCAAGTAACAGCTGCAAAGTATATAAAACAAAAACTGTTAGAACGGAAAAGATAAATAGATAAATCTACAATTATAGTTAGAGACTTCAAGGCCCCTCTCTTACCAATTGATAGAACAACTGTACAGAAATAGCAAACTTATAGAACTCAACACCATCCAGTATGATCTTGTAAAATGACATTGTCCACCCAGTAACACCAAAATAAACATTTCAAGTGCCATGAAATAAACACCAGGGTAGACCATGCTCTGGGCCAGAAAAAAAAAAAAAACTCAACATGTTTAAAAGAAAATCATAGAGTATGTGATTTTGAGCCACAGTGAAATCAGAATATGCATTAGTAACAAAACAAAACAAAACAAAAAAACCACAGAAAAGTCACCAACTCTTGGTAAATAAACAGTACATTTCTAGATATCCGTGGGTCAAATAGTCTCAAGAGAAATTTTTAAAAAGACCGAACTAGATGAAAATGAAAATATAACATCAAATTTGAGGCTTTGAAGGGATACTTACAGGGCCGGGGATGTAGTAGCTCAGTGGTGCTGCACCTGCCTGGCAAGCTCAAGGTCCTAAGTTCGATCCCTATTACCAACAACAACCACAAAAGGATACTTTCAGCATTGAGTGCTTTATTTAAAAAGAGGAAAAGTTTCAAGTCAGTAATCTGTTAGACAACTTTGGTAAATAGAATAAACCAAATGCTTGACAAACGCAAACTACAACTCACCCAATATGAAGTATATAACAGGATGAAAAAAGAATAAAATGTGTTATGTACCAATTCCCCATGTGGAATGTAATCATTATGTATTATAGACATTTGCTAATAAAAAACCCCCAAAATAAAATTAAACATTTAAAAAATAAATGAGCTAATTTGTATAGCCCTGTAACTACTAAGCTAATTAAATTCATAATTAAAAAAAACCTCTTGAGAGGAACATCTCCAAATCTGGTTTGTTTCTCTGAATGCATGTACCAAACATTTTTTTTTTTTTTGGTACCAGAGATCGAACTTGGGACCTTGGGCTTGCGAGGCAGGTGGCGGAACCACTGAGCTAACTCACCGTCTCTGTACCAAACATTTTAAAGAACAGTGTACAGTGAACAGTTCTACATAATCTCTTTCGAGAAAAAGAGGAGGGATCCTTCCCAATATTTTATAAAGCTGTTCTTATTCTGATACCAAACTAGACAAAGGCAATTTTTTTTTTTGGTACTGGGGATAGAACTCAGGACCTTGTGTTTTCGAGGCAGGTGGCAGGACCACTGAGCTAAATCCCTGACCCAAAGAATCTTTTTAAAAACCACTATGCATCATGCGTATGATAATTCTTACCAAAATATTAAGAAATGGAACTAAGTAATGTGTAAACAGATTTTACATCATGATTAAGTGAGGTTAATTTCAGGGATTGAAAGCTGGCCAGTATTTAAAAATCAAAGGAGTATTATAATCTTCCATTTAATGGACAAAAGAAAATTCACGTGGTCATATTCAGAAAAAGCATTTGACAAAATTCAATATCTACATGGGGTCATAACTCAGAAAACAAGGTATTGGAGGATAGTTTCCTCAATTTAAGAAAACATCTTCAGCTCACATCATTCTTCATGGTAAAACTGAATGCTTTCCCCCGTGGGGGTGTTAAGGTTGTCTAGTTAAGGATATCTGCTCTTACCTCTCTTATTCAACATAGTACTGGAAGTTCTAGTCAACAGAATAACACAAGAAGAGTAAAGAAAAGGCATATTAATTACAGGGATAAAATTGCTCTTATTTTTAAGTAACATGGTTACTTTGTATTATTTCCTAAGCATCTGTATTTTAAAAACTCAGACTAATAAATTTAGCAGAGTAGCGGGGTATAAGATAAACAGAATTGATTTTCAAGAAACTAGTAATGAACATGTGAGAAATAAAATTAACTTGTGCACTGGAAACAGAAAAACTCTGAAAAGAGACATACTAATTGATTGGACGACTCAATGTATAAAGATGTCAGTTCTCCAAATTACTTAGTTTAATGAGTTCTTACTAAAATCCAGCAATACTTTTGAGGATATATATATACAAGCTCATTCTGTAATTTATAAGGAAAGAAAATGAACTAGAATAGTAGCTAAAATAAATTTTTAGGGGCGGGGATTTAGCTCAGTGGTTCTGTTGCCTGCCTTGCAAGTGCAAGGTCCCAAGTTCAATCCCCAGTACCAAAATAAATAAATAAATTTTTAAAAGAATAGTGAGAGGAAGCCAAGGATTTAGCTCAGTGGTTCCGCCACCTGCTTTGCAAGTGCAAGGACCCAAGTTTGATCCCTGGTGCCAAAAAAAAGAATAAAGTGGGAGGAATCAGTCTACTTGAATTGAAATGGAACACCATGCAAGGAATTACACTGAGAAAAGCCAATCCAAAAAAATCACGTACTGTATGACTCCATTCATATAACATTTTTATATATGAAAACATTTTAGAGCTAAGGGACAGATGAATCATTGCCAGAGTTTATGGATTTTATGGGAGACATGGAGAGGATGAGTAGGTGGAATTGTGGCTACAAAAGAAAAGTATGAAATATCCTTGTGTAGGAATTGGTTAGTCTCTGTACTGTAATGGTGGATGCATGACCCCAAAAAGGTGATAAATTTGTAAAGAACTTAATACACACACATCCATGAACAAATGAATAACTAAAACTGGGAAGAATTGAATAAGATAGATGGATCATACCAATGTTAGAATCATGGTTGTGATATTGTACTAGAGCTTCCAAAAGGTTACCCTTAGGAAACTGAGCAAAATGTACATGAGATCTCTAAGAAATAGAGTATATCTGAATTTAAAGTTATCTCAAAAATTGTAATGAAAAAAGTGAATGGCTTTGAGGAAAGTATCTATAGTTATTTTCTTAGTTCCCAAAAAAAGATGCATGTCCTGAGGAAGATAGTTGAATATATCTGTAAAGAAAATATATTGCTAAACATTGAGTGAATTAATGTACATTAAAACAGTAAAAATACGAGAACATTTATAGGCAGTACCATACCATAGATATATCTTTTGGTTACATTGTTCCTAGATTATCTGCATTAGCTATACAGTTTTGATGATCAGTGTTTTTTGGCAAACTAAGGATGTAAGAATTTTCTATGTTCTATCTTGAATCCTAGAAGGTACAGGCTAAAAGATGTGCAAAGGGAAGAAATAAGCTCTAGGGAACAATTACTATTTTCATTTTGGAATGATAACAAAAAAATTATAGTCAACCCAAAACTAGTTTTGGAAGTATGATTTATGAAAAATTTAGCACACCATAGAGGATAGTCTTTGGTGAGCATTTCTGTTTTTGTTTGTATATTACAAACAGTACAGTATTTATAATATTTTATTCCATTTATATGGCTCATGACCTATTTTTTTGATACTAGAAATTAATTTGGTGTGGTTTTTAATTAGGTACATCCCATTAAGTACAGATAAATGTATATAACTACATTAGTTCATTTACATAATTTATTTGTTGAGTGGATGGATAAATTAAAGCTGATTTTTCTAACTGGCTGAACTTATAATTATCTTGGTGACAACTCATTAAAAGCTAGAAATAGAGTACATTAATGCAGTACTGAAGGATAATGGCAACTATCTGAATCTGATTATCTCTACACATCTTATGAAAGGAAAATAAATGAAATCCATCTAACCCATACCTTCCACGTTACTAGGAGACCGAATACCCTGAACTTCAGATTACCTGTAAAAAAAAACAAATTGCAAAGTATATATCCAATTCCAACAGAGCTTCCACTGCTGCTGCAGGTGTGTATATGTGGAGAGTATGGAATGGGATGTTTAAGAGAATATTAAAGAGGAGAGGGGATTGAGGGACTTAAACAAGACAGGGACAAAATCACCCTCAGCCTGAGGAAGTACAGCAGCAAGTACCTAAATAGTGAACACAGACTGGGACTTGATGGTTCATAGGACCAGCTATAAGGAAAGGGTTTTATAGTGAAGGTAATGCCCTTCTTGCTAGCAGAGTCCTAAGATTGTACAAGGACATCACATGTCAAAGGACGGGAAGCCTGTATGTCTGGTCTCATTATAAGGCCATCAGTATATGGTCATGGGGTCTTCACCCTGATGACTGTCTGAGCCTAATTGCTTTGTAAAGGCCCCACCTGTCAGGCAGTTAAGTTTCCATCCTTTTAAACATCTAATAATGGGAATTAAACACCAATATGAGTTTTGGAGGGAACAAACCATATTCAAACCATAGCAGTTTTTGACCCACAAAACAAAAGCTGGTATCCTAAACTTAATGGTGAAAGATGGGTATGTACATGTACCAACTCCCCACCAGGAATATAATCATTTTGTACTGCACACATGCGCTAATATTTTTAAAAGAGAAAAAAATACAATGAAAGCTCATCAAACTTGAAAAAAGCTAGAGAAAAAGACAAACCTGCCTTACAAATGAATAAATTACAGAATTTTCAAAAAAGTACAAAGAATGAAAATCTGAGGGATATCAAATGAAAATGAGACAAGAAGTGAAAAGAATTTCAGAAAAAATGAGAAGACCAGCAGAAGAGCTGTGGTACAATTGGAGTTTTGGAAAAGGAAAAACATGGGACAGAACTAATGGTTAAATTATAATCCAGAAATCTTTCTGGGGATAACAGAAATGTTAAGTCTACCTCTTGAAGAATTTTTCATGTACCTCGAAGAATTGACCTCTAGAACATTGAAGTCTGAAATGTAAATTTCACTAAGTTATTAAACTAAAGAACTTGGATTGTCCTCATACTTCTGAAGAGCAAATCACAGCAACAGTAGCAATTTCACAAAGCAATTTCTCAAGGAATCAAAGTACAAGCCAAAGATTTGCTATCCAGCCAGTTTTTTTTCAATTATGACAGCAATAAAAAAACCAAATTTGAACATGAGCTCTTGAGTTTATTAGCAGATCAGCTTAATCCAACTAAAAGATCACCACAGAAGCTTCACAGAAGGACTGCTTACCACCTTAAATGCTTGTAAACTTAAGGAGTGAAAGCAAGCATGGAGACTCAGTAGAACAATAGTATGAAATGTCATATATAGGCAAAGTACCACTTTTAGAAAGGAAGAGAAGGAAAGAAAGTGAAAGAATAAGATTACAGGCTTGTGTGTGTCGGATTTATAAAAGGATTTATAAAACTGGCAGATCAGATACTAAAAGCTTCTGATTAAAAGAGAATAAGGAATTAAAACTAAGAAAATTTTAAGTGTAAAAGTAGCTACTAAAACAAAATTACTATGCTAATTACTAAACAATGTAAAAAATAAAAGTCATATAAAGAAAGGAACACGTAAATGTACATGCAGTAATTATATTGTAGTGGCTGAGCTAGAACTAAATATACTATTCATATCAAATATAAATGGGCTTAAACTATTGAAAGAAGGATTTTCAAATTGAATTAGAAAAGCAAACATCCTATTAAAATTTGATTTAGGCAAAAATCTGTTAGTGCTAAAAGCCAGGGTGGCACATTTGATAAGGCTTTTTCAGGATTTTTTGCATGACATGCAGTGTCTCCTTACAGACAGCTTATTACCCACACAGGGAAAAATAACTTTATGATGGAGAAATTGGACGTTTGCCAGTGACCTCATGGCCTGCAACTATGATACTCTTGGGCACACATCACTTACATAGTAATCAAGCAAGGACTTTATAAAATGAATGTGAAAATGAAAAGCATCAGGCAAACTCAAAAGTTCAGAAGACTTTAAAATAACTGGTCTCTATTCAGAAAATATCAGAGTTATGATAGGAAGAAAGGCTTTACAATTCTTACGAGATTAAAGAGCTCTTAGAGCATAGGCATCCAAATGCAGCCTGTGAGTAACCCTGGATTAGATTTTCTATTAGATAAGGGGAAATGCTGTAAGGGGCTTTATTAGAGTAATGGGCAGAATTGAAATAACCAACAAAAGCACAATATCAATATTAAATCTCCCAAAGTTTGGAACTACTATTTATGTAAAAGTCACACTGAACCTCTGAGAGTTAAACATGTTGTGTGGACTTACTCTCAAATGATTCAGAAAAAATAACATGATAGTATTGGCATGTACAGGAATAATGCAAAAGTCTCAAAATTTTTAAAAGATGTGTTTGAGTTAAAAATTATTTAAGCTTTCTCTAAGTTTAAATTTTATTTTGCAAAGAGATAGTCCTAGTTATGAAGTATAAGCCAGAAACCCATACATGCCTTAGTTTAGTAAAGTAGAATTTGAGTTACAAAATTTTTTCACTCCCTTCCCCCCTTTCTAGGACGCTTAAGTGTTTTATGAGTTCAAATTACTTCTTTTCCAAAAACCTGGCAAATTTGCTATCAGCCTTTATTAAGCTATAGGTGTGATTTCTTTCAAAATTTGTTTTTCTCTGTTATGTTTTTGTAGAATTTGTCTTTTTTAATTCTTAAAATGTGCCTTAAGGGCCGGGGATTTAGCTCAGTGGTTCCGTCGCCTGCCTCGCAAGCGCAAGGACCTGAGTTTGATCCTCGGTACCAAAAAAAAAAAAAAATGTGTGCCTTAAAAAGGAAAAGAAATTATTTCCTAAGTGTGTCCTTTACTGTGACCTTCAGGTCATGTGGAAAAGCCCTGCTATTTATCTTTCCCCCTTCCTAGTGCCTCCTTGCGGTATAAGAGGAAAAAAAATAGGAGATGGGATGAATTTAAAAGCCATTAATTATCTTTTCATATTTTTATCTTGTTCCAAAGTGAACTCTGTTAAACAATGTGTGGATAATAGTTTTATAAGCCTTGCCAATTATTTTGCAACGAAGTCCATTTTGCCAGATCAAGCTCTTTATTTATCTGAGGAACAATGTGTTTTGATTCAACAAAAAATATTTTAAGATACTTTGTGTTAATGATTCAATTTCTTTCTCTTTGTATATGATAAATTTCATTAGTAGCTCTGCTTGGACTATGTGTGAAGAAAAGAGAAAATTAGATGAAATTTGAAATTATGCATCCAGTTTTAATACATTGTACTAATTTTTTCAGTTGTGAAAAGCTAGTTATCAAAATTAATTTCATATTCACTGATTCTTCAGCAGTATTTATATTGAGTTTCTGGCTTCTCTTTGAAGGCTGAACAGAGAAGACAAAATCACATGGTTGTACTTAGGTGAACCTTTTCCCATAAAGCAGTATCTCACATGAAATGACAAAGTTACACAGTGGTTTTCTATCTTTGTAACTAATGCAGTGCTGGATTGCTGACTCACACTGATTGTAGTGATTTAAGGATGACTATATGATTACAACTATATGGGTAGTGTGATTCACAATACAATGTTATACACTGTACAGTACAAAATTGCCTTTTACAAAAAGATTAATACACATAACTACATTTCTAAGAAGTATGGAATTACTTTTGGGGGAGGTACCAGGGACCAAACTCAGGTCCTTGCGCTTGCGTGGAACCACCGAGCTAAATCCCCGGCCCAAGAAGTGTGGAATTACTTTTTAATGTGAAGACCATGAACCTTTTTTTTAGCTTATTTAACAAACACCACAATGTAAAGCCAATAAAAACTAGGAGAAAGTGAAATACTAATGTACAAGATTAAGGAGGACAAAATTCATTTTTAGAATGAAGTAATTTTTTAAATTCAGTTTTCATAGTGGTTAGCATTATTTTACTGTTGATCATTTTTGCTTGGTGCATTTTAAGGTCATAATTTTCCAACCATTCTACTTAAAAATGTTTTGGTAATTGTAGTGTTTTTATATTTAGGGCATTGTCATTAACATTATTTTAAGTAATTACAAAATAATTTTTTTCTAACTAGGAAGAAGCATTGCATGCATTTATTCAGCCAGAGATCTTGGATGGCCCAAATCAGTATTTTTGTGAACGTTGTAAAAAAAAGTGTGATGCTAGAAAGGTAAGTGTCATATAGAGATTAAATAATTAATTACCTGAGATAACATTCACTATTCAATAGAGTCTTCCTTTGTTTTTCCTTAGGGCCTTCGGTTTTTGCATTTCCCTTATCTGCTGACCTTACAGTTGAAAAGGTTTGATTTTGATTATACAACCATGCATAGGATTAAATTGAATGATCGAATGACATTTCCAGAGGAGCTAGATATGAGTATATTTATTGATGTTGAAGATGAGGTAAATATCTATTATATTTTTTATTATAAAATATAATCCACTTTAGTTTGCGTTTTTTTAAAAGAGCTGTTTGAAATAAATTACCACAGATGCCATTTACCATGGCATCTTGATGGAAGTTTTTTCTTTCCTTATTTTCTAATACTGAGTTCTGTTTAACAACAACAACAACAAAAAAAAACCTTTTGCCTCTATATAAGCTTTTCCCAACCATAAATTACATCTCAGATATTCTTGTTTCACCTTGTATCTTGGATACACTTTGAAAAGAGTTTCATAATTTCTTAGTTGTTGGAACTCATACTAGTAAAGTGTACCTGTGTTTCTGGTACATATTAAACATGGGACAAATACATATATATATGAATAAGTGAATGAACAGTCTGAATAAAGTGGAGTTAATTTCTTGTAATTGTTTTAGAAGGGTTTTTTTGAGGATGAAAGTATATGCATTATTCCCACTTAAGGTTTGCTAGCTCTTTTCTAAGTTAGAAAGATAAAAAAATCAAGGTATCATGTCTATTTTCCTTTCATAATTAGTTTTTTTAAAATTTGAAACATTATTTAAATAGTTTGAGCTTGAGATTTTCACATACACCTGAAATGCTCATCAGTTTCTCCCAACTCATTAGCCTTCCAGGATTCTCTGATTCTTTTAGCCTTGTTCAGTCTCAGATTTATAATATCACACTCTTATTTTGGAAGCTTTTCTGATTCTATTGTGTAAAATAATTACAATCATTTAGCATAGTTGTTGCAAAGTGATAAATATACTCTTGTAAAATTACTATTTTTGGGCTGGGGATTTAGCTCAGTGGTTCTGCCGCTTACCTTGCAAGCGCAAGGACCTAAGTTTGATCCCCCGTACCCCAAAAAATAAAATAAAATTACTATTTCTTTTCTGATTGGAACTAAATACTATAGTTATACAAAAATGCCTTTTCCCATGAGCTTAAAAATAATTTTAAACATCAAGTTTTATTTAATACTGTTAAGTACTAAGGCAATGTGAGATAATGTTTTGGGCCTAGCTAGATGTTGGTTCAAATCCTTGTCTTGCTACTTCCGAACATTCTTGACCTTAGGCAATGTGTAAGTTTTCTGGGGTTCATTTTCTTTGTCAATAAAGTAAGGATAATAATTGGGTTTTTGTAACTACTGTAAAAAGACATCTTAGATGAAGTAGATGCCTACTGAACCTATGACCAGATAACATTTTTAAAGATTTAAAGTATTACCTCAGACACTTATGTTTAAGTTAGAAAGTCTGACCAAAGTGTGCCACATTGAAAGGAGATAAAATCTTTACAGAATTTCTGTTCAAATATAAATGAGAGTTAGATGAGTCTTCTGTATATGCTTAATGTGTTTTTCTAAAGGGAAACCTTTCCTAAGGGAAGGAAACCTGAAGTTTGACAGGTTCTTTTACTGAAGTTCTAGGTTAGTGATGCCAAACCTTTGAGAGCTTTCAGTGACAACAAACAGCCCACTGTAGCACTGTTCTAGGTCTAGTTGAGGGAAGGATGCTTTGACTTAGCTGAAGAAATTTCAGGCATGATCTCTTTGAACTTAGAGTTCTGAGGTTGGTTTTCACCTCCATTTTCCCTTGAACCAAAGTTTCTTGAGGGGTGCAATACCTACAACAGAGTTCCTAACTGAAGAAAAAAAGTTTATACTTGCTTTATATTATTTAATCAATTAAAGAACTTCTGTGCAATGTCTTACACACACCAAGAGCCTGCATCTTAGAGAATTCTCAACTGTTAAAATAAAAATATTTTTAGGTAGTTCTTCAAATTAATTTTGTGGAATGTGATTTTAAAACTGTAAAGCATGGAAAAGTTACATTTCTACCTCCTAGATACTAAAGTTCTTAAGGATAAATACAGTGTCTTGTTTTTCTAATTATCTATAACGCATAATAGTGATAAACTGAATTGTACTTTGTGTTCAAGGAAAGAGATGGTATTCTATCGGGATTTGAGAACAAAAGAGCATTTTAGAGCTTAGATTCTCTTATGGATTTTGCTGAAAGAAGTGGTAATTTATGTTACTTACAACAATAAACATAAATAGAGTTTATTTCACTAATTTGTTGTATTAGTAGAAATACTTTTAAAGCACATTTTTTGCTTTTTAATTTTTACTTCAAGTCTGACTATAAGAAAATAAATTTACTTAAAGTAAAATAATTCTATTTATAAGAACATTTTAAATCGTGAAAATGTTAGCATAGATGGTAAAAAGTTTTGATATTTTTCCTCTGTCTGGCTTATGACTTTAAGGTAATTATTGTTTTATTAAGAAATCTCCTCAGACTGAAAGTTGCACTGACAGTGGAGCAGAAAATGAAGGTAGCTGTCATAGTGACCAGATGAGCAATGATTTCTCTAATGACGATGGTGTGGATGAAGGAATCTGCCTTGAGAACAACAGTGGAACTGAAAAGATTTCAAAACCTGGTCTTGAAAAGGTACCTTTTATAGTTTGTTTTTGCTTTCAGTGCTGGAGATTGAACACAGGGCTTGACGCATGCTAGGTGAGCGCTCTACTGCTGAGCTACGCTCCCGGCCCTTTGTGTTTTGTTTTTGTTTTTATTTTGTTTGGGGAGTACTAGGGGTTGATCCTTAGGTCTTCATTCTGTGCCACTTCCGTCTTTTGCTTATTTTTATTTTGAAGCAAGGTCCTGCCAAGTTGCTAGTTGTCCAGACTGGGCTCAATTTTGTCATCCTCCTATCTCAGTGTCCCAGAATACCGAGATGATAGATGTGCAGCACCAGGCCTGGTTTCCTTGTGTTTTTTATTGAAAAAGAAAATAATCTCTGAGCTTCTATATAATCCTGTAACTGTTGTTACTGATAAATATCTATTAACAAGAAGCTTCATCTTTGAAAATTAAGACTTCTTGAAGATGCTGCTTATTTATAGATAACATGCTTGTGTATGATAATTAAACTTCAGAAAAAACTGCTTACATTAATTTCTGGAGGACTGAACTGTAACGATGCTATAGACTATACGGTTTTAGAGAAAGGGTGCCTAGCAGTCAGGAAACCAAGGGTCTAGTATCACCTCTGCCTTTAACATTTCAGCACGTCTCTATATCTTATATCTCATCTGAGTTTTCTTATATAGAAAAACAAAAATATTGGGACTTGATTTTTAAAATTCTGTCCAAGAAACACATGTGAAGCAGTAACAGAGCTGATCTTTTTGATATAGAGGAAAACTAAAGCTGACTTTTTAGAATGAGTTAAGGAATTGTCTTAACTTTCTTGTCACGGGGATACAATACTTGACACAGTACTAAATGAGGAGAAGTTTATTTTGCCCACATTTCAGAAATCTCAGTCCTCACACGGTAGGCGGCATGGTGGAAGGGCCTGGGCAGAGAAAAGCTGTTCGTACCTTGGAGAACAGGAAGAAGAGAGCTAAGGGAGGAGCCAGGGAGGGAGACACACCCTTCCAGGTCACATATCCAGTGACCCACCTTTTCCAGCCGGACCCCGCCTTTTAACACCAAGCCAGCAATGATGCCCCATAGTCTAATCTTTCACAAGCCTGCCTGTGAGCACAAATGAGGCTTTGGTGGGACATCTAGGGACACCCAAACTGTAGCAAGACTGCTCCTTCTGCTTCTATATTTGAAAGAGATTTTGGATAATTGAAACTATTTCTACATTAAATGTTTGGGGATATGGGAAGGTAAGGGGAAGTGAAAAGAATTAAAATGTGTTGTCTACATGTACCAACTCCTCATGGGGAATGTTGTAATCTTTATGTACTGCAAATATGTACTAATAAAAAAAGGAAGAAAAACATTTTGCTAGAATTTACCAGTGAAATCACCTGAGCCTGCTGCCAAATCATTTATTTCTAACAGTGGGTTGTGTTTTTGGTTTGTTTTGTTTTTAGTTTTTTAATGTTTGGGGTTTTTCTACAAAGAAACTCTTGCCACCTGAGTGATAATTTCACTTCTTCCTTACCTACTTAACTACTTGGATACCTTTAATTTCTTCTTGCCTGACTGCTCTGAGTAGGACTTCTAGTCATATTTTAAATAGAAGTGGTTAAGAGTGGACAACCTTGCCTTATTTTTGGTCTTACAAAGCTTTTAGTTTTTTATCATTGTGTATGGTGTTAGCTGTTGACTTTTATGTTGAGGTAATTTCCTTTTCCTAGTTGTTAAGTTTTGATTGTGAAGGGATGTTGCATATTGTCAGATGCTTTTTCAGTATTAATTGAGACAATCATGTGGGTTTTGTCCTTCATTCTGTTAATGGGGTATATCGCAGTGACTGATTTGTGTATGTTGAATCATCCTTACACTCCAGAAATAAATTCCACTTTGTTTTAATGTATAATCCTTATACTATATAGTTGAATTCAGTTTGGTATTATTATGTTAAGATTTTTTTGTACCAATATTCGTCCAACAGTATTGATCTATAGTTTTATTGTAGTGTCTTTATCTAATTTTGATATCAAAGTAAATGGCCTTATAAAATGAATTTGGTAGTGTTTCCTCCTCTTGAGTTTTTCAGGGATTTGGAGAAGGATTAATGATAATTCTTCTTTAAATATTGATAGAATTCAATCCTGAGCTTTTCTTTGTTGGGAGGCTTTTTATTATTAATTCTGTCTTCTTACTAGTTCTAGATCATTCAGATTTTTTCTTATTTCTTCAGGAATCAGTCTGAATAAATTGTATGTTTGAGAAATTTATCCACTTCTTCTGAGCTATCCACTTGTTGGTGTATAATTGTTAATGGTAGTCACTTAAATTCTTTTTATTTGTGTAGTATCCGTAGCAATGTCTCTGCTTTCAATTCTGATTTTTACTTAAATCCCCCCCCCCTTTTCCATAGTCTTAACTAAGGGGTTGTTAATTTTATGAATCACTGCAAAGAAGCAGCTCTTAGTTTTATTGACTTTTCTGTTGCTTTTCTATTCTCTATTTAATTTGTTCCTGCTATAATATTTATTAGTTCCTTTCTTTTGCTAACTTTGAGTTTGGTTGGTTATTTTTCTTGTTCTCTGAGGTACAAAATTAGGGTTTTTTATTTGAGATCTTTTCTCTTTTTAACGTAGCTTTTTACTGCTATAAACTTCTCTTTTAATTCTTGTATACAGTACATTTTGATAGGTTGTGCTTTTTTCATTTGTGTCAAGATAGTTTCTAATCTTGTAATTTCTTTGCATTGTTTGCTTGAGTATGTTGTTCTTTTTCCACATTTGTGGGCTTTCCAGTTTTCCTTTTTCAATTGCTTGCTAGTTTCTTTCCATAACTTTTGAAGAATTGTTTCAATGGACATAGAATTCTAGGTCACTTGTAATTTTTCTTTTAACATATAAATATTTCACTGAACTCTTTATGATGGAAACTTGTTTCTTCCATAGAAACGGTGTTATTTCTTCTCTGGGTGTCTTGCATATTTTTCTTCCTTTTTGTGCAGTTTGAATAACATATGCCTAAATGTAGAAGATTAGTTGTGTTTGTTTCATGTCGAGTTTTGTTTTGGGGAGAGGGAAGGTGCTATTCCTCTTGCTTGGTGTTCTGAGCTTCCAGGTCTGTTACTTGGTGGGACATACCACTCTGTTTGCTTGCCTGTTGTCTGTGGCTCATTTAATGCTGTGACAGAGTTGAGTAGTTGTGACCGAAACTGCATGGCCCATAAAGCCCAGCATTTTCATTTTTATTCTTGCAAGTGAGAGTAAAATAATCAATATTAATTCTATTATTAATAAGCTCATTCACGTTAGGCATATCATTTAATCTGTGTGCCTGTCAGTTGCTACATTTTGGAAGAATTTGAGCTACATTCTTTGTGTTCTATTCAGATCTAGAAATTTGTAATTCTATTCGCTACTTCTGTGTTTGAAGATTTATACCCTTTTTACTTAAGAGTAATATATTTGTTAGCAGTATTAAAATAGAAGAATTTTGTTTGGTTTGGTTTGGGTTTTTGTTTTTGTTTTGTTTTTGCTGTGCTGGGGATTCAACTCAGGGGCGCTCTACCACTGAGTTATATGCCCAACTCTTTTTTATTTTGAGACTAGATCTTGTTAGGACTGATCTTGAACTTGGAATACTCCTGCCTCAGCCTCCTAAGTAGCTAGGATTGCAGGCATGTAGCACTGTATCCAGATAGAATGTTTTTATATAATTTTATTTATAAATTATCATTGTAGATTTGGATGAAGTCAGTCTTATGTTTCTTTCTACCTCTTAGCAATTACTTTGTTGTTTGAAACAAAAGTTGTTTCTGATAGTCCTTATTCTTTCACGTATCTTTTCCTTACAGTATGACATACACAATCATAATTTAAAAATTATAAATCTACCACTATTGTTATCTAGAAATTGCTACATTAAGAATTTGTCTTGGAAATATGGCCATTTTCACTATATTGGTTCTTTCTATCCAGGATCAAGGGATGTCTTTCCATTTTCTTATATCCTGCTCAGTCTCCTTTTTCAGGATGCTATAATTTTCAGTGTAGAGGTCTTTTGCTTCCTTTGTTAGATTGACTCCTAAATATTTCATTTCTTTGGATGCTATTGTAAAAGGAATTGTTTCCCTAATTTCTCTCTCAGTGAGTCTATTATTTGTATATAAAAAAGCTATTGTTTTTTGAGTGTTGACCTTATATCCAGCTAATCTACTGAATCTGTCAATTAAGTCTAGAAGTCTTTTGGCAGAGTTTT
>NW_004624766.1:4006069-4106471 GCF_000247695.1 Heterocephalus glaber
ATCTTCCCAAAAGAATTAAAAGAATCATATCACAGTGATATATGTGCGCCCATGTTTATAGCGGCACAGTTTGCAATAGCTGAAGCTTGGAAACAACCCAAGTGCCGATCAACGGGAGACTGGATAAAGAAGATGCGTTTTTTTTATATAAAATGGAGTACTACTCAGCCATAAAGAATGAGAAACTAGAGACATAGCTAAATGCATGCATATCGAGGCCATCCTCTTAAGTGAAATAAACAGGACACACATGTGTAAATACCAGTAGTTTCTCTAGTGTGAGAAACTGAAAGGGTAATTAAGGATACACATGCATGAAATTGCCTAATAACATATTTCTCGGATTGTGTTTCCATCACGTGTCATATGACTGTATCGAAATTTAAATTAGGGAGAAGTTTGGCTTATGTGGAGTATGCTAGCTAACTGGAGTTTTTTTCCCAGATCATTATTTGTTCAGTGTTGGTTTGGGGGATCTTTCTGAAACAAATCACATCCTCTGGTGTCTTGTTGGTACTTGAGATGTTTTTTTGTTATATGGAAAAATGTTTAAGTGCTTTTCAGTTTTGTTTTGGTTGAGTTCTCCTCTATTTGAATATTATTGTAGTTTTTTTTCCCTTGCATTGTTCTTCTTTGCATGGTTTTAATTTCTGTATGTGTGTGTGTTTGATAATAGTTATTTTTAAATAAAAAGTATTTGTTAGGGAAATTTTTTTTCTGGCCTTGCTAATTATGATAAAACTATATTTCTTAGGCTCAAAATATTTTTATATTGTGGATTTCCATGTTTCATAAGTTGTTCAGTGCTGGAAAGGATTGCAGGTAAATTCTAAAACTTCCTATGGCTACTTAGTTTTAGTTTTAGGAATAAAGTGAACAACATAAGGATTTTTTTCAGAATTTATACTAGAAATTTCACCATTATAATTTTTAATTTAAAGTTATTTAAGATAACCTGAAATATACTGAGACTTTTGAAAGCTCAAATGCTATTGAAGCAAAAAGTAAAGCAGAGAGAGCTGGCTGACCTCAGAGGACGGGGCAAGGAGCAGTAGGAGGGGAAGCTGCTTAGTGGGAGAGGGCCTGGCAGTGTCTGCTCCTGGGTTTGATCCCCAGTGTGACGGGGGAGGGTTAAAGAAGAGAAACTCTAGAACCCTAGTTCTTGTAAAAGAAATGAGTGAAATAGAACTTGTCACCAACAAGGGAAGCTTTTTATGTCTACTCCTTTTTAACTTTGTTACCATCTCTTTTGTTTTATCTTCCTCTGTCCCCTTTGTGATGGAGTTACTGATCCACAAGTTCTCTAGTATCTCAGACTATCCTAGTAGGTGTGAATTGCCTAGGCTTTCAAACTAAATATAAAAACAAGTCACTTGTAAGTCACCACTTTTTAAAATAAATCTCTTCGTTCCTGTTTTTTCCAGAAATACTTGGTTTGCTTAAAATAGTCTTCAGTTCCAAACAGTGAAGTATTGTTAAGGCATAGTTTTAATTTATTATAGATACAGTATAATTCAGAATTCATTCTTAATATAAATGAGATACCAAATTGACAGATTACTGTATCACAGATGTTGCACAAATACGTTAGAAGATGTTCTAAATAATTGTATCATTTGGCTTTTTTTGTATAGCATAATTAAAATATGAAAAAATAGGCTGCATGAAATGATTTTTTTTTTTTTTGGAGACTTGTCATTTTAATTTTATCTTAGGGAAAAAGTGATCTATAATATACAAGACAACTGTCATGTTACTTCATTATGCATTAATGGGAAATAAACAAATAAGGGTTTTACAGATTTCCTCTCCTCTAAATTATTTTATTTTTTCCCCTTAGAATTCCTTGATCTATGAGCTCTTCTCTGTCATGGTTCATTCAGGAAGTGCTGCTGGTGGCCACTATTATGCTTGCATAAAGTCTTTCAGTGATGAGCAGTGGTACAGCTTCAATGATCAGCATGTCAGCAGGGTAAGGAGATGTCTTTTAAAATAATTACTTTGAAGGATATGAGTAGAAATGTTTCTGATCAACTCATGCTTCATGTGAGCTCAGAACATTAGAACTGACTGGCTGGGAAGTAGCCACTGGCTGTGATTAAATTTTGTGAATTGGTATCTGATCTGTCTTGAAGATCTTATGTAGCATTTACCTCTAAAGTTAAAAGATTGGTTTACATGTTGATATTAATGAAATAATGTCACAGATTTTACAAAACAAATGTAACAACATTTTAGATAACACAAGAGGACATTAAGAAAACACATGGTGGATCGTCGGGAAGCAGAGGATATTATTCCAGTGCTTTTGCCAGGTAAGTAATTTCCTAAGTTTTAGTGTTTATAAGTTAGAATGCATTATAGCTTCTCTTTTTTATCACCACTATCCAGCCCTTCTACAGATTTCTGTAAAATAAAGTTTTATTGGAACACTAATGTAGTCATTTGTTTATATGGTTTGTATAGATGAATAGTTGCAACACAGACCATCTGGTCTCCAAAGCCTTAGATTTTTCTTTCTATCTGCCCCTTTTCAGAAAAAAAAGTTTGCTGACTCCTGATTTAACTGTTGTAATTGTCATACACAGTTTTGTTGAAAACTATTATGTTACCAAGAGGAGATGAGAAATTGCTTCCCAAATGTATCATTAAAAACAAAGGTTTTCATTTCTTTCTGGAGTGTTTTAAATTTTAATGTGTCTCTGAACAGTGGTATGACTTTCTGATTGTCTAAAGGAATAAATCTCACAACTTTAAATTCATATTTGATGCTTGGAAATGGAATCTAGTTTTTGTCCCTATTAATCTTTCTATATTTCTACTAGCTCAACAAATGCATATATGCTGATATATAGGCTGAAGGATCCAACAAGAAATGCAAGTATGTTAACTTATAGTTAATTGATTTTAGTTTGTATTGTAAATTAAGTTCTTTTGGAAGTTTAGCAAAACCAGATAACTATTTTTAAATGATAGACCAATCTGCATTTTTGAATGCATGGAAGAATTAACTTTATACTGTTATGAAATAACAGTGATAAAAATACTTGGGAAAATGTTGTTGAATTACTTTTTAATATACAAAGAAACAAGTAAAACGTATTCTTACTTAGATAAATTGAATATTATTATGATACTCTCTGAAGTTTTCTGCACTGATGATAAACTCAGACCTGTGTAGCTGTCATTACTTACATGTCCTAGACGAGGTTTTTTAACCTTTCTTTTCACATCTGTAAAATAGGAAGAATAACAGTGTTTTATAGAATTGTTTTTAAAAATGAGATAACATTTTAAGCATTTAGTATCCTGTTTCTAGTTTAGCTATTACTTTTCCAATTTCAAGCTTTTTGGTTACATTAGTATCTAAATACTCTGAATGGGGACCCTAGAAGACCTGAAATACTCTAGAAACATTTTAGGGACTAGAGTTAAATTTTTCTGCTTACTTGATTAAAAAGCAGGGTAGTTTTTATGAATCGAGTGCACATACTTTATTATGTTTTAATTTTACTAAGAATCCTAGAAATAATCCTGAGCATAAAATGCATGTTTGTCCTTTCTATTTCTTTTTTTTTTACTTTTTTTGGGGGGAGGGGGCGGTAATTATTACTTCAAAGAATGACAGTTCTTGTTTTTGCTAATTCTGACTGATTGACACAGTAGTATAAACAGGATGTGTGTATATGTGTACATATAGATCCATACACAGATTATATATTTGCCCATTCTTTTCATAATTAAAAAATAATCATTGTCTTTGATTTCAGTATTTTTCTTTCATTTAGAAACTACCATACTATTAGTAAATCTCTTTCAAGCATTGTTTTTGTGCATATTTTTGTGAACTCTCATTGTGGATTCAGTTGCTGCAAGGCTTACAACCCAACCTGTTCATCTTTTTAACAAAGCTATAATTCCAGGATCTGTCACATAGTCATTGCCTAGTAATTTAGTGTAGACTTACTGAAAAAAATGGACGGAAATTATAACAAGAATTCATTGCAGAACAGGGATTTAAGAACAGAAATGATCGCTCTTACTGTATCATAAAGAAACTGTATACCAAAGAGTAACTTGTCTCAGGTCATAGTTACCTGAAGACAGAGCCAGGATTGTAATTTATGTGTCCTGTGTGGACCCAGCTTTCTAACAGTGTAAAACTTGTCTCTTCTTTATTTCCCCAACTCTAGTTTTGTGATGAAGCACCAGAGGGCGCTGTGTGATATGATAGGGAATATTTTTTAAATTCAATCTCATTTCTAGGAATAGTGAATTATTACTTCCCTCAGAGAAATGATCCTATTGCTATCTTTGTTCTCATTTAATGTTAAATAGTAATTTGATTTATTATACAGTGTCACGATCTCATGTTGTTACTTGCATTTGTTTATATGTAAGAAAAACTTAAAATAATTCATATGTAGGTATTAATAATTTTTTTAACTTTTATTAGCACATGTTTGCAGTGCATGTTTATGTTCACTGTAGGCGATTGGTACGTGTATATAACACATTTTATTCCCCACCACCACCCCTCTCCTACTTTTCCAGCAACACTTTCATTTATTCATCTTATAAAACCTTATAAAGTTAATTATATATGCAGATTGAAAACCAGACTGATAGGCCAAAGAACATATAAAACATTTAAGACAAGTGCACTAAATCAAGATACACTTTTAGATACATTGTCCACACTGGAGTACAATATCTTTCTTTTTCTTTCTCTTTTTTCCTATTATCTCTTTCATTTTGTATATACTGAGTTTTTCATATAAGAGAAACCATGTGATATTTGAGCTGGTGGGTCTGAGTTACTTCACTTAACATTATAGTCTTATAAACTATTTTCCTTTAACTGATTGTTTAAAAGTAACATCAGAAATGATAATCACTTTTTGTATTTAAATGAATCTTGACAGTATAGAGAAAGAAATGTCATAGCTGAAGCTACCAGTTTTGTGACTTGGCCTTCTTTTGTTAGAAAGTAGCTAAAAGCTAATCCTATTAGAGAATACTAACAAATAGGTAGGATTTCTAATAGTAAGAGTAGCAGTTGAATTTATTACATTATATTACACCCAGGCAATAACTTTGTGCAGTAGGTGCTATTAGGAAGCTAAAAAAAGCCCCTAGGTCTGGAGAAGTAAACTTGCCAAAGGGGATGTGTACAGTTCAGTGGGTGGTGGCAAAATTTGAAATCAGAAATGATTTTACTTTCAAGCTTAAGAGGAGCTTTTTCGTTCTAAAATCTTAGTGTAGATATTTGAATTCTAGAGCCAGGATCCATTTTGGATAAATATGTGGCTTTTAAAAATAATGAGACCGGGGCCGAGGATTTAGCTGGTGTCACCACCTGCCTCACAAGCACAAGGTCCCAAGTTCAATCCCTGGCACCAAAAAAGAAAAATATATGAGACCTGAGCGTGGTATCATTATTAGTATCTCTGCACCTTTTCCTAGAAGAAAAGATGAGAGAAGAAAGTAACTGGACTATATATCCATGAGTGCTCTGCTACCAGGGATACCATAGGAGCATAGTAGGTCAGAATTGAGTAAAGGGAGCCCATTTTCAATGACACTGCCTTCTCTTGTTTTCATTATTAATAGAATTTCTAGAGGTGGATGAATACCCCGAACATATTAAAAGCTTGGTACAGAGAGAGAGAGAATTGGAAGAACAAGAAAAGAGGCAACGAGAAATAGAGCGTAATACATGCAAGGTTAGATTGCATAATTGTATTTTTAATTGAAACGTGCCATTTAAGTTTGCTTAACTAAAATTTCCATAACTGTTCAGTTGAGTCTATAGACATTTATTCTATCAGGACCATTAACTAGGTGAACTAAGTAGACTGCAAAGGTAAATTTTGATTTGATTTGATGCATAAACACCTAGTAACATATAGTGACAATGTTCAGTGATGGTGAGGCTACAGTAAAAAAGGTGTTCTCTTATCCTGCTAAAGAAGAATAAATCAGGCAGGCATGATAGCGGGCACCTGCAATCCCAGGTACTTGGGAAGCTAAAGCAGGAGAATCCAAAGTTAGAGAACAGGGTAGGCAACTTAGCAAGACCCTGTCTCAAAATAAAAAAGGTGATATCAGGGCTGTAGCTTTTTGGTAAGCGTGCTTGCCAAGAATGTACAAGCACATAAAGCAAATGAAGAGTAAATCGTTAAAGCCTGCCTGGACAAAAATTGAGTAGTGTTTATCAAAAATTTTAAGCAAATTCACATTCTTTTGTATGATTTCTCTTACAGAAATATTACCTAATGAAATCATCACAGATACTGCAAAATATCGACCACAAGCATATTCATCAGAGTATTTTCTAAACTAGGGAAAAATTGTGAACAGCTTGAATGTATCTCAGTAGGGAAATTACTACATAAATTATGATATACACTTACAAAAAGACATCACATTGTTAAAATTAATGTTTTTAAATTTTTGAGACATGAAATAGAGTAACTATCATTAAGTGAGAAATAATAGACATAAAAGAGAATGATTCCAATTGTTTTTTTAAATTGCAATATTTAATTTTTTTTGATTCTTGGCCTGCTGAGTTGGTAATGATATTTCACATTTTCCTAGATAAAATTATTCTGTTTGCATCCTGTGAAACAAGTAATGATGGAAAACAAATTGGAAGTTCATAAGGATAAGACATTAAAGGAAGCAGTAGAAATGGCTCATAAGGTATGTTTAATTGTATTGTTGGTATTTCATTATTGTACCTCATTTAACAGTGTCATAATTAGGAGTTTTTATTATACTTAATAGTAATATAAGCACTTACAATAAATTTGATAGCCTATTAAATTCATATCTCTTATTTCCCTTGAGGGTATACTCAATTTTTTTTTTTGTTTTGGTACCGGGGATCGAACTCGGGTCCTTGCACTTTTGAGGCAGGCAGCAGAACCACTGAGCTAAATCCCTGGCCCAAGGCATACCCAGTTTTTGAGAATTTCTTCACTATGAAAGCCAATTAGGTTTTCTATATCCCAGAACTCAAATCAGAAGCAAAATGTTTACTTGTTTATCTCATTTATTTAACAGATATTTAGAGTCCCTTCTCTATGAGGTATTAGAAATACCAGAGAAAAGACATGTTCATAGAAGAATGGGGTGGCCTCTGGCAGGCATAGAAGTTAAAATCTTTGTGTTGGCTATAAGAGATATATGATCCACCTGTAACTACTGAGATACTATTATATATACGAGTTACCAATTCTGTTCCAAATTATATTAAAAAACAAAAGATACATGTTCTGTGTGGCTAGTTGTTTTCCCCTTATGTTTCTAGCTTAGTAATTAGAGAGCAGTAGATTATCATGTGTTAATTTTGAGCCCACCTAAAGTTTAGAATATCTTTTTTAAAGTAAAAATGTCTTTAAAATATGTTAGTGCATAGTTTGTATGATTTGAAGGATAATGAGACATGGTCATTTAAAAATAACATTTAAGGCATCGCTTTAACTTTGATGTCTTGTGATGTAGATCATAAATCCATAGATTTTTATTGTTTGTTAGGACTTATTGGTAGGGCTGTTATGCACTGGACTAAAACACTATATATTTTTTTTCTTTTGCTGTTGGTATTTTCTTTTAGATGATGGATTTAGAAGAGGTAATACCTCTGGAGTGCTCTCGCCTTGTTAAATATGATGAGTTTCATGATTACCTAGAACGATCATACGAAGGGGAAGAAGATACACCAATGGGACTTCTCCTAGGTGGGGTCAAGTCAACATATATGTTTGATCTGCTATTGGAGACAAGAAAGCCTGATCAAGTTTTCCAGTCTTACAAACCAGGAGGTAGGCAGTTTTATACTATGTTGAGTTGTACAGGATTTAAAATTTTCATGACAAAATCTTTTGAAATGAATGTATTATAAATATTTTATATGTTCTTAAAATGTAGAATAATTTTGATAGGTTGGGAAGTAGCCAGTAACAAGCTTGGAATTAAGTTCTAGATTACTTGCAGAGAGCTATATCCAGAATTCTTTAAATGAACAGCTTAAAAACAAAACTTCTAGCTTATAATCTTCAATGAGATTTTTCTTTTCTCATATGTATTACTCAGTTGTTGATACTGAATAATCCTCTGTACTATAAATCAATCAGTCCCCCCCCCCACTTCCACTGCCTTGAACCAAAAAGTGTATATTCCCATAAAGTTGGAAAAACAGATTCAACCCTATCACTGCCAACGTTTTAATTTTGCTCAGTCCTTCCTACTTCCTCAGGTCTCAGGGGCTTCTTTTGTTCTTTATTATCTGTCACATTCACTTAGTCCATTTGAAGTTTGGTTTTTTTTCCCCCATGGAGATTGACTTGGAAAGTGACAGTGCCCCTAGTTTCTCCAGAATAGTCCCTAAAGGCAGCTGACATAGTCTTTCTCATATCTGGAGTTTCCTTATAATCACTATATGCCATAACAAATACAAGAAAAGCCAAATGTTTAAACAGTTTTACATAATTTTTACTGTTATGATCAGGCATGGTGACACATGTCTGTTTTTCCAGCACTTGGATCACCACAGGTTGGAGGTCAGCCTGGGTTACTTAGTGAACACCTGACTCAATAAAAAAAAGTTTTTACTGTTGTATCTTAATCCTAACTCCTTTATATCAGTGATAAATCAGAATTCAGTCTTATGCTCTGTGTACTTTTTATTCCTGAAAGTTGAACTTAGAAAACCTGATCGTGTCCTTTGAAATTTTGGACTTTCATGGATCCCATCTACCTCTTTATTTTATGTATTTCCAAAATACATTAATTGTAATACTCTTCCAGGGAGCCTACCTTCTTCCAGGGAGTAGGAAAGTTTGTGAAAATTAGATGGTGCCTGCTTCAGTTGGACTGTACTAAGTATTTTTATATAGAGTCCCTTTGAGGAACTTTTGAACCGGATAGAAAAAATATATATAATGATTAAAAGGTAACATGAATTCTTTTTCTAAGAACTCTAAATGCAAGTATAGACTGGAAGACTTATACTATCCATTATTCATTAATTATCAGGATCTTACAATGTTTGTCATTTAAATCAGCAACATAGAAGGAAAAACTGAAGATTGACATAAGGTTAAAACAATATTTATTAGAGATAGTGCTTGAAGGTCATTTTTCAAGAGAATAAAAGTTTAGTTATAAACATCTAAAAACAGAAGAGAAAACATGGTTAAATTATAATATGAAAGATTTAAGTGACAAAACAAATACACACACCAGATCATTTTTTATGCAGAGTCTTCCATAGGATGTAGAAAATATTATTTTGCAGAGAGGCAATCTTTGATTATGAATGAAGTCATGAATTGTTTAATTAAGGCTGTTCAAAAGCGATTAGGGTTTTGTATATCCCCTTCAGTATTTGTTTTGCAATCTCTTATTATATACTTAACATTGTAGTTTTGGTCTGTATTTGACTTATATTTGGTCTGTATTTTGATTTATATTTTTAATGCAGTTGGTAAAATTGGCATTGATTTTATTTATATACACACACACACACACACACACACACACACATATATATATTTTTTTTTTTTTTGGTACCGGGGATCGAACTCAGGTCCTTGTGCTTGCGAGGCAGGTGGCAGAACCACTGAGCTAAATCCCCGGCCCATGATACTATATTTTAGAAGGAAACAAAGCATATAATTTTTAAAATCACACTTCAACTTTTTTAGGTAACATATAGTGCATGAATTCAAAATAATACTTTATAATGAAGACTACTATTTAACATTTTAAAAGTAATCTAAGAGAACTTACTATCCTTGTTTCCATTTGTATATATAAGATTGTTTATATTGTGATCATTTGTAAAGCTCTTAACCTGTATTGTATATAATGTACACTAACCATGTTGATAATTAGAAAACATTATCTTTGCCTTCTGTTTAGAAGCACATTAAGAATACAATGCTCATGTGAAATACTCTTAAAAGATAACCTCCAATTATGTTTTTATATCTTCAAATGTGACAGAAGTGATGGTGAAAGTTCATGTTGTTGATCTAAAGGCGGAAACTGTAGCTGTTCCTATAACTGTTCGTGCTTACTTAAATCAAACAGTTACAGAATTCAAACAACTGATTTCAAAGGTAAGTTTTAAAATTGATCAATGAATATTTTTGAGTGCTGCTATCTACCAAGTAGTATATGATGGTTATGAGCAAGGTGTACACTGTGCTTTAAAGAGGCAGTGTGTATGGTTAGGATACAACTATAATAAGAAAGAAGCCATTTCAAATAGAAGAAACAGGTGAAGCAAAGTATGGAGGTAAGAAAATATGAAGCAAGTATGTATGACAATGACTTGTAAGCTTTGGCTAGATCATTGGGAAATACGGGCCTGGAGCTGTACATTTCATTTTATTTCATGGAGGGCTCTACACAGTAAACACCCAAGTTGGTACAGGAAGTAGGAAGTAGGTTTTTATATTTTCAAGTACACCAGTGGTATGATCAGATCTGTGCTTTTAAGTCCGCTGACACTAGACCAATGATGGCAAACCTTTTAGAGATGAGTGCCCATACTACAGCCCAAAACTCATTAATTTATCTCAAAGTGCCAGCACTACAATTAAACCTGAATCCTAAGGTTTTAGTCTAGAAAAAACAACTTACACCTTAACATCTTTTGTCTTTAAAACAACACGTGTGCCATAAGTTCACCACCACTGCACTAGACTAGTGGTCCAAGTAGACTGAGAGAAAATCAGGAATGAAGATGAGAAGCTGTTAAAATAATTCAATGGACGGAAGATAAATGGTGGAAATGAGAGAAGCCATAGACTGTGACAGTGATTGTGTAATCTCTCTGCAAGACTTGTAGTTTGGTAAATGTTGGGGTAAGACAAGAACAAGATGACCTGAAGGATTTCAGACTTGTGTAACAGAAAGCTATCTAAAGTATTAATAGAGAAGAGAGGTGGGAAAGCAGATCTGACAAAGTGATGAATTAAATGTTGGCTATATTGTGTGAGTTAGTGATAAAGAATGCATGGTCATTCTGAAATTTTGAGCTGGAAAAAATATGGTTAAAAACATTAAAATTTCCTTAGACCAAGAGACTAATCCACTTTAGACAAATGATTATTATCCTTTGAAGGGTCATACACTTTATAGAACCTTGAACCCCACAAACAGCCAAAATGTTGCAAGGTTCCTGAACTTCAGGTTAAGAACCTTTGGTATAGTGAAAATTGTTCAGTAATTCTAAGTGAAGAAATTGAATCCCGTTTTCTGCCTTAGGTCTTACGGTGATCTTGTCTTTTATCTCATCTAGGGGTTTTATTACTTGTAAAACAAGTTTGTCGTGAATATCAATAAATGTTCTGTGAAAAAGTTGTAAAATATAAGATTAGTGGTTTTTACTATGTTTTTCAAAACAACAATCACTTCTACCACTTTTGTCAAAGTAATATCCAGGAAACAAATCATGTTGTGAAGTCATTTTGATTAAATTGCTCATAAATACTTACTGTGTTCATATGATTGCTCTGTACATTTAAAAATTGTGAATGCCAGAGGTAAAAAACCTCAGTTCAGTCTAGAGTATAAGTACTGAGGTAGATACATGTCTTAGTTACATTTCTCATTACTGAGACAAAATACCCAACACCCAAAGTTAAGGAGGAAAGGTTTATTACAGCTCACAGTTTGCAGAGGTTTCAGTCCGTAATCAGCTGGCTCCAAGGCAGCGTGGCATGGGAGAGGGACGTCACAGAGGAGAAAAGCAGAAGGCAACTAGCAGGGAAGTAGCAAGAAGCAGGTGACAGGCAACAACCAGTGACAACAGCAACCCTCTTTCTGTCTCATATTTTATCCAGGCCCATAGGGTAGCATTCACATCCTTAATCCTGGCATTGCACCGTGAATCCCAGCATCACATCCTTGATCCCAGTATCACACATCCTAGATCCAGCCACCCCCGAAAAGCCCCACCTATGACTACAAGAGTCTTTAAGGGGACGTCTAGATACAAGCCATAAGGATACAGAAATGCAAACACACATGTTATTCCCTTCCCTAATGAAGCTGACACTCTTACTGGGGAAAAATATGTTTAGAGAATAAATGTAGTTACAAAACATTGTGTCAATAAATACAATATTTTAAAGTATAACTAGACTGCCTAATAATTTAGTCTTCATAACTACTACCATTAACTGTATTAAAAATGAATTGCTTTTTTAAATGTAAATAATTTTTATCTGTTCATTTCATATGAAATTCATAAAATGAGTCCACAAATTAAGGATGTAGAATTTCAGAATAACTTACTACTAATTTGATCTCATTGATTTAGTAAAAGTATTAACTATTTATATACTACAGTAGAGCCTATCACAATCCAGGGAGTTTAACAAGGTTGATTTGACATCAGCTCTCAAAGAGTCAGATATGCAGTTCCCTTGGAATCATATCACCTCATCTAAGTGGCAATTTTGAAAGGAATAGACTCTTTAATGAAAAATTTTAACCTTTAAAATAGTTTCAGAGTATGTACAAGTGATACTTCAGTCTCCTAATTTACAGCATAATTAATGGATGTGACTGATAATTTTTGCCTTAGATTCTCTAAAAATTTTTAAAGCTCTACTAAAAATATTCTCTTTTTCCCCTAAACTTTTAAAAAGTAATTAACACTGACTTTATAATTCCACTGTATTTCTAGTCAAGCAGAATTAGTGAGGGTTTTTTTGCACATGGCAAACAGGCCTACTAGGTCTTTAACGCAGTTCAACATAAAAGGTGACACCACAGTAAGATAAGTGAAGTTCCAGTTTGGGTGCCTCCATTTCCCACCCCTGTATCCTGATCCAGTGGCTGCAAAAACAAAAGGAATTGAGTAGGGTGCTTGGTCATGGGGAAAGCCACTGTGGTTGGCCTGGCAGATGGGGAAGGGGAGGGTTTCATTTCTTCACAATCTGAATGCCATCCTCGTCCTCCAACGTATGGTCTTTACCCACTTTCTGAGGATTGTGTTTCACAGAGAGACCCCAGACCAGAGTGTATTTAAATTCTTTGATAAGATTTTTGTGAATCTTCATGCAGAAATCCTCCACAGTGGTCCTAGAGTAAGGCAGCACCACAGGAGATGTGTAATCTGGTAATTGGCCTTTGGGTTTGGTGTAGATTCTCACTAGTTTCAGATAGTCCCAGATCTTCTCCAACAAGTCGTCAAAATTCCAGCGGTGATGGGCAGAGATGGGTACACAGTGTAGCACCTTATAGATGATGTCCAGTTCCTCAATAGAGATCTGGTCGATCTTGTTTAATACATAGATACAAGGGATATACACTCTTTGTTTCCTTCCACCACGTCAATGAGGTCATCTGCTGTGGCATCGCTATGCAAAGTTACATCGGCATTATGAATTTTGTATTCAGCCAGAATGCTCTTCACAGTTTCAGCATCCAGCTCACTGTGAGGGCAAGTGGCTGTGAGATGAATGCCTCCCTTGTCTTTCTTCTTAAAGCCGATGTTAGGAAGTTTGCTATTCAAGCGAATGCCAAAGCCTTCCAGCTCATTTTCAGTTATCTTCTTGTGTCCCAAGGGTTTCAGGACATCCAGAATGATCAGGATCAAATTACATGTATGGGCCACTGCAATGACTTGACAACCTCTACCTTTCCCATCCTTGGCACCTTCAGTGATACCTGGGAGATCTAGGAGCTGGATCTTGGCATCTTTGTATCTGATGACACCAGGCACAGTAGTCAGAGTAGTGAACTCATAGGCTGCCACCTCAGAATATACTCCTGCCAGGTTACTCAGCAGTGTTGACTTCCCCACAGATGGAAAGCCCACAAACCCAATTAGAGCATCACCTGTCTTGGCCACATCAAAACCTTCTCCTGGCCCACCACCACCACCACCTTTTGGTGTAATGAGTTCTCTACGAAGCTTAGCGAGCCGAGCCTTAAGCAGCCCTAGGTGATGTGCCGTGGCCTTGTTCTTTTGAGTCCGTGCCATCTTGGCTTCAATCTCCCCAATATTTGCTAAAGTGCTGCTCATGGTGGCGAGTCCCAGGGTACACAGTAGCCTCCACACTAGCTGTCTCCCCTCACACACCACACTCCGGGCAAGCCACCGCCACCAGGAAGCAGAATTACTTTGGAAAGAGTAGTTTCTTAATTAAATTTCTTTCATTGTAGGCCGTCCATTTACCTGCTGAAACCATGAGAATAGTGCTGGAACGCTGCTATAATGATTTGCGTCTCCTCAGTATGCCCAGTAAAACTCTGAAAGCTGAAGGTTTTTTTAGAAGTAACAAGGTATGTCTTATTTTTTTCATTGCTATTTTCTGTGCTGATAAAAAATGCAGTTAGCTCAGAATGCCCTAATAACTACTTTAGAAGCCTGGCCTGTAGCACTGTCTACCATCTATCTGGAACTGACCTTTGGAATTACCCAATTTAAATTAGCCAAAGTCTCCCAATAATTGCTGTTTCTCGTCGTCTTTAACTTTGTTCATGTGCACTCCACTTGGAGTGTTATTTCACCTCTCCATTTAATTAGAGCCCTGATGAGCCCTGCTTAGTTGGTGAAGCCTTCTTGGGTAGAGGTGGTGATTATGTCTTCTGAATTCTGTTCATCCTTGAACTGCTCCCATAAGAAAGAACTTGATACTCAGAATCAGACTTTTTCATTTTCATTCACTTTAGTCAGCTTAGTCTTTTGTCTCATTTAACCTTTTTAGTGTTGTTTAATTCACCTAATTTCTTCTAATATGCTAGAAAATTTCAAACATATACAGAAATAGAGAGTAGTGCAATGACCTTTTGTTCACCGAGCTTCTATGATTATCAACTCATGTTTCATTTGTATTTGATCACCCACTTCCCCACGGTTATTCGAAAAACTTCCTCTGCATCATATTTCATCTATATGCAAATAATGTGAACATAAATCTCTTAAGGATGAAAACTCTTTAAGAATTTATCAACAGTTACATTATATACCTTAAAAATGTTAAATACCCTAATAACCAATTTCAAATCATTGTTCAAATTTCTTTTTTGTCTTACATAGCTTTTTTCCAATATGATTTGTTAAATCAAGATCCAAATAAAGCCTGTAATAACTTTTCATGTCTATTTTAAGTTATAGATTCTCCTATGTAATTGTGTTTGTTTGTTCTCTTGCTGTTTGTTTTTTTACAAAATCAGATTATCTGGCCATTAATTTTCTCTGCAGTCTAGATTTATGTTTTTTGCATTCCCAAGGTATCTTTATATATGTTTCTCTGTCTGTATTTATCCTAAACTTTGATTTCCTAAAAGGCAGCATGTATACTGAAAATAAGCAGTCCTATAAACAAGGTGTGTGTTTGTTTGTCTGGCTATGTCTACCCACCTACTCTAAGTATAGTTTTGTGGGTATTTACGAAGATACATAAGCTAAATAAATATTTTATTTAATCTCTGAAGTACTGCGGTATCCTTTACAAACTTTCTCATCACAAATTTTATAACATACTATGCACTATCTTGTACAGTATTAATGTGATGACAGTGTTGCATTGTAACTCTTTGACTTACTATTTAGGTGTTTGTTGAAAGTTCTGAGACTTTGGATTACCAGATGGCCTTTACAGACTCTCATTTATGGAAACTCCTGGATCGACATGCAAATACAATCAGGTTATTTGTTTTGCTACCTGAACAATCCCCAGGATCTTATTCCAAAAGGATGGCATACCAGAAAGCAGGAGGTGATTCTGGTAATGCGGAAGATGATTGTGAAAGAGACAAAGGACCTGTGGGGAACCTAAAGTCTGTGGAAGCTATTCTAGAAGAAAGCACGGAAAAACTCAAAAGCTTGTCATTGCAGCAACAGCAGGATGGTGATAATGGGGACAGCAGCAAAAGCACAGAGACAAGTGACTTTGAAAACATCGAATCACCTCTCAATGAGAGAGACTCTTCAGCATCAGTGGACAATAGAGAACTTGAACAGCACATTCAGACTTCTGACCCAGAAAATTTTCAGTCTGAAGAACGGTCAGACTCAGATGTGAATAATGACAGGAGTACAAGTTCAGTGGACAGCGACATTCTTAGCTCCAGTCACAGCAGTGACACTTTGTGCAATGCGGATAATGCTCACATCCCTTTGGCTAATGGACTTGAGTCTCACAGTATCACAAGTAGTAGAAGAACTAAAGCAAATGAAGGGAAAAAAGAGACGTGGGATACAGCAGAAGAAGACTCAGGCACTGATAGTGAATATGATGACAGTGGCAAAAGTAGGGGAGAAATGCAGTACATGTATTTCAAAGCAGAGCCCTATGCTGCAGATGAAGGTTCTGGGGAAGGACATAAATGTATGTACTTCAGAAGGAAACAGCTCCTTCAAACAGCATCCATTTTCTTCTCACTTAATTTAAAATTTTAGTTAAGAATTAGGTACTTAATTCTAAGACTGTTAACTTCATTGACTATAATTTAATTGACTTTTCTTTCATTTTTAATGGCATTACAGTGAACAGTATTCTTAGACCTACTCGTGCATTAGACCATAATTAGGTTGAAACTCTGGTGAAATAAGAAAAAAATAGTAGTCTTCAAACTTAGGAAGGAATTATTATAAACACACTAAGTAAAAGAAATAAGGAATGGTTTAAAAAGTAAATAATATTACCACCCCTAAACGTCCATATGCTTTAGAAAATTAAATACTAGTGCCTAGGAATATTTTTTATTTGCATCTCCTCTCCTTTCTCTCCATTCCCCAAATGCAGACAGCTCCTTTTCCAAGTCCCTGAAAAGTCCATAATTCATTGTGAAAATTAGAAAAAGGAAAAGGCTTTCAATTTTTTTTTGTCTTTGTTACTTTAAGGTAATTTTAGTCAAGGTACAAACTAGAAGTTTTTAACTGCATAAATCTCAAGATGAAGATATCGTTTAGTATGGGCATTTGGCACAGTCAATAATAGAACAACCTACCAACATTATAAGAGACTTTATTAATTTTTTTTTAAAGGAATCTCATTTTTGCAGTGCTGGAGAGCAAACCCAGGGCCTCTGTGTTAGGCCAAGTGCTTACCACTTAGCTAAATGCCCAGCCCTGTATGAGACTTTTAAAAGGTGCTTTTGAAAAGAACTTGAACATCAGACTAAAACTAGCCAAAGACTTAGCAAGACAGCGAGGTTCAAGACCCAGACATTTTCTTCAAGTGTAAAAGGGGACTAGTTGAAAATTTACTTTACATTACTGCTTAACAAGACAGATATTATCTGTTTCAGTTTTAATTTTCAGAATACTTGTAATTTCTCACTTAAAGTTTGTCTGAAATTAAGCACATACTGATATCATCATTTGACAGATAAAAATAGTAAAATTCATAGAGGATGACTGACTTGCCCAAAAGTACATATATAGCTAGTAAATGGTGTGACCAATACTATAATGTAACACATTCCTGCCAGTATGGTGGAATATTCATGACTACCCCAATGGGTGGCTTGTACCACTGCTGATGCAAATAGATCTAATCACTTCTGTCGTTGCTTTTACGAATAGAATTAATAAAAAACCACCCGGTGGCTAAATTACTAATAAAATTAGTAAAAACCCATGTACCGCCAGTGGTTCAAGCCACCCAGCAGCGAGGCATATGAATTGCAGCCCCATTGTGAATGTGTTAAGGCTTCTAATAGAAAGCTATTAGAAGGAGAGACACCTAAGATGTAGCCTTCTGCTTCATGTAATGTGGAAGAGGAGTACGAACAAACACTATTTCAAAAACAAAATAGTGCTATGGTGCATGTTGTCTCAAAATTCTTTTTAAAAAAAAGTGGTAAGCAGGCCCCAGTGACACAAACCTGTAATTCTAGCATTGAGGGCAGGAAAATCTCAAGTTTGAGTCCTGGTTGGGCAACTTATCAAGACCCTGTCTCAAAATAAAAAATGAAAAGGCCTAGGAGTGTAGCTTAGTGGTAACTCACCCCTGAGTTTGATCCTCAGTATCACAAAAAGGGCAGGAAGTAGAAATTATATGATATATTATATGTAAGAGGATATAAATTTGTGTTTTAACTAATTAGGTTGACATAACCTCATCATATGGCGTCACACATATATCTTGCAGAAACTCAAGTGTGAAAATGAGGATTGGTGGGCCAAAGTGGAAACAGAAATGATATTATAATGATGCTTTGAGTTTCTGTAGAGCTTTTACTTCATAGGTTCATTAACTTATTTCATTCCATTCTCTTTAACAGCTGTGTGAAATTGATGGTTAGTTTTCCCTGATGAAGTAACTGGCTCATACAAGTTAAATAGTTTATCTGAGGTCACACAGCTAGCCTAAGAGGTCACAATGATAGGATCAGACTCCAGTATTGCAATTGTAAGACACCACCTCCATGGCTACTACCATTATTACTTTCCTCACATCATAGTAAAGGGGAAACAGCTAGTAGTTCCTCTGCTTTCTCACTGTAGTCAACCCGTGAAAGGCATTGGAAAAATTAAATGTAGCTTCTCTTAGGAAAAGATTGGAAATTTCTCTTAAGTGGTTTGTTTTAAAATAATATGCTGAAAATTTGGATCATCAGTTCAACTTTAGGAAGAATTCAGTGGGGATACTTAGAATTATAGTTTGAAAAATCTCATTTCCATTTTAGGATAGTTAAAGTCTTTAAAAGGAATTTAGATTGCTGGTCATTTCTCTTGGAAATTTATACTAGACCAATTTACTAATGTTTACTGAAATAATAAACATGGTGATAAGGACAAGCCATTTGCTGTAATTTGTGTAGGTTTCCAGCAACCATACAGAAGTCTTATTTGAAAAGAAAACCCTGTAAAATGTCTTTTCATGTTTAGAAACTGGCTTGGAGATAGGGGAGGAGGAATGATAGCTAGCAGCCATGCTTTGGGGGATCTGTAGTAAGACTAATTGATCATAGTTCCTCAGTGATCCAAAAGTGGGTACCAAGGAAATGTGGGTGAAGAGTAATACCACAGGCTCTTCACAGTGAGGAAATGGCCAGATAGACATAGCAGGTAAACAGAGAATTTGATAGCTGATGCGTGTCGCTATGCGCAATATAGGCAGTTCACTCTGGTAATAATTGAACTGTATTTAAAGTGATCTCTTAGCTATCAGTTATGATACAGAAATTGTTTCAGGGAGCAGTTACAGGCCATTCTTTAGAAATCCCTTTTTTTTTTTTTTTGATACCGGAGATTGAACTCGGGTCCTTGCGCTTGCGAGGCAGGCGCAGGAACCACTGAGCTAAATCCCTGGCCCTATTCTTTAGAAATCCTGTCCTGCTAATGATCTCGTTGCATTCTGCAGGCACTTGGGTGTAAACAGCCAAGGGAGTGCTTATAGTCCCTTAGCTCTGAACTGTCTGTACAATTTTCATTACTGCTTCATTTAAGAAATATATTAATAAAAAGTGAAGAAAAAAATAGCCTAAAAATACTTTGAGATTGTGCTGTGAAGAAAATCAATTCTTCAGTTTTAGAGGTAGACAAAAAAAGTAGTATGATGGTCATCTTCAAAACTTTAATTTATAACCATTAAATTAAGCGTAACACTCTTTGCCACGTCTGTGCTAAGCATTTTACATGTATTGACCCAGAAACACACTATGAAGTATAAAAACCATTGTCTCCATTTTACAGTGAAGGAGTTTACTCGAATTCAAAGAAATTAAGTCAGTAACAAGTCTGATACTAGAGGTTAGGAGAGAAACCAAAGTGGCAATGACAGCTTATATTCGAATAATGCTTTAGAATTTGCTGAACTTTGTATAACTGTAGTCTGTGGGACTGGTGTTATGATCCTGTGGGAAAATTGAGGCTCTGAGAGATTGAGTACCCTGCCTGTGGCTATTTGTCAGGTTAAAGTGGCATAACTTAAATCTAGCCATAGGCTTGTGATTTCTAGTCATTCCCTCTTCATTCAGGAAATTTAATACCATGCTATATCACATAGAAGTTTGTTTGCCCAAAGGTAGATTATTAAGATTTAGGGGTATTCTCTAAACCTTAGAAATTGACATTTTAAGCAAATTACAATACATGCACACTCAAAAAGTACATAGTAAACAAAGTTAATTACCCTCATTATATTTTTTCTAATTTGTATTCATATTTTCTGTGAACTTGAAGCTGAACCTGAATTTTATAACCAAGATAATTTAAAAAGTCAGTGAACATTAGTCCATTTGAAAAAATCTAAAAAAAAATAATAACAACCCAAGGGTTTGAATGATCTGAGGATGTAAACTGGGAGAGTGTTAAGCTGTATCTTTTACCTTTGTAGATTTTAGAGAAAAGCAAGACCTACCATTGAGGGAGCATTGGGGCTATGGAAGGATGCAGGTCTGAGGCAGTGTGGCATCTTCTGTTTGGCAGTGCTTTCTTACCAGAAAAAGACACTACTAAATTAAATTTCTGCTAGTGTATGAGAACTAGAGTAAACAGAAGCAGTCTTATGAGTGGCTTACAAAATTAAGACAAAAGGTTGAAATGATAGTAGAAAAAAATATAGTTTATCAAAGGTATCCTGTTTCAATGCCAGAAGAGCTTAAGTTTAAGCACAGGGGAGGTGGGAATTTCTGGCCCATTTAGATACAGTTCTTATTAACAGTCCAACCACATCATAAAATATACATATTAATGTGCTACTCTTGAAATTTTTTTCTAGTAGAAATCCCAGAAGTAGATGATATTACTAACAGTTTTAGGGCACTTGCTATGCATGTAGCTGACACTGTGCTAAAAGCATGTTAAATGCATGAGTTCATTGAATTCACATTGCACCACTATGAGGCAGGTAATATTTAGTCTCCATTTTCCTTTTGAAGAAACGGAAGCCAGTAACTTAGAAGATGTCCCATAGCCATTACGTACACCAGGGAGGCAGGGGTGGAACCCAGCCAGAGCCTGTACATTTACTGTGTAGAACTAGAAATGGATGTGTTTTTTAAAAATGCATGGAAGTTTAGTTTTGAATTCAGCAACATAAATAAGCACTTAAATATCTCAAAACATTCAAAGGTGTCAGGCTATACTGATCATATATATATACTCAGTGTCCATGTTTGTGTCCATTCAGTATTGTATTTTAGCTAAAAGCCTAACCAAAAATGGGTACTTTTTATAGTATAATAAAAAGTATATAGTCTTATTTATACTCGAAGTTTCCTTTACATTTTGTCCTTGTTTTGATTTTTCTGTGCTTAGGGTTGATGGTGCATGTTGATAAAAGAATTACTCTGGCAGCTTTCAAACAACATTTAGAACCTTTTGTTGGAGTTTTATCCTCTCACTTCAAGGTCTTTCGAGTGTATGCCAGCAATCAAGAATTTGAGAGCGTCCGACTGAATGAGACACTTTCATCATTTTCAGATGACAATAAGGTTGATTAAAATTATCTTTGACAAGCTAGATACATTTTAATGTTTTAAATGATAGATTTGAACATCTTGCACTACTTCCATGTAAGGTGAAGTAAATATCCTAAAAGAGTGGTTTCAGTTTGTTTCTTAGTGGTTATTTAGGGTGTTTGTTGTTTTTCTTCATCTGACAGTTATTAAATGTTAACTGTGTACAGTTACTGTCCTAGGTGCTGGGGATTCAGAGGTAAAAGATGTAGCTCTTCTCAAATAGCCTCCAGTCTAGGGAAGTTTGGAAAACAACAAAGAAGTGGGGGAGGATGGGTTGTTTTTCTGCAGGAATAGTACATCTGAAAAATAAATGTTTTTTATTTGTAGATTACAATTAGACTGGGGAGAGCACTTAAAAAAGGAGAATACAGAGTTAAAGTGTACCAGCTGTTAGTCAATGAGCAAGAGGTGAGTCATGCATCTAAGCATTTTAAGCTCACATTTTGTACTTAATGAAAACAACAATGCAGAAGATTTTTTTTTTAAACTGGTTGGGTTTCTTTTTTTTAAGTTTTGCAGTCATACTGTCTGTTACAGCCACCCAATTCAGCCACTGGAAGACAAAAGTAGCCATAGATAATAAGTAAACCAGTGAAAATGGCTGTATCCCAATGAAATGACAGTAAAAAGCAGCAGTGAATTTGGCCCACAAGCTGTGTGTCCTCCCCCTTCTCTAAGTGGGTCTACAGTGCTAGAGTGAAGCAAAAATGTTCTGCTTTTAAGAGGAGATTTGTTTGGGCTTGCCTCCTGGAAATGATCGTATAATAATATTGGTGGATAGCTACTGACCTACAGGTCAATGGGTATTTGTGTCTCTAGAGTCATGTTAGGATTTAACAACTATTGATAGAGTGTTTACCGTGTATCCTAAGTGCCTGCAAAGAAAGACTCATTTAATTCTCTGTTAAGTCCCTGATATATTTACAATTCCCATTCTACAGATGAAGAAACTCTGCAAAGAGAAATTTAATATCTCGGTTAAGGTCATATAACTTGTAAATGGTAGATTAAGAATACAAATAGCCTTTCTTTTTAATCAGTAAAATATTTTAGTTCTGATGTACAAGACTTGTGGGTGATACTCAAAAGAATAGGGCAAAGATCCTATTTTTAGGATGTTTATAACATCTTATTGGAGACTTAGAAAAATTTTTTTAAATGTACACTTTTCCTGAAATGCCCTTATTCATCTAACAAATATTGTATGAAGCACCTATCATATCTTATTTGTGACCCACTACAGTCGTTTTGACTTAAATACTTCTTAGTTTGGAATTTGTGGATACTGTGTCTCTTGAGACAATGTGTTTAAAATTTAATATGTATTTCAGTCCATAAAAGTGGTTCCTTTTACTTTGAAAATAAATTGTGACCGTTTTATTACAAGAAGAGAAGTATGCATGCATAATCTTAACCTTCACAGTGAGTCAGTGAGGAAAATACTGTCCCCAATTTATAGGTATGAAAATTGAGGCACACATTAAGTAAGCTTGCTCAAGACAGCTGAGCTAGTAAGTTATCCAGGAGCTAAGATTTGAAACTAGGAAGTTAGGCTTGTAAACTTGGGCCCTTCATTGTTAAACTATAAAGTACAAATAAAATGTCTTCATAACCCTTAATGTGTAATTCAAGCTCTGATTACTTATGTTTATATTCCTAGCCATGCAAGTTTCTGCTTGATGCTGTGTTTGCTAAAGGAATGACTGTACGGCAATCAAAAGAGGAATTAATTCCTCAACTCAGGGAGCAGTGTGGCTTAGAGCTCAGTATTGACAGGTAAAATTGCAGCATTGTTAGCCGTTTAAAGGTTTGTGTGGTCAGTTGATACAGACTGATATAATTTTACTTTATAGGGAAATTCCTATACTAGTCAGAATTTTAGTACTGCTGATTAATAAGATTAAGCAAGAGTATTGGAACTTTATTTGAATTTCCTGTGGAGGATATTAAATCTGAATTCCTGTGAGCATTTTTTTACATTTTCCTCAAGTGATAACCATTTGACTTCTGTATTTGAACCCTGTCAGGTTAATGTCAATTTTTTAAGTTAGAAATTTAAAATTACAGTAGTTTTAAAAGTGTTGTCATGTTTGTAGGTTTCGTCTAAGGAAAAAAACATGGAAGAATCCTGGCACTGTCTTTTTGGATTATCATATTTATGAAGAAGATATTAATATTTCCAGCAACTGGGAAGTTTTCCTTGAAGTTCTTGATGGTATTATCAATATTTTTGTGGGGATAATATGGGTTAGAAATGCTGTAGAACTAAAAGCCTATAGTGTTTAGTCAAATAATGAATCTAATATACAGTATAGAATTTTTATATCATTAAATATAACGCTACATTATTGTGGACTGATGTATTTCCTAGCACATTCCATCCCTGAGAGATTTATTTTCTTCTAGTGTCCTAATTGTTTAAGTTATTTGCATAGAACATCTAATGCCTTCTACCCTTCTCCTTTCTCTGGGTTCCATTTGCCTTTGTACTATTTCTTTTCTTTATTTTGATATTAATTCCCTCTAACAGGGAAATTATAATTAGAAAGATTTTCTTACTACATTGTGCAGAAAATTCTGCTAATGTTTTCTTAGCCATGCTTTATTATTTTCATTTTTCACTAGGGCTTATTTTGAATTGAGACTGTGATACTGATAGTTTATCTGAGATTTTGAGTGACAACTGTATTAGTTACCTAGGCTGTCATCACAAAGCATCACAAATTGGGTAACTTAAACAACAGAAATGCAGTATCTCCCTGTCCTGGAGGCTGAGATCAAGGGCATTTCCTTCTAAGATCACATAAGGAAGTATCTGTGCCAGTGCCCCTCCCTCTTACTTCCAGAGGTTTAGGGGCCATCTTTGACTTTCCTTGGTTTATAGACCTATCTCTGCCTTCATCTTCACAGGGTTGTCTCCTGGTGGGCTTGCCTATACCCAGATCTCCCCTTTTTAGAAAACCCTAGTCATTTGGGGATTAGGGTCCACCCTGATGCCTCATTTTAACTTGATTACCACTGCAAAGGTCCTATTTTCAAATAAGGTCACATTCTGAATTACTTAGGGATTTGGACGCCATGTCTTTTATGGGGAAAATAATTCAACCCATAGCAATGCCCTAAAAGAGCACTGGTATTTGTCATACCTTCTGGTTTTACTTTCAATGTTGGAACATTTGAGGATTGCATTTTTAGAAGAAGTAATGGGAGGAAAGTTGGCTTTCGAGAAATCACATCAAGGTAAACAATTAGTTCTACATTCTTTTGTAATTACTGTTGCTCAGGAAGATTTAATTGTGGGTTTTATATAAGATTATGATAGTTTCTAGAGAGTTCATTAATATCTCACCTCTTACAAGCTATTTCAGGTCTACTTTGGTTTAAATTTAAATAGGTAAAATTCTAATTAGTTGACGAGTTAACTGAGACAAAGAACTACTAGGCCACCGTCTGCCATGGTGTGTGCCCCAGGTGATGATTCCCTTCTCTGAGTGTCTGGGACCTTAGAGAATAACCACTGTGTCTGAGTAGGATAGGAAGGGATCGTGAAGGATGTAGAAGAGAGGGATTAAATATGATGTACAAGAAGAGATGGATTAACCAGAAAATGGTACAGTTATTGGAGAGTGGGTACCAGCATCAGTATCATTTCAGTATATACATGAGCATCAAAGTCATTGAAAAGAAATGAGTCACGTAGTTAAATCCAAAAACATTTATTCAGCTGTAATTTGCCAGGCAGTGCTAATCTCTGGTGCTACAAAAATGAATGAGCACCAGAGATTACCTACCACAGGCACCTAGTCTACAGAACTGCACACCTGACATTCTAAGATGATGCTAAGGGACCGATCAGTAGAGGATGACACTGGAAGATAGGCAAGCAATAGTTTGGTTGAATTTTGAAGAATCACTAAAATTGGGAGTAAATGCAAAGAGAAGGATAAATGATAGCTTGAGTAAAAGAAGAGGATCAAGTGAAGATGACATTGTGATTTTAGATTGGGGAAGTAGCCACAAGAGACACAGGTTGACCATGTAGAGAAGAGCATAAATGGTCAAGCAGTATCCCAAGAGGGTGAGGGAAGGAGTGGAATTAGGCTGAAGTTGGCTTGCAAAGAAACAGTTATCTACTGAGACTGGAGGAAAGAGTAAATACAGAGTCCACAAAAAAAAAATGTATTCACACTTCTGGAAAAGAAAAGCTTGTATAAATATTTTAATACTAAATTTATTGAGACATCATGAGATTAATACAAGTTACCTTTGGCCTCTACATTACAAGAGGTGCTCAAAGTGGTGGCCATTAGCTTCCAGACATTTATTAGTGTGCTGCTTGGGTAACCTTGGTCATTGAGATTGCTGCACATGCATTTTCAGTTTCTTCTCTAAGGGCCGGCAGTGCAGTGGGTTTTCTGTGATATACAACATCGTGTAGGGTCCCCCATATGAAGGTAACACCATCTGTTGAAAAAATACACTATTTTTCTTTTCCTGAAGTAGTATGTATACATTTTTTTAGGCAGACTCCGTATTTCATTCTTAAAATTCTCAGAATAATTCGGGTTTTTTGTGCCCAGTTTTAAAGAGTAACACTTGAAGAAAATCTTTGTGTTTAGCCAGGAACTACTGAATCATGAAGCTTTGGAGAAAATGGAATGATGGATGTTATCTTACATATTCTTAGGGGTGGAGAAGATGAAGTCCATGTCACAGCTTGCTGTTTTATCACGACGGTGGAGGCCCTCAGAGATGAAGTTGGATCCCTTCCAGGAGGTTGTATTGGAGAGCAGTAGTGTTGATGAGTTGCGAGAGAAGGTGAGTTGATTTTAAACCAAATGAGCTACTTCCATTTTTCTTGTGTTATATAAGAGAGAGCCTGGAAGTGAGTACCAAGTGCTGCTGCTACTGGCAGCCTTTCTCCATCTCTGTACACCTTCTGCCAGTCTCTGAACATCATTTAGGGCTCCTGATGCCTTGGGAATTACTTTGTCTCCTCCTTATCCAGAATTGGACCTTTACTTCATGTTACTTGGACCAACTGTGTTCTGAACAGTTAGGATTAGTTACAAGTTAGTACATTGCTATATTTCTTAAAAAACCAAATAAAGTAGAATTGAATAGCTAATCCAGGTGAGTTTCTGTTTTGCACGTTAACAAGGGAACTTTAAGGATCTCTAGGGAAAGGGTGAATTGTTCCATTTGTGGTACTAGTGCAATAGGCACTTACAGAAAGATTTATTTCCATCCTCATACCACACACAAAAATAAATTACAAGCATGTTAAAATGATATAAGAAACAAATAATAAATGCACTGGATAGAAATATTTAAAAATATTAAATATTGAAAATATGTTCATAATCATGGAGAAAATATTTGTAAGCATAATACCAGAATCCAAAAAAAAGATATACTACATAAAAGCTTAAATCATCTGCACAGCCAAAAGGGAAAAAAAGTATTGTAAAGAAACCTGTAGGTAAAGCAACCTAGATAAAACATGATTTGTGTCATTTATAAGAAGTTACTACCTGAATAAAAGGATGAATAACCTAATTTTTATAAAAGGCAAAGAACATGAATAGATGAACAGACAGTTCATAGAAGAAATGCTAATTAAAAGAACATTTTTAGCTGGGCATGGTGGCACACACCTGTAATCCCAGCACTTGGGAGGCTAAGATAGGAGGATTGCCACAAGTTCAAGACCAGCCTGGGCTACATAGTGAGTTCAAGGCCAGACTGGACTACATAGTGAGACCCTGTCTCAAAAAAACAAAACAAAAAAAGAACATTTTTTCTTACTGTTGGTGAAGATTTACAAAATGAAAAAATACCCACAGTGGTCACCTTTGATGAGTGTTTAAAGTACTGTAGTATTTTTCAGGGTTCACTTTGGCATTGTTAGCATTTCACATTTGTAATTTCATGTCTAGGAAATATGATCTATGAAGTTATTGTTTTTCTGTATAAGCTATATAAAATCATGTGAAGATATCTTATAAATATAATTTTGTATATTTTAGAAATATGGGAATGTGTTTATATATAGGGAAAGATCTGGAAGGAATATATTAATTTGATGTGTTGGAAGCTTGATATTTGCATAGTGACCAGAGGAGAGAATTTTACTTTCTGCTTTTTGTTTTTATTTTTTGCCACACATATTTTTGGGGGAATAAAAAGCAAGCTATTTCTGCTTGCAGGATAAAAGGAAAATAACTTTCCTAAACCATTTTACTCTTTATTACTTTTCAATTTATATAAGAACTTTTTCTTTTACAGCTTAGTGAAATCAGTGGGGTTCCTTTGGAAGATATTGAATTTGCCAAGGTAAAGACCTGAGAATGTTTGCATTTGCATTTGCATATTAATATACAATGAGCATGACTAATGGCATGATATTTTTCCTTCATCCTTTTATTCTTAGGGTAGAGGAACTTTTCCCTGTGATATTTCTGTGCTTGATATTCATCAGGATTTGGACTGGAATCCTAAAGTTTCTACCCTGAATGTCTGGCCTCTTTATATCTGTGATGATGGTGCAGTCATATTTTATAGGTAACATTCCAATATTTTTGTTGCTTCGAGTGATAAAACATTTTCAGTGTGCATAAGTACTTTACCATTGCTTTGATATAGAGCAGCACTAACCAGTAGAAATACAATGAGAGCCACATACTCTTATTTGAAGCTTTCATTACCCACTTTAAAAACAGTAAAAAGAAAGAGGCAGTATTTTCATAAAATACTTTTAATCTAATACAGCCAATATTATCATTATCATTCAAACAATATTATCATTAAAACATCACCAATATGAAAAATCATTTATGGGACAGTTTCTTTTTATTGTACTAAATCTTAGAGATACTGTATGTTGCACTTTCAGCACATCTTAGTGTGGACCAGACACTGAGAGGTAGTCCAGTGGCTACCTTAGTGGATAATCCAGACATAGAGAGGTAATAGTCTTTGGAGCCTGGAAAGTGTGGGTTCAAATCTAGCTTTGCTATTTACCTAATTCTGCTCATCTGTAAAATGGTGACAGTGTTAGCTTCATTGCAGGGTTTTATGAAACTTAGAGCTATTGTCTAGTGCCTGTGAGAAATGTTTAATAATGATAGTTGTGGGCCGGGGATTTAGCTTAGTGGTTTCGCCACCTGCTGCGCAAGCGCAAGGACCCATGTTCAATCCCCGGTATCAAAAAAAAAAAAACAAAAAACCAATAATGATAGTTGTTATTACTTTTAATAATAACCGCAGGGTCCTGAGTTCAATCCTCAGTACTGCCAAAAAAAATAAATAAATAACAATAATAACATGGAAATTATTCTTTGCCATTTTGAGAAGTAAGTTATGTGTGAATAGTGTTAACACATTAGCTATCTAGGATACCCTGGTATCTTAGATTATATATAACATCAGCAGTGACGATCAGATTTTATTTAGCCGAGGGTCATCATAGTATTCAAGTATAAATAGCAGCAGTTGGCTGAGTGGTCTAATATGTAATTCATATTTTAAATAAAGGGATAAAACAGAAGAAGTAATGGAGTTGACAGATGAGCAAAGAAATGAACTGATGAAAAAAGAAAGCAGTCGACTCCAGAAGACTGGACATCGTGTAACATACTCACCTCGTAAGGAGAAAGCACTAAAAATATATCTGGATGGAGCTCCAAATAAAGATCTGACACAAGACTGACTCTGCTAGTGTAGCATTTCCCTGGGGTATTTTGGTTTTAATAGATGGTTCACTACTACTTTGTAGTGCCATTATGGCCGGACATGGTTGGGGTAACCGGTGACACCAGCACTGATTGGACCGCCCTTCACCAATCAGAAGCTCAGTGCCCAGTGGGCCACTGTTGTGACTTGGAATCATGTTGTGCACTATAGTCAAATGTACTGTAAGTGAAAAAGGGATGTGCAAAAAAAAATAAAAATACAAAAACAAAAAGCAAAACCTGCTACCAGAAAAGGGGGAAGGGGAATGACTAAGCTTCCTTTATTGCGGACAAATGTGCACATAACCGCTAGTAAAACTAGCCTCAAACAGGATGCTCATAGCTTAATAATAAAAGCTGTGCAAAGGCCATGAATGAATGAATTTTCTGTTTTATTTCATTGATACACACATTACCTCATTGACAATTCAGAAGTAAATGCAGCATATATTGACTCTTGGAAAGCAGCAAAAGTAGGAGCTGAAGAAGGAAATTCTTAGAACCAGCCGTAACTCGGAAAAAAATTGTAAAGTTGCATTTTTATTTTGTTTGATTTTTTGCAAAGGATTAAGAGTATAATCCTGGAACATCGAAACATTTCCCTTAGACCACTTCCAGCAGGTGGCAGCTCAGATCATCGCAGATTTGTAATTATAACTGATTGTACTTAAGTTATGGATGTAGAGAATATGTTTCACTCGTTAATTCAACATGTAAATAAAATCATCCTATTGAGTTATAGCTGCAGTTCAACTATTTCCCATGGTTATTCTTTTCGCATATCTTTATGTACATTTGGGTATATTGAGAAGTTTAGCAAACTGTTTAACTGTATTCTCAGTGAGGTTCCTTAGTGCTGGGTCACATAGGATTGTATTTGCCCTTGATAATGAGGGTTTTTTCAGTGGCTGCATTTTTTTTCTCTATGTACATTTGTTTTTAAAAATTTACTTCAAGTTGGAATCTTCTAGAATGTCTTACATCCCATTTTAATTTTTAGAGTCAGTTTGTAGTTACATGTAGTTTAACTTTGAGGAAATGTCTTAACATCATTTTGAATAAACTTGCTAGTGAGGTCAGGCCATGGTACAGATTGATGCAGTCAACATGATTTCAGTGCAGAGTCTTAGAATCAGCAAGTTTTTGCTTTGCTAAATATAACTATAATGAACACAATTCTACACAACTTTTGAAATACCATCTAATTTATAAAAATAAATAAAAGGGTTTTGGTAAAACTTTTATCATGCCAGATGCTGTTTACAACAATGAACATGCCAATAAAACATTTGTTCATTCTGTTGTGTTATTTTAGTCTTTAAACTTTTGTGGATGGAGAATCTGGGTTAAGAATAGATTTGTCATTTTAAATATAACACTTTGTAACATGTATTGAATAATTAACTCATTTTTCAAGTTATATTTACAGTAAAGTTCTCAGAGAGATGAAAAATGTTGATATCTAACTTTGGGGATCCTGCCAATGTTTCACTATCATATTTTTACCCTATTTTTCCTTTTAAGAAAGATATTATTAAAAAATAGTGTTAGCAGATGTTGGCTGTACAATTTGAATATAATCAGTGAGAATTCCATAATGTCTTAAAAGTCTCTCATCCACAAGGGAAAAAATATTTTCTATGGTATTTTTCTTGCTAATTTTTATTCCATGTAAACTGTACTGTGTTCAGGTAAACTTGAAGTACTTTTCTGAGTTTGTGTTAGTGCGCTTAGGATGATGTTCTTGGAAGAAAATGTAAAGCATTTGTGATGAGGTATCTTTAGGGTCACTTGGATTTTCTGATGTAAGAAGACAGCAAATCAATTCCGACATGGGCCCAATGACTAGGAACACGGGGCTTAATAGAGTTTCTGCTTTCAAGGAACAGCTTCCTGGCAAGCGGAAGAGTCAGGCAGACAAAGTGGGCTTTGGGTGGGGCTTCACTTGGTATTCTCTAAGAGTCAGTGGTTAAATTCTCCTTCTGCTCCTTGGTCTGTGCCTTTTGCTCTGGTCTTGTTACTTTGTGTTTTACTGCTGCTTTTGAATTGCAGGCATATTGCAAATACCAAGAGTAGAAAAGATACTTCATTACGTAAGTGAAAATTTAAAAAACTTCTTGCTTTTCAGTGCCTGGTAGAATGAATGAAAACACAATATTACACTTTTGTGGGAGATGACAAGTTCTTCAAAGTGAATTTGTTGGGGTAGAAAGAGTAGCGTACCTGAGGTTTCCTCCCCGGGCCTTAGAGAGTAAGGGAGCATCTATAACCGCTGAGTGGCTCAGGGGCCATGGAGCCTGATGATCACCAGCTCCTACGGCCGAGGCAGGCCACACAGTGCTGTGACCCTGCTCCCCACAGGTCAGACAGAGGCTTTGGGAACCTTTTATGTGGGGCAAAGCAGTTCACATCAGCCGTGCACACCTGTAAGGACCAAGACCCTGCATTGCCGAGGGAGGCGCTGAGGCAAGAGGTGCATCCTGGCCACAGAGAGCAAAGCTGTGGTCTCAGGATCATGCCCTGTTCAGCCAGTCAGTACAAAAACTCACTAAAGGCCCACTTCTCAAACTAAAGAAGTGTGTTGATCTCTTACAATGGAAATCACTTCTGAGAACATAGGGAGAACCTATGCCCCAGTTAGAAAAAACCAAAACAATCAAAAGAGCCACTGGCTCCCAGCCACACTGTCAGTGGTATTGTGGTTCACCTGAGGCTGCGAGGGCAGGAGAGCCACTGCTGCACTGGGCTGAGCATCGCCGAGTGGTGGTGGTGGTGTTGGTGCTGAATCTGGAAGTGACCTGTGAATGTATGGAATACAGTAAAATCTGTTCTGGTTCATTTGCTTGTATTTCCCTCCAGTTGGGTGTTGTAGTTCTCCTTCTGGACTTTGTCCCTTTGTTGAGCATCAAGGCTCTAACAACTCTTGCGCTTGTGACTTGCAAATTGTAGTCTAGAGTGCAGTACAAGGAGATACTTTGAATCAGTGAGTTTCTTGTTTGCTAAATAAAACTGTTCCATCCAAACAATTCTGTGTAATCTTTGAAAAACAATATTTCGGCCACTTGACAGTCAAAATCCTTATAAGGCTCTGAATCCTGAAATCAAATGCAAAATTGCATGATTTTCTAGAGGGCCAGTAGATGGTTTTTATCAGATGTTCAAAGGAGTTCCTGGTCCAAGGAACTTGGAGCTCCTGGAGTTCCTGGATATATTCCTGGATATTCCAGGAGTTCCTGGTCCTATACGCTCCTTTAGTATAGTTCACGAGAGGAAGAGGGAGGCCATGATTATTTGGGCACACTAGAGTTAATTTTCACAACTCAGCTTTCAGAAGCAAGATAACTGGACAAACACCAGAATGCATTGAAGCATACATGACCACTTAGAAAAACATGCACCTAGTAGTAGGGACCAAGCTAGGAAGCCAAAAAGGCATCAAGAATGCTCTGCCTCTTCCCCATGACAGCACTGCCTCTTTCCACCCTCAGCTGCACAAGAGGAGTTGGCTTTGATTGGTTAGAACCTAAGAATTCACCACGTCCAAATTACCGGTGGACCCTATAGCATAGCTTTAAAGGTGCAGGCCAAGCACCACCTTCCTTCTGCTTTCTGTGACCCCAACTTCCCCGCTCCCCAACATACAGAGGGGACCACTGTTTACAGCCTCTAATATAATGTTTAAGTTGCCTGTTTAGAAGAGTATCAACTTGTGGAGATACAGCAATGGCTGCTTTTCCAATAACTGCCAACTGTGTTCCATCTAATGTAGCTTCCCACTGGCAAGTGAGTGCTCATCAAGCCCTCAGTGCAATCCTGTAACTTTCAAGTCACTGTTCATTATTAAGACAGTCATCATTCAGAGCTCCCTCTGTCCCATACAGTACCCACTAGCTGTGCTGTCCCTGCTGTGAGTGGGCAGGAGGGCACTGTGGTCCCACCTGCTCTTCCTGCACCACTATACTGATGGCGCATGATCCTTTCATCTGGTCATTATTCTTACAGGCTTGATGGTAGATGCCCTACAGGTTTTGTCCTCAAGGACTCAACTCTAGACAGCATTGGTGGTCCCTCATGAAATGACTACTCTTTGTAACCTCCTGCAATAGACCTTCCCTGGCACATGCACCACTATCCCATGCTGCACTGGTTGGCCAATAATTTCATCTCTTTTCCTGTCCTAGCTCTGGGGATGTGGATGCTGTCAGAATCCATCTTGTTTGCCCCTTGAAAGCTACCGAAGACAAAGAATTGGTCCTTTCCCCTACAGCTGTACTTGGCAGCCATTCTGGCTGATGCTTCATCCCTTCTTGTCAAGATGGGTGCAAGTCTACATGACTTGGCTTCCCCTGTTAGCTGTCAGCAGCTCCTATACAAAGTTTCTGTTTCCCTTAAAGTTCCCCTCATAGTTTTTTGGCTAAGGGAGTAAGTTTAGTTTTTTCTCCTTTACAGGAAGTCTGTGGGGGGAGGGGGGCAGTAGTCTGTCCCCTGAACACTGCACCCTTCCAAAAGCACATTTCATCTCCCTCCAGGCTTCTTTATAATGGGGCTATTGTAGTGCCACGAACACGGGTGGCAGCACCAACCAGTTGTGTGCAGGTGCCTCGCTCCTCAGATGTTGACCCTCTGGGTGTAGAAACCCATCCTGCCCTGCATCCCTCCTCCCAGCTGGCTGTGTACAAAGAGCAGAGAACCTGGCCAAAGGGGCTTTGGCGAGTGTCCCGGTGGCCAGCTCCTGTGTCAGGAATGCTTTGGGCCTCCTAACAGCCTTTGGGCTTCCTCAGTTATAATGATGTTTTACCTTAAAAGGTGTCTGGAGAAGGTGAGACCAGAATTGGTTTCCTCTCAATCCCAAGGATTGAGACTCTGTCTCAGCCTTCTGTGGTAAGCAGAACAACAGTAGCCTAAAGATGCCAACAGCCTACACTCTGGATCCTGTGGATATCTACCTTACATGGCAAATGCCATGTAGACTGCAGATGTGATGCAGGTAACAGACCTTGGCATGGGAAGATTATTCTGCATCATCCAGGTGGGCTCAGCCTAATCCTATGAGTCCTTAAAAGTGGGAAACTTTCACTGCAGAGAACCAGAGCCATGGCACTCAAAAGAAGATGGACCTGTTGCTGGCCTGAAGAAGGGGCCATGAGCCCAAGAATGTGAGCTACCCAGAGAGACTAGAAGAGGCAAGGAAATAGATGCCCTCTGAGCCTCCTGATCCCGGGACCTCAGATAGCTGCCCACAGACAAATGCACATCCTACAGCTGTAATCCCAGGCAGGGAAAGAGCTTGGGGTGGAGGACAGGGGCTCTTTTCTTGTCACTTTCCCTTGTCAGAGGAAAAATCCTTCCTAAAAGCCTTTTGGCAGCTTTGCCCTTCCATTTTCTCACACAGAAGTGAATCCTGTGGCCATCGGTAGCCAAACTGCCAGTGTCTGCCATGATTTCCTTGGGAGGAAATCAATCTAGGAGAATGACAAAGATTCAAGAACCACACTCCACTCAACCCTTGCACACTTCATTGAATTGTGAGTAGGCACCACATCTATACTACATGTGCATTTTAGCTAAATAGGTTGCGAAGCTGATTGTGTTCTTGTATTTCAGTGGCTACAGTAATAAAGTGGCATAGGGTCACTGCCAGCATATAACCTCCGGAAGACAGCAACCTAAGTGTATCTCATTTACCACTCTCTCTGGCACCTAATATAGGGCCTGGCACATGCAGGTGCTTAATACGTTTTTTTGTTGGATGAAATAATTTTCAGTGTCTTCTCCAAACACACATTTTCAAGCTTTCCTTTCCTTCCAACCACTGCAAATTACATGATTTCCCTACACAACACCCATCCCTCTTGCTGGTCTCCCTCTGCCTATAGCCCAGAATGCCTGTCCTGCTTCATCTGGTATCCTGATAAAACTGCTATCATCTCCAAAAGCCAATTCCCTTGCCAGCTCTCCAAACCATGTGCTGCACTGGGTCTCCAACACGCCGATCCCGGGTTGCCTCTTTCTGTTGCTTGGTTTAGCTGAGGCCTTCAGGGTAAGGACTCTACCCAGGCCAACGTGGCACCCCATTGCTCATCACAGCACCTGCTTCTGAGCAGGCTCTCAGTACACACTGCTGAGTGACACAGCATCTGAGAGGCTGCAGGGTGGTTCCAGTGGGTTTGGGCACTAAATGGAGAACACCTCCATATTTGATCTCAGAATAATCAGGATATCCTGGGTATACTGAGCTAGCTACTGTTTTGGTCAGACTTCTAGCTCTGTCAATCTTTTCTGCCTGCACTTCTTCATCTGTTCAATGAAAATATACATGGAATTCAGTGAAGACGAAATGAGTTCGTGTAGGGAGGTGGAATGTTCAATCTGGTGCCAGCTGACCTCAGCCCACAGAGGCTTCATTCTTACAGTCCTTGAAGATCCTATTGTGTTAGGAAGTGCCCCTGAAAAGCCCACACGTTAGAGGCTTGGTCCCCAGCATGGTGGGGGTGGGAGGAGGTGGTGGACCCTAGGTCACTGGGGCCAGGCCCTGAGAAGGGACTGTGGGGCTCCAGTCTCTTCCTCTCTCTTGCTTTCCAGCCATGAGGTGAGTGATTTGGCTCCTGCACACACCCCACCATGATGAGCCGCTCCCATGCAGATCCAAAGCAGCAGCAGCATGGACTGAAACCTCAAAGATTGTTAGCCAAAATAAACTGTTTCTCTTTGCAAGTTACTTTCTCTGGTATTTTGTTACAGGCCCAGAAATGCATTTGACTGTTACAGAGGCTTTTAAGGAAAGACACATCTATATTCCACTTGTTCTTCCAAGAGATAGTGGAGTATTTACACCCTTAAGACTAACTCCTATCCAAAAAAACCCTAAGATTTCTAAAATATTTTGATGCTACAAGAGGCCTGCTTCAGATGTCTGGGAAACATGCTTCTATGGAAGATGTCTTTTTTGTTTTGTTTTGTTTTTGTAATATAGATCATTTCTATTTTTTTTCTCGCTGAAAGTGTTTTATATTTACTGAAAGTCAGAAGAAAAAAAGTCCAAGAATTACAGAAGAGTAGTCAAAGTGATTTATGCTTGATTTCTAAATGCAACATATGTGTTTATACATAATTTAAAAACCAAAGAAAGCATGCTTATACAACCATGTGCAACTTTAAAGTTTAATAACTCTGGACGAATACATGATGGGAACAGTTCTTGGCACCTGAAAATATCATTTGCAGAATGACATCCAGTTTCATGTTCTCAGTTTGGATATTACAACCATATTTCATAGAGCCTGGCTTGGATTGATTTTCTCCATGTGCTTGAAAATGGTCTTCAGTTGCTTCTAAGTGGTTTTGCAAATCTCATTACTAATCTGGGCCGTGCAATTATCTAAGTATGTCTCCTGCAGGTTAACTTGGATTCTATGCTCTAATCATGGACCTTCAAAGTTACTACTGCATACCTCAAGGGGAGACAGTGTCCGTACCACTGGTCTCCACTAGAATGACGGCAACCCCACACTGCTACTTCCAGGCACAAATATTATTATTATCTCTCCTTTGGGGGGTTCTGTTGGTGACACTGAAATTGGTGTGGGTTAACTTGGAGTGACGCTGGGGAAAACTCAGTCTGCCCTTCACTTGCCATGTGGCTTGGCAAGTAGCTCGTGGTCTCTGAGCCTCCACACACTCCCGTCCCCAGGCTGAGAGTGACTCAATGGTGGGTATGAAAAATCTGTCCTGGCATGAGGTAGGAACTGAACAAAACAGCTGAGTGAATGAGCGCATGTAAAGCGGATCGAGCACCAGATGCCTGTCTCCAGGGAAAGAACGGCACAAATCACTCGCTGCCTTTTTGTCAGGTTGATGTTTGCAAAGCAGCCCCCCACCTCCACATTTCCCCAAACCCACCCTAGGCAGACTCTACCTCATTTTCCTCCCCCACTTCAAACAATTCCCAAATCCATATAGACCAAAACACAATGTCTGTCCACCTGCAGGGGCAAAGGGGCCAATGAAAGATTCAGGGAGCTGGGTTCTACCCTCTCTCTGCCATGCCCCACCTTACCCAGAACACTGACGCCTGGAGTGGGGTGGGGGCAACTGGACAAACACACAGCACCTCATTGTGTCAAGCCAAAGGGAAACTTACTGGAAAGGGGACATGGGGAAAGCCTGGCCAGCCCACATCTGGGACACACCTGGGAAATAAATTACCTATTTCTACTGCACGTCTACCCATGGCCCAGGCCTGGATCTAGATCTCCTCTCCCCCTAGAAGCTCGGTGGCAGTGGGCTCCCCAAGCACCCTCTCTTGGGTCAGGCTCCGCTCCAGGTCCTCCAGCTCCTGGCGCACCTCCTCCATGAAGCCACCGTCTTCATCCTCATTGAGGGCCTCCCTGGGCAACAGGCTCTCCCCGTTGGGGTCGCGGCTGCCGTCGAAAGCTGGCTTGCACACGTACACCAGGCTCTGGCTGTGGGAAGATGCAGCTATGGCTTGGCCAAAGTTCGCTCCATGGGGCCACAGCTAGACTCTAGGACTAGGCTGCTGACTTCGGGGCTTCTGGCCTCACCTGCACACCACCACCTCCTCCCATAGTTCCTGTCAACATCTCATCTCAGACAAGGTGGCCCAAGAACGGTCAAATGAAAGAATGTCCTGTTTCTAGACTGACTCGTGGCTCAGTAGCTCAGGGGTGGGTCCTGAGGATTTTGGATCTGGGTGTTCCAGACCATACTGTACCTTCTGAGCCCCCTGTCGACCTGGGCCTCCAGGCGAGAGTCAGCCTGACAGAGAGGTGCAGTCACAGTCTAACCCCCACACCTGCTGCACAAGGGGGAGCCCAGGGAGGAGGAAGGGACTCCTGTCTGTCCATCTAGCTGTTCTGGAAAGCTCTGCTAGGACAGGAAGGTGTGTGGAGATGGAGGCCATGCCCGAGGCCTTTTCTGGCAGCCTCTGACGCGCTGACCCCCTCCACCGTGGAGGCCGGCTCCTGACTGCTCTCCTGCCTCCGCCAGCGGCTCCTCTCCCTCTCCATCTCCATCTCCATGATGTGCCCGAGTGCCTCCTCAGCCTTCTGCTCTTCTCCCTCCATGGGTCATCCACTTGGGAAGCTGCAATCTCCAGAGCCCCAAATCTGCACCCGTTAAGCCCATGACACAGGCCTGGCACCTCCAGGACCCTCCCCTGGATGGCCCAAGGCCACGTCCCGGCAAACCAACCCCCTAAACTGAGTCCACAGCTCTGCAGGCTCCTGCCCTGCCCTCCCCCCCTGCAGGGAGCGGAGGCGCCTTACCTGTGGGGCTGGCAGAGGAGGCCACTGGCACATGGACACCGGTCCAAAGCCCCGTCAGGCTCCAGCTCCCAGGTGATGAGGTCCAGCAGCCGGCTGGAAGGGTCATGGCAGAGCTCACCCTCCACGGGCAGCGGAGTACACACGGGGAACAGCAGGCCTGGAACCAGCCAAGAGTCACCACAGAGGGGCAGCAACAGGGGGGCACTCCCCCAAGCCCCCAAGTGAGGTGACGGTCGAGGAAGTGGAATAAGGGGAAAGGAGAACGGGGGTTTGAGCTCAGGAGGGGACAACGGGGGAGGCCTGGCGCAGTCAGGGAGTCTGTCTGGAGGAGGAGAGCTGGGTTTGGAGAGCCAAAAATCCTGGCGAGATTACAAGCGCAACCAAGGCATTCAAGACCAGGGCACGGCACTGACAAAAGCCTAGGGCCAGGTAGGCGCCATGGGAAAGGCTGCGCTGAAGAGGGAGGGACGGGAGAGAACGGGAGGTGGGTGGCTTCGGAAGAGGGAGATGACAGAAGCTGCTGCCAGCCCCAGAGCAGCACTACCAGCAAGGGCCTGAAAGACAATCACCCAGGCTGCAGGCACAGGGAGGAGCCTGGGAGGTGGGGGGGGAGCTGGGAGAGGGCAGGGAGCTTGGGGGGACACACTTCCGGGAGCAGAGTGGGTGTGGGCAGACCTCACCTAGGGTAGGCGGTGAGGACCGAGCGTGGAGCAGGAGGGGCGGGGCGATGGGCAGAAAGAAGGGCGGGGCCAATGAGGTGAGGGGACAGGGAGGGGCTGCTGGAATCCCCCGGGCTCAAGCCGGGACTCAACTCGGCCAGGTAGCAAAGGGAAAAACAAAACACCACCGTCTCCCCGCTCCAGGCCACCTCCAGGCCACCTAGCGGGGCCGGACACACACTGCGAGCATTGAGCGTTGGGGAGTCTGAGCAGGTGTGGATGGATGTCCTGCTGCAGCCCCAGCAGGCCCAGCAGGGCTTTCCTTGGTTCCCCTCCACCCACCTCTCTGGAAGGCGCAGCACAGCCCAGGCTGGCAATCCCTCTGGTTGTCACAGATGGTCCCGTTGCCACCTCTGGTGGCCTTTTTGGTGCAGTGACCCCAGACACACAGCTGGTCTCCACAGCACTCACTGTTCCGGGTGCAGAGCTGCAGAGGTGGGAGGAAACACGAGGGCGTGGCTCACGGGCCTGGGAGCCCGGGAGGAGGTGTGGTCAGGGTGGGGGTGAGGGCCCAGGGAAAGTCAGGTGGGTTGAGTTGACTGCACTGTGCAGACGTGAGAGGTCAAAACACTGGAAAATGCCACCTGGCCAGGCGGGTGTTGGTCTTTTGACAAAGCGCAAGATTTTGCAAAGGACGGTTGGGTGTCTCTGGGGCTGAGCTCCTCATGAGTCCCCTAGTCAGGGAGGAGGGCTCAAGGCGCATCTGGGCAGGAAGCAGCGCCACTCCAGGAACCTGGCAGGTCAGTCCCCACTGGGAAAGCCCAGGATGGGAAGGCAGTGAGTTCTGGGAGCTGCGGCCACACAGGGCATAGTGGTGGCCGGGGGACAATGTGGGTCCCCATAGCTGTGCCGATGTAGGGTGGGCTGAGAGGTACAACAGCAGCTGCCTCGCCATGCAAGAGGCCCCTTTATTCTTGAAACTTATTATCAGGCCGTGTTGTCATAATAAGGAAAAACGACCCGAAGTGTGAGAGCCCATGACTTTGTCCCAAATGTCTGCTGTGGGGAGGGAGAAGAGGTCCTCTGCCCTCTTGCTTCTCAGGGAAACCCTACAGGCAAAGCTCCAGCCTCTTTCTGCCTTCTCCTTCTGCCTCTTACTGAGCAGGCAGACTGGGAGAAAGATCTGGGGGTGGGCTGCAGGCCCGGAAGGAGAAGGGAGCTGCCTGGGGGCTGCAGATGTGCCGCTTTGTATCTCCCAGATAGGATCCCATGGGAAGGGACAGGCCGGGGCCTCCTCCTCTCCCCTCTGCCCTCCCTTCTCTGCCATCCATGCGGCAGACGTGCCCAGAGATCGTGGGGTGGGGCAGAGGGGGCAGCAAGTCTGCAGCAGGCTGTGAATCCGTCTGGGAGGACTTCCTGCTCACTCCATCGCTGCAGGGCTCTTCCAGGCGGCTCAGCTGAGAAGTCTCCCCCACAGCCCCATGAGTCTGGTGCTGAAGCCCAGGAGACCCCTGGGCATCCTCACCGCCTGCTGGTCCCGACACGGCTGGCAGGTGTACTGGAAGCTGGCGAACTGGCAGTATTTGGAGAGGCCGCAGTCCTCGTCGATGATGCACTCCTAGGGGAGGGAGGAGGGGCAGCTCCGTCAGTGAAATGCAAGGCGGCAGGCCCACAGTGCCCTGGAAGGGGAAGCCGTGCCTGTAAGGGTCTGAGAACTCGGCCACTCCTGAGCCCAGGCCACTGGCTGCTCTTGGCCACTGCCCTCACCAGCTCCCTGGAGCCTGGACGATCCCACACCCGAGCCACACAGTCACTGCCTGTGTGCAATCTCCCCCCACACCCAGCGCAGGGACTGGAGACTCGGGGCTGGTCTTGCACTCGGAGCAGATGGGTTTAATAAGCGCTAATGAGTTCCAGGCTCCTCATGATGCACAGGGAGAGCTGGAAGCGAGGCCTGGCGGGGCCTCCTGCCCAGAGCAGAGGCTGCACCACTGGCCATCTGTCCTCAAGGCTGTAGCTGTGCCTGGGGGAGCCCTTCGTGGTGTACCAGGGCTTTGACAGAGAGGCAAAGGCAGCTGCCAGCTTCGAGCCAGCCCAGGGACCTTCTCCCCACAGCTGCTGGATCCACTCAGTGGAGGAGGGAAGGCACCTATCTGCCTGGGCCTGAATCAGAGCTCCTCTTAGGCTCAGGTCTGGGAACTGGCCAGAAAAGGAGGGCAGGACAACAAGAGCAACCACACATGGATCCTGGGCTTGACATCCTTGCTCTCATATGGACCTTTCCCAGCGGGTGGCAGCCTCCCCTCCGTTGCCAGCTGGAAGATGGAGGCTCAGAGAGGACAAGGGGATAGAATACAGCTAGCTGGAGTAGAGGGACACTTTCCAGCAGCAGCCCTTGAGTAGAGGGAACTCGGGGCTCCAGATGCACAGCCAGAGGTGAGGGAAGCTCACCAGAGCTCGCCCGGCCAAGAGACCTATCAGTGCCACTGGACACCCCCTCCACACAGCTCCCCAAAGGACACTGTGCATCTGGGCCTGCACAAGTCACTGTCATTCACCAGGCTCTGGGCTCACCAGGGGCTTCTTCCGGTGGACTCTCAGATTAACAAGGAGCAATTTAACTCTTACCGTGATTTCTCTAACAAATGCCAAAAGAAATCACATTGCCTGACACCCTAGAAATGACCTAGAATTACCCATCTGTGCCACCCCCACAGAGTAGCATTCATTTGAGCCCAGCAGCTTCTGCCAGTTCCCTCCCTGCAGCACTATCTGCTCTTGAGATCAACACCACAAGGTGCTGGAGGGGCAGCCACCAGGAATCTCCCTCCCAGGTCGAGTGGCTGATTACTCCCGTTACTTTCTCAGCAATCCTAAAATGTGAGGAATCACTACTACTGTTTTTACAGATGAGAAAAAGGGCTCTGAGGGTTAAGAGGTACAGCCAGGGTCTGGACTCTTGGGTCTGCTAGAGCCAGGATCCCATAATGGCAAGAGAAGCCACAGCCACATCCTCCTGCATACTTTAAATCCTCTGTAGATTACTTACAACACCTCATACGTACATACACTTTAGTATAAAGCAGTTGTTTGTTTTGTTTTTTTTTTTGGTACTGGGGATTGAACTCAGGTCCTTGCGCTTTCGAGGCAGGCGGCAGAACCACTGAGCTAAATCCCCGGCCCAATAAAGCAGTTTTTTAAAAAAACTTTCAAACTGAAGTTGGTTGAATATGGCTATGAAACTAGTGAGTATAGAGCTCCAAGTGGAAATCTCAAGACACTTGTCTCGGCCCACTACACCTTCCCATATACAGACTCAGCCCTGGCAGCTAACCCAGAAGGTTCCTGACATTCCTTCCAAAGAGAACAGAGTAGGAGGGATGACATTTGGGAGGGCGGAAAGACCAACAGGCACTGAATCTTTTCTCTGAATCCCAGTGCATTTTGAGGCTCTCGGTGGGACACAAAATTGACTATGAGGCGGTCCCTGCTCTTAAGGGATTCAGAATTCAACTGGGAGTAGAAAGGCCAAAACGGCCACCTGGGAGAAAAGGAGACAAGGGTACAAATAATTATGATTACAAAAATGTTTTGCCTCAAGACACAGAAAAAGATATTCAATTTCACTAGTAGTCAAGAAAATGCCGCTTTAAAGAGCAGAACGTCACTTTTTCACTCAGAACAGGAAAAATGTAGAAGGCTGATCTTCATAGTTCTGCAGAATTATGCCACTCCCTAAAATGCCCACATCCACCCCGGGAGCCTGTGGCTCTGTTACATGAAAGGGGAAGGATGGAATTAGGTTGATACTCAGCTGACGTGGAGATAAGAAGATTATCCTGGGTTATCCAGGGTGCCTTGTGTAATCATCAGGGCTTTAAAAATGGAACGGGGAGACAGGAGTCAGGGTTGGAATGACTTCCTGTGAGATGTCACAAAGGCTCCACTGGTTATCGCTGGGTTTGCAGATAAAAGAGGATGAGGTCCAAGGAACAGATTCTCCCCTAAGCCTCCCAAATGGCCTGCAGCCCTGTCCACACTGTAATTTTAGCCCAGGGAGACCTGAGTGAGACTTCTGACTTCTAGAAACGTAGGATGATAAATCTTAAATTGTCAGGGTTGTGGCAATTTGCTCCTGCACCAGTAGGAAACTAAGAGCCAATGTGGGTAGAGGTCTGAGGAAATGGGCATTGCCAGGTGCCTTGGAGGTAATTTAAATTGGACTAGATTTTTTTTGCAGGCAGTTAACCCTCTCATTACAGGAAGACCATGGATCAAAAGCTTAATGCATATGTCCTTCAACACAGTAATTTTCCTTCCGGGTGACCATCCTTAGAAACACTTGTCCTAAGTGCAGATATCTAAACATGAGGATGTTTAAGGCCTGTTATATTATTTGGAATCCAAAAATAACAAAAATACCCAATGAGAAGGAACTGATTAATACACAGTCACTGTGTGAAGAAATGTCTCATTAAAAAGAGTGAAATGGGGCCAGAGACTTAGCTCAGTGGTATCGCCACCTGCTGCACAAGCACAAGGACCAAAGTTCAATCCCTGGTACAATAATAATAATAATAATAATAAAATAAAAAGAATGAAATGGTTCTTTGCATAGTGATTTCCATAATCCAACAGTAAATAAAGCAAACCTGTGTTAGAATTGTAATCTTACTTTTTTAAAAAAATTCTTTTATTGGTACATTTTAGGTATAAATAACGTTTACATTTATCATTGGGTACTTGAACCTGTACATGATGTATCTTGGTTCTTATTTTTTCCCCATTACCTGTGCACCCTTCACCCCCTCCACCCTTCCCTATTTACATAGATTTCATCCTTCCCTATTTACATAGATTTCATTTCCATTTTTTTCTTTTCTCATAATTTTTCCTTTCTCTTCTTCCCTTTCCCCTTCCCCTCCCACCACCCCTACATCTTTGGACCTTTTTCTATTTCAAATTATCAGTTATTCATTTTAATCATTTTAATCCTTATTTACACTTTCAGTTTCTCACACTAGAGAAACTATTCGGTATTTACACGTGTGTCCTATTTATTTCACTTAAGAGTATGACCTCAATGTGCATCCATTTAGCTATAAATGACTCTAGTTTCTCATTCTTTATGGCTGAGTAGTACTCCATTTTATAAAAAAACCACATCTTCTTTATCCAGTTTCCAGTTGATGGGCACTTGGGCTGCTTCCAAGCTTTAGCTATGTAATCTCACTTTTTAAAAGCAGAATAATACCACACATGTGACTGTGTCCGGACACGCAACGGACACACGATGGACATGTGCCCAATGGACCACTGTGTCACATGGCAAACCAGCTACCAAGTGCTGTCGCAAGCAATAACTGGGAACCAAAGTGAGGAACGCTCCATTAACTGGGCTTGCCATTCCCCAGAAGGCCTTGTAGATTTGGAGTTTTCACTACACATTTCCTCTTCCAGATCTTTCTTTAAAAGGATATGAGCTAGGACCATTCCTCACCCATCCCCGCGAGAGACTCCGCTGTTCACAATTCTCCATCCAGAAAAGTCCATGTCCATCACCAGGAACCACTTCCTCTCCCCACAGACTCCTGTGTGTGACAGTGTTTCCTGCCAAGCCACAGTGAAGCAATTCCATCTTTTCAAAGAATGGAAAAACTGGGGATCACAGAAGCTTGCCAAAGACCTCCGAAAAACCCAAGTACACTAAGCTTTCCTTTGCTGACAGGTCTTGGCTACCTCCAAGACCTCCAGCAGGTTAATTCCACATAACGTTCCCCTGAGAAAGCAGCGTCTGTCATGATATAGCTCTGTAGCTTGCCTGCCGTGGCTGTGCATCGTCACTCCCAGCAGACCCTAGAAATCCTTTGGAAGAACTGTGGTCACATTAGAAACCTTGGAACTCACAGATGCACAAACTTGGAACACTGGTTTTACCACTTAAGAGCTCTGTGACCTTGGGGTGCAGATTTTACCCCTGTTAAGAATCAAAGAGGACAGCGGGGGGGGGGGGGAGCTATGGTGGGGAGTAAATGCGGGGTGCCTGGTGGCCATGGCAACAGAGAGCTAGGCATGCGCTCCCTCAAAACTCCAAAGCCTGATTCCTCACACACCCTGGCCAGTGGCCAGCTTGTCAGCAGGAAGGCAGGCCTAAAGCAGCAGGGGCTTGATGCTCCCAACAACTCTGCACCTCTGTCCCTGTCCACACTGGGGACTGACATCCAAAGGTGTCAGGTAGTGGGCAGTAGCCTGTACACCTATGAAGAAAGTCCTGGGCAGAGTGGTCTCTCAGCAGAGGAAGCCAGGCTTTCCCCATGGTCAGCTTGTTCACACTGGGTGTCTCCTGAGGACCCCTTGGCAGTAGTGACAGGTTCACCATTCCTGGTGTCACTACTCTAAGGAAGAACTCAGGTCCTCCAACCTCAGCAGAAATGAACAGGTGGAGGGGAGGGGGTGTGGGTTGGTGGCCCCTAGGCATGGGCAGGCCCAGAAATGAGGTAGCCAGATTTTTACTGTTTTCAATAATTCTAACTTCTGTTACCTGTGCTCCAGGGTTCTGTCCACATTGGGGCCAATCTACTAAGGGCTCTCAGGACCCAACTGGGCCCAGGCTGGCTGAGCAGCGAGACCTGAGGCACGTGACTCTCAGTAGCTTGCCCATCTGAAACCATGGGGGTTCTAGGTTTGGATCCCTGACTTTTGAGGGGTGAGTATCTTACGAGAACCCTCTGTCTTAGGCCCTAGGACTGCAAGGGGGACTCTATAAGCCACATAGTCTACACTGAAGACCACTGTATAGTCTGCATCTAGATGTTCCCCTAAAGCCTCATGCAGTCATAGTGGGGCTTTTTCAGAGGTGGCTGGAATTAGAGTGTGGGATGCTGGGACTGATTCATGGTGCAATGCTAGGATCAAGGGCACTAGGATTAAGGGTGTGAGTTTGACCCACCTAAGTAGCCTGGATGAGATATAAGCGACAGAAAGGGCTGTGGTCATCCCTTGTTGACCCTTCTGCCCACCACGAACTGTTTCTCCTCCGCGATGCCTGTCTGCCGTGCCACCCTGCCTTGCAGCCAGCCGATGATGGACTGAAATCTCTAAAAACTGTGAGCTAAATAAGCCTTTCCTCCTTTAACTCTGGGGGTTGGGTATTTTGTCTCAACAACGAGAAAAGTAACTAAGACAACCACCAAGGGCAGAGCACAGGCCTCACTGGGGCTGCCCAGGAGGAGAGATGAAATGCCATGCCGAGCCCCGCACCTGGGCTTCAGGGACCAAATCAGCCATCTATCCCATCCCAACACAAGCACTGGCACAGCAGAGCCAGGAGTGACCACCAAGTGGCACAAATTACCTCTAATCCTCTCGGCAGGGTTATTACCCCCACCTCACAGATGTGGAAAATGAGGAGTCAGGCGAAGGATTTGCCCAGAGTCACCCACCTTGTCAGAGATGACACCGGGCACCCTAAAGACCAGCTCTTCCCTCTCCTCTTGAGGAGGCAGATCGTCCTTTTGTTCCCTCCAGGCCAAACAGTCTCCCCTTGCTCAGGTGCAGCTTAGCAGGGCCTGCCTGCACCACACATCCCCAGACACAGGCCAAGGCCACATCCCCTAGGCATCTAGGCCTAAACGTCACTATGGCTGGATGACAAAAGCCACACAGGGGTTTCAGGGCTCCACTGCAGTCACTGGCACTCCTTGTCTGGCCCTGCTCCTCCCTCCCACCCTGAGTGCCAGCACGGAAGCTAGTCATCGGGACTAGAGCCATTCTGAGCATGGGTTCTCTGCTGTCACAAGAAGGGAGCTCTACTTAGAAAGCCCAGAAGCCTGCAGGGAAGTGGCCTGGAAACATGGCATAAAATCTGGGAGGGGTGCTCGCCTGGAAACTGCCCTGGGCTTCAACAGAATCCTGAAATACTGCAACTGCCCGGGGTTTCACCGCTACCCTGAAATAATGGCAAATGGCAGAGTTGTTCTGCTGCTTTGACTTTGTAGTTCAGAGTTGAGCAGGGGAGAGAGAGAGGCTCCCAAGAAGCAGGAGCCAAAAGCTGGGGGGGTGAGGGGCCAACAGCCAGATCCCTGCAAGCGTCCCAGGGCCTGCGAGGTCGGTGTGGTCAGCCCCAGCTTGCAGATGAGCAAACGGCCTCGGAGCCCAGGGTCACCATCGCTAAAGGGAAAGCTGAGGTTTAAACGCAAATCCATGAGACCCCAAGTGCTTACTTTCCACTGCATTGTGTTGCCTCCAAAGGCCCTGCTATGGACTCAAGTCCCCCAAAATTCATATGTTGAAGTCCTAACCCTAGTACGTCAGCATGTGGCCTTCTCTGGAGACAGGGTCACTGCAGATGCACTTAGTGAAGAGGTCTCTACAGCGCTGTCCTCATAAAAGGGGGAAATTTGGACACAGATATGTACAGAGGGAAGGGGCGGTAAAGAGACTGCAGAGAAGATGCCAAGCACAATCTGCCCTCACGACCTCTAGAAGGAAATGAAGCTGCTGACCCCTTAATTTTGGACTTCTAGCCTCTAGAACTGTGACAGGATACTCTTTTGTCAAGTGGCCAGTGTGCCATACTTGGTCATGGTGGCTCTAGCACACTCACCACGCCCCCTCCCTCCACACGAGCCAGGCACCCACATCTCCCTTCCGGATCTTCTGGCCCCAAGCACAGCTGACAGCTGACAGAGGGGAACCCAGCAGGAAGACACGAGCACAACCTGAAGGATGCTGGGACCAGAACAGGGCTCCCTGGCAGAGATCACAGTCAACCAGGGAGCCCTCAGCTTCGGCACCCCAGCCCTGCACACACTCAGGCTACTCAGGGACTGGCTGGATGCACTGTTGGGAGTCAGCCATTCCTTGGCCCCTGCAGTCATGCTGGGCCATAAATGCTCCCAGGATGAGAAGCCTGCCTGTTGGGTGGAGTGATCAGTTCCTGATTCTCCCAGGACTAGGGGCATGCTGGGAGGGGGGCTTGCAGTGCCACATCACAAGTTTGGACACCTCTGTCCTTCACTGTCCCCCACGTGTCCTCCCGCAGGCAGTGTTGCTGCACTTGCTGCACTGCTGGGCCACTCAAGCCTGGTGTGCTGGACCTGGGGCTGCATAGGGGTGAGACTCGGGCTCTGGGGCCCATGCCTGGGTTCAAATACAGGTGGACTTGGGCTGGGGATGTAGCTCAGTGGTTTCAGCGCCTACCTTGAAAGCTTAAGGTCCTGAGTTTGATCCCTGGTACCAAAAAACCAAAACCAAACAAACAAAAAACCAAAAACAGGTGAACTTGTAAAGCTGGGTGCTCCTGGACAAATTACTGAGCTTCTCTGTCCCTTGGTTTCCTTATCTGTAAAATGGGGACCTAGGAGGTTTCTGGACATATTGAAAGATATGTGCACGGTGCCCCCAAGAACCTAACATCTAGAGTGCATCTGCACCTCCAGGGCTGATCTGGGCAGGAAGAGGGTGGAGGATGGCCCCAGGGAGGACTCAGCAACCTGCAGAGTTTCAGTTCAGGCAATGATGGCATCCTCTTAATGAATAATTTTCCTAAAACATCAGGCTTGCGGGGGGTTCTCCCCTCATCACAGCACAGCCTCCTGTTTCTCCAGAGCCCTCTGTTACAGGGTGAAAAAAAGAGAGATGGGCCCAGGACTGGCCAACTGACCAAGGAGGGCAAGCAAAGGGGCAAAGGGACAAAGGGCATGAAAATATCAACACAACTCAGTTCTGGAGACCAGGCCCTATTCGGTCACCTACAGCTCAACTTCACACCATCTTATCTTCCAAAGTGAGCAAGAGGACCCCTATTGTACAGACAAGGAAACTGAAGCAAGGAGATAAAGTGGCTTTCAAAGTCATGGGTAAGTGGCAGGGCTGCACTTGAACCTGACCTAGGGCTGTATGGAGATAAGGGCAGACTCTGGGGTCACAGTGTGAGACAGGAGGGGGCTCTGGGGCTGAGGAAGGGGCTGCCTGCCAAACCCGCTGCGGGAGGTCAGGGTCCACCAGGCCAGCCCTGGTGCCAGGGGACTGAAGGACTAGGAAGGGAACTCTGAGGGGAAGCAGGAGGTGCTTCCCCTTTATTCTAGGGATTTTCTAGTCAGACTTTCCCCCTTTCTGGGAGTCCTTTTCTGATCTACAGGCAAGGCCAGCCACAGGAGCCTGTAAAGCGCTCACATGTCTCAAACACAGCCAGGCACCTCCAGTCTTTCCTGGAGCCAACTCAGGGCTGTGGCAACCTCACCAAAGGTCTGGCAGAGACAGCTCCGTGGAAAAATCTGGGCTGGAGCACACGCTGATGCCAGCTATTATTACCCTGAAATGCCAGCGTCTGCAAAAGCCTGGGTCACCTGAGGATACTCCTGACAATTCTTTCTTCCCTGGGTCCCCCAGCCCCAGCTGGGCCCTGCAGCTGAGGGGCAGAGTGCACCCTGCTCCCAGACACTCTGTGCCAGAAGTTCTCTCCCTCCACCTACACTGCCCTTGTTCCCCAGTATAACACAGCCCCAGACCCAGGGCTCCTGTCTATCAGCCTGGGGAGACCTTCATACCCCTGGTCAGAGAGAGGGTCCACAGAACAGTCTGCTGCCTCCTCCGGAGACCTCGTCCTGCTGCCAGGCCACACAGCACCAGCCCCACGCTCCTTCCAGAACATTCTTTGTGCCTGAGTGCTCTGCACACTTCCTATGGAGAACTGACATCCAGACTTCATTCCAAAGGAAATTTCTTGCGCCCCAGTCTAATTGGCCATGTGCTTGTTACATCGCCTGGTTGGAGCAGTGCAGAGAGCTCTCCCTGCCAGCTCCCTCAGTGCTTTTCCAGTCTTTGGTTTGCACAGTCACAGCTCCCATTTCAAAAGCACAAGATGGGGAAACCACAGGCCTGCTCAGCTATGGCTGTTTCTCTTTTTGTTGTTGTTGTTTTTTTGGTACCGGAGATCGAACTCAAGTCCTTGCGCTTGCGCAGCAGGCGGTAAAACCACTGAGCTAAATCCCTGGCTCAATTACGGCTGTTTCTCTTGGGACCCTCGGCCATGGGTGCTGCAGGCTCCTGGCTGCATGTGCCATGGAGCCTCCTGTACAGCACAGGACCCAAGCCCAGTTGGGCCTCAAGGCTCACAGTGACACAGGAGCAATGCTTCCAGGAGTGGGCAGAGAGCACATTCTCTCCAGGTTCCCAGGAACTGGATGGGGGCCTGGTCCCTGGAGAAAGTGCTGGGTGCTAGAGAGAAACAAGTCTGCTTTATCCTTTTCCCCTACACCCTCCGGCGGGGTCTCTGGCGGTCCGGGGTTCTCCCAGGCTCAGACATAAGCATGGGGTTTCCTCACAGGAGCAGGAGAGCTTTGCTCCCCCCACAGATTGCCCCCCGCCACCTCATTCTCACTCAGCACAGCATGGCAGCAAAGAGGCTCCTCTCTAGCCACCAGCCTCCCTGTCTCCCCCAGGCTCCTCACCGCGGCCCAGTTATTGCCCTAAAACACAAATCTGATTATGCGCATCTCTGATCATAATTGTTCTGAAAGCTGTGCCATGAGGGGCCCTCGAAAGGCTGAGGATTGGACTGATTCAATCAGGGCAAAATTGGAGGAGACAGCTCGCCTTCTAGGCCCTGGGAGCAGTCTGCCTGCATCTCCAACACTAGCATAATAAAATAATGTGATAAGGAAGGAACAACGAAAAAAACAGTGATCAAGAAGAGGTGGGCCCAGAGTTCTGTCACTGGAAAGCTGTCCACCCTGACTGTGCCTGGCACCTCCTGGAACCCATGAAGTGTCCTTCAACATTTCCAATCCCCCTTGGCGTTAATTTTCACTTACCCAGCAACCTCCAGACAACCAACCTTGTTTCCTCAGGATCTTGACATTAGATAGAGGACATTCTGGATGGGCGCTGAATATTCCTATGCCTTGAAAGACTTGCTCCTCACCTCTGCTGTTTGGTTACATATTAGTGAGCTCTGAATTTAGTTAACAAAAAGGCTAAGAATGCCCAGTCTCTGGGTCTTTAGGGCTCAAGAATCCTGGACTGGGGACTGGAGATTTAGCTCAGTGGTGCTGCTGCCTGCCTTGAAACCGCAACGTCCCCAGTTCAATCCCCAGTACCAAAAAAAAAAAAAAAAAAAAGAATCCTGAACTGTAGCAAATTCACCATGGCTGTGAGTGCTTATAAGCCTTCATCCTAAGGATGTCCTTCTACCATCTCCATCCCCTCTAATCTGGAGTCCAAACTCTGTGTGGCCTACAGAGTTTTGTAGGGTCAGCTCCCAATTTGCTATCCGGCCTGATTTTCTGACCTCATTAAGTCAGATTTCAGCCCATGCTTCTTGAATCCCTTCTCCGCTGGTTCATCTTCGAGAAGCAGCACAAATGACTCCTCTGCCTTGAACCCTTCCCTGGCTCCCCACTGGGAAGCCGACTGGCCCTCAAGGTAAACCCCAGGACAAGTGGGGTGAGGAGAACAATGAGTGGGCTCAAGAGTGTTTGTAAGACTGGCCAAAACTCACACGAGGAAAGCCAAGATCCAGGTTGGGAGGGTTGGCAGTGACTCCAAGTGACTTTGCTCTCTGGGGTTGACCCATCCAGCAGTAGTCGATGTAACCCATGGCCGGTTGGTCACTGGTGTCTCAAGGCAACCCAAGGACAGGACATTCCTCAACCCCCAAAGCCCTGGGCCTTCACTGGAACCACCAGCCTCTTCTTCACCTAAAGCACTTAGAGCCTCTTTGGGTCCTGCGATGGTTTCTAGTAACAGGAGCCAAGAGGGGACAGGAAGAAGAGCACACACATCATGCCAGCTGTTCCATCCCATCCCATCCCATCCCATCCTGTTCCATCCCATTCTATCCCATCCCAGGAGGACAATAGGGCTCCAGGGCTCACATGACTCACTGCTAATGAACTGCATGTGGAGGAAGTTACCCTGCATGACTTCCGAGGCCAGGCCATGAGGCTCTCCAGCTTCTGCCTGGCTCTCTTCCTCATTAGATGTCTGCCCCCTGAACCAAGCCACCATGTTGTAAAGAAGTCCAGGCTCTGTGGAGAGGTGGCAGCACTGGCAATGATCCTAGACAGCAGCAGCAGAAGTCCACATGAAGAGAGTCATTAGGAGAGTCCACCCTTAGCTGAGAATCAGCCCCGAGGCTCCCAGACATAGGACCAGAAGTCAGCTGCAGCACCCATCCAGCTTCCTGATCTGCAGAATCCTGGAGCATAGCAGGATTCTGTTGTACACCACCAAGTTCGTGCTGATGAGTAACAGGAACACAGCGTGTCTCACTTCGCCCTCTGCTTGCCCAGCTCCTGCTTGGGGCTCTGAGGGTGGGGTTCGGGCTCAGCATGTCCTGCCACTGCCTGTGGGCAGGGTGGCTCCCCTGCAGGAAGGCAGGCTACTTAGAAGCAGCCAGAACAAGACCTTGGCCGGTTTTGTGCCCCAGCAATCTCAGGCAGTCTCTCAAAGTGTGGAGTCCGCCCTTGTACTCCTCTGCTTGGTCACTTTATGGCTTGGCGACTGACTCCATCAACTTTTTACCTCCTTGCCCTTTCTGGCTGCTCTCCAAGTCAAACAGGTTAAAATGCTACTTTCCTTGGCTGGGCCACTCCCAGCCCCATGCAGGGGCCAGGTGGGGCTTGAGTTCCTGTGAACCCTGTGAGTTCCATAAAGTCCCTGGTCCTGGTGATGGCTGCGTCATGGGAACAGCTGCTGGAGGTGCTCCCGTGACCCTGCTTGGTCTCTGAGACAGACACCCCTCAACCAAGCCAGGCCTTGACCTTCTCAAGGCCAAAAGTCCACGGTGAGGATCTCTATCCTTTTTCTCTGAGCAGTCACATCTCAGCAGCCACATGTGAGGAATGAGGTGGGCCCTCCAAGGTGGTCATGTCTGCAGAGTCACAGCACTCCCCGACCAGTGTCTTAGGGATGTGAAGCCCTCCCAGAAGGGGGTACAGGAGGAGTCACGTCCAGGAAATTGTGCCCAGCCTTCCTGGGGGGATGACAGAGCTTCCAGGGAAGAAGGGTCAGTACGTGGCATCACACTAGGCCTTCTAGGAGTCAGCTCCAGAAGTCCCAGCAGGAACGTGACCTGCGAATCTCCGTGTGAGGGCTGTACGTGCTTGACCACGGCCTCTCATCCACACTCAAGCCTCTCAGGCTGGCTCTCCATCACCTTCTGTCCCGACGCAGGGCAGAAAACAGCAGCTGGCTCACATCTGTACCCTTCATCTCCCCAGTCTGCGGGCTCAGCCACTCTGCGCAGCACTCACACCCAAAATCTGTTACCTAGTGCTGCATCTGCCCAGACAAACACCGGAGGCTCAGCCCTGGGAGGCAGCAGAGCCACTGTCACGGCAGTGGTGTCCTGGGCCGGCACATTCTCATGGGCGAGGGGAGGCCATGGGTGAGGGGAGGCCAGGCCCAGTGCTCAGGGCCCAGGGCAGAATGAGGCTCCAGTCAGGGCCTCCTGGGAAGGCTAAAGCTGAGTGTCTGCCTGCTCCGAACACTCCACAGGCAGGTCCTCCTGAGGTCAACCTTCCTTTAAACACAGTGTTCAGCGATATTCACATTACTGACCTGCACTGGCTAAGCCTGGAGTTGGCCACATGGTTGAGCAAGTCTTTCGTCTGCTCAGGGGAGGGCTAATGGGGGATGACGGTATCTGCTCATGCCATTTGGCAGTTACACAGTGCCAGCTGGGTCCCAAGCAGCCCCTCAGTCTCGCTGCGGTTGCCTTCCCAACTCTGCACCATGGCAATGGGTAGCATTTTTCCATAGTCACTCAGTTGGTTTCCTGTTTACTCTTTTTATATGAGTCAGGGAGTGACAATGCCTAACCCAAGCCCTTAAAACTGCTTTTCCCTTGCCTTGGGAAGAAAGTAATAAATCTTCAGTGTCCAGTTTCCCAGAGCCTTTTCCTTTCCAGGCATGCCCAGCCTGCAGCACGCTTGCTCTCTCTGTCTCTCTAACTCTTAGGTAACAAGAAAAACATATATTAAAAAGAAAGTTTCACTACTTATGTACATTAACTATATTATATATTTAGCATGTGGCTGTGAGGATTAATCTTGTCTCCTTAACTGGCTTCAGAGACGCCTACAACTTCAGTAAAGCCCACTTCCGGATATCTGGTTGGGTCATGGGGGTGTGTCCTTGGGGACCAAATCTGGTTCCTGCCCCCTTCCTCTCTGGCTCTTTTTTCCCTTTTGCTCTGCTTCCTGGCTGCCATGAGGTGAGCAGCTTTCCTCCACCATGATGTTCCTGCCTTGGAGCCAGTCAACTGCAGACTGGAACCTCTGAAACTCTGAGTCAAAATATACCTTTTCTCCTATAATTGTGTGTGTCAGGTATTTCGTCCCAGCAGTGGAAAGGTGACTACTACAGTGCCCAAGGCAATTCCTCTTCACTCAGTGTGGCCCAGGCAAGCCAAAATGTTGGACACCCACGGCCTAGATTCAATCCCTAGACAAAGGGGCTCAAGAGGACCAAGGGGAAAATGAAGACCAGATCACCTTTTCCATCTTCCTCATCCATGCAAAAGGTTCAGAGTTAGCGTTCTCCACAGGCCAGAGAGAAGAACAAGATTCTAGTGCTGTGTCAGGTGATCCCTCCTAACATATCAGTAATCCCCCTTAATGTCACAGCTGCGTCCTCCAGCTGGGCAACTGTGGAAGGAGCCGGAGGGAGGCAGGAAAGGCTGCTGACCTGCCGCGGGAGGCCTCACCTTCTCAGAGGTTCAAAGATGGAGAAGAACTAGTGCCCAGGCCAGTGTCCATGGGCTAAGTTGGGCAAAGGCCAGCAGACTCAGGCTCAGCTTCACTTGTGCAAGGCCACACCCAGTAGCTTTGGTTTTTCCATTGCCTCCAGAGTCATGTCTCTCCTGAGGACATCTCTGGGGATCTCCTTCCCATGGACAACATGCATCCTGCAGCAGGAAGACCAAGTCAGAGGCCAGAGACCAGGTCCGTGCTGTCTCAGGCAGAGCAGCTCCCCACACCAGCCCATGCTTTGCAGAGGGTGAGAACAAGGAGAGAGAACTCATACTCTCCGAGCACCTACTGTGTGCTAGGCACTGGGGAACCATGTCTTCTGTCCCAACTACTATTCTCTCTGTCTCTTGTCCCCACTTTCTCGTCTGAGAGGCCTGGATTTATGAGACTATGAAAAATTCGGACCATTTTTCTTGTGGCTGTATTTCCATATCGTATCACTGAAATGTGTCTTCAGACAGGGACAAATGCCACCCACTTCAAGTGCTGCTTGGTGGCAGCTGAGAATGTTCCTCTGCAGCTGAAGCAAGTCTGATCCTTATCTATGGCAAGAACAGAGGAGAAGGAAGGAGAGATCCCAGTTTCCTGGACACTCTCCTCTGATGTCTCCTCCCAGGATCCCAAGGGGCTGCACTGTCCCTGGAAGGGGGCAGCCTCTCTATGCACTGCCTTGGGTTGTCTTGTGTGATTCTGATTTTCCATTTTGCACATGAAAGGAGGTGATGTTCAGTGACACTTGGACACATGACACAAGCTGTGATCAGGTGGTAGAAGGATTGCAACAACTCTACAAAACCACCCAAAATTATGGCTGCACACTCCCATGATTTTTTCTATCAGAAATCTATCTCTTCAGGGCCGGGGATTTAGCTCAGTGGTTCCGCCACCTGGCTAGCAAGCACAAGGTCCGGAGTTCGATCCCCAGTACCAAAAAACAAACAAACAAAAAAGAAATCTATCTCTTCATTGAAAGCAGCCAAAATTCATATCTGGGTTCAGAGTCTAGTTCTAGCATTTAACCATTTACCATGACTTTGGATATTTAACTTCTAAATCCAGTGTCCTCACCTCACAAAATATCTACATTCAGTGTTGAACGGATTAGAAAATAAAACATGTAAAAACACCTGGAGCAGAGCCCAACACGGTGGAAATTCAGGAACACAGATGACTGAATGCAGGCAAGGCAGCAATCATTCGAGCTGGTCTTGTCTCACGCAAGTAAAACTCATTTACATGCTTGCAGTTTGTTATTGGATCTTACTTTGGAGGATTTTTACTTATGCTTGTATTTCCTCAATTACTCATGATCATACAGCTTTCTATTACATGTGTTCATTCAACTACTGGTGCCTACTCTATGCCAAGCAAGACCTAGGGAGACATGGGATAGACGAAGTCCCAGCCTTTCTGGAGTTCACAGTATTCTAGAAAATTCATTTGTTATTTTATGAACTTCCTGTCTCTCCCCTGGGACCTGACAAAACCTGCTCCCCATTACTGTTCACCAGCTTCCATAGCACGAGGCAGCCCATCTTCCCTGCTACTGATCCTCTGTGTTGTGACAATACAGGAGCATCATGACCCTGCTTCTTGAATTGAGACTACAGATCCATAGTCCATTAAAACCTGAGGTTCCACCTCTGATTGTTGCATAATCTGGAGACAAATTATATGCCACCCATGTCTGTTTTCTCATATGTAAAATGGGAAGTTTGGTCCAGAACAGGGGTAGGAAACAGGCTTTAAGTACCAGCCTTTTCCACCTGACATCAGTGGTTGCTTACAGTGCTGTGCTGCCTCTAGGGCTGAGGCTCTATCTGGGCTCATAAGGAAATAACTCTGCAATTGATTAGCAATGTCTGCCACAGGCTGGAGATGGAGGATGGTAGTGTAGGTGCCACATGTGTTCATTCCTGGCCTAGGAGATCTTGACAGACCCTGTGAATTCTGCCATTTGTAATTCCATGACACTGTGAAATACCTTTTTGTCTTTGGTGAGGCCTGTCCTCACATATAAGAGCTTTTCAATCTTTTTGGTCTGGTACTTTGGCCACTGTCACATTTCAGAAACTTTCTCAGTTACTGTGCTCAAAGCAACAGCAACCTGACAATAAAATAAACATCTTTTTTTTATTATTATTCTCGTATTTCAGCAAGCTATGCTTCTTAGCCCAAGAGGCCCAGGAAATTACGTCAGAAAGAAAGTATGCTTCTTCAGTTTCTCTTAGATACCAGACACTTCCCATGCACTGCCTCCTTCTAGAACACCCTCTCAGACTGCACAGCATCCCCATCAGAGAGCAGGCCAGTACTGAGAGGGGAGGGAACTGCCCAGGGAGCAGGGATCCTGACCTGTGGCAGCACAAACTCCAGATTCCCTGTACTGTGCTCTTCTGAAATGCCCCATATATCTTGTTCTCTCTCTTCTAGGAGATGGAAGTGAAAAATGAGGCCAACAGTAGGGTCTAGACAGAACCATGAGATGTGAGCAAACATTAGGATGGCTCGCTCTCCATTCATCACTGTCCCTTCAGTCTGCTAGGATGTGACCAGGGTAGAGGTTTCCTGCTTAATGTGGGAGCGCAGCTAAGCTTGTCAGATTTGGGGCATGGCTGTGAATTCCCTGAGAGCATTAAATGTGTCCCCTGTATCCCCCAACTTTGTCCTGACCTAGTTCCCTTCCACTACCCCTGTATCTAACCCTGGCCAAGACTTCTGCTGGCACTGCCCCCAGTCCCCTCCTGGAATCTCTCCCTACCACTGGTGAGAATCAAAACTCCACTCAAAACTTCTCCTGAATGCAGAAGTCTAGAGTCCCTGACAGAGATATGGAAGTCCACGGATCCTTGGGAGATTCTTTCAGGAGATCATGGGGCTAGTGGCTGGGGTAGGCTGTCCCTTCCTATATGGCCAAGAGAAGTATGCCTTTGGGTTCTGGGAGGTGAATCTCTTGAAGCAGCCTGGGCCTGTGTACCCTGATTAGAGGTGTGGATCATGGGGTGAGAACCTAGGATCGGTGGTCTTGGTTATGCCTCATAGACACCCCTGAGACTGGGACTGTCACACTGCCCATAACCGCTGGAAGCAGGGTCAGAAAGACACTGCCTTATCCAAGGGCAGCAGAGACCGGGAATGTTCAGATTCAGCTCCAATTAGGCCCTGTGTCCCCTAGTGCTTCCAGTCATGAAAAGTGAGAGGTAGAAGGTTCTGCACATGAAGGGGACCTAAAATAATGCAGCTGCCATGAGAAACAGTATGGTGCTTCCTGAACAAATTCAGAACAGAGTGACCACATGACCTGGAAAATCCACTGCTGGGTTATAGGGAACCGGAAAGGGGACATTAAGAGATGTTACTGAAAACTCCAGTCGTGGGTCTCAGTCTCCTGCAAGCCAGTACGATGTTCAAGAGAGAGAAAAGTGGGAAATAAAGACACAGAGACAGAGTTGAGAGAAACTGAGTCATGGGCTGATCTAAGCTGCTCTGGGCAGCAAAGACAAAGGACTCCCAGGACATTCAGTGTTTATTCATTACAGGGTGGGAAGGGGGAAAACTGGGCAGGCCTTGGGACACCTGCTGATAACAAGTATTGGGCAGGCAGGACTGTAGAATGAGGACACAAGTCTATCTTTGCTGAAGAGAATAAACAGTTAATTCAGAAGGGAGGAATTTAGTTGGACCGAGTTGACTTTGGCTAGAAGTGAACTTAGCTGATCGGACTACTTCCAATGTAACACAGCCAAATTATGGAAGGGGAAGAAGCTGTTGCCATTATGGCCTGCTAATACTGGGAAGAGGAGTCTGCTACACTGGATGTACATATCCCAAAAGAACTGAAAACAGGATCTTGAAGAGATGTTTGCAACACTCATGTTCACAGCAGCATTATCTACAATAGCCAAGACATGGAAATAGCTCATGTCTATCAACTGATAGATGGATAAACAAATGTAATATATATATAGTATTCAGCCTTATAAAGGAACAAGACTGTGACACGTGCCACAACACAGATGAATCCTCAGGACACTGTATTAAGTGAAAAGCACCACTGACAAAAATACAAATACAGTGATACCTCAGTTATCAGATGGCTCCAAGCTTGAACTTTCCCCTACTCAAACAGCAAAGTTCGTAAAAAATCTGCTCAGTGTTTGTAACTTTGCTCAATAGTCAAACCAAAAATCCGACTTGAAAAAAACCTGTATGGGCCAAGAGCGAGTCACACGTCACATCTCGCTGCAGACATAAAGGGGCGATGTTTCAGTCTAAGCGCTACTCTCAACCAGACAACACACAGTGCTTGGGTTAGTGCATTACATTTGTCACTGTGCTTTTTTCGGTGCTTTCTTTCTGTAAAATATTGTAACCATGGCCCCAAAGCAAGTTAGTGATACCAGCAATAAAGCTAAGAGGAAAACTGTCAGAACCACAATAGAATTAAAGAAAGCAATCACTGTGAAATTTGTTAACATCCCAAATAAATGAATTTATAAGTACAACTTTTGGGCCTCAGAACCAATTATTTGGTGTTCCATTATTATGGGGAAAAAATATGTTCAGTTCTCGAACTTTTCAGTGTTCAAACACAAATTTGGAACAAATCAAGTTTGACAACTGAGGTCTCACTGTACTTTATGATTCCATTTATGTGAGGTATCTAGAGTCACCAGATTCAGAGACAGATAGTAAAATATTGGTTGTCAGAGGCTAGAGGGAGGTGGATACAGGGAGTTGCTGCTGAATGAAAACACAGTTTAGGTTTTACAAAATAAAAAGCTGTGGAGACTGGGCTGCCCAACAATGTGAACACACTCAATACATACACTTAATATGATCAAGGTGGTAAATTTTGTTATATATATTTTAGCCCAAGTTTGTAAAATGTTCCATTAAGAACCTGGGTTTTGGAAGTTTGGGAATCAGTTGGACCTCAGGGTTTTGATTATCTTTTTCTTTTAGAACCTGCTCTGCCACCTGCTAGCTCTGTTGTGTAATTTCTCTGAGCCTCTGCCAGTTCATCTGTAAAATGGGGTCAGTGGGTATCCTCCTTGAATGGCTGTCACATGGATTATTCTGAAGGATGCCAGAGATCCCTAGCACAGGTCCTGTGAAGAGCAGGTTTTGCTTTCATTGTTATCATTTTTTCCTTTCATTGTCATCATGGTCACTAATTACAACAACACAGCACAACACAATGGGTTGGTGTGGGCTGTTAGCAAGATTTACTCTGAAAATGAGCAGAAGGCAAATTTGGAGAGAGACTGGTAAATCTGGTCACTTTTTGGGTCACTGTGCCTGTATAAGGGAATCTTGTGGCCCCTGACTTTTTTTTAAAAGCAAAAGAAAATGGAGTTTTTCAGAATGATGCTATGGGCAAGGAAGGGCAGGGCCTGCACAGGGCTCTGACAGCCAGGAGGCAAAGGCCCTTGGCAGACGCTATCCAGGCTGGGCTGCAGGGATCCTCAGGGCCCAGTGGCAGTGGACAGCCACATATCTGCACGGAGGAGCAGTGCAGCCCATGCCGCGCTCAGGCACAGAAATCTGCTTGTTCTGCAGCTGATGCCTTCAGTCTAATGGGATTTCAAGTCCAATCACTGTCACTTATCCAGCCTGTCTACTGGCGTGGTGTGAAAGGAGAGTGCTCCGTTTCTAAGTAAAAGTTTCCAGGATTCCAGGCCAGAAGCCAGGCTTTTTGCAGGGCACAGGCTTAAAGCCCAAAGGGGACTAAGCCTCAAGTTCCAGGGAGATTAAGCAAAATCCTGTCTCCAGTGACATCTCCGCCATTCTGGCCACACTTTCCTGGCTCTCCCCTCTGGGGCTGATGTGGCCATTTGTTCCAGTATGCAGCACAGAGCACAAACAGTAAAGCACTGCAGATGCAGGACACAGTCCTAGCCCAGCATGTATCCTAACTTCTTGTCTGGGCTTTCCAAGCCCTTCCTGATCCAATTCTCATCCTCTCCAGCTTCAGCTGCTGCTCCGCAAGCCTACATCTGGCTCTGGCATTCTAAGCTAGTTAATATTCCTCAAACACACTCTTATTTCCACATGCCTCCTTGACTCTGAATGAGGAATGTTTCTTCCCCCAACAACTAAGAATTTCTGGACGCCACTGAAATACAGCTTAACTGCCACCTCTTCCAGGAAGCTGACCATGAAATGTGAAGGGTCTGGGGTTCCCCAACTTGCAAAGGGACAAGTGAGTCTGGCAGGTTTGCTACACTAGCAAGAAACAAGAGATTCCCCAGTCAGAGACAAAGGACTTCATTCCAACAGTATGGAAGCACCAGGAGATTCCCATCTACTCCGGCTGCTCCTGCTGCTCAAGTTCCACACATGCATGTGGAGGAGCCCTGGCAGATGCCACACGTGCAGCAGGTTTGTGTCACACCTAAGGAATCTTCGGCTGAGAGAACCCAAACCTTTTAGAGTGGACTGCAAGCCCTCCTCCCCTCTGCCGTGGATGGAGAGTGGTCTCTGACTCCCAAGGCTGTTGGCTACACACAGCCTGTAAAAGACTGTCTGGAGCAAAATGAGCAGAAGCCTGAGAGATCCATGAAGAACTGTCTCCCCACGAAGTCTTCCCTAACTATAAGGGGGTGGATGCCTGATCACCTGACTGAGGCTACAGCAGAGGATGAAAGAATACAGACAAAGAACAAAGAATAAAGATTATTACTTGGGGGGAGGGCTGGGATATGATCTTACCTATCTCCTGGCTAAGACCACCTGATTTTACCTGTTTCCTGGCTAAGATCATGATCTCTAACTTGTCAGCATTTATTGTTTACACAACATAGCAGGGGGCATAAAGGCAGATGTAAGGAATAGCAGAACTAATGCACTAATGAGCCAGGCTTGTAAAGGGGAGGAATGATGTATTCTTGTGAAGGACAGGTCATAGTTAACAAGCCACCTGCGTCATCTTATAGGTCATAGCTAATAGGCTGCACAGCCATAATTCTTTAGCTGCAGTGTCATCTTGCTATTAACATCACAATCTCGGTGATCATTGAGATGTTAACTGTGACCACTGGCATAGGGAATTCTATTTCTATTTGCCAGCCGAAGGCTCATTTAGCAAGTCACATATAGGCCTCGGATTGACTCATAATTTTAATCAATAGCTGAATTATATAAGCCAATTCAGTGATATTTTTAAAGTCTGTTCAGTGCAGTTTCAAGCTGGTGTCCTGCACCTGACTACCTGATCTGGCCCCTGCAGCATGCTCCTACCATGCTCTGCCCAACCTCTGCCTTAGAAATGAGACAGCCATACTGTAATGACCTGTTTATTCTTTTGGGCCGCTACTAGCCTGGGTGCTCTTTGATGTTAGAAACTATCTTTTATGTTTACCTGACCAAAACACAGTAGGTACTCAAAAGAATGAGTAATGAATACTAGAAATTGTGACAGGTGTGGAGATCAGGAGTAATCAAATAATAACAAGGGGCTGACATTTACTGCTTTCTTAATCATGAGTTCTAGGCACCGTATGGTGGTTTTGACCTGGATTATTTTATTTCACTCCATCCTTATGACAGACAATATCATATGGAAGGAAGTTTTATTAAACCCATTTTTCATATGAAGAAACTAAGGCATAGAGTAGCTGAGGAACTGTTACAGTTTGGGTCTGGAGTGTCCCCCAAAGTTCATGTATTGAAGGCTTGGTCCCCGATGCAGCAGTGTTCACATGTGAGGCCTCTGAGAAATGACGGGGATCATTAGGGCTCTGGCCTCATCAGTGGATGCACCAAGGTGGATTCGTAATTTGACGGCCCTGCCGGGAGGTGGTGGAAACTTTAGGAGGTGGGGTCTGGTTAGAGAAAACAGGTCACTGGGGGCATGGCCTTAAAATATAAATCTTTTCCCCAGCCCTTCTCTCTTACGCTCTCCTCTTCCTGGCCACCATGAGCTTAGCAGCTTTGCTCCACCCCAAGTTCCTGCCGCCACAGTGCTCTGCCTCACCACAGGCCTATAACAATGAGGCCAGCCAGCCATGGACTGAAACCTCTGCAGCCATGAGCCACCAAAGATCTCCCCGCCTTTAAGTTGATTTTTCACAAGCGTTTTGTCATAATGGTGCAAAGCTAACACAGAAATCTAACCAAAATCACACAGCTAATAAGCAGCAGCTGTGCCATTTGAACTGCGCTGTCCCTTCCCAGCCCTTTGCTGCCTCACTGAAGCGCTCTTTCTGCCAAAGGCACACACACTAGCCTGGGGTGTCTGTGAGAAGAGGGAGACAGGGAGTGTGTCTGCCTTTTGTTACTTGCAGGGGCAGAGGCAGTAAGTAGCATGCAAGCACCATCACTACCCTCCTGTGTGACTCAGCTGTCAGCCCACACCGACCCCACCCCCTGGCCTCCCACACTGGGGCAGATAGCATTTGGCCCTGGGAATAGGCTGGAATGCAGAGTGACCTTTCTCCGTGACAAAGAAAGGGACGTGATCAGCTTGAGGAGTCCTCTGTATTTGCTACAACTTACAATTTTCAAGCAGCCATCCTCTGACTTGCTCATAATCAAAAGTACAGAAGCACAGAGAAGCTGCCCTTTTTCCTTACCTCCCCGGCAACCAGTCATTGTGACACCCACTATAGGTCAGCTTAGCGACAGAAGCCACACAAATGGCTGCGAAGAGGAAAATGAGTGCAATCTTCTAGGGGAAAACTCAGCAGGACCTCTCAATTTTTATGTAGGCTCATCCTTTGACTCAGCAAATTAATTTCTAACACTGACACAATGCAAATACTTGCAAAATCCAAAAATTCAGGTAGATAGTTTTGCCAAAATTATAAATAATTTACCAGGTCTTTTAAAAAATATTTTTAAAATACAGAAATCTAGACAAGGACCCGAGTTCGTTCCCCGGTACCAAAAAACAAAACAAAAACAAAATACAGAAATCTGTTAAGGAAAAGTCCCACCGAATTTAAATTCCTCCAGAGATTTCTACTATTAATAATTTGATATGTATTTATCACACTTTTTAATGTATCTTTTCCTAAAAATGAGATATTTTATGTTATATATTATATAATGTATATATTCTATATATTGCTCTGAATTTGCTTTTTTTAAGTTAACATTTTATTGAAGACATCCTTTTATACCAACATATATGAAACTCATATATGAACTCCATAGTATGATTTTGTATGTGGAATCATTTATATTTAATGAACTCCTTTTCAAAGGGTATCTTAGTACAGGAGAATACAACTTAATATCCCAGGTTACAGCTCAAAAAGAAATCCCTATCCCATAAAAATTGCTTGCCCACATCATTTCTTGGAGGATTATTTACTCATCTCTCGAATGATACAATTACTTAATTTTCCCTATCACCTTTTTTTACTGGATAAAGCATGAGGACTTTATACATGGCCAGAAATCAAAGTCAAGTCAAAATCTGAATCTACAAACAAAATAGAGCCCCATTCTTCATGTGGTTTTGGGAGCATGGTACCAGACACGCACGGGACACTGTCCCCCTTAGAACAACACGCCTGTGCTTTTCTGTAGGAACGGTACCCACGCTGCCAACTGAGACCTCAACCCATGACCTAGCACCTTGCCCGTCGGCCTCTCACCCTTTGCCCTTCCTTCAGTCAGCATCCCTAACACCCACCCCAGGCGGGTGGCACTCTCAAGAGGAATGGCAGGGCTGGGATGGGCCAGTCCTGTGGCTCATAGCAAACAGACCCAGCCTCAGCAAAACTCTCGAGAACTCAGAGGGCCCAGCTCCAGGCTGCAGAAGAAAATCAACCAAGGGCTACATCATCAGGGGAAAGAGGCCAGCAGAGGCCTCCCAACCTCATCCGCTTCTAGGGTTAGTCCACTGTTTTTGCAATGCTTTGCTGGGAAGCAGGGGACAAACCAATTAGAGCCCAGCTTTAATTACTTTTCAATAATAATGAGCTTCGGACAAAGAGCTTTTGTAAACCTCAGTACACTGGATCCTCACTCAGTCTTGTGAAAGGGAGATTATCAGCCCCAAATGAAAGAAACAGGGTCACCAAGGGCAGAGCTTGCAAGGGCTCAGGCCTCGCTCAAACCCAGGCCCACCTCACACCTTGTCCACACTTCTCCATTCTGCCTCAAGGGCTTCCTTGCTGGGGGCCATGTCCTCTCAGCACTGATTCAGTCTCCCTAGAAAATAACTCAGGGCTTGGATATCATGGCGTCCTCTGATATTCTGTGAATTCAATAGAGGCCAAGGAGGAAACAAGACCTACCTTTCCTCTGGATGCAAGAACAAGTTAGGGCAAGAACTTGAGGCACAAGAGAGGAAGGAGTCATTCCACACTTGGTGGGGCAAGGAGGACCAGGTGCTGACTGCTCCAAGGCTTGCAAGCAAACAAAGCATCCTTCCCAGTGTTGGCCCGGGTTTAGCATCCCACTTCCCCAGGCTCCAACACAAATAACAGGCAAACAGGGAAGTCACTGCTTTCACACTTCCAGAAAATTCCCCAGGCATCACCCTCAGCCCACTGTCTCCAGGCAAAAAAAAAGGACCAGTGAAGGGTCACTCTTGGGAGATAGAAAGTCACGTGTTGCTCCAACTCTACTGCCCAGGTGTTCCTGGTAGTGAAATTTGTCCAGCTGTGGCCTTAGAAATGGACCAGTATTTTGGAGTGGTGGTACATGAGTGAACCTGTGGCTTCTAATTAGGTGTGTTCGGGCAGAAAAGCGAACACACTCATTCTGTTCTATCATTTTAGAAGGTGAAACCAGAAAGGCAACAAATCCAAGGCATGATGAGCCTTGCAGCTGCAAGCTGTATTTTAACCGGAGGACGCATCCTTTCAAAATGATGCCTTGGCTAATTGGGCCAGACTCTTCAATCAATAAAAGCATGTCCGTGCACAATGGCTTGTCCACTCTAGCCTTCAACATGCCGCTTTCCTGCACAAAAGCAGCATGACACTGGCCAGCCTACCCACTGACCCGTAAAGTGGCCGGCCGAGGAGTCAGCACAAAAGCCCCCTGTGAGGACATCAGCCCACATCACGGTCACTGATGCACTCAGGTGAAATAACAAGTCAGCCCACCCTTTTCCCCTCACACTTGAGTGTAGAAACAGACAGGGCTTTGCAGAGTCTGCAGACTCCTAGACAGGCATATAGAGTTTCTGTCTGTAACTTTCCGTGGGGCTGATCAGGTTACCATGCATGTTTACCACAAATACCGGAATTTAAAGAAAGGAAAATATAGGGTGCTTGGTGATTATTTTTAACTGAATTCATCTGGGGAATTTTAAATCCTGAAAATTTAGCTTCTGTTCATGGTTATCTGAAGATTGGAACAGCCAATGATTTTGTCCCTTGGAATGACAAATCTGCCTTTTTCCTTAAGAGATGGTTTCCGTAGCATAAAGTATATGGTTCAGAACCAACTGTGAAAATCATTAAATTGCAAAACCCAGTAATGGGACCATGGTGACAATGCACAATCCTGTGCATTTTTCTAAAAGCAATCTGTTTTTCCTAGAGTCCTGCTCAGAAAAAGAGGTCCGTGTCTCAGTGAAGACAGCACTTGAGCCCCAGCTCAATTGTGTTAGGCAGGGAGGTTGAATGGAGATGCCTGGGCAATCTGGAAGCTGGATCTTGTCCCCCTGACTCTTGACTGGCCCCTCTGCAAAGAGTAAGGCTCAGCACTGAAGAACTAACACCATCTCAACCACCTGCCATCCCCTCACAGGAAGCTTGACAAGTCTCCGGTCTGTTACCTAAAGCCTGGGGCATTTGCTGACTGGTCCAGTATCAGCTTCCCAGATCTGCCTTCCAGTCAATCAAATGGACATCTATTGCCACAGAGAACCACAATGACCCAATATCCTCAGGGCCTGAGCAGAAACCACGGAAACTTCCGAATGTCTGCTTCTGGGGGTCCTGGATCTACTCATCCCCTTCAGCTTCTGGCTTTCCCAGGGCGTCACCAGAGGGGTGTCCCCCACCACCTAGCGAACATGAGATTATGTGGGCATGTGTCAGGTCTGTCCCTCATCAGCCCCTCAATACAGACTTCCCTCAGGGGTACTCTGCAGGCTTTCCCTCTGGGAACCCCTCCTGCTTCCATCAGGTCTGCATCCTGTGGCTGTTCTCTTTCTCACCTGGGATAACCCTTTCTTTGTCTCATAGGCCTCTGTACTTCCATGGCTAGGAGGTAGTGACACCTTTCATTGTTCCCTCAAGGGAAATGAAGAAAGCAAGATGGCCCCTGCCTGTAGGTGATAAACTGTGTCCAGCCTCCACAGCCAGTGCCATTTCCTGTTCACTGAATTGTTCCCACACCTGCTAGACTCCTCTGAACGGTCCACTCTCACACAGCCGACAAGACTACCAGCCTGCAGTACGTGTCAGCCAGCTCCCAGAGTTTAAGCACCGTGCTGAAACAAGCAAAAGAATTTCCAACTTCCAACCAAGACAACAACCCTTCTTAACCAATACCAATACACTGGTTCTCTTCCAGCAATATGGACAAAAGAGGTAGGCACAAATCTGATGCACTTGGAAAGCCAGTGGGCCATATGGCATCCAGGGACAGAAAAGCTGGCTCCTGGCAGACCCCATGAAGGAGGAACAGTTACTACTGAGCCTGTCCATGTCCCAGCCAACCATCCCTTTGAGAAGACATAGTGCCACTGAGCCTCCTCTGGCCTGGAGATCCCAGTGACTCTGACTGGGTCATCCCCAGACCTGGACTCAGGTTTTCCTTCTTACCCTTTTCAACTTTAGGCCTTTAGAATTTGACAAAATCCATTCCACCTTTGGACTAAGCAAGAGACAACTCAGTAGGAGCAGTCACAGAGAGACCAGAGCCCAAAGCCTGGAACAGACAGGCAGCCTTTACCCCTTTAGACCACTTACATCTTGCCCTCAAGCTGCCTGGCCAGGCCTGGGATTATACAAAGTGTGGGCCAACCCAGAGGCTCTAGGGGTTTTACTATCTGATGTGTGGGGTCTTTATCCAGGGTCCCCAATCAGTATACTTGGTACCTGCTTGCTCCCCTTTCAAAGCTGAGATGCAAATTACAACTAGATTTAAGTTCTCTGTTGTTCCTGATGCCATGCATAGCTTGCTACCAGATTGTGAAGTCTGGTCAGGAAAATAGGAACTGGGGAATCCTGGCAGAAACGAGGCAGAATTGGGCAGTGGCCTGCAGTCTGGGTTGCCAGGGCGGGCACAGGAGATGACAACTTACAGGGCTCCTTTGGCCTTCTTCATCTCCCACAGACGTAATGACCGTCTCTGCAAAGACCGTCTGTCCAGTCTGGTTGTTGGTTATCTGCAATAGAACAAGTACGGTGAAAGCGAGCTGAAGTTACTGGGAAACCCCACTAGATATTTTTTCTTTCCTTTTCTAAAATAGGAGCATCAAGTACAGTAGCCAGGATGCCCACGCCGGCTTCGGAGTCCACCAGCAGCTGTGGGATGGCTATGTGGGATGGACAGTGTCACTCGGTGCTGAGCCAGTAGACAGGAAGTCAGCCCCATCCAGTTACCAGGAGGAGAGGAGGTGACGCAGGCGACACCCACCCGGCCCAGTGCCTGACACGCACTTAGCGGGTGCTCAGCAACAGCATCTATTCTAACCATTCCTCGGGCTCATCATTTGAAACTCGATGTCAACTTTTTATTTTTGGTATGTGTTTTTGACACATAATAATTATACTGTTTTGGAAAATACATACATATATATATATATACACACACATATATATATACACACACACGTATATATATATATATTATATATATAATATATATATATTATATATATACTTGATCATTTTCAATCCACTTCCCCCCATCCTCCTTTCCCTTCCCCATCTCCAAAAAATTTCCCTGTGTCCTACCATCTCTCCTTTATTTTATTCTTAAATTTATTCATATTTTGGCTTTCTCAAATAAGAGAAACCATGCACTATTTAACCTTCTGTTTATGATTTATTTCACTTAATGTTATGGGTTTTAAGATCCATCCATTTTCCTTCAAGTGACTCAAATTCATCCTTCTTTATGGCTGGATTGTACTTCATTGTATCTATATGCCACATTTTCTTTATTCAGTCAACTACTGATGGACATCTAGGCCGTTTCCATAGTTTAGGAATTGTGTTTTATGGTGCTATAAACATAGGTATATAAGTATCACTGTAATATGATGAATTTAACTCTTTTGGGAGAGGTATGGCTGGGTCAAATAAAATTTCTATTTTTAAGGGGTTTATTTTGAGAAATTTCCAAACTGATTTCTATAGTGATTACACTAATTTATATTTCCATCAGCCACGTTGAATGGTTCCTTTATCCCCTACAACCTCACCAGCATTTATTGTTTTTTGAGTACTTGATGACAGCTATTCTTACTGGAGAAGATGGAATCTCAGTGTTGTTTTGATTTGCACGACCGTAATGGATAAAGATGCTGAACATTTTTTCATGAACTTCTTAGTCATTTGTATTCTTTCTTTTGAGAAGTGTCTATTCATTTTATTTGCCCATTCATTTGACTCAGTCATTTGTTGTGGGGGAGGGGGTCTGATTCTTTTTAAATTCTTTATATATTCAAGGTATTACTTCTCTATCAGAAGAGTAGCTGGCAAAAGTTTTTTCCCATTCTGTGGGTTGTAATTTTACACTCTCGTTTCCTTTACTGTGCAGAAGCTTTTTAATTTAATTCGATCCTGTTTGCTGATTCTTAGTATTATTTCTTGTGCTACTGGAGTTGTGTTCAGGAAATCCTTGCCTATGCCTATGTCTTCATATGTTTTCCCTATTTCATCTTCAAGCAGATTCAGTGTTTTTCTTTTTTATATCTAGGTCACTGACTCATTTTGATTTGATTTAGGACAAGGTGAGAGAGATGGGTCTAGTCTCATTCTTCTGCATGTGGAAACCAGCATTTTTAGCACCATTTGTTGAAGGGGCTATCTTTTCTCCAGTGTATATTTTAAGCTCCTTTGTGAAAGACCAGATGACTAAAGGTGCATGGGGTTCTGTGTCTTCTATTCTATTCCACCAGTCTACATATCTATTTTTGTGCCAGTAGCATGCTGTTTTTTATTACTACAGCTGCATAGTTAGGGTGTGATGCCTCCTGCTTTGCTGTTTTTGCTCTGGATTGCTCTGGCTATTCTGGTTTCTTCTTGTTCTATATAAAACTCAGGATTATTTTTTCTAGTTCTTGTTCTGTTGATATTTTGATAGGAATTGCATTAAATCTGTATATCATTTTTGGAAATGTGGCCATTTTGACAATATTGATTCTGCCTATCCAGGAAGAAGAGATGACTTTCCATTTCCTAATGTCTTCTGCAGTCTTTTTCTTTAGAATTCTGTAGTTTTTGTTATCGAGGTCTTTCACCTCCTTGGTTAGGTTGGTTCATAGGTGCTTTTTTGGGGTTTTTTGTTGTTGTTGTTTTTGGTTTTTTGTACTCTACCATAAAGAGGATGGTTTTCCTGATTTTTTTCTCAGCGTGTCAGCTTTCTTTTTGCTAAGTTTCAGGTCCGTAAGTCTACCTGAACATCTTTCATGAGTAGTAGGGAGGTTTTGGCCACAGCACCCCGACTCCTGATTCTGGGGAACATCCAAGAGGAGACTCGCCCATATTCTTTTGCCTCTTGTCTGCCTCTAATTCTGCACCGAAGTACAGGCACCTCAACCCAAGCCCAACAGAAAACCTAGGCCACACCTGCCCCATCACAGGCCAGAGCCCAGGAGCTGAGAGGTCTGTGTTCTTTGAGGCCCGGCTCAGTTGCCAACAACTGTCTAGTACGTCACCTGGAAGAAGTAATTTCTCTTCTCTGATTTAGTCTTCTCATTTCTACTTCATCTTTAAAGTCCTTGCAATATCACAGGAGTCTGTAGCCAGAACAAAGTGGAAACAGCCTAATGTGCAGTAAGGGATCAAATTCCAGTTCTGAGGAGGTAAGGACCACAACTTTGTCACCATTCTTTTAAATGTTCACTCAAATCATTCCTCTCCCCAAAAAAGAATCAATGTCTACCTTCGTGGCAACTTTTTCAGGATTAACCAATGTCATATTTTTAAAAAATTCAACATTTTTATATGAATTAGTTGCAGAACTTCTCAGAGCCTTTATTACACCAACTTGCATTTTTTCCATTTCTAGGAGGAAAACATATGTACTTTATTCCAAATGTATTTCCCCACGACTGGGGTCCTCTTTCATGAAACACTGCACAGAACTGGTGCCTCGTGGAACTCCCTTGAGAACTACTGCACTGTGTTGGTAACATAACTTTGCCATAATATAACAACAGTAAGAATAAGATAAATTCGCATTTGCAAAGCACTTTATAGTTTACAACAAGCTTTCACATACTTTAGGTCATTTGACCCTTAAGATTCTACAACATAAACGTTGATATCCCTATTTTACAAGTGCTGTTAGTGAGGGCCGGGAATTATAAATAATTTTTCAAAGTCACATGAGTTACTGACAGGACTCACACACAGGTATTCTGACATCTACAAGGAGCAACTTTAAGATGCAGCTGGAACCACTTGGCTAATTACTGTCAGAAATAAATGATGGTCAATATTGGTTTTGAGAAGAATATAGTAATCACTTTCAGATCATTCTCCAGTCTTTGGATGAGCAATGCCTAGGGCTACTGTTCAGCTGATCCAGCTAGCTGGGCCCATCACCTTGCAGGCAGGAAAAAGAGCCACACAAAAGTTACTTTATAGTCCAAGCAATGGCTCATAACAGTTGACCTCCTTACACTCTAGGGCACAGAAACACAATTGTTTCAACCAAGTAATTACCTGAGCACTTGAACAAACACAAGCCTCTTTTAGGAGAGCCATCATGCCCTTGCATTTAGGAGTTCAGATGAGATTAGAGGCCAAGTTCTTTGATAATCACAACAGGATGTCAAGCATACAGCCTCCAACAATGACCCTGAATATCTGTACAGTGCACCCTCTTCCAGAAAACACAGACTGACATAGTTTATTCTCTGAGTCCTGCCAAAACCACACTGGAGATACCACACACCAGGCTACTGCTATGTTACTCTAGCTTGGCAAAATTTTCTTCATCAGGCCAGGCCAGGAAGGAACCTGTTTTCTCCTCATGCAAGATACTAGACCAAGAGACACTCAAACAGGTGGTAGGTCGGAAAAAAATCTGCTACAGAACTTTGGATGAATGAATATTTCATCTCATGGCAATGAAGGGTTTCTGTTCTGGAGATCAGATGGAGATCACATCTGAGTTCCTCCAAAGGAAAGAGTGAGAATCCATTCACCATAACTGGTCTCTGTTTCATCTCACTACCGACACATACATAAAAATCTAAGAGACAAATTCCTCCTACTCTGGTAGGAAGCCTAGAATTAAAGTTATTGTTTAAATGCAAAAGCAATTTAAGTTTCTGATGCACATTTTTCCCCTTTATACAGTACTCTCACGCCCTCTCTTTTTAAAATCTATATCTTACCATCCTCATTTACATTTTTGGCTTACATATCGAGTATGTTAATTAGACTTTAGTGGTGTTGCAGAAAGGAGGAAGTGTAGCCTTGACCACCCTTACCTTATGAATTTCTCGGTGCACGTGGATGGTATTATTTCCCACCTTGGTATCTGTGTTGGTCTCATTGTGATAGATGGTAGGTAAGCTTGCCAAGTTCACTGCTGATGACGATTTAGCAGCAGCTTCTTCTGCCTCCATCTATTAAACCAATGAAAATAATGAGCAAAACTTGTCAAATGAGGGTCCAATAGAAAAAAAAAAAAAGAACCACTTCTCTTTCTCTCTTCTGTAGTTACAAAGAGTGGTGACAAGGATTGAGAATCCATTAGGATCAGACATTATACCAAATGTTTTACATGTACTGTAACCCTAAAATCTTACAACTTCCCTAAGAGCTGAGTGTTCACGTCTCCATTTTACAAATGGGGAAACTGAGGTGGAGGGAGGCTAGATGAATTCCTGAGAGTCCTAGTGAAAGGTGGAGCTGGAGCCTGAACATGTTTCCATGAAACAGTCCTGGCCGCCATGTAAGTACTCGTGGTGCCTTGCCCGTGTCCCGGAGACCCAATCTGGAGGTCACTTGCATTCAGTTCTCACAGAGGTCAACAATCACCTCTGTCTCTGGGGGCATTCTCTGGCCACAGAAGTGTGCTCAGTCTGCATAGACCATGAGTGGTAGCAATGAGGGGTGGAGTATGGGGTAAACACTCCAGCTTTTTCTCCTGTGGCAAACAGAAGTGACAATCTCTCTCTGATGACCCCCAGAGGGGTTGAACCCCAGATGCCCACAACAGTAACCAGCTCGTGGGCATTCCATTTGTTGCTTTTCTTTTTTTCCACCTCACTCTCTCTTCCTGTTAGTGTTTTCTAAGATCCTCCCAAATCCCCTGAAAGTAGAGCCACAGCTATGTCTCCTTTCATCCCATCTCTTGGGTATCCATGTAGGGTACTGGCAGGGGGACCTCTGGGGAGGTTAAATGGACAAGTTCCTGGGATCCCACATTCCTTCTGGCTCTCTTTCAACATTGAATTGTCCTTCTCTGCTGTCAGGTTTCTGAGGTCATGTCCTCAAATCCTCCGGTCTCATGAGCTTCCGTGACATCTGTATCAGATACAGCAGTCAACACATGTCTGTGCCCAACTTCCCCTTCCAGATTTCTCACCTGCCTCAGCCTGGATGAGTGGACAGTTGACAAGTGAACCACTCAAGACCGTGTCATAGACAGTTGAGCCAATCAGATAAACTCTCCAGGAACTTCAAATGAGAGGCACAGTGAGTAGTTCTGGTTGATGGTTGGCGGATTTCTGACACTGCTATCTACAACTCTGGGCTATTTTTAATCCTCCAAAGTACCTTCCTAGTGAAAAAAATCACTGTCCCCTATGCCCTTCAGTAGCAGATGAGCCCCCCTTTTCCCACCTCCCCTGATGGGATTTGCCAAGCTGGGATGGATGGGGCAAAGAACCCTTGCATCTCAATGCAGCACACACACACTGGACTAGACATGCAAAGAAGTCTGCAGGGAACAAAGCTCCAACTCATCAGAGAAGCTTGGTCAGTCCTACTGTGAACACTGCTGGGCTAACACTGCTGAGATGTCTGACACTAGATCACCGGCTTCAGTATAGCAATCGTTATAGTCACAGCCCCTCACTCCGGGCTACTCTGAGTGATTGCACCAGGTTCCTTGAACATTCACAGCAACCCTACAATAAAAAGATGCTCTTTGCCCCCCTCCCCCGCCATGTTGCAGGTGAAGGAAAACACAGTTGAGAGATCATCACATTGTTATTCAGTGGCAAAGCTTGGTTCTAATCAGAGTCCACATCTGTTTACTCTTAATTCTGTGGCTTTCTCAGTATAGGACTTTACTCCTCACAAGTAGCTTATGCTTTTACTAGAAGAGACTCTACACAACCCATCTGAAGGTAGGATGTGTGTGACAGTCCTGTGTGACAGTTTCTGCAAGGAAGTCACAGGAGAAGTGAGACTTCCAGGAGGAGGAGGTGGCGGGACTGGGCTGGTCAGAGAGGGTGACTAGATTGGCACAGAGGGGAGTGTGGAATGGTGCAAATAAAACTAGTGCAGTGTCGGCCCGGATCAGCACGGTGTGGGCCATGGGCTAGAGCAGAGGGTCCCTGCTGGACACAGGAAAAATGGCGGCCAGTGGATGAAGCACAGAGGGGTTAACAGGCAGATCTACAAGGGACTTCTAATGCAGAACATGCTGGCTGCTTCTCAGCCAAACAGGTATGTCAGGGTCGTGCCCAAAACTTTCAAAATAAACACACCTCCATAAGGGAGGTTGGGGCACTAGCTAGGCCTAGAAAGGAACCATACCTGGAGAGGGGTCTTCTAGGCGACAAAGGTTCCAAAATAGAAGGACCAAGCCCCTAAGAGACAGCCACTGGCTTATGCAAGCAGTTGCCTCTAGCATCAACAGAGGCCAGCACAGGAAGAAGTGTCAGAGTTCTGGAGTCAGACAAAGTGGGTTCAAATCCAAGCTCTGCCACAAAGTACCCATGTGACCCTGGGTAAGATACCAAATCCCTCTAAACCCCAACTTGCCCATGTGTAAAATGAGTGACAATCCCACATTGCTAGGAGGATGAAAGAATCAAGGATCATGAACTCTAAGAACTGGTACATACCCACCACATGACAAATATGTAACACATCTCTGCCTTCATAACACTGTCCTATTAGAAAGGAGAAATATAAGGCAGGAAGGAGGGAAGCCAGGATGGGTAAGAAAATTACTTTTTAGTGATGGAAAAGAGAGAGCTGGAAAAGAGGAGCATGAAGATGCCAGAGAGGATGCATCCAGAATAAGAAATGAAAGTTTGAATGTTTTTTAAAATTCTCATTGGAATCTGAATCATACAGCTTGGCTTTCAAATGATTGACAAGTTCCCAAGTCTCAAGTTTGCTATGGGCTGAGCTGACAGCCTTTTTGTAAAACCATTCCCCCCTCAGCCAGTGGTCGTTTCGGCAGAATGAGCTAACAGTTTTTTAATGGCACTGTGAACTAAGAGTACAGTTTACAATGGAAATTTCAGCCACAACTATTCCTGCCACTAGCAGGAGAAACTTTAGCCTAAAGCAATAGTTGTTTCATGAAGGAGGAATGTGAACGCTGCTAAAAATGGCATTTAGAGTTGGTTGAATCTGTGTCTGTTAAGAGGGCACAGCAGGAACACTGGACAGATAAATTCAGGCTTGGTAGTGGGGTTCTTCCTGGGACCAGGTAGGGCAACAAGAATGCTCTAAAATATATCAGTTACAGATGTGGCAATGAGGGTGATACAAACGGAGTGGTTTTATCCTCGAAAATACATTTATTAGTAACATACAGAATGACAGAACAGGAGAACAGAAATGCCCCAGATGGAAGCATTTAAAGATGTGCTTCTCTCAATAACAATCTTACAAGTACAGCTACTTTGTCTTTTTCCCTTAAGAGACATCATCAACAGCTTGAGGCAGCTGGAATATGTAAAATACCAGGAAGTTACTTGAAAGCAGATTCATGATACAACTATGTAAACAATGCATCTGGTCTAGGTCCTTTTTATTTCTTCTCTAGAATAACTAACAACTATTTTATGTTTATGAGACTTAAAAGTCTTTCTGGAAGTTTTTTTAAAAAAAAATAACAACCTTAATCTGTTAATACTGTATTCTAGTCTACTTTTGAAGATATTCTTAAAATATATTTTTAGTATTTTAACATTAGGTTTTAATACTTTTAGATACCTAAAACGACAATTTAAAGATAGGTTCTATTGAGTCTATCAGATGCTGGTAGTGCTTGGCTATTAGTCACAATGCTACTATTAATATGATGATAACAATAGCTATTATTTTCTGAGAACCAACAATCTCCCATAATCCTGACCTCATGAGAAAGATGCTTGCATCATATCTATTCTACTTATTTCTATTTTAGATGGCCAGATAACTTGATTTACTTGACTCCTCTCTTTTAATTCTTCCCTTACTCTTGGGGTGGACATTTTCCCCCTTTCAGACCATGGATCCCACCCCTAGCAAGTGGCAGAGCTGGGATCTTGTCATGAAGATGTTCGACTTTCCTCATTCTGTCTTTACAGTCTGCAAGGACGTTCTTTGGGAAATGACTGCCACGTGGGTAGATGTGACAATCAGTGTCTCCTCTGGTGGCAAAATAACCCGACAACATGTAGGACTCCAACAGAGCCATGTCTGGGGGGAGCAGGGATGGAGCTCTGGTGAAACCCAATGCGGATATTGCCATGCAGAAGACATAGCCACTAGGGTCCCAGTGGGCCCCACACTGCTCTGATCAAGAGTCTCATGAGGCCCTCCACCATTAGTCAGGAGCTAAGCCCAGAAACCACACTGCAAACTTTCCAAATGCCGATAGGCATTTTCCCACTGTATAAAAACATGGTGACCTAGTCAGTCGTAATGGGCATCCACATGATTGCAGGAAAGTCCTGCAATCCAGATAAAGAAAGCAAGCGGCTGGGCCTGAAACTAGAAGGATCACAAGCTCAAATCAACTTGAAGCTACAGAGTTAAGAGCCACTGGGGACCACCTGGCTCCTCTCACTCTCTCATTGTTCTATGTCATGACAATTTTGTTGGTAAACAGAGCCCATAGGTCTTGGGATCTGGGCCTGACCAGTGGACATTTAGGTCCAGCCACCCACTTCATTTCCTGCCAACTCAGTGTACCTTCAGTGCAACTGCCAAACTACACAAGGTCCAGGGAAGAAAGTGACCTCTCCCAGAAGGCAAAAGTTGCACTGAAGACTGCTCAAGCGGGCTACCAAGCTGCAGGCAGCTGGAAGGTGGAGAAGCTTGATTCACCAGGCTGGACATCTGGCCCTCGCTGACTCCTTCACTGGCTGGCTCCTCTCCAAAGACATGCTACAGCCAGAGATGGGCTCAAGAGGAAGCAGGCCTGCCCACCCCGGGCACCAGGGACAGCTCCCACCTGGGTAAGAGGACGCAGGCAGCCTTCTCCATACCTGGGCGCACCATGGAGGACGGAGCAGGATGGCATGCAGAGTTTGGCCCAGGGAGTGATGGGAAGAAGAAGCCAGACAGCAGTATCTGGTATCTGATAATATTAGCGGTGATGCAGTGCTCACCTCTTACTCACGGGTGCCCACACTTATACTGCGGCATTTAATTCTTACAGGAAACTGAAGTTCTTTCTGGACGTTAGATGATTCACTCAATGCCAACTGCTAGTGGGTGAGGAGGGCAGAGGCCTGAGCCCAGGCCTAATTCCAAAGCACTGTTGGTGTAGGTGAGGTCGCTTCTCACACTCTCACCTTCTGACTTACAGAGCTGGGATTTAGGATCCCCACCTTCCATTTTTGCCTCACAATGCATTAAAGAAATCAACACAGCCCAGACAGACTTCCAGCAAAGCCCAGGGCTCTCTGTCCCCACATGGCATCGCATCCTAAGTGTATTTTGGGGAGATGCTACAAACTCAAAGCCCAACACACAGAACTTGAAGCTGCCTGGAACTACCTCAGTTTCTCCGCAAACACACAGCTCTGGGACACCAGGGCCTTTGCAAGCACCGCTTCGAACAGGGGAAGGCCAACACACCCTAAGACAGTTGCAAGCCGGTGTCAGGCAGTGGACCCTGGCTCCGGGGCGGGGCGGGATCCAGCCCAGGCTCTCCGGAGATGGCCTTGGTCCTAACCTTTTGGCTTTTCGGCAGAACGAACAAGCGGGAGACGGGGACCAAATCGCCCTGCGCTTCGCTCGGGTCACTCGGTGTTTGCCTTGGCCGTGGGCCCTCCCCGGCGCCTTCCCGAGCTCGGAGCGCAGGCCCACTCCCCAGCCGCACGCCCCCCGAGTCCAGAGGACCCACCTCCTCTACCGCGCTTTGCAGCTTGTGCTGCGTGTCCTCCATCAGCTCCTCCACCTCGCGGAACATCTCGTTGAGGGTGGCCTCCTCCTGCGGGTAGCTGAGAGCCGGGCCCGGCTCGGCGGGAGCCGACGTCGCTGTCGGAGCCGGCGCGGGGGCCGTGGGGACCGCCGCGGCCAGCAGCAGGCACAACAGGGTGCGTCCGAGCCGCGGCATCTCCTCTGCTCTCTTTTCCTCTGCTCTCCTCTGCTCTCCTCCCCGCGCCGGCCGCCGCCTGGGAGCCGCAGCTGGTCGGAGGCGCGCAGACCACCCCCTGGCCAGCCCCGCCCAGCGGCCCGCCCCCGGCCCCTCTTCCGGACACCCGCCCCGCGAGGGGCCGACACCCAGAGCAGGTCAGGGCGCAGTTCCTCCCGGACCCCGGCCCCCCCGCGCCCCCGTCGCCTCCGCACCCTGGATTCTGGTACCTAGGCTGAGCTCCGCTTGCCGCCCGGGGTGCTACCTCCCTCTCCGGACCAAAAGAACCTGGGTCCCCTACTCTAACAGCTGCCCCCGCTCCCCATCTCCAGCTCAACTCAGATTCGCCCGGGGTTCGAGCCCGGCCCCTTCCTAGACTAGCTCAGAACTCAGCTCTGGTGCTGGGACCCCCAACCCCCCCCCCCCCCAGCCCCACCTGGAGTGCGTAGAGCACTGGTCAGCCTCCGCCACTCGAAGTCGACAGCGAGTCCAGGGCCCTGCCCCCACCCCCCCGGGCGACACTGAGCCTGGCGCTCCCCGCCCGGGCCACCGCCGCCGCCCCTCACCCACCCGACTGCCCAAGCTGCGCCTCGGGCGGGATTGGTCGGCGCCCGGCTGCTACGCGCCGGCGAGCCGCTCGGCCGGGACGCGGCAGCGCTGGTACCAGGCGATCGCGCGCCCCGCCCGCGGGAGGGGCCGCGCCCACCCATTGGCCCCGCCACCTCGGGTTCCACCTAGAGACCCACTTTACAGGAAGCCACCTCCTGCCCTGCAGCCCCCTCCCCCCGCGGCTTCACAGCCACTGTCACCTCTGGTCCCCGCTCCTTCTGAGTCCCACCTTGCTGCCTCCAAGACAGCCTCCTCCCAGCGCTCAGTCCTGCCGGTTGGCTTTCAGGCTCTGCAGCGGTGGAAGCCGTGCTCCAGCCAGGACAGCCCACTTGTAGCTCCCGAGTGGGACACCAGAATGCCTACAAGCTCCTAGAGGGCGGCTTGGCAGAGTGGGGATGACCGGACACCTGGAGTCCTTCCTGCCTTTCCACGGAGATCACGGCGGATCTGCCTGCCCTAGTGAAAAATAAAATGGAGGGCACAGTAGGACGTGTGCCTGCTACAGCGCGTGCTGCACGCAGATTAGTGTGGGACGCGTTCGATGGGTGTAAGTGTCAGCGCTCCTGATGAGGGTGGATCTCCGCCCTACAGCCCTGTCTTCCCAGTGCCTAGGCGGTGCTCAGACATTTCTTAAATAAATGAATTTTTTCAAACCTGTTTATTCTTTCTGACTGGAGACTCCTTGCTCCTCCCCTTGTCCTGGCTGACTGCTCCCGGGTCTTTCTCACCTCAGAGCCTCCTGACCTTTCCTCCCTCTCTCACAGGGCACCTCCATCACAGCCTGACTTTCCAGGGCCCGTCTGTTCACTGGTGGGTGTCCATCCTCGGGACAGGACTGACTCACTTTTGTGTCACCAGGGCCTCAGCCACACACGCTTGGTCCCGTAGAAATGAATGGGCTGATGGTTACATCAATGGCTGATAGCCAGTGTGTCAGCATCATTACTGAGCACCCACTGTGTGCCAGGCACTGGAATCAACTCATGGAATTCTCAACCCTCCGAGGCCCAAACTGCTCCTGACTCTCACTTTACAAATGAAGAACTTTCCTCAGTTCCCACAGCTACCAAGTGGTTGAACTGGGATTTGAACCCAGGAATCTGACTCCTCAGCCTTCACTATTAACTGCCACACTTCTCCATTGTGCCCAGCTGGAAGGAGTCTGAGAGGACTTGGGAGTATGAGATGAGCAACTTCCAAAGGCGACTGCGCAGCAAACTTGTTTGGGGGCCGTGGGCACCTGAGTCCACGGTGGAGTGTCCACTGGGTAGAAAGCATACCTGAAGCATCTTGGCGTAGGACACTGTGTTTGTCATAATGTATGAGAGAGGCCACCCACCTTATAGGTGAGGGCAGGGCGACTCAGAGAAGTTGGGCAACCAGCCCAACAGCCGCTAAAGCTAGCACTCACTGGCTTTGCTCCTCCAACAGCTGCTTTTTGCAGAACTCTCCAAACTTGCTTGTTACCAAGTTACAGCTTCCAGTCACTCTGTTCCACTTTTGGGCCTCACAGCATGGGCCTTCTGAATCCAAGAAAAGTCCCCCCAACCACCCAGCATCCCCTGCTCTATCCTTTGGGTGTCTGGCATCCCTGGCCTAATCATTTGTTAGCTTTCTTGGGGTGCCCAGTCCTTGTGTGAGACCTGGGGCTGCATCTCCAGAGGGCGGCCTCATCACATGGCGCACACTGTGTTTAGTGGAAGGAAGGACAGCTGAGCTGCAGGGTACAGTGGGAGTGAACTCAGGGGCAGGCAGGGGCCTGCAGCAGCACTGATTTACAGAGCACAGCACGCTCCTCTGGTCCTCCACGCTGCTGGCTGAAAAGACCTGGAATTTCCCCAGAGGAGCCTCGCCTCCTGCCCCAGATTGGTCTTTTGCTGTGAGGTCCTGGCTGAGCTCACAGAGACATTCGTGAGCTGAAGTGTCAGCTGAAGAGCTCTAAATTTTGCACTCCTGAGTGGACCAAGTAAAATAGAATTACCTCAAGGGAGGGAGGGAGGAAGAAAGGAAGGAAGAGGAAGTCTATAAGCCTCAAATTTAAGTTCCTTTCCTGCCCAGCTCTTGCCAGTCCTACCACCAGCCTGAGGTGCTCCCAGACTCAGGAAAGGCACTGGGCCAGCTGCAGAGATGTCTCCAAAGAGATTGAGCCAGGGAGAGAAAGGAAAGGTTCCAGTCTGGATGACCACTGTGAAGTGAGGGGCACAGGGCCGCAGAGCACGGAGTGGCCAGAGCTGCCTTGGTCCATCATCTCTAAGAACATTCTGAATCTCACAGTGTCACTTATATCACTCCCTTAGGTCTGAATTCACTGCGCACGTTCTCATTTTGTTTTATTTTTTCTTCTAGGGTATTAGAGGCACAATTGTGAAAATTCTAATCATCATTTTCTCTGTGAGGGACCTACTAAGTCATAAACCACTTCATGGTTGAGGAAGTGACAGCAGAGTGCTTGTCACTTGCTGGGAATTACCTAGAAAGTTAGTGGCCACACAGCAGTTTCATAACTAGCTGCCCACCCTTTAGATGCTTCCACCCATGCGCCTGAGAAGACCTCCATAAAGATATTCATCAAAGCAATATTTGCAATGGCAAAAATGTGAAAACTACATACAGTGTTTTTCAGCAGGAGAAAGGATAAAATGAGGTTCCTACAAACAACATAGTACTGTATGACAGTAAAAGAAATGAACTGCATTTATAGGCAACAATGTCACTAAAACCTCAAACGTACAAAGTGGAGTGGAAAAGGCAATTTTCAAAATGAGATGTACAGAATGCCATTTGTGCATATTTAAGACACAAAGCAATGGCATATATTATTTATGGATGCTACACATACAGTAAAAATACAGACTTGTGCAGGCAGCCTCTGCAGGCAGGGGAAGACATGAGGGACATTTGTAGTGTGACCTTTTATTTAAGAAAAAGAGTGTATCCGCATGGAGGAATTCTGAGCAAAAGTGTCCAAATATTCACATCTGTTTAATCATCATTGTTAATTAATTACAGTAAGTATATATCTAGGGCAGGATTGTTTTACTATTCTTAGTACGCTTAAAATATTTTGTGAATAAATTAGTAAAAGAAAAAAGAAATGCAACTTCCTTTCAACAAACAAAACAAATCACACACACACACACACACACACACGCACGCACACACCACCACCACTATGACCACCACCAAAAAGCCTTCTTGCAGCCCCGCAGACTTTTCTTAGCTCCCTTCTTGAGTGGGACGTTAACCTTCTCAAGGCCAGCAGTCACCTCCATTGCCGTGGGGTGTGGGGCAGCATTTTCTCTGCACAAAAGTCTCTTCTGTCTGCCACAGCAGGGTGGTGCCTTGCAGCTGTGAGTGGGGTGGGAGTTGGAGCTGAGTAATGGCTCTGTCCAGTAGATGCGCTTATCAGATGATTCCCACCGTCCTCCCCTGGGGGAGAGAATGGCCCTCCCACCAGGATACCTCAGACATCTGGAACGCATGGAAACACTGGGTGCATGAGTATTATTCACTGATTTTTAAATGTTAATCACTGTCCATAGTTAGAGAAGGGGAGGGTTTATTACACATTTTCATCTCTTTTTTCTTCTCCCTTCCATCTGAAATGGACTACCCTGAATATAACTTGGAATAGAAATGAGCAGAGTCACGATCAGAGATAATTTATCTGCCAGCTCTTCAGTGTTTGTTTTCCCGCCAGAATGCAAGTCACATGAGACTGCGCATGACACTTGTCCTTGCAGCCCTGGAGTCCCAGGGCCTCGATAAGGATGTGCTGGGTCGATGCAGGCCTGCTAAGGGACAGCACAACGGGAAATGGACAATGGCAGAGAGACACCAACCGCCGAAGAAGGGAGAGTGATGACAGCCATCAAGTTGGCTCTTGTAGAATGCCCTTGAAGGACATCTGTCACTGGCTCTATTAACTACGGTGGGAGTTTGGGGTCGGGTAGTATCAGCACGGGTGTCCACCCCCTTCATTAGATCAAGGGAGATCAGACTGAAGCTGGCCCATCAGATTCTTGCTTGTATTTGAGGCTGGAGAAACTATTCAACCGAGAAAGAGAAAAACAGAGAAGAGCCCATGGGCCTGAGGGTAGGGACAGGAGAATGACCGGAAGGGAGGGGTTGTTCCACTCCATGATGCCACTCTGGCTATTGGTGCTAATTTTTAAAGAGCCTTTCTGAGACCCAGCTGCACCATCTAGACCCCATAAGAAGTTTTGTATTTTTTTAAAAAAACATGAGTTCACTTTTTTTATATTTAGCAGTGCAAGACCTTGGACATGCTAAGCAAGTGCTCTCCCACCAGGCTACACCTGTAGCCCTGTATAATTCTCATCTAAGTCAACCCTCTGTGTCCTTGGGAAATTGGGCCCAGGACACTCATAGATACCAAATCTTATATAAAATGGCACAGCATTTGCATATAGCCCATGCGCGTCATTCTGTATACTTTTTTTCTTCTGTTTTTTTTCTTTTTTTGTAGTGTTAGGGATTGAATCAAAGACCTCATATAGGCTAAGCACATGAGCTACCACTGAGCTACGCCCACAGGCCCCTCCTGCATACATTAAATCATTTCTGTATTATTGATAATACTTAATATAATGGATAATACTTAATATAATGGAAATGCTATGGATATTGCTATTATACTGTATTGTTTAGGGAATAATATTAGGGAATATTAATAATAATGACAAGAGAAAAGTGTATGTGTTCAGTATAGAGGCAAATAGTGTTGTTTGGAATATTTTCCATCCATGGTTGGTTAAATCCACTTATGTAGAACCACAGACATGGAGGCCTGACTGTACTTTCCTTTTTGCATGAACTAGGTTTAGTGGCTTTCTGTCACTGTCTATCAAATTGTCTTCATGTCACTGGGAAGCTGGGTCAGTCAGTCCTTTCATGCCCTTAGCAAAAGAATTCAATCAAGAAACATAGGCGGCTGTACAGAAGTATAGCTAGGGTGTGTTGTAAAGTAGATATACGAGTTATGTGTTCAAGTGAGAAGGTAGGTGTGCATGATGGGAGCTGCACCAAGTGCAAATACTTTTTATGCACTCCAAAGTTACTCCTGGGGTTCAGGGAACTAGGTAATTATGATGCTTATCAATGTTTTCTTAGAAGTTATTTGGGGATGGCAAAATGTCTTTCTGTCCTTTTCAGATGGTTTTTGTTTCCTTAACGAAGGGGCCTTAATCATGTGAGAAACTTACAAAAGAAGTTTTGTAAAAGGTAGATTCTTATTTTAAACCAGGTCCTAGCCCAAAGCTAGAGAGTCTTTAAAGGCCATTTTGTTTTCTGATAACATTGGGTCAAAGGTTATGGCAACCAGGAATGCTGTATGCCTTGTTCTCAACATAGAGGGTCTGAGACCTAACATATGATTTGTAAATGCAATATACTTTGAGGTCTTTGTTTCCTTACTTAATTATAACTGGCAAAGCATGCTATTCTATCCTGTTTGTCTCTCAGCCTGCTAACATGTAACTACATGCCTAACACTTAAACACTGATGGTTCTTACAGATGTCTGGAGGGTGGGACTCCTACATTTTAATACAGCAACTCTCTTCAAGGAAGGGCTGTGTTAGAAGACATTATCTCTTTTGAGCGCTCTAGGACACAGAGATTCCACCTGCTCCCACCGAGCAGGGACTAGTCACTAGGGACACCACTCTTGTCAGCCAACCCTTGATCCACTGTGCCAGCCACCAGCTTCACAGAACCTTCCCTGGTTCTGCCTGTAATTTGCTATTGTCCCAAAGAAATTGGTGCCAAGATTTTTCTGAATGGAAACTCCATCTGCCTTTGGAAAGAGTGTCCACGTGGACTCAGGGTTTCCATGAGTAACAGCCACTGAATATCCAAAACATACATTGAATTTGCCAAGTTTCCGTGGGTGGGTGCAAAAGACACCCAGAGGACCTTACCCTGGCCATCAGCCTTGGAGCGCAGCACGAGAGAGCCGAGCCTCGAGCTGGGCTTTCTTGGTTTTTTATTTAGCAGGTGGATCCATGTGCTCTGTGCGTTCTTTCATATGCCAGAATTGGAGGATGGCTATGGAGCAGGAGAATTTTGGTGGAACGACCACCAAAAAGAGGAAAAGTGTAGACTTATGTTACTTAGGCAACTGTGGGGGAAGAATATCTAGAAATATGTTTTTGCCCAATTCTCTTCACTGCTTGGGGACAGAAGATAGGTTTATCTCTTCTTTGGGGCAGGTTTTTTTGTTTGTTTGTTTGGGCCTTTTGGGGAGGGGGGGAATCACAGAAGTTCAGTCCCTTGTAGTACTAGGGATTGAACCCAGGGCCCTGTGCACTCCACCACCAAGCCCCAGCCCCAGCCCTCTGGAGCAGTTTTTAATGTTGGCTGCATAATAAAATCACCCTTACAGAAGTTTACTGGAAAATAACAGAGGCCTGTGTGTTGCATTTACAGATGCTGATTTAGTAGGTGTGAGATAGGGCATCTTAATCTGTGCCCTGGTTCTGCAGGCCACCAGGAAACACCCTTGGTAAAGATTCTGATTCACCAACTTCACCACAAAGCTCTTGTCCCTTCCTGTCAGCCTCCTTTCTGACCTTTGGAACAGCAGCTCTTGCTTTCCTACGGATGTGGCTGGAAGCTACTGGAGAAGTGGAGAGAAGGCTGGAGGACTAGAACCGGATGATACATGTTCTGACTTGGACTCTAACATCCAGGACCTAAGTTTCTCAGGGTTCTCCAGCCCATGGGCATGTTGATGTCCAAGGGCTCTTAGTCCCCACTAAAATAGGACAGGGAACTCAGGAGGGCAAGAGATTCTCAGGCCTTAATCCACGGCCTGTTATCCACTAAAGGAGATGGAAGATGCATCTTTATTCCCTGTTCTTTCTTGCCAACAATGTATGAAACACACCCTCCCCTTACCGTCCTACTCCCTACTCTTATTGCAAGGACCAGGTGTGCTGTGACAGCAGGAGGCACCATGACATCTGCAAGGGTGAGAATGACCACTAATCCGTATCCTATACAGGGAGGAAGTTCCCTAAAACACAAAGAAAAACTCTCCAAAAAATGCTGCCCTCATGACCCAGTGGAAAACTACCAGACCTAGCCCACCCTGACCACACCTTTAAAGCTAGTTTCTCTCTTTGGTTAACAAGCCAGTCTGATTTTCTGTCAGAGGGGTGGCCCCTTCAGCTTTTCTTCTCAAGATGCAGTTCCTTCCTGTTTTCTTCTTTCTCAATAAAAGCATTTGCCTGTGATTTTGAATTGTTGCCTCAATGCGAAGTTTTAACTTCCATTATCACCGAAGCAAGTTTCACATGCATCCTGTATAACCAGCAGTCACTCAGATCATCTGGGACCTCCACAGGGCATGTATTTGTGGATCTAAGGGCCAGCCTGGCTTCCAGCTGTGTCCTCCTGAAAATACTGAGCTAAGACCTAGCAGGTGCTGCTCTAACAGCTCACCAGGCATTTCCCGCGAAGTACAGTTCGTGTTGGGTTTTACTACTTAAAGACTCTTGCTGGCCAACAGTAACAAGGAAGGAGCTGCCAATCTACACAACTATATAGATGCATCTCTAATGCAAAATACACTGAGAAGATGCTAGATTCAAAAGTCTCCCTACTCATTTCATTTACAGAATGTGCTAGAAAAGGCAAAACTATTGGGACTGCAAACAGATCATTGGCTGCCAGAGGCCAGAGAGGTTGACAATTAAAGGAGCCCAGAGCATCTGGAGGATTCTCTGCCTCGATTGCGGCGGTAGGTGTGTGCTATTGGAGCAATTTGTCAAAGCTGAAATTTGAAAGACCGAATTTAATGTACCTAAGTTATATCCAAATAAAAGAAAATGGGGAGGAGATATAAAGTAATTTGCTTATGATTAGAGCCAGGAGTTCAAACAGGTGTGTTGAACTCCGGACTCTGGATGTTTAACTGCAGCACAAATTGGCCACTCGAAACCTCAGTCAGCTCCACAGGTGAGAGGGGTCCATTCTCAGGAAAGCGGCTGTCTGAGGCCAGGTGTGTCAGACAAAGATGAAAAGGGGAGGTGAAGCGCAGCGGGAACAGAACTGTGTTTGCTGCCTTCTAGATTTATAATCTGGATAAATTAGTGTGCTTCTTGAAACTTTTCATTTTTATATAGTTGCTCCTTTGTTCAAAGAGTAACAAAAGCCTACCATTTATTGGAAGGCACTGCGATTTAACTGTAAAATCAGGAGCTCTGGGGCAATGCCAGCTCTCTGTTACTCGCTCTCCTGGTGACTTGGACATGTTTCTCCACTTCTCTGAGCTCTATTTTCCTCATCTATAAAAGGAGGCCAGGAACTGTATTTATCTCGTGGGACTGCTATAAGTCTTAGGAGAAAGCTAAGTGCCTGGCACGCAGTAAGCAGTAGGGGGTGGCGGCTATTATTTGTTATCATCGTTGACATTATTACCAACAGAGCTTTGCCAAGTGGACAGGGAACAGAGCCCCTTTGTGTATGCCCAGCTGGGGCTCCCAGGAAGGCAGGCTGAGGGAGTTTCCCCCGAAAAAGTGCTGAGGCCACAAAGGGCCATGGAGGGTCTGGAGCAGAGAGCTCGGTTTACGCAGGCAAACCTTTTATCTCCCTTCCACACAGAGCTGCCAGGACGGCTGGGTCACAAGTTCACATAATAAACAAGTTCTGTACCCAGAACATGCTCCCAGCCACTCCTAGGTCTGTTGCTGGGACGCTCACATTTTAGACTGCTTTTCTTGTCTCAGAATTGCAGGCTCTCCACACCCTCTCCTGCATCGGGATAGGCACTGGTTCTCCAATGAAAAGTGAGCGAGCTTCAAACGAAGGGATTTGTCCAAAGCCCCACAGTGAACAAGCGAGAGATTTCCTGTGGTCAAAGCAGTTTGGAAAGAGATTGCTCAAATTGTGTCTTTGTTACTGGACTTTTAGGGTGAAAGCCCTGGTTTGGGGAGGTCCTAGTGGCCTGGGTTTGGTCACCTTCCCAAAAAGCCAATAGAAGGGACAAGCAGTGGTGATGAAGTCAGGGCAGGAGCTTTATTAGCTGTACTGAAAAAGAGGGACAATTGTCCTGAGCTCTGTCTTCTGGTACTGACAAGGGTCCCAGGATTACGTAGGGGAAGAATTGTGGCAGGGGAAATAGGTATGCATAGTTAGGAGTCTTGGTAAAACTGTGGTGTGGTTGATCTTTATCTCAGGTTCTGCCCCTCGAGTCATTGTCCCTTGAGGGGACAGTTTGGTTCCTATGGGGAGATGATTGCTTCTGCTTAGAAGGCAGTCCCATCATGATATGACCTGCCCACAAGCCTTGCTTTTTCTGGAATCGTGAAAATATCTTAGTTATTTTTATCTTGGCGCCTTTAGTCTTGAGAGGGGAACAAGAGAGGTTCAGTCCATTTAGGACTAATCAACTTTGCATTACTAGTTTTTACACAAGCACTCTTTAAATGATTAATACGCCTACATGCAAAGCTGAGTAGGAATCTGACCCAAAGTTTAAAGTGGTAAAGGAGACAGATACAAAATGACGAGAGATGCCAAGATTTTATCCTGCTTTTAGTTACTGCCTGGGCCTCTGCAGGACTAAGGGAAGAGTCAGGGCTTTTTAGCAAAGGAAGCCTCTAGATCCCCAGCACATCTTTTCATTTTGATTCCTCTATCATTGTCAGCCTGCAAGACAGTGTATGGAGAGGCAGGGACGTGGATGGTAAAAGAATTTACCCAGGTGAAAATAAAGTAAATGTAAGTTTATTTAGGTCAGGGTTCATCATTAAGAGGAAAAACACCTGAGTTCTGGGAACAGAATTGTATCATCGGGGGTGACAGATTGGGGTTTTTATAAGGGTTTGAAGGTGTGGGGAAAAGGTCCTGGGCAGCAAATGTAGTTATCTCGAGAATGTCTTTTTTTTTTAATCATCTGGCTCCTTGTAGATCTTCTGGGAACTCCTGCATTGTGTCTCAAGTTATAAATTAAAATTGCAGATTTGACAAGACCATTTCCTCCAGTCTTGAAGAAGGCCTTTTAGCTTTGACAAGAAGGTCTACATATTAACTTTAGAGAAAGTGGGTCAGCATTCACTGGGAGGAATGAATGAGTCTTACGTCAAAGGTTTGGCTTTATCTTGGGTAGTTTTCAGTCAGTGTTACTATATTGCCTTATGATCACCCTGTACATGCTGGAGTTCTGCTGTTAAGGGTCGCAACCCTTTTGTTACCAACAAGCAAGCCCCATGGCGGCCATGCTCTATCTATTCCTCTGAATCAGAGGCAGATCCTAGCTGTGGGTCCATGTGCTTAATACCTTTGCAAAGTGACAGCCCCTTGTTGTTTGGTTGGGTTGCTTTGAAAATCCACCCTCTGGTCCTGCAGCTGAGTGACACTGCCAGGAGCACATCCCAGCACCCATCATGTTCTGTCTGGGCTGGTGGTCCTCAGACTTCAGCAAGCATCAGACTCACGGGGGCAATGGGTATTAGACAGGCTTCCGGATGGGGCCCTAGACTTGTGTGCTATACAAGCCCCAGCTCTATTCTGGCTACTCTACTGAGGAGACTAAAGCCTCACCTAGCGGTGAGAAGAGATAGATAGATGGTATTGCTGGTAGCACCCCAACCCAAGTAAAAAGAGATTGTGACTATAGATAAAATGGGGAAAAAATACAACCCTGAGATGTTTCCAAGTTCTAAGTTTCCAACTGTTTTCAATCAGCCGTTACCATGAACCATTGACTGGTTTCAAATCACAGGACCAACAGCGGAGGGATTGGTGCAAAGTCAGCTTAGGAAAATGGTCTCATGTAGAGGGTCCCAGGAAACAGGTGGACAAAGAGTGAAGTTTACTGAGGATGACTGATATTCAAAGGGCAGAGCTGAAAAAGTGCTGAGTGTCACACCCAAGGGGAGTTGAGGGCAGAGATGAGGAGACCCTAAAAGCCATTGGACTGGAGGCTGGTTTGGCAGTGGTTCCTGTGAGGGTTAGAATAGGCAGCTCCAGCCCAAGTGCACGAAAGTCAGGGGGAGGGAGACAGGCTGCCTTTGTGATCTAATGGCTCGATACCTCCTAGCGTAATCTGGGGGACAAGGGCTCAGATGGAACCGAACATCTGTTAAAATTTAAATATCATCCAGCACTCTGGGAGGTTGAGGCAGGAGGACTGATATTTCAAACTCAGACTGGAAACTTAGCAACGTGGTGAGGTCCTGTTTAAAAAAAAAAATTAAAAGGACTGGAGTTGTAGCTCAGTGTGAAGGCCCTGGGTTCAAGTCTCAGTATGAAAAAAAAGTTAGATGAGCAGAGAAATTAGGTTTGAGAAGTTGGGGTTTAAGATTCATATTTTATAAAACCGGGCCAGGGATTTAGCTCAGTGGTTATGCCGCCTGTCTTGAAAGCACAGGGACCCGAGTTCGATCCCCAGTACCAAAAAAAAAAGATATTTTATAAAACCACAAGGAATTATTTTTGCCTATGGAAAGAGTTAAGCACTTTTATCCTCATTCATTCATTCATGCTACAAACATTTATTGGAGGATTATAGGTGTTGAAGTAGAGATGAACAAAAGGGCAAAGGCCCTGTTTTACATTCTTTGGGGTAGAAAGAGACCTGCAAACCCCCCCCACCACTGCCCCTGCACACCCACACCCACATGGCAGAGGAAGGAATAACACTCTAGGTGGTGACCGGTGCTGTGAAAGCGATAAAGCAGAGAGGCCAGTTGTCTTTTGCTGAGGCCCATTAGAGAAGCGTTTCTGGTGAGCAGAGACGGGATGTGACGAGGGTCTAGCAGCCAAAACAGGCAAAAAGCACCTATAAACCAAGGACACAAAGACAAAGGACCCAATTTAAAACTGGGCAAAGGACTGAGAGACCATTCTCCAGAGCAGATAAACAAATGGCCAGCAACTCATCACCAACTTCACTGGGAAGAGATGCTCAGCAGCCTTAGGGAGGGAAAGTGCCAACTAAGACCACATGAGATGCCACCTCACATCGACGGAGGGGTTCACACCCATGCCAGATGTTGCTAAGGACGTGGGTACATTGAAACCCTCGTACATTGTTGGTGGGAGTGCAACATGGTTCCATCACTGTGGAAAATAGGCCGGCAGTTCCTCAAGGGGCTAAATATAGAATCACCATAAGACCTAGAAGTTCTACTCCTAGAATTGAAAATAGGTGCTCAAACGAGTACATATCCAGTACAACATGCTCATGGTGGCTCTATTCACAAGAACCAAAAGATAGAAACGGCTCAGATAGCCACACAGAAAAATGGCTAAGCAAATTGTGGCATATACACACAGGAATATTAGTCTGTCATGAAAAATAAAAGTACCGATAGATGCTACAAGGACACACAAAAAGGACAAATATGATAGGATTCCATTTATATGAAATATCCACAAGTCCATCATGATGGCCAGAAGTTGAGGGAGGGGAGAGAAAGGGGAGAAACTGATTAATGGGTGTGGGATGTACTTTGAAATGATGGGAATATTTTGGAACTGAACAGAGGTAGTGGGCGTACAGTACTGTGAATGCAGTATGTGTTCTGAAACTGTTTACTTCAAAGTAGTTGGTTTATGCTACATAAATTTTGTCTCAATAAATTATTAGGGTAAAAAAGAGAAAATGAGGAATGATGCCCAAGATATATTGCAAAGGCAAAAAAAAAAAATTTTTTTAAAGTGCAAAACAGCATGCTTCCTACATTACTGGGTGTCGATTAGCATGGACTATCTCCTATTTCCTTTCCTGTACCTATGAAATTTGTAAAATGTGTGTGCATCACTTATGCAAAACATTAGAAGTCAGTTCATAAATCATTTTTTAAAACCAGTGCATACTGCAGAGTCAGTCTGGAATGAAATCCCAGCTGGCCCACTCCAGCTGGTGATGTGGCATTGCTTCACTTCTTTTGGCCTGGGCTCACACATCTGGAAGGTGGGGCTGATAACCTGCCTATAGAATTGGTGAAGGGTATAGGGCTTGGGTTTCACTGGGCAAAGCACTGAGGAGAGTTTGAACTGACAACGCGGATCCAAATGTGTAGGCTTTGTCGCAGCCATGGCCAGTTTTCTAACTTTTCTGACACCACCAGCGTATCCTACAATTCAGCTCCATTCCAATGCTAATTATCAGAGTCAGTGCAGGCCCCAAAGGTTCAGGGCTCAGTCCCACAAGGCCACCCCCACTGCAGAGCCAGTGAAAAGTGCCAGGTTGTCACCATGCCCACCAGCTGTAATCAAGGGTTCCATGACGCCCCTTGGCTGGTTTGATAATGTGCCAGAATAGTACACAGAAAAACATTTACCTATTACCCATTTGTTATACTTATAGCACTAGATAAACACTTTATTTAATGTTACTGGTTTATTTTAAAGGATAAAACTCAGGAACAAAAAAGATGCAAAGGATAGAGTTGTATGAGCTTCTTCTCTCTCTGGGTATGCCAGGCTCCCAGAACTTCACTGTGCTCACCATCTGCTATGGTTTGCATCTTACATATCTCAAAAGTCTTGATCACCAGCCTGTGGGGCTACTGGGAGGTGGTGGACCCTTTAAGAGGAAGGGCCCATCAGAAGGAAGGAAAGTCATTGGAGGTGTGCTCATGCAGGGGAGACTGGCACTCTGACTATGTCTCTGCTTCCTGGCCACAACAAGATGAGCGGCTTTGCTCTGCCACATCCTTCTACCATTGATTTTCTGCTCCATCACAAGTCCAAAAGCAACAGAGCCTACCAGCCATGGACTGTAACCTCTGAAACCATGAGTCAAAATGAAACTTTCTTCCTTATAAGTTGATCATCTCAGACATTTTGTCATAGTGACAGAAAGCTGACTAACACACCAACTCAGAAACTCCGATCTGTGTTGTTTTGGGTCTTTATGAAGGTTCTACTACATAGATGTGATTAATTTAATCACTGGTAATGGTGATTAACCCCCATTTTAGCCAGGGTTGGGGCAGAGAGTTCCAGTCCTCTAGCCATTATTGGCTTTTTTGGTGACCAGACATGAAATTATTTTGTAGCCCTGGTCACTGATCATCTCATTAGCATACAAAAGACATTCGTGTCACTCTGGAGATTCCAAAGGTGTCAGGAGTTATGAGCCAGGGAAAATAGGGTCGAAGACCAAATATGTACTTCCCATTGTACCCCAAGTTGTTGTAAGCCAGATCCTTAAACCAAGAAGGGAAAAAGAAAGAGAAAGAAAATCACCGTGTAAGAATTGAGGATGTAGCTCAGCAGCAGAGCCCTTGCCTAGCATGCACAAGATGCCTGCTTTGATTGCAGCACTTTAAATGCAATAAAACACAATTGCATGTGATTAAAAAGAAGGAAGAGAAGAAAAACACCATGGAAACACTGCTCCCTTCATCCAGCATACTATTTTCACTTCTGATGGTGGGAAGGCCTTGAGGGTTTGCTTACAGAAGGTGAAGGCAAGGCCTTGCCTCAGAGACATCCAAAAATACAGTCAGAGGCCAAGGGAGATGGCCTCCACTGGGCCCTGAGCTGCCAGCATATGGACATGGAATTAATTTTAGAAGAAACTAAGAGAGCCAGCCAATGTTTCTATAAAATCAACTGGAGTTTAAAGGCCATGTCCTTCATTGCTGCCCAGCCTGGTGACTCTGCTCTTTTAAATGAAGGTTGCAGATTGAGATTTTCCTTGGCACACTTATACCCATAGAAGTGAAAGGAAGAATAGTGCATAAAGTACAGTTTGTAACTGCAAACAGCTAGAGCTCTCAGTGTGTTATTATAGATGAAATACTGGGAATGGAGTCTGGCTGTATGCTCTGGGATGTTTGCCTATCTGCAATATTGATTTTCAGAGTGCATGTGTATCAGGCAGCTACAGTGAATAGTAGTTTAGCCTCAAAAGTGCTATTCAGCTCTGTTGAAAAGGAGGAGGCAGCAGAGTTCTGAATGTCTCACTAGTTTGAACTTTAGGTTAGAAGACTAACTGATATCACAGATTTGTTCTGCTGTTTTAAATGAAGGTTGCTGACTTGGATTTTGTTGGCAATCTTATATGTTTGGAAGTGAATAAAATAATAGTTCACAAAGTGTAGTTTGTAATTGCAAACAGCTAGACCTCTCATTGTTTTGGGATAGAGTAGAAATAAGGATTGGAGTTTCACTGTGCCCTCTGGAATGTTTGGCTATCGGCAGTGCTGATTTTTAGAGTATATATCAGCCCTCTAGTGAATAGCAGTTTGGCCTAAAAAGTGTTACTCAGCTCTGTTGAAAAGCAGGAGGCATCAGAGTTTTCAACTCTAACAAGAACTCTAGGTTACAAGCCTAACTGATATCACAGATTTATTCTGCTGTTTAAATGAAGGTTGCCATTAGGGTTAGAGTTGGGGCTGGGGTTGGGGTTAAGGGTTAGGTTTAGGGCTAGGTTAGGGTTGTAGGTAGGACTAGATTTAGGGTTAGGGTTAGGGTTGGGTAGGATTAGGGTTAGAGCTAGGGCTAGGACTAAGTCTAGGTCTAAGTTTAGGTTTAGGTTTAGGTTTAGAGCTAGAACTAGGTCTAGGTAGGCCTAGGTTTAAGGTTAGGGTTAGGGTTAGTGCTCTTTAGGGTTAGGATTAGGACTAGGATTTGGGCTAAGTCTTGACTAGTCTAGAGCTAATGTTAAGGTCAGGTTTAGGATGAGGGTTAGAAAATTGATGGTTGTAGACTCGGACCCTCAAAAATGGTATTTATCTCTGTAGAAAAGCAGGATGCTGCAGAGTTCTGAATGTCTCAGTACCGTGACCTGCAGATTAGAAGTCTAACTGATATAACAAATTTGTTCTGGTGTTTCAAATGAAGACCGGCAGGATTAGGGTTAGCATTATGCTTAGGTTTAGGGCTAGGACTACGAATAGTCTTAGGCTCAGGGCTAGGGCTGTATTGGGTTTAGTGATTAGTTTTAGAGTTAGGGGTTAGGGTTAGGTTTAGGGCTAGAGCTATGGCTAGGTCTAGAGTTTTTGTTAGGGTTACAGTTAGGGCTAGGGCTAGGGTTAGGGCTAGTGCTAGGGTTAGGGCTAGTGTTAAGTTTAAGGCTAAGGTTAGGTTTATGTTTAGGGTCAATGCTATGGTTAGGGCTAGGGCTAGGGCTTGGGCAAGGGCTAGGGTTAGGGTTAGGTTTAGGTTAGGGGCCATTTTGCTTTGGGGTTAGAGTTAGAATTAGGCTTAAGGCTAGAGCTAGGTCCTGGATTAGGGTTAGGGTAGTGATGGTGAACCTTTTAGAGATGAATGTCCATACTGCAAGCCCAAACTCACTTATTTATCACAAAGCGCCAACACTGTATAAACCTGAGGTTTTAGTTTAGAAGAAATAGCTCATACATTAACATCTTTTGTCTTAAAAGAAAAACAAATAACGTGAATGCCATAGGTTTGCTACCACTGGGTTAAATTTAAGGCTTTTTGGACAGAAGTACATTCTTTCTCCCCAGCTGCCCATGACCTCAACCTGCATGAAATGTGACCATGGCTTCCCCACCACCTGCACTTCCCACTGTGCTGCTAAATCAGGTTCTCCGGAGTCATGTGAAAGAGTGGAGCTCTTTCTTCATGGTGGCTAGGGAGAAGTGGAAAAAGAGGAAGGTTATGCTGTATCCACTTGCCCCGTTTCCCGCTACCTCTTGCTACAAGCAGAATGGTCCTCCTATTTACGTGGCAGTGCCTAGCATTTCTTGCTTTGGTTTGTGGCTCATTTTGTCATCTCACTGGACCGAGCTCCATGAGCACAGTTGCTTCATACTGCTTATCATCCAGAGTCTGCTGTGCAGGAGGGCAACCCTCTCGATGGGGAAGGGGCCAAGAATTCATTGTCTGGGGCCAAAAATATCTTCTTTGTGTTGGAAGAACACATGTACACACAATGTATAAACAAATAGTGTATTTGTAGTATTAAAATTGCATGGGAGGGCATCATGGAAATTTCTAAAAACCTTCTAGGGAAGGAAGAATGAAAAAGAAAAATAAAGGGCAGAGAAACACTGGAACAGATACAGCACCAGATTCTTCCTAAAACTGGGTTACCCCAGGAAGGATCACAGTGCCCCATGCCTTGGCCTTTTGGGACCACTAAGTGAATATATCCCACCTTAGGCCTATGGCACACAGCAGACACATAATAAATGTTGGATCCTTCCATGTTGAATGTTATGATGTAGATCTAAAATGCTCCCCCAAATTCTCATGTATGTGTAAGGTCACTGGATCACAATGGTGCTATATGCATCAGTGGATTATCTATTGATGTATTTAGTAGCTGAATGTGCTATTGGGAGATGGACCCTGGTAGGAGGTGGGTCACTGGGGTTGTGACCTGGAAGGCTGCATTCTTGTCCCTGGCTCCTTCCTTTTCTCTCTGCTTCCTGGCTACCATGGGTTGAGCACCTTTCTTTGACTTTCCCTCTGCCATGCTGTTTCTGCCTTGGAACCAGTTGACCATGGACTGAACCCACTGAAATTGTGAGTCAAAATAAACCTCTTTCTTTAAGTTGCAACTGTAGAGTATTTTGTCCTAGTGATGGGAAAGTATCTAAGACACTAGACACTGGGTTGTAGAACTTGGCGTCCCCCCATCTCTTGAGCTTGCCATCATCTGCATATCTGTACCTTGCAATAGGCTGACAGCATGCTGCAGGCACAAGTAGGAGACCCATTTCAGGTTCACGTAACTCACAGATGAGGTGGGGCTATCCTCAGCCATGATCTGCAGCACCGGGCCCAGGCCTGCCCACAGGAGCCAGGACCAATTTAACACTGAGTAGTCCCCCTTAGGAGCCACTTCTCCCTCTCTTCTGAGTTCAGCCTAGCAGAAGTCAGGAGAAAAATCTCTGACCAGAAGGCTCCTGGGATCATACTAATGATAAGTATTGATCATACTAATGATCAGCTAATGATAAGTATTATAGGTGGTACTTTGGAAAAGTCTGGGAGTTATTCAGACAGCTAAATATAGAGTTACCATCTGACCCAGAAATTCCACTCATAGCTACCTAAGAGAAATGAAAGCATCTATACCAAAGTTTGGAGATGAACATTCACTGTAGTGTTGCTCATAATAGTTAAAGCGTGGCAGCAACCCAAATGACCACTCACCACTAAATTAATATCAAAATGTGGTACACCTATACAATGGGATGTCATTAAACAACAAAAGGAAATGATACATTACAGTGTAGGTAAACATTATGCTGAGAAAACATTATGCTTTCATTTGTGCTAAGGAAATCATTATATAAGTGAAAGAAGCCCATAAGAAAGGACTACATATATGACCCCACTTACATGAAATATCTGCATTTCATAGGGAGCAGGAGGTAGACCAATAGTCACCTAGGGCTGTGGGCAGTGTTTGGAGGGAAATGAGGTGTGACTGCTAATGCATGTGGGCTTTCTTTTTGAGGTGATGAAAATGTTCTAAAATAATTATGGTAGTTGTGTATCTCCACATCTGCACACACTAAAAGCTACTTGTATTAGTTACTTTCTCATTGCTGGGACAAAATACCCAACACCCACAAGTTAAAGGAAGAAAGACTTATTTTAGCTCACAGTATATAGAGGCTTCAGTCCATAGCTCGCTGGTTCCAAGGCAGAAAGGCATTATAGAGGGGCACGGCAGAGGAGAAACAGTCCATGGTATGGCAGGCAGGAAGCAGCAAGACTTCCTTCTTTTTTCCCTTTGGATTCCATCCAGGCTACAAGCCTATTTGTTGCTGCCACCCACACACAGGTGTATCTTCCCTCTTCAGTAAGTCCATCATCCACACCCAGAACTATGCTAAAGCAACCAGTGGACTAATCCAGTATCATACACCTGTGATCCCATCACTCCCAGAAGCCCTACCTATGAGTACATAAGGGTTTGGGGGAAATAACGTTTAATACTGTTGAATTGAATACATTAAATGGTTAATATGCAAATTATATCTCCAAAAAGTTATTTTAAAACACAGAAGGGCCTGTGCAGCTGCCCTGCAGGTCTCTAGAGACAAGTGTGGGACCCTACTCTGCTTTTTGGCTATAAATTCCCACTTGTCTGTGCTGTATTCAGAGTTGTATTCACTTTCTGTCCCTACTCCAAGACCCTGTTGCAGTGACTCCCACACTTATTGCAATAGTCTGCCTTACTAGTCTTTATCAAGTGTCACTAATAATTTTTTTCTTTACTATTCCTTAATCCCTTTACCCAAATCAAAAGTAGCTGTTAGGCAATTGACCTTTCCACAGCCTCAAAGTGATGATATAGCCTCTTTAACAGCTTTCCTGGTTTTATTGCTCTGTAGCACACAGTAGAGCTGTTCATGGAAGCTTCAAGCTTGCCACGAAAGTGGCAATGGATGGATGGCCTTCACTGCTTCTGGTGCTACCCTTAAGTATTGGAAATGTGACTTGGGTGTGGGGTTGACTGGGATTAATGACTATTGGCTGGGGAAGCTGATGACACTGCAATGTATGGACCATCCCCACAATGAAAAGTGTCCCTTTACCTGTGCCTTTCTGGTTCCCAAAATGTTTAAACATCTTGCAGCTACCTCTAAAGACAGTGTGATATCCTACCCTTTGATCCTTCATGCCAGTGTGAAAGAATGATCCGTAATCTCTTCAAGCCAGCTGGAATTCTGGATTCCTTCCCTACTCTGTGGTCTGGAGGTGCCAGCACTGTTAGGCAGCAGCAGGGTGTGTGGTTGGCACCTCCTTGCTGCCCATGTCTTGTCTGGCTCCCTGATGGTCACACAAAGGCCTTGTCAAAGGACTCCCCAGCCACCTCATGGAGGGGCAGAAGGCAGACCCAGTACACAGAGCTCATGTGAATTCCAAGTAGTTCACAGAACTGAAATCACACTAAATGCTCTTCGTCCGTGAATTTTGGGGAAAGCAGCAAGTAAGGACCATAATACGTTACTTTTGCATGGCTTTCTACTTTCACCCTATGTAAACTCATCAGTACTGTAGTTTTAGTTTCTAGGTCAAATGACACAAAAGGAACAAATATTAAACACACTAATTCTAAGATGAAAAGAGCATTTTTTTTCTGAAGAAAGAGAAATAAAAGGCCATTTAGTTTCTCCAATCTTCATTACAGGATCCCTGATGCACCAAAAACTGACTTTATTTTCATGTGAAAGTCCCTTTTAAAATATTAATTTATTTATGAGAGGTTTTACTTAAAAAAAAATCTAGTGATACGTCATGGCCACAGTTATTGATGTTAATTTCTCAACACTAGGTACACATTGGAATTTTCCGAAAGGTTTTGAATATCAATGCCTGGTCCTAACACCCAGAAATTCTGCTGCAACCGTCTAGTGCCTATAGTGCAGACTAGCATTGCTTGTTCCTTTTTCATAGTAACTCCTCAAAATCCATTGTGTATGGTACAGTTATACCACACCTCAACTCATACTCTCCACATTCCAAGTCCTTGTTGTGTGATTGATAGCTATGGGCCTAACAGTCACAAAATGATTTTTTAATGATGTAAGATTGGATCTTTTCATCTTCCTCATAATTTTTTTTTTTTTATCCTGAGGATTGAACTCGGGTCCTTGTGCTTGCAAAGCAGGTGGCAGAACCACTGAGCTAAATCCCTGGCCCTCATAAAATATTTTTAAAAAATATTTGTATATCCTTTAGCACACAAATTCCAATTCCAAGAAGCTATTCTTCAGATATAGTCCCATGAATGTAAAAAGGTGTATAAACAAATGTATTTATTGTAGTTTTGCTTTTTGGTTTTGTTGAGATAGGATGTTGCTAAGTTTCGCAGGCTGGCCTCAAACTCACTCCTTCTGCCTCAGCCTCTCAGGTAGCTGGGGTTACAGGTGTGTGCTACCTTCATTATAGTGCTGCTGCCTATGGGTGGAAGAGCCTGGGCCAGGAAACCAAATGCTCAAGTTTGACTCCTGGCTCAGGCATTTTATTTTATTTTATTATTATTTTTTTGCTTAATTTCTTTTATTGGTACATTTTAGGTATACAATACATTTACGTTTATCATTGGGTGCTTGTACCTGTACATGATGTATCCTGGTTCTTATTTTTCCCCATTACCTGTGCGCCCTTCACCCCTCCACCCTTCCCTATTTACACACTTCGTTTCCATTTTCTTTCTTTTCTCATAATTTTTCCTTTCCCTTCTTTCCTTCCCTCATCTCCTCCCACCACCCCTACCCCTTTGGACCTTTTCCTATTTCAAAGTATCAATTATTAGTTATTAGTCCTTTTAATCCTTATTTACACTTTCAGTTTCTC
>NW_004624766.1:4114758-4324286 GCF_000247695.1 Heterocephalus glaber
GGGGTCCCTTCCCACAGGGGCAGAGCCATGTTGGTCTTTCATTGGTTCTGCTGTGACGATGGTCTTGCTCAACACCAACGATCAGGCAGCAGACTCGAAGTTGAAGGGCAGGGAGGCTCCATTCATCACTGTCATCCATTGCTGGGCTCTGGGTCACCTTTTGGACCCCAGTCCTGCCCAGGGCCAGGCACTGTGTGGAGGGAGAGTGAGGGAAGGATGCCATACTGGAACTGCAAGGTCCTGTGCACTTCCTATGCTGGAATTCTCACGATCACATGGATGTGGGTGTTCCAGGTGCAAAGGCCAGAAACGGGTGGGAAACTTGGCTCATGTGCTTGAAATGGAGACATTGATCCTCTCCCCTTGGGGATGCTCCAGGAAGGTGGGGGCCCATTAGCTTATAGACAGCTAAGCTAGATAGAAATTAACAGGCAGCCAGAGAGGGACCAGGCCCTGAAGGGAGTCAGTGCCGGAGATGAGACTCACCAAGATTGTGGCAAGAGGAGAATTAGGAGAAAGCTGGCCCTGCAGGTCTTCCTAGAGACAGACAACAGCTTGAAATTGAACTTTAATTAGCACCATGTGGTCCAGCGAGCCTAGGTTAGGCCTCAGATGCATAGGTGGGTGACCAGAACACCCTGACCCACACTCCCGTCCCTTCCCAGGAATGCATCCATCCCAGGAATGCTTTCTATGTTAGAACTTATAGATAAGCTGGAGTTAGTGATACCCACCACATACCCTGGCTACGTGCCTCGCTTCCCTATTGGATCAGTGTTAGCTAAGGAACTATATTTGTAATCCTATAGATTGATTGTAGTTTGACTGATAGTTACCCAAGTTGTGATTTGCTGCATAAAATGCCCTTGGCAAAGAACCTAGGTGGTGACCCCTTTCAGGACCCTTCCTGTCTCTCAGGAGCTTTCTTTCAATACACTTTTCCTCCTCTTAACCTCCTCTGTCCTTCTATCTTCAGTATCAGGAGACAGGAACTTGGCACATCTGACGCCCAATAAGTTGGGAGCCACTTCCCTGTGACAAGGGAGCAAGTGGCCCCAGTATTATGCAATTACTATTATTTTCTGCATTGGCTTAACATCAATGATGTTGGGAAGCACAGTCCAATATTGTAGCCACTGGCTGCATGGGGCTATTTAGATTTAAATTAATTAACATGACATAAAATGTAAATTCCAGTCCCTTAGTTCCCTTAGCCACATTTCAGATACTCAGTGGTCATGTGGCTGGTGGCTACCATAGGCGACAGCTCAGAAAGGAGCATTTCCAGCACCAAAAGGTCTGGTTGGCCTCCTGCATCCACAGCTTGCCCTGCTGGCTTCTGCACGGGTGTGCTTTAGAATTTCGGCGTGTTCTTGGCCCTCTAATGCCCTCCCTTCCACCAGCATGGTTATGACAAGGTTATGAGAGTGTCCGACAGAGCTAGGATTAAACCCTGACTTTGCTGTTTAATGCATTTGTGGCCTCCAAGTCACTTAATTTCACTCGGCCTCTGCTTTCTCATGTAGAAAGCGAGGATAACATTGCCCAGCTCCCACAGGTGCCATTAAATGAGGCACAGGAGGTGAGTCACCGAAGGCCGAGCTGCCTTGGTTTTATGGCCTCACTGCTCTCCACCCTGGCTTGTTTCTTGACCACTGATCTACCTGTGTTCAGGCTCCACAGCACACTCAAAGGGAGCACAGGGCAGATCCTTAACTGGCCGGAGATTGCAGTGTAGGCGGGAAGGAGAGATCAGTGCCTCCAGCAACCTGAAACCATTCCTCTGCGATTCACAGGCCAATGTGTCCTCCAGTGACACAGGACCCAGGGACAGGCACTGGGTTTACAAGAAGGCTGATCTGAGAAGACCTCACAGGGGGTTAGGAATAGAACAGTATGGGGCTTGGACCACAGAGCAGTTGGGAGAACACTAGCAGCAGGGAGTGGTTTTGAGGCTGGGCAAGAGAGGCAGCCCAGCCCAGGACTCATGGAAGGTGGAAGTGGAGAGGAACGTTTATTGGAAATCACTCAGGTCTCGGAAGCAGGTTGAGATGCTGGAGTTTGGTGAGGGAGGTGGTTGCCAAGCAGGTGGGGCCTGGGAGAGGCAGAGCTCAGGGAGATTGTGCTGGCATCAAAGGTAGAATGGTCTATGAGAGAGACTGCGTGTGGTACAGCTGCCTGTTGGGGGTACCTGTCCCAGAGGCCTTCCTGGGCAGCCCGTGGGACCATGCCGGGAGCTGTTCACATACCCCGAGCTCAAATTGCTGGTCCCACAGTCACCCAAAATGCACTCAGTTGGCCCATATGACAAATGCATATGGCACTGGGAAGGTACAGGAAATGTATATCACAGCATATCAGGATCGGAGCCCCTGCCCCTCAGTGGCTTAAGACAAAGGACAGGAGGAGCTCTGAAGCAGGGGGCAGGGGGAGTGTCTAGAGACAGGCTGGTTCAAATCACACACACACACACACACACACACACACGCACACACATGCACACATATAAATGCACATGTCTAATCTCCCCAGTTTAGATGCTTATGCCAACCATGTCCTGAGACCCTCACAGATACATGCAAACACTCAGGGATGTGCACACTCATACTGCACCTATCAGTAGACACATATAGCCAGTTGTAAGGGCACATGCCCGTATTCCAGCACCCGGGAAACTGAGGCAAGAAGACCATGAGTTCAAGGCCGGCCTGGACTGCAGAGCAAGCCCCTGTCTCACCCCTGCCTCTGCATAAAGCACACACATGCATGTGCACACTTTCTCCCTGAAGTCGCCTCCTGGAGGCCTGGGCCTGGGGCTGGCATTGGGTTCCCCGCAACTAAGCCAGGAAGCATCCATCCTCCCTGGGCCTTGAGTGCATTTCTGAGGGAGGCTTCTCCAGACTTTGCTTGTAAACACTATTTATCTTGGAAGGCCACTTCTCTGTTTTCAAATAAAATGTTGGGACACGCAGTATTGGATTTCCCTGATCTGACACTGACCTAGAAAAATGTGCTGGCAGGAACAGAAAATTTGATGCCCCACTGTGCTCCTGGCACAAGTGAGTCTCGCTGCTCTTGGCTTCAACTGCAAAGGTTAAGATGTAAGTGAGAGGGGCAGGGCTGGCTCCCTGGCCTGGACGAGCAGCACCCTCTCCACAGAGCCTTGGAAAGTTGAAGCCCAGGTGAGGGCTTCAGGCAGCCTGTGTGCCCAGCCTTGAAGGGCAAGATGGGAGAGCCAGTCAGAGTGCCTGGAGGAAGGGCCACTCTGGGGGGACATCTTGTCACTAGGGCTGCAGACTAGGCCAGGGTCCTGACAGGGAGAAGCCCCAGGACATGGAAAACCTGGGTAGGGTTCAGCTACAGGGTCCCCGTTCTTGTCGTGAGGGAAATGGGCAGTGCAACTTGAGCCCTGGGTCAGGTTTGAAGCTGCTCCCTGTCTCTTGAGGGAAGTTTCTAGGAGACAGGGTTGCTGGGTCCTGTTGCAGGTGAGGGTCACAGCCTGCTGCGGGTGAACAGGAGGGCTGGGCATGAGTTTCAAGGATGGGGCTGGGTCCAAGACGGGAGCCCTGCATCGTGGCAAGAACACAGGCACCTGCCTTCTCCTGGAGGATGCAGGGTCCTGGTTGCACTGGTGGCAAAGGAGACTCAGGCAGCCATAAGTCACAGCAGCTCCTAGGATCCCCTAGCTGAGCCAGCGACTTAATTCTGTGCCTGTTTAGACCAGGACTCATATTGCATCCGCCTCCTCCCTGGCCTCTCAGGAGGATGAAACAAGATCAGAAATGTAAAGTCATGTGGCAAGTGTTCGATCAAATCCCAGCTTCCCCACTCACTGGCTAAGTAGCCTTAACTTCCTCATCTGTGGAACAAAACAGATAATAACAAAATGAGCTTCCTAGAACTGTTAGGGTTGCAGTGAGTTAATTCATGCAAAGCACTTTAAGCAGCACTTGCACTGGATAAACATGATAACTGACTGGCATGATGTTAAATATTATTCTCGATGGTGTCATCATGTATTTATTCACGTCAGCATTCAACTCGTCTTTACTGAGAGCTTACCACAGGCCGGGCACTATTCTAGGCACTGGGGGGTGGGGCAGTGAACAGCACTCCTGTGGTAGGTAGGGTGGCAGCCCCCCAAATGTACCGGGTCCTGATTCTTGATGTTGTGAGTTGGGGGAGGTGCGGATGAAGATGGAATGAAAGTTGCTAGGCAGCTGGGCAGAGGGAGGAGGCCGGAAGTAATCACGGAGGTCCTTGTAAGTACAAGCAGGAGGCAGGAGAGGCAGAGACCCCAAGGTGGGAAGGGTGCAGAGATCTGAGGGATGTGAATAGAGGCTAGAGAGGGCCAGCCTAGGGGCTCCCAGAGCCAGGAAAGGGCAAGGAGACTGAGCTGCCCCTCACTGTCACCTGGTGAGACACGGCTGTCAGAACTGTAAGATAATGAATCTGTGTCATTTAAAGTCGCTAAGTTTGTGGGAAATTGTCATCGGAACCATAGGGAACTAATACAAAGCCTTCCACAAGGCGCTGACACTCTTGCAAGGAGAGAGGCTATAAGGAAATGGAGTGGACCTCGAGTTACAACCAGCCTGACATACTTGGGTTATGACCGGAACTTTAGTTTTAACTTAGGACCAAAGTCCCAAGTTATGATCCGAATGCCAGCTGCTTGTGTTTCCACATGGCCTCAGACACAGATTTAAGCCTTAAAGAGTTCTGGAAGGGGCGTTACAACACCCTTTCCTGTGTGGGGTTAATTGAGAAGTCCTGGGCCAGTGTCTCTCTCAGGACACTGATATCTGCCTGGATACAGGAGGGAGGCTGAAGGCTGTGTAGAGGAGCCTGAGGCTTCAGTAGACCACCCTGAGTTACAACCAGCCCTCGGGAAACGAAGTAAGTTCGGAAGTCAAGGTCCACTGTAAAGGCCACAGGGGCCACAGCCAGGGTCAAGAGTTAGACAGGCCGGCCGGACCGTGTGAGTCTGTGTCCCTCCAAATGTGGCCATGTCTCACCCCTCTGCCTGAGAGGGGCCGAAGCCAGGCTGCTCTGCCCTGTAGCTCTCAGGCTGAGCAGGCAGAGGGCTGTTCCCAGACTCCTGGGAGTAGGGACGAGAGGCACTGATTCGTCAAGGCCAGTCTGTGAAGGCCGAGGCCAGGCCAGAGGCAGCTCTGAGAGGCTCCTGGGTGTGCGCAGTTCCAAGCTCTCAATGGGAACACCATCGAGATGAGGAACACCTCAGATCCTCCCATGGGGAGGCCCTGAACTGGCATTTAGGCTCGGCTTTCATCTTGTCGGCCGCTGGGCTGCTCCCAGAAGCCCCCTCTTTCAACTCCCACGCCTTTAATTAGCAGGTCTGAGCCCAGGGAGCCACCTTAGGTGAGGGCTGAGGCCTGAGTTAGACTCTGCCTTCCCAGCCCTTCCCCATTCAACTCACTGAAGTCTCTGCTCCTTTTCCGGGCTGATGCTGAGCAGGGCCTGAGTTGAATGGGAGGTCTTGTGGACCCCAGATCACCCGCAGATGGGGACTGCTGCTCAGGGTGGAGCTCACAGACCTTGAAAGGATGATGCTTTGTAGTCCACATTCAGGAACTCAGGTTGTGCACTGCTCAAGGGCGCTACCTCTAAGGGGCATCATCATCTTCGTGCTGAACATATGGATTTATTGAGCACTCACTGGATGGCAGGGGGACTCTGGGCCCTCATGGATGTAGCTTGCCAGAGCTCCCTTGGCCTAAATTCACAATGGAGTCGGGGCTGGGCACCAGCTCTCAGGCACATGCCTATGCACCCTGTCCCACCTGCACTTGAGTCACCTGATGCCCTTTGCTTCCCAAGCCTGGGAGACTTTGACTCCGACAAGGTTGCTCCCCTGAGGGCTGTTGGGAAGGGGATGTGGCCCTGGGAGAGTGTCTACTGCTGGCCGCGCATGTGCATTGCAGCGTGCGCATGCACATGTGTGTGTGTGTGTGTGCGCGCGCACGCGCGCATGTAAGGCCATTGGATCACGGGGCAGTGTGCTCCTTAGCGGGCTCATCCCGATGACTTCACAGCTGAAGGCACTGTTGGGAGCTGGGGCACTGCAGCAGTCACTGGGAGCAAGGGCCGGGAGGTGTGTTCTAGTCCCCGGCTCCTCCCTTCTCTGCTCCCTGGCTGTGTGACCTGAGCATCTACCATCATGTGTTTCTGCCTCCGAGCCTCCGACTTTGGAATGAACCCACTGGAATCCCCAATCCAAATAAGTCTCTGCTGTAAGTTGCAAGTGCCAGGGATTTTGTCCCAGGGAGGAGAAAGTGACTGATCCAGGGCCCTGTGGCAGCAGACATCAGCAAGATGCAGCCCAGGAAGCTGCCCTCTGTGTGGGGAAGGCTCCCCTCCATTTCCCTGGGTGAGGTCTCTACTCTCCACAGCCGGAACCCTGCCCGGGGCCGGCCTGGACCTACCCCTGACCACTCCTCCTCTCCACCTCCTACTTCTGGGGCTGGACCTACACCCCTGCCATCTGGTGTCTGCTCAGACCCAGCCAGCCACCTGCAGCTCCTGTCCTCAGCCCCTGCAGAGGAAGAGAGGCTGGAAATCTGGGAGCTCGGGCTCTCTGGGGTGCAGTTTGGCAAGATCGGTACACAGTAAATAAAATAAAAATTGTACATACTTAGATAGATATATTTATTTTATGGATAAAATTGTATAGCATGATCCTTTCAGATACATTGTTTAATGATCACTATAATCAATCGAATTAGCATCTCCATCACCTCACCTAAGTTATCTTTTTGAGTGTGTGGTGAGAACATTTAAGATCTACTCTTTTAACAAGTTTCAAAATTCAGTTCACATTATTAAGTGGAGTTGCCATGCTTAAATCTCCAGAGTTTATTCATCCCACCAAACAAACCCTTTGAGGACATTTCTGCCTCCCTATCCCTAGCCCCTGCCAACTATCATGCTACCTTCTGCTTCCGGAAGCTGACTTTTCTAGATTTCCAGGGAAAGTGAGGTCATGTAGTGCTTGTCTTTCTGGGCCTGGCTGAGTTCACTTGTCATAATGTCCTTCAGGTTCATCTATGCTGTTCCCAACAAAGAGATGAAACAAACCTTTCAGAAAGTCTTTCCTAATATAATATGTGTCTTCCTCTATGTCTGCTCAAAATTAACATCTGAGACAAAATTTGAATGCTAGTAGTTTATTTTTGAGTTGATCCCAGAAATGTTGATGGGGTAAAGTAGAAATGGAGACATGAGGGTGACTGTCAAGCAAGTTGACGCCATGGGCAGGGGGAACTCTGGGAACTGGTGTTCACACACCTGGCCTGAGGGTGAGCGAGCCGAGGGCTCCACCTCCATCAGCTGTTAGAGTTGCAGCTGCTCCTGGGGGGCACTGGAGCACTTCCTGCCCGTCCTGCAGAGCCGGCTCCAGGGCTGAGAGGAAGCCACCCAAGGCTGGGCTTCAGGGATGTGGTCCAAGCAGAGATGACAGGGTGGGGCGGGGCTGTGGCAGTGAGACCTCTCCATTGTGTAGGTTTGTCTACCTTTGTTCTTCTCCATGTTGCACCCGCAGGTGGCAGACAAATCTGGACAGTACTCATTGGAGAATGAAGATCCTCCACCTCTGGTATGGATGACTTTAAATCTTAGACACACTTTAATTGTCACAGGCACACATTTCCATTTTCTATTCATTTTCATAAAATAGTAAGTTCTTAAGGCCACCTAAGAAGGAAAGTAAGGCTCGGTGTGTGCGAGGGCTGTCCTGGCTTTCCCAGGGCTGGGGCGCGTGCTCAGTGTCAGGCCCTGGGGACAGCAGGGAGCGGGGGTCCACTCGGAGACACTTGCTCCTGGGTCACCGGTCCACACCCTGACACCGCCCTCTGAGGTCCACAGGCTCTGCAGCAGGATTTCTGTGCCTTCTCAGGAGGCAGGAGCATCACCCCAAGCCCCTGGATATGCAGAAAGTGAGGGCCCAGGGCTGTGCTTGCGATGTGTCCCTAAAAATATTTACGTGCAAAACTTAATCTTCAGCGCAGTGGTGTTGGGAGGCGGCACTTAAGGGGAGGTGATTAGGTTATGAGGATTCACCCTCATGATGGATTAATAAGGGATCATAGACGAAATGAACTTCTCAGTCTTCAATGTGCCAGCCTTCAAAACTGTGAGCCAAATGAACTTCGGTCCACTATAAATCACCCACTCTCGGGTATTCTGTTATAGCAGCAGAACATGGACTAAGACACCCGGTTTCCCTCTGCTTTCTGAGACCAAGCCTCTGGCTCTGAGTAAATCCTCTCTTCTCCCCCACTCCAGCCCCTCTCAAGGGACATAGCCTGGGAGAGGAAGGACAAGGTGACATGGTGCTTGCCCCTTGTCCTTGTCCCTTTCCCCCACTCCCATCAAGGAAGTTTGTTGTTATTGTTGTTGTTTGTTATTACATTTTGCTTTCAATGGTGAGAAAAATGGCTCTATTAACTGGATACCTCCTACTCTGGTTTATCATCCATCCCCAATTCCTTTCTGTTCCCACTGCTCTGGCTATATAGTATTGCCCGACAAACTGTACCCTGAATCTTAGTGGTGTAACATGTCCGTTTTGTTTTATTTTATTTTTTGGTGTTATTGGGGGTTGAGCCTAGGACCCCACATATGCCTGGCAAATGCTCTGCCATTGAGCTATATCCTCAGCCTTTTGTAGTTTGTTTTGAGACAAGGTCTTGCTTAGTTGCTCAGGTGGCCTTGAACTTGAAATCTTTGTGTCTCATCCTCAAAGTAGCTAGAATTACAGTTCTTAAGCTAACACACTGGGCTCCTATAATCCTGGAGACCAGCTTGAAACCACGCTAGCAGGTATAAACATTATTAAATTGGGATGGATTAAATTGTGAGTCTGTGAGTCCTAGGCCTATGTGACTTGCTGGATGAGCCTTCGGCTGGCATGCGGAAACAGAACTCCCTGTGCCAATGGCCATGATTGAGCCTTCAATCGTCGGTGACTCTGAGGAGCCTCTGATAGTAGGGTAACATTGCAGCTAGAGACTATGACCCTGTGGGACAGCACCTCCAGAACAAACATTAGCTGTAGGAAACAAACAGGTTACTCGTTAACCAAGACCTGCTCTTCACTGGCATGCATTGTCCCTCTTTTTACAAGCCTAGCTCATGTTAGCGCCTTAGCCCTGCTCTTCCCTATACCTGCTTTTACGCCCCTGCAATGCTGTGTATTCAATAAATAGTGGCAAGTCTGGAGCCTCGTGGTCTTAGCCTTGCAAGAGCTCTCACCATCCCAGGCCCCTTTTGTCTTATTCTTTTCCTTGCTGAACCCTCAGTCCGGTGGTCAGGGTGGGAGGGTGTGCAGCCCCCCAATACTATAACACATATATTTTATTTTCATCTAGGGCTACTAGATAAAATAATGCAGATACTTTACCTGGGGGCTGAAGGACCCACTTCCAAGGTGGTTCTTTAAGTACCTCGGTGCTCTGCGGCCCTATGGTGAGTGCCACCTCCTTAGAGGCGTGGCAACCTCAGGGTGCTGAGACTCCCTGTGGGGTAGATTGGAAGCCTGTCGTCTGGAGCAGGAAGCCGAAGCTGCCGGCCTCTTCCTCCTGGGACCCAGGAAGTGGGCCAGCATCATTGCTGCCTTTTTCTAACATTCAAGCCATCACACAGCCAATGGGGCTTCAGCAGGATGGAACACAGACCCTACCTCATTCTTTCCTTTTCTCCCTTTCTCTCTTTTCTTTCTTTCTTTCTTTCTTTCTTTCTTTCTTTCTTTCTTTCTTTCTTTCTTTCTTTCTTTCCTTTGCTGTAGTACTAGAAATTGAACCTAGGACCTCATACACGTGCTAGGTAAGGGCTCTACCGCTGAGTGACACCCTTGGCCCTTTTACACTTTTATTTTATCTATCTATTTATTTATTTATTTATTTGGTACCAGGGATCGAACTCAGGACCTTGTGCTTGCAAGGCGGGCGGTGGAACCACTGAGCGAAATCCCTGGCCCTGCACTTTTATTTTGAAACAAGGTCTTGCTAAGTTGCCCAGGCCAGCCTCATTCTTGAGATCCTCCTGCCTCAGCCTCCCAAGTAGCTGGGATTACAGGCATGCACCGCCCCCCCCAACTAGACCCTATCTCTTAGTGGAGCAGAGAGTTTAAGGTCATCTTTAATCAATCACATTCTCTAGAAGGAATAGACTTTTCGACACCCCAAAGCTCAAAAGTTACCCATGTTTTTTTGCATCATTCCTTTCCTTAAGGAGTGGCTCCATATAGTTGCTGTTGGATTGAGTAGAGTCCTAAAAAAGAAGAAATTGAGAAGAGGCAGACATTTCTAAATGTATTCCATTCCATTATGCAACCAAAAAAAAAAGAGAGAGAGAGAGAGACAGAGAGCTAAAAAGTATGCAATGATTTAGAAAGATATTCATAAAATGGTAAGCATCAAAAACAGGTTACAACAATCTGTTTACAGCAGGATGTTGCTTTTAAAGATATGAATATATAAATATTGATGACTGTATGCAAAATTATCAGCAGTAGTTTGTCTGAGAAAGATGTGATTCTGGCACATTTTAATGTTCTTGTGCTTCTGTGTGCCTTAGGAATTTTACAAAATGGATGTGTATTGTTTATTTCAGGAACAATGAGGTTACTACAAGATGAGCCAAAAACAAACTACCATTACAGTAGATGAATGTGCCCTTCCTTCCTGATTCCTAAGTTGTAATCCAAGCCTAATGGGGTGGCTTGGGGGAGCCTCTGAGTACCAGGGTTGGATTTATAATTTTTTGACTTTATGATGGTGTGAAAGTGATTTGTGTTTGATAGAAACTATATTTCCAATTATGGTCTTTTTCCAGGCTAATAATGTGCAGTGTTTCTTCAGATACCGAGGGGTTCTCTGCTCGAGTTTGGGAAATACTGCAGCTTTATGTTCAGTGCCTTAGTCAGCCTGCAGTGCATTGGGAAACCCAATGGGGACAGCAGGTGGGTCCCCCTCTTTATACCACCCAATACCCCTGTACTGGGCTGAATAGTGTCTCATGCTATGAGTTCAAAGTGTCCCCCAAAAGTGCATGTGTGGGAAACTTAATCTCCAGTGCACCAGTGCTAATTTGCTTTGGTTTTGTGAAGTGGCCCCTTGCTTTTGGTCTCTCTCACGAGGGCTCACATGGCCTTAGTCCAAGTCATGGCACAGCATGAAGGCTTGCCAGAGGCTGGCTCATGCTTTTGGACTTCCCAGCCCCCGGAATCATGAGTCAGATGAACTTGTATTGTTTATAAGTTACCAGGTCTGTGGTATTCTGTTATAGCAACACACAGCGGACTGAACATCCTCCAAAGTTCGTGCCTACCCAGAGCCTCCAGCCTCATCTGGAAATAGGGTCTTTTCAGATGTAATTAGTGATGAGACCACACTGGACTTGTTACCACCCTGATGACCAGGGTCTGTGTAAGAGGCAGCAGAGACTTGTACAGAGGGAAGAAGACCACACAGTGAGAGACAGAACTTGACCAGCCGAGAGAGTTGTTGGCAACCTCCGAAAGCTAGGAGGAAGCAAAGAGGGTGTCTTCCTCCGGCTTCCAGTGGGAGCACAGCCTGCAGACACATTGGCTTTGGACATCCAGCCTCCAGAACAGTGACACAATAGGTGTGTGTTGTCTTAAGCATCCGGGCTGCAGTGTTCTGACTGCAGCCCCAGGAACTAACACCTAACACAATCCTCTCGTTCCTCAGATTCTATTAGCCAGGGATATAGGCAGCCACTTGGGACGTAGGCAGTGCAATTGCCCTCTCTATACAGGTAGGGAAATTGAGATTCTTATGAGGACTGGTAGCTTGGCCCAGGCCCCACGGAATGTGGCTTCATAGCAGACCCAGGTTCTTCTGTCCCCAGTGTTTAACTCTCCCCAGGAGGCCACAGCTGCACCCTGAGCCCTGGGATTATAGCAGCTTCTGCTCCATCTCATGCATCTGCTTCCCCTGGTGCTGCTCCTATCCTGCCTGGAACCCTGCAGTGACAGAGGAGCCAGCCCTGAGACCTGCCCGTGGCAGGAGACCCCTTCCCTCTTGGTCAGTAAGGAGCAGTGTCCTGGCCTCAGGTCCTGCCCCGTCCCTGCATTCCTAAAAGACTGATGAGTCCACACTGGGATGAATGGACCACAGGGAGCTGTTTCCAGGGCTGCCCCCTGCAGCTGCTGTTAGGCCTTCCAGGTCATTTCCCTGAGCCAGGGCGCACAGGGAAAGCCACCCGTCACCACACTCCCTTCCCCAGATTGTTTTCTTTCTGATTTACACATGTATACATGTTTTTGAAAAAAATTAGAAAGAATAATGAAGGCCAAAGAAGAAAACAGAAATTACTTATATAGCCAATGCAGTTTACTATTTATAAATGTCCAGAAGAAAAAGCCCTATATCCACGTATGCATCTGGTTATACTAAATATATAGAGTCATACACTCGCAGCACAAATGCAGCTATGTTTAAAAATGAGTATTTATATATAATCTCATTTTGCTTGCTGTTGGTGAAATCTGGTCATAAGAACAATTATGTACTCTCTCCTTAACCCAGTTCCTTAGAAATTCTTTGTAAAAATGATTTTTAAATGGTGGTGCACTGTTCTATCAAGTCCTCTACCTCTCTTTGATCATTTATTACTTTATTAATAAGCATTCAGATTCCAGTTATTCATTCATTTAAAAAAACACAATTATTCAGCATATACAAAGCCTTAGACTCAATCTTTCAGTACTGAAAAATAAAACCCTTCTCTTATGAGTATATTGACCTAAATTTTTGTGTACATTTCTGATAATGTCCTTAACATGAATTATTGAGTTCAAGGTTATGAGTATAACTTTTTATAGCTTTATTGAGTTATAATTTGCATAATATAAAATTCACCCCATTGGAAGTATACAATTCAATGATTTTTAATAAATCTGTATACCTACACAACCATACCTACAATCCAGTATTAGAATTTTTTTTATCATCCTAACATTTCCTTGTGTTTATTTGTTTCACTTGATTCTAATCCCAGGCAACATGAATCTACTTCCTGTCACTATAGGTTTGTTTTTTTAGAACATTTCATAGGAACAGAATCAAACAATCTTTTATGTGTGGCTCCTTTCACTTAGCACACTGTGTTTGTGGCCCATTCATGATGTAGAATGAATCAGTTCTCTGTTATTTTTCACTGCCAAGTAGTGGCTCATTGTATGGACATATTGTGTTTAATCATTCACCTGTTGATGGAAATTTGGATTGTTTCCAGTTTTTGCCAACTAACGATAGTGTTGCTATTATATTTACATATAAGTCTTCATGTGGACATGTTTTCATTTCTTTTGTCAAATGATAAGTTAATATTTAACTTTTTCAGGAACTAACCGCCTGTGCTCCAAAGTTGTTGCACCATTTTGCATCCCCACCAGCTAACGTATGAGGGTGCCACTGTCTTTACACCCTCATCAACACCCCCATCAACAGCACATGGCTGTGGGCTGGAGACATCAGTTCCTTGCCACGTGGGTCTCTCCACAGCACACCCCACGCTTCCCTGAAAGCAGGCAAGAGAAGGCTAGAGGCTGCCAAAAAGAGAAGCCGCAGCCTTTTTATAAGCTAGTCTTGAAGTTGTTCAATTTGTGTCCATTTTGTTAGTGGGAGTCTGTCATGAGATTCTGCCCACTCTCGAGGGGGGATCATACAGTTGTGTGAGTAGAAAGGGGTGCAAATCACTGGGGGTCACATCAGAAGGCTGCCATGGTATCCTTCCTGTTGGTCACCTGCTGCTTTTCTTATGCATTAGGTAGCGAATCTTTACTTGTGGAACCTGATGCAGATGCAGGATTCTTGATTTTATTGAGTCAGGACCTCTGTCGGTGGCAGTGCAGCTCTCTGTATTCCTGACTTTCAGAGACTCTGTGGCTCTTGCTAGTGGGGGCTGTGTTAGTAATCACTAGACATGGATATCTCCCCATAAGAATGACAGCTGCTTATAGGTATGGGTTTTTTCCCTTCAAATAATGTCAAAAATAGATGTGTCCCAGCTCCTAGGTTTCCAGGGTGGGGTTGCTCTTTGGGGAGCCATGTTTGGGCTCCCTTTAGGCAGAGCCCCAGCAGCCAGGCTGGCCACCGTGCTCTTACTCCTAGAGGCTGTCATGGAGCCCTCGGTTCTGAGCAGCCTTGAGGCTGCCTGGCCAGGCTTTGGCTTGCAGGCAGCTGTGACATTCATCTGTCATCCCAGAAGCCACTTTTAGATGCAAGTCTGCTGGTACAGGGACTTTATGAGAACAAGAATCCCTGGCTGTGAAATTGCTGGCATTTCATAATGTGAGAGAAGATTTACAAGCTTTTTGCTGAGCTGGTCTGTAAACACAGGCCAAGCAGTTATACAATCAAGCTGTGATCTTGTGGGCCCCATAGGAGAAACCATGATGGGGCCTCCCTCACCTGGAGCTCCTTTGCTAAGGGCACTTCAGCTCCTGCTTGACAGTTACCCTACCGCCTCCTTCACAGGACAGGCCAGCTCTCCCTCCTTTCTATCCTGTTTAACCGTTCTGCATAACCCTATCTCTACTGCATGTATTTTTGAAAGTGTTAATTTTTTATGGTTTATCTCCTCCACCAGAATGTAGGCTGCCTGAAAGCAAGAGCCCTGCCTGCCGGTCACTGTTTTACATCCGCACGTGACTGACCTGGTCTCTGGTGCTCAGCTCCTGCTTCTGGCAATGCCTAAACATTCATTCAGTAGTCAACAATTCGACCCCTGTACCTGCTCTGGTCACCTAAGCTTAGCAGTAGCCTCGCCACACTGAAGTCCTATGTGATATGTCAATTCAGTGAATGCAGGGATGTTTGCACACTTCCTGTCTGCATACTTCTGGTTTCCTCACAGGCCCAGCAGCCGATGTCCCACCTTCTTGCTGTTGACTCTTCCTCATGACCCTCCCTCCTTGTCCTCCTGGGGGCGTCACTCTGCTTACACCCACTCCTCTTCCCTGAGGCCCCTCCAGGGATTTAGAAGCAGTGCCATACATCTTTTCCTAGATGAGTGTGCCCATGTCTGTGGCTGTCTGTCATGTGTCTTCGATGTCCTAGTCATTATCCTCAGAAGGGTCCTAGTGAGTCACTGTGCCTCAGTAAATTCGTTGAGTCTTGGAGACTGTCAAGAGTCTTGGAATTTGCAGGTTTTGAGACACCACCTCACCCAAACAAACATTTCAGTCACTTTTCACACTCAGGTTTTTCCTTAGTAAAGGGGTCAGTGGATTTCACTGAGGAGCAACACTTTTAATCAGTCCTTGCTCTACTCCTTTGCCCCAATTTTCCAGTCTACAGGAGCCAAAAGATGGGGGCCCAGATGTTGGGTACTGAATGGTCCCACTGTGTCCCCTCATGCCTCTTAGGGGGGGGGGGGACTTGGAACAGAAGGCAAAGTGCCTATGGGGTTGTCCCACCCGACAAAGGAGAGGGCACCAGCCCTTTCTAGGCCAGGACGGTGCTTGTGTGGAGAAGGAGGAGAACGTGCAGCCTCAGACCCCTAGGGCACGATAACAATGCTGTAAGGAAAAGGATGCGCCAGTGCAAATGTACATGCAATATACTCATGATCAATATTCTCATGATCTATAAATACAATGCAACTTTCTTTTTTCTTTTTTTTTTGTACCGGGGATAGAACTCAGGACCTTACGCTTGCGAGGCAGGCGTGGTGCCACTGACCTACATCCCCGAACCTACAGTGCAACTTTCTTTCCTGGTGGGAAGAGAAAATGAAGCACAAAAGTTTGTAAAAGTTGGGTCATTGCCTGGGACCTGCACCTGCTCAAGTCTACACTTAGAGGTGGCCTCAGCACCTGGTGTCCACTTGAACATGAAGAATCTGACTTTCTCCTCCTCCAGCGGGCATGGTGCTCCTTTTGGCTCTAGTACAGGGATGTTTCATCCCTACTCCGCCTCCTTGAGGGGTACTCTGAGGATGCTGGGAGGGAGCCTCATGGAGGAGCTTGATGGGCCAGCAGGTAGCTAGGTGGAGAAGGGCTGGTCACTGCCACCAGCAAGTGGCACATGTCAGCCACTGCCCCACCCTGGGTCCTGAGTAGCTTCAACCCCTCAAGATGGGCCTGAGCATGTGGGTGTTTGGGGGAATCATGTAAAGATTGTGAATATTATTTTTCAGGGGACAGGGAGGGCAGGGAAGAACTAAGACCATTTAGATCCCCGGTGTGACAATCATTCCATCCATTCATGTGTCTATTCACTTACTCAGCTAACCCATACCTAAGAAAATCCAATGATGTTTGGATGCCGTTCCATTTTCATGAAATATTTTTAAAGAAGAAAGTATCAAAAGTAGAGTTTAGTAGAAAAGTCCACATTTCTATTTATTTCTAGTCTAATAAAATGTCCCCAAGTCATTTCTTATTGAAAGTCGCCCATGTATCTTGAGATCATTCAGAAAACAACCATGGCTGGACACATTTACAATGGAGAGTTGAGAAGGGAGGGGTTTAGATGACAACTTTAGTTTTTAAAAAATGATATCAATCACCTCATGGAACCCTGAGTGTGTCTAGGATTCAAGAAACTGTCAATGCCGTTTAGAACCACATGCTCCCATGAGACAAATTACACAACGTTAAGAGGCTGGTTGGAGGTTTCTGGAGGCCTAGACCTGTTGTCCTAGGATGAGAGCAGCCAGGCCTAGGGATGTGGCCAGGTAGCTAGTGTCTAGTCTGTCAGGGGAGCTACTAGATTTGGGGAGTGAATGACAGCTCTCTCTACCCCATCAACCACAGGTGTCCAGAACTCTGACCACAGACAGCTCTGCTCATCTGGTCCAATGGAGGTGAAGTCAAAGTTTCATTGGTAGATTTTTCTCCTATTATTATTAATAATAATAACTGGATGTTATACTGAATGGATACACTTGAGGACCACTGTCCACTGGTTTACCAGCCCTCACCAGGCTGTGAATCCACATTTAGGCTCAACTTCTTGGTGCCTCCATCTCCCTGCTTTTAACATGGTGGTTGCAGTAGGATTAACCCTGCAGGCTCATAGCAGCCACTGTTGTGTAAACAATGAGAAGTTCAGAATGTTCTAAAGGCCCTCCTGCTGTTCCAGAGGTCTGTGTCATTGGCTTGTGAAATCTGAGGACCAAAGAGCCCAGGAAGACGGAGCACCTTGTCCTTTGCCACCCTGGCACATGCCCTGTACCCTGGCTTTGCAGCTCCCTGAGACACTGCCCTCCTTCCCAGCCAAGGCTGGTGCTTTCACCTCAGTAACATTTATAGCTTTGATTGTGGCACTTAGGACCACAGAGCCTCCCCACTCTGGTTTATTTCTGTCTGATCTGGGTTGGGAGCAGATGATGTGACTGTCATGGCATATGTGCAGCCCAAAGAGTGCAGCAGGAGTCCTTTTGCAAATGTTTGAGCACAGGGATGTTGGCTCTGGGCAGTCTGGGATCAAACTCCAACTCCGCCCCCAATACCCACATGCTCTTGGGGGTCTTTCCTAAAGTTGTTAAGACTCAATTCCCCCATCTCTAAGTTGGGGATGAAAAGTACCTACCCCCACACAAGGTTGCTATTTAAACTATATGCACAGCATGGTGCTTGGTGCAAGACAGGTGCTTGTTAATGGTATCTTCCTTCCTCCTGCATTGGGTTCCTTCCTATTGTGGTAGACACTTGGCAGGGATGGGAGAAGCTGCTTTGCCTGCAGTCCTGAGCTCCAAAGTGGGGCCCCTGCTTAGACTAGCCTTGCCCTGCTTGTTGGAAAGATTTCTTCCATGACTTCTGGTGCCAGAGGAAATAGGAGCTTCTCAGAGCTCCCCTTCCACCCAATCCTGATTCCTGCCTGGAAGTAACTGCTCTGGGGTTCCAGGTTCTCCCAGCCTGAATGCTCACAGGCAGCAGTGCTGGAGCTCCCAGGCTCTGCTCTCTGCAGCCCAATTGCAGGAACTCCTGGCTCCTGTCCTAGCCAGGCACATGGTCATCTAGACGTAGGGTCCTTTAGTCACTTGCTTACAAGAATCATTTTGGAAAATAGGTCACATGTTTCCAAGAAGCACAGCATCTTTCTGCCTACATTCTCCCAAGCCCTACCTACTGTACACACACACACACACACACACCATACCACACACTTGCACACACACCTGCTTGTAGGCAGGTGAAATTTGTAACTCCAGGTGCCTGGCCACTGGGATCATATGTTGTTATTCTTGTTTGGCTGGTTTTGGTTTCATTTTTCCTGCAGGTCTCAGGGTAAATTATCTTTGATCTTTTTGAAAGCTAATGACAAGAAAATAAATTTATATATAAGCTCTCTGAAACACCAACCCTTATTGCTCTTTTTCCTAGCTTCTGTGTTGACTTAGAATCAAGGTTGGATGGGAACCTCTGTCTATTGAAGAAATTTTGGAATTTAGAACAGGTTAAAATACACTTGTTACCATTTGGAGTTACTTATTTGTTTTCATCAGGACTCCCTGAATATTGTGCAATGAGTCAACAGAAAACTCAGAAACAGGTCCGATGCAGAGGGCTAATGGCAGCTGAGTAGCATAATCTCTGATTTCAGTTTTTGATGCATAGTAAGTAACCTTGTTGACATAGTTAGATCAAAGACCAACTTATTATTATAGTAAGTAAATGCTATATTTACTTATAAAATTTAATCCCATATAAAATTTATGAAATACATTTCTATGGGTTCTTTTAAAGTCCATTTTCATAGCTGTACATTGTCAGTATAAACCAGTGATGGTGAACCATTTAGAACTTTCAGTGGTAACAAACAGCCCGCTGTAGCACGCATGCCATAGGTTTGCCACTACTGGTATAGACTAACCTCTGTTACCAACAGCCTTCCAGTTTCAATTCTTAATTTATTTCTTAGTCATGCCAAAATAGAATGAGAGTCAGCAGGGAGAAGGTTTCAATGCCATTCAAGGATCCTGGCTCTTCCACTATGGTTCACCTTCCTCCACGTCTTCAGGGTCTCTTCACCCAGCTGTCATGCATGAGCAACTTGAAGAGCCCACACGAGGATGTTTGTGTGGACCAGGCACTCAGGTTGTGCTCAGCACTTCCACCCAATCCGCATTGGCCAGAAATTGGCTGGTGGTCATCCACATCTTAATTTCAAGAACCCGTGAATATGTTGCCTTACATGCCAAGGGGACTCCGCAGATGGGATGAAGGCTCTGGAGATGAGATTTTCCTGGACAGTCTAGGTGGGACCCAGGGAGGCACAAGGGTCCTTATGAGTGGATGAGGGAGTATGGAAAGACAACGAGATTTGAAGAAGCTGTGCTGGTAACTTTGAAGGTAGAGGAAGGGGCCATGAGGCCAGGAAAGCAGGACATCCCTAGAAGCTGGAAAGGCAAGGGAATGACTTTTCTCGGGCCCTCCAAAAGGAATGTACCCCTGCTGACACCTTGATTTTGGACCTCTGACTTCAAAGACTGTAAGAAATAAATCTGTGTTGTTTTAAGCCACTGTATTGGTGGCAATTTTTTTTAGCAGCAATAAGAAACTGATACAGAGCTCACTCTTCCTTATATCCTGTTATGATTTGGATCTGGAATGTTCTCCCAAAAGACTCATGTGTTCCGAGGTGGGGCTTTTGGAAGGTGATTGGATAGGGGATACTATGCTCATCAGTGGATTAACCCACTCACGAATCCATAGCTAAATGTGCTGTTACGAGGTGGAGCCTGGTTGGAGGCAGGTCACTGGGGGGATGGCCCGGAAGGGAGTTTCTCCCTCCCTGGCTCCTCCCTTCACTCTCTGCTTCTTTCTGCCCTGAGTGTTCCTCCACCCAGGCCCATCCACCATCCCTTCCTGACTCGGAGCCAGCTGACCATGGGCTATAACCAGGAGCTGAAAATGTCCTCTTTTAAGTTGTGGGTTTCAGGTATTGTATCTCAGCAACATAGAAAGTGACTAAGGTATCCTACTGTGTGCCTGACCATGGGTGGTTCACACAGTAGACACATTTTTCATCTGGACTTCAGTGGGGAGCAAATCTCTCTTGTGAAGCAGGAAGCAGAACCATCAAGGAAGATGGGTTGTGTCCTAATGTTTGGAGAGCGTGTCATGGAGCTAAGGTAAGGAAGCATGAGGACACAGATGGAAAACAAACTCAGTTTCTCCTATTAGACATCACAACATGGATCACTTCTGTGATCCCAAGACAGGTGGGATTTCTGTCTAGCAGCAAGCAAACAATCAGTTTTGCAGTGGACTCCAGCTAGGCATCCTCTAATCCAATTAAATTCTGGCAATGTCTTAAATAGAAGTGTCAGGTCCCACAGGTACAGGACCCAGTGCCTGAGATTGTCCCCACTTCAGACACCAGTCCCAAGTCCCAGCCTCTGGAACTTATGTCCTACATCCTGGAAGGTGGTGTTCTCATGAACCCATCTTTAAGCATGATAAATTTGCTAGAGCTGCTCGTGGAACTCAGGGAAACAAGTGTACTGGTTTATTAGAAAGCATATCTGGACCATGCAAATAAACACACAGACAGAGAGATACCTAGGGCAAGGTCTGGAAGGGTCCTGAGTCCAGGATCTTCTGTCACCATGGAGCTGGGGTGACCCCTCCTGGCAAGTGTATGAGCTCTTGTTCAGCTTCCTGCAGCCTCCGTGTGTCCAGCTGTCCAGAAGCTCCCAAGCCCTGACCTTTTGGGTTTATGGGCACTTCCCTGCATAAGCGTGGCAGAAGGGTACAATCCAATGCTAACAGACTGCATGGGGAAACCCAGCAGGGCCCGTCTGTTCAGGTCCTTCTTGGCCTCTCAGCAGCAGCGTTCCTTCCTCCCAGGTATGGGTTCGGCCCTTCTGAGGCAGGGGCCTTAGGATCTACTGCCAGACAGGCAGGCCTGAGAATTTCTTTATGGCCAGCTCCAAGACAGAAATTCAGGGAAAGATTAGGGTATAATTTTAGTCTCTATAGTATATATGCCTTGGGGAAAAAAAGGATAAGGTGAGAAGAGAGTCAGAGCGAGCGAGCGAGCGAGAGAGAGAGAGAGAGAGAAAGAGAGAGAGAAAGAGAGAGAGAGAGAGAGAGAGAGAGAGATCCCAGCTATTTAACAAAGCTGTTTTTCACTTCTATGGCTCTGAAGTTGTACTGAAGTGGCTTCAGGAACCCAGGACAAAAGGCCAAATATTTAAACAAAAGATATGCTTATTGTTCTAGGCATTTAGGAAATAATAAGGGCTATAGGAGTTAAGAGCCAGGAACCATGGATGAAAACCAAACTGTTTATGCATCCTAATATCACGGGGAGGGGAGCTAAACTTGCAGAAAGGGAGAGGTGGGGAGGATGTCTGCCTGGAGGTGGCAGAGTTGGAAGCATGTGGTTCCTCTCCTCCTGGTTTACTGAGCCTAGCATATGGGGAATGGGGTGGGTTCCAAGGAAGACATGGTGGTGTCAGAGGAGGTGAAGCTTCCCTTCTAGGGCATGTGAGAAGCATGGAAAAATGAGAAGTGGTCAAGAGCTCCGATTCTAGGGTCAAACTGCCAGAGTTCAAGGTCTGAATTCACTCCACTCCACTTCCTGTTATCCCCCTACATCACTTCCATTCTGACGGTGGTGTAACTAGCCCCTCAGACTTGGTGGGAAGCAGCCATTTTGTTATGCTCATGCATTGTATGGGGTGGGTAGTGCAGAGAGGAGACAGTTTTCCTCTTATCTATGTTAGGGACCAGGCTCAGGGACCAGGCTCGAAGTCTGGGGTGACTGGACAGTGGGGGGAAAGAATCATCAGGAATCCATGCAGGCTGTCAGCTAGGCCCTCAGCTGGAGTTATCACTGGGAACTCACACATGAGGCCCTCTGTGTTTCCTAGGAAATTGACAGCATGATGACCTCGGGTAGTCAGACTTCTCACATCGAAATCGAGGCTTCAAAGGCAAGTGACCAACTCATAAAGTAGAACCTGTAACTCCCTTTATTTATGACTTACCTCAGAAGCTGTGCCCTATCACTTCTCCATCCTGTTAGTTTACCATTAAAGCCCACCAGCTTCAAGAAGAAAATTGGATTCTCTCTCCTAGAAGAGCATATCAGATGGCAGATTCGTCCTGGCCATCTTTGGAGAATATGATCTGTCCTATCTGACAATTTTTTTACTTTCTCTGAGAACTGGTTTCCTCACAGGCAGATAGAGATGATCATTTTAACTCTCTCATCTGGGTTAATGCTTCAGAAGACTTTGGCCCAGCATCTGGCACATGACAAAAACATAAATGATTCTTAGACAGCACACAATGTCTACTCTTTCTGTTTGCCTGGTACAAATTGTCAGTGTATCAGTTAGCTATTGCCATATAACAACCACCCCAACATTTAGTGGCTTAAAACAACACCCACTTCATAGGGCAAGTCTTACTGAATTGGACATAAACAACATAGAAAATAATATCAAGAATCAACACACACACACACACAAAAGAACAAATGAGACTACATAGAATTAAATACTTTTATAAAGCAAAGGAAACATTCAACAGAGTAGAGAGACAACCTGCAGCATAGGAGAAAATCTTTGCTAGCTACTCTTCTGATAGAGTATTAATATCTAAAATATGTGTAAAACCCAAAAACTTCACACCAAAAACCCCCATGTAGCCCGTTCAATAAATGGGCCAGTGAATTGAACAGAGAATTCTGAAAAGAAATACAAATGGCCTGTAAGTATGGGGAAAAAATGTTCAACTTTGTTAGCCATTAGGAAAATGCAACTCAACACTGAGATTCCATCTTACTCCAGTCAGAATGGCTGTTATCAAGGATACAACAATGAATGCTGGTGAACATTGTGGGTAAAATGGAACCCTCCTACACTCTTGGTGAGAATGTAAACTAGAACAACCACTAAGGAAATCAGTATGTAGATTCCCTCCAAAACTGGAAATAGATACACCATTTGATCCAGTTATACCATTCTTTGCTATCTGGGAAGAATTAATGGCAGCATACCATAATGATGCATGCACATCCATATTTATAGCAGTACAATTCCTAAGAGCTAAGCTGAGGAAATGGCCTCGAATGATACCCATTAACCAGTGAAGGGATAAAGGAAAAGTGGTTTATATACACAATGAAGTATTAGTCGACTAAAAAGAATGAAATCAGGTCATTTGCAGGAAAATGGATGGAACAGAAGACCATCCTGTTAAGTAAAATAAATCAGTCTCAGAAACTTAAATATTGTATATTTTCTCTTATATGAGCAATCTAAAAATAAATAAATAAAATAAAGATGATAGGAGACTAGAAGGTAGACTTTCAGAGATAAAGAAAAGCTCGATGGAAGGAAGAAAGGGACAGGAGAAGAAGGTAACGGGGATGAAAATTCATTCAGGGACAGGAGGAATCATTGCAGCCATCAATGCAGCCATCTTTGCAACAATCTGGTGGTCAATAACTGGGACATAGGAGAGAGGTTGGGAGGGCCTGGAGACCCAGTTGGCATGAGGGAGAGGTGGCGGGGGAAGTGCTAAGCCCATGTGACAGTCAATCTGCACATGAAGGACATGTGCCAGTTAGAGCACATTACTCCAGCTTCCGGATTAAAGAACAGGGAGATGTGTTATTTCACATAACAGAAAACACTGAGAGGGGCCAGCTGGAGCTTGGCTGAAATGCTAGCCCAATTAGGTCACCTATGTCCAGACTTTTTCAATCTGCTCTGCCATCCCCGGTGAGAGCTTCACCCTTAGGCTCTCATGAGATGAGGAAAGTAGTTCCCAGAATCCTATGCAGGGAAAAGTGGAAGCCTTTCCAAGCCCAGTGGTCCTCCTATGGCTCCTTGGCCATGATGGCCCAGGGCATGGGATCACCACGGTTGACCTACTCATTTCCGAGGGCTGTTAGGATAAAGTACCACACACCGGAAAGCTTAAAGAAGCAGAAATGTATTTCTTCACACCTCAGGAGGTTAGAAATCCAAAGTGAAAGGGCTGCAGGGCCATGGTTCCCGGAACTCTGGGAGGGATCCCTCCTCACCTCTTCCCAGCTCCAGATGGTTTGTTGGTGACCCTCAGCATTCCCTGACTTGTGGATGCATTATTCCAGTCCTCCACCTTCAGTTGCTGTCACACCATCTTTGCTATGTACACATCTGTCTGTGCCCAAATTCCCCCTTTTTATAAGGATGTCAGTCACACTAGATTAAATCCCAGCTTCATGACTTCATTTCAACTTGATTATGTTTGTAAAATTCTTAGTTCCAAATAAGGTGACATTTCAAAGTAGTAGAAGTTAGCATGTTGACATGTCTTTTTTGAGGAACACAAGTCAGCCCAGAACCCTTGCTCAGAAGGTGAATCTGAGGTGGAGTGGAGGAGTGAGCCACAGTAACTCCTCCCTTGGCCCTCGGATGAGTGAATGGATGCATAGATGGGTGGATGAGTGAATGAATGAACATGGCCCATGGGCCTCACGGGGAGCCCAGTGCTATCTTTGTGGTGAGGCTGGAGAGTAATTTTAGCCCTGGAACTTACGAAGAATATTTGGGCACTTGTGCCTTTTGCTTATGACAGATTGTTGATCACAGTTATGATTTTTTTCCACCCAAGTCTTTGGTCAGGAACGCAACCCCTCAGGGATAACAAATGCTGTTCCTCAGGGAAATTCTGACGATCCATGTTATGACACGGTTTAACGGAGCACATTGTGGTGAAGAAGTCCAACCTGCTTATATAGACACTCAGCAAGTAGCCACCCCCAACCCCCTGGTATACACAAATTATTATTACCCAGGCAACCAGGACAGCAGCTGGCTACCTAGCAACATGGTCTCACTTCCCCTACCTTTCCCTTTCCTTCTGACATGTAAGGCCTTTGGATGCTCGCTTCCCTTCAAGGCAGATCCGTGGGTGGGATGATAGGAACTCATGGGAGGAAGAGGGTGCTCATGGGCTTCTGCTCTCTGACCATACTGGTGTCCTGTTGTTCTAGAATCTGTTTATGTTCTCCCTGTCCCTGAATGTACTGCACACTTCTTAGCAGCCAACATTAAAATTTGCACCAACATTCAAAGTCCTGAATAAATCTAGAATGACAGATTTGGGTCTCCACGCTATAGAGCAGGCTCTAAATTGCTGACCTAGGCCATTTGTTTTTATTTGTTTTGCAATGCTGGGAATGGAACCCAGGCCTTATGCATGCAAATGCTCTGTTACTGAGCCACATCCCCAGCCCCACACCTGAGTGTTTTTGAGGAGGTGGAGGATGGGGTGGAGTGGAGGCTTCAGAGTCCCTCTGGGAAGGTCCAGAGTTAAAAATAAAAATCTTTCCCTTTAGTCTCTTAATTACAGACTCATTCCAGCCGATGTCTTTAAAATTGCCAGTTATCTCCACAGAGAGCTAGCAGTCCATTACTTTTCATTGTGACTTTTAAGGACTAATGTTTAGACCAGTGGACAGGGGATAGAAGTGGAAACAGAAATCATTTTGCAGCCTGGGTACTTTGAGGAGGGAGGGCAGACCCACAGTGAAGTGTGGAGGGGGTTGGGGTTGCTAAGTCAAGAGGAAAAGGCACAGGCTTCGAAGCAGGAACACCAGAAATCTCTGTGATTCTGCTCAGAGTCACATGGGAAGCCACCTGTCCTTTCGCCATGGTTAGCTTTGCTGGCTGGAGAAAGTCATTTCTATTTGTTCAGTAGCAGCACCTTCTCTCCAAAAGGCATCCATGGTGTCACCATCTACCCTCCCTGTCCTTCACACCTGTCACTGGGTCATGACAATTCTTCCTCCCTTAATATTGGCAGAGTCTTTCCTCTCCTCCTGGCTCCATGGCCAATGCTTCCTTCTGACCCTTGTGCTCTCCTCCCGCCCTGCTCTCTCTGTCTCCAGTTCCTCCTCCATTCTGCCCGGAGGCCTTGCTGATATGATGGCACCACTTATGTTCAGGGCATTGCTCCACCCTCACTAGCCCATGCTTGCTAGGAGGCTGCCTGCACCCCCTGTGGACTGTGCTGATGACTTCCTGGGCCCCTGGCTGGGTTTGGCTAATGGGCAGCACTGGCAGGATTTCAGGGGTGGGGAGAGAGAGATCTGGTATCTTCCTGGACTGTGGAGTCACCACAACTCATGTCCACACCTCCTCTCAAGGTGACCTTCGCATGATTCTCTCAGCAACTGCTCCTTCTCAGGCTTCCTGCCTGACAGTCCTTACGTTAACTCGCTCTGCATGTAGTACCATTCCGAGTCATTCTACTGCCTAAACCTTAGTAAACAGTCCCTCATTTAACATTCCTCCAGTTACCCTAGCTAAGTGGGCCTTCTCTTTGTGCTGGGTTCCCCAGTGATTCAATTCTCCTCCTCAAAACCCTCAATCATTCCCACTGGCCTTTAAAATAAAGTCCAAATTGAGGATTGTGGGATTCAGGGTCCTTTGTCCTACAGCCTGCTGGTCTCCCCTGGCCTCTCACCCCTGACCTGAGAGTCATTTGCAATTGTTTCCAGATACTTCCACTTCTACACATTGTTCCTTGGGTCTGAACCTCTCTTCCTTTCTCCCCTCAGGAAAACTTGTCTCTATTCTAAGTCGTCAGGCAAAGGTGCTGACTGGATGGCAGAGGGCCTGGGAATTGGTAAATTCTCAAAGTATATGATCGGTGAATGATGATGAGTGGGTACATGTTGAGTGAGAATGTTTGAGTCTTTCACTTTTCTTCCAGGTCTGATGTCATGCAGTCTATGCCTGATGACTAAGGAAAAAGAGTTTATACTAATTTAAACCCTGGCACTATACAGTCTTCTCCCTAACCTTTGGGGATGAGTGGCAAAAGGAAAACAGCTTCTAAGTGCAAATCACCACAAGGTTATGTAACCCTGATCAAAGCTAGGGATGGAGCACGGGCATGGTCCCCATCAGGCTGTCTCTGATGATTCCTGGATGAATCATGCCTGGAAAAAATAGAGTGGAGATGTTCTAAAGCACCAGACATGTAATCAGTGCGAAAATCCTTCCCTCTGGGCATCTCACTCAGTAACCATTCCCCTGCCAGGAGCTCTCCTGAGGCTGAGCTGGGGCCTGGGGAGTGACAGGGCTGGGGGGCAGCCCAGGCCCATTGGGAGGTCTCACCTGGAGCTGGAGGGGGGAGGAGCAGGAGGCCTGCTGGGGAGGGGCCCCCGGGACCTGGACACTCTCATTCACCCCTTGGGTTCCTCCCATTCAGGTTTGAGCACCTCCTCAGACCTCCTTAGCACTGGGCCTGGCTGCAGAAGAATCATTTCTGGAAAATGCGTAAGAAACCGACTACTTGGCCCCTATGGGAAAGGGGACTAAGAGAGAAGGATGAGCTTCTTCCTGTTACACTTTTTTGTATAAACAACAGAGCAGAGGTGTGATTCTGAAAATACCAAGGAGGTCTCTTATCACTTTCTGACCACTTGGTTTTTTCATTCTTTTCTGCATTAAACAAACACACAGACCAAACACCTAAGGGTGTAGGTCAGTGGTACAGTGTTTGCCTGGCGTGCCATGGGCAAGGGCCTAGGTTCCATCCCTAGCACAAAACAAAACAAAACAAAATGCCTAATACGTGTTATTTAAAACCTTTGCAGCTACTCTACCTTTAGGAATTGTCAAAACAGCCTTGACTTCCAATATTCTGTTCCTTTGGTCTCACACATCACAGAAATGTCCCAGAAATCCCAACAACAGCTACCTGGAAGTGGTACCCAATCTTAAGAAAATCAGGCCTAGTATGGGAAATACATACAAATAGTTTGCATCTAGTAAGAGCATTTTTCTTCCTTTCCTCTCTGGGACTCTCCTCCCAGTTACTCAGAATAATACTAGATGAATATTTTTAGGAATCTGAGGGTATAAACATGTCTTTATAGGGCTGTGTGAATCTACCAATTCCCAATCTTAATGGACTGGTTCACTAGGCCCCAGGAATGCCCTGGGGGCACCTGCTGTCCAGACATGGGGATCACTCCCTGTGTTGTCCCTGGTCATGGGTCCTGCTGATCCCTGGCCTCAGCCTGGACTGCCGGCTTCCATTGCTGCCCCAGAATCTGACCCTTTCACTGAAGCTTCATCTTAGCAACTGCTGACTCTCCTCAAGCAGAGATGAGCTATTCCATAAGCCTGAGTGTGATGATATTGTCTGAGCTCCGGGACCAAGTTCTCCTGGAGGTAGGGCTACCATTTCATTTTGTCACAAGCTCATTCATTCTCCTTTTTGGTTTAAAACTATTTAAGTTAGGTGTTATTCAGCTGTTCAGAGTCTGTCCCAGGCCTCTGAGACCAGCTGTAGTCCTAATGTCTCCTCCCACTGCTTGACTTAGGCAGCCTGGAGGAATTATTATGCCTCAGGCCCCAGATGCAGCATTGCCAACCAGCCATCAGCCCTGATCAAGCCCTACCCTGAGCAATCTCTGAGTTCCTGCCTGAGGCCCAGGGTCCCACTACCTTTGGATTGACCTTCAGATGACAACTGTCCACCATGTCCTCGATCAGATGAGTCTGGGAGCCGCAGTGAACTGAGCTCTGGACAGAGGGAGGGTACTGAGCTTAGCTCTGGGAGCTGCAATAGCAGAGGCCGGAACAACGGTGCAGGGAAAGGAGCGAAAGCACACACGGATGGACTTCTCAGTACCACTTCCTCCTGAAGCTTCTCTGTGGGCTCAGCAGTTCTAGACTGAGGGCTTCTTCCTTTGGGTATCAGATGCTGGACCAACAGAGAGAGCAAGAGTAGTGCAAGCCCCAAGAAAACCATTTATTTTCTCGATAGCCCAACATCTGCACTTGTAGCTATCAATCCTTGGCCCCAGGATATACATATCAAGAACGCTCACTGTGGCACTGCTCCTAACACCCCAAACCTGAAAAGAACCCAGGTGTCTATCAACAGTGGTATCGAAAACTACACCTGGCACACTTACATAGTGAAAGGCAATACAATCATAAGGATGCAATCAATGCACAATGAGATGGATGAGTCTCATCAACATAACTGACCAAAGAAGCAAAACACCCAGGAAGTCCGTAACATGATTCTATTCTTTGAAAGCTCAAAATGGGTAAAAAATGTTTTCTTTCAGGATACAAACTAGGGTGGTAAAACCATAGAAAGAGGAAGTAGACACCAAAGATGTCTAGAGAGAGGGAGTGGGTATAACCAGATGGGGATGTGGAAGGGGCATGGAACTGCTGGCAGCATTTCATTTCCTGGCAGGAGCACAGGGGTGCTTGCCTTGTAGTTCTCCATTAGACTGTGTAATGCTTTATGTGCTTTTCTATAGATGTATTAATCTTCAAAATTAAAAAGTACAAGTAGGAGAGGGACTCTTAACAAGGAGACTGGGTACAGTGTCACTCTTAGATGCTCTCAGATTCACAATCCACCATCGTGGTTTCAAAGAAGGAAAGTCTCTGCTTGATGCTCATGTCCCTATAAGCACCTGGATCACCCATCCCCTAGGAATCGGTCTCAAGGCCTCCAGCTCTGGGTGAAGCAAGCTCACCCTTGACTAAACCTGACTCAGCCATCCCCTATGGCGTCTTCTGGGCTCTCACCCTCCCAAGGATGTAACTGAGTATCCTCTGTGGGGAGACAGTCTGTAATGACTTTCCTAGGACTGAAACCAAATGGAAATAAAAATAGTTGAGCCAGATTGTCGGTGTGCATCAGAGCTGAGGAGTAGCCCTGAGATGCCTGGGCCCCGGCTGGCACTGGCATACACGTCTCATGCCCGATTTCCTCTGCCTCCCCCACTCAGGGCTGGTATGCAGGCCGGCTCTGAGCAGGACCGAAGGTGGCATTAGCTCATTCACCTTCTCACCAAGGCTGTTCCTGAGTGTTTCCACACCACACGTCAGGCAGCCTGGCATGGAGGTGCTCCCTGACCAGCTGGCATTACATGCTCCTTGCTCTGAATTGGGCAACCTTGAGGTTGAGACTGAGAAGGCCATTGTCCCCAAGGACAACCTAGAATCAGTCACCTCTGAGGTCCTCACATGCTTTGTTTGGAAAGCTCTCCATCTCTGGGATATAGGCTACTTGGTGACACTCTATGCAAACAGAATTTCCAACTTCCCTCCACCTTTGTCTCCCCTGTCCCCAGAAAGCACAGGATCAGAATCCCTGCAGCCAACTCCTTCACTAGCTATTTGTAATGGTTAATCAAAGAGGCCAGGGGTCACTAGGAGATTTTGGCAACCACTGGAGATTTTCAGCAATGGATTCTCAATGCATTTGCCATGGTCCAGGGATGAATTCCAGGCCAAAAACAGAATAAGCAAAGTCATGGGAAGGCAAAAGGACACGGTGGGCTGATTTCTGTCCCCTTTACCATTCGCTGGCCTGAAGTTCCTTCTTCTCTCTCACTGCTCCTTATGTCTGTGGGTACAAGAACTCAGCTCAGATTGTCAGATGAAGCTGGTCAATTCTTAGGACAATGTATGTGTGGGGAGAACTGAGCTTGAACGGGCAGGTCAGCCTGGGAAACCTACAGTAAAGGGATGGAGGGAGGAGAGGATAGCAGGAAGGAGCCTTGATCACTGACTGCAGATAGACGCCTCAGCTTGTGGTGCAGTGAAATCACCGTATATGGCTTGGGAGGAAATTCTCTACAAGGAGCTGCATGCAAATAGGTCATCAACTAATGGCAAAAATATGCAGCCAAACAGAGGTGCCTCTGCAGTTTGTGTCTCCAGGGACTAAGCATAAGGACTCCAGGAGGCCACAAGGACTTGGGGCTTTATGCCACACAGGATGGGGAACAAGAGATGCTCCCCTCTGCCTCCCCAGCCAGCCTCCTGCCTCCCCTGACTACTTCCCTGAGTCCTACCAGCACGCCTGTGTTCCTTGTGGATCAGGCAAGGGTGGGAGATTGCCTGAGACACTTTCTGGTGACTAATGCAGTACTTGAACAGGAAACAGACTGCAAACGGCTTAGGAGGACCTATAAATAGCCCATGTCCTAAAAAACAAAACAAAACTTAGTTGGGAAAGAAATAGAATTAACATGCTGGGAGGGGAACAAGGAGATCACAACCTCCAAGCAGACCCAGGCCTTCTCCGGGTAAGTGGGCTTTCCTCCCAGACACAGCTCCATCCGGCCTCTTAGGGTCAGCAGCACCAGGCTGGCCCTGCTCGGTCCCCAAGCTGATCAATGAGCCCAACCTATGACCAATATCATGCCCTGAATTGTCTGTGGTTCTTGCGACCAAGCCTTAAAGGAACCATCCTGTGAGGCTGTGTGTGTGTGTGTGTGTGTGTGTGTGTTTAGGATGGAGCAGGGTTTATTAAGGCTTAGGGCATATGGGCTGTGAAGGGTCTTGGTTGGTGAAGTTGAGAAGTGAAGCAGTAACATGTCAGAAACATCCCTTCTGATTTGCCTCAGTTTCCCCCATCCATGAACTCTAGCAATTCTCTTCCGTCTTGAACCCAGGGAAAGAATCAGCTAGGAGAATTCCCCTTGGATACAGTGGTGGGTCAACAGACAGGTTCTAACACCAGTCAGGACACTCAACTGCTGAGCCATGTAGGGTAGACACTTGCAAGACTGTTTCCTCTTCCAGAAGATTAAGAGGGGGTGTGGTCTTAAGGATTTCAGATTTTGTTTTCAAAGCTGCATAAGCGTTCTTCAAAGGAAATCTCAAGAGTGAGACCAGAGCTACCCTGGTTAGGGTGGGGAGACAAAGTTACTCACACTTTTACACACCCATTTCTCTCGTAAGCCCCCCAAAACACTCCATGCCCCAGGGCTTCACAGAACACTGTTGGAAGACCACAGCACTAGAGCATTCAACAAGGAGGGCTGACCACCCCAAAACTCCTACACGTGCTCCCTTTTCTCCCTTACCTTCCTCCACACAGAGTCTGGAAAGTTAAAATAATGAAAAGTAATCAAGTAATGGAGAGTTAACTAGAGATGTCAGACACAACAGAGGAGGGAGTCATAGTTCATGACTCCTTGTAAACTTAATAGCTGCAGTGGCTACCATGATGGGCTGATTGCAACAATGGATATAATTCTCCCTCTCCTCCAGTTTCTATACCTTTTGCCATGTGACTTCATTGCACAATGTCTTAAGCTTTGTGTCTTCTCTTCTCTCTGTCTCTCTGAGGACAGATAGTTCTGAGTTGGCCTGATGGGGCACAAGAGATCACACAGAGCAGAATACAGCTGACTCAGTGAAGGTCACTAACCAGCCAGTCCCCAGCCCATCTGCCAGCTGCCCAAAGATGCCAAACAACCAGTCTTATGAGAAATCATAAATGATGGCTGATTTGAGGTGAGTTTTGGGAGTATTCTATTTCTGTTCCAGCTATGTATTGCTGAGTTACAAACCACCTAAAACTTAATGGCTTAAAGTGATTTATTATATACTCTCTGATGGATTTCCATGGTCCTGTATATAGACTGGGCTTCCCTGAGCAATGTCCACTTGGGATCTTTCATATAATTATAGACACATGACTACTGAAGGTTTGGCTGGGCAGGGAGTCTGAGACAGCTCACAGGTGCCTGTCACTTACTTGATGCTGGCTGCCATCCAGAGCTCAGCTGGGCTGCTGACTGCACATGACCTCCACCTGTGACATGGGCTTCTCCCAACATGGCGGCTGGGTTCCAAGAGACAGGAAGAGAAGCTTCCATTCCAGTGAAGGGTGCTGGCAGCATTGGCTCAGCAACATTCTTCCTTATTCTGTGGGTCAAAGCAGCCAGAGCATCCTGGTCTTTAAAGGGGTGAAGAAAAAGATTCCACCTATTGACAGGGACATGGCAAAGTCACATTGCACAAGAGAATTTAGGATGAGAGATGTTACCAACTTTGGGAATTAAAGCCAACTGGGAAATAAAATCTGTCACCGTTGTTTGGCAGAGACAGACATTTTATTTTCTAGGGACACTTCCTCCCTGCTCTTGGTCTATCTTTTCTGGCTGTTCACTCAAGCACCCAGGGAATGAATGGCAGGCACAAAGCAATTGGAGAGGAAGGCCTACAGGGCCCTGCTGAATGCTGCTAACAGCTCTGGGCTCACGGGGAGGAATGCAGTGACTGAATAGTGATTGCCTGCCAGGGCCATGGAAAGGAGGAAGCGGCCCATCTGGTTTATGTTCCCTTACATGCTTTAGCTCTCTGTGCCTCGATTTCCTCCTTTTCCCCACTTTTCTAAAGGCACTTAAGAATGGGCTTGAGGAAATGCTGTCATTTAATTTCAAAAGTGAATGGATGCAGTCAGTGCCAGGCAAGAGCTTTGCCAACACTGTAGGAGAAAAATCAGACTACATAGTGGACCCTTAAGTTACGACATATGAACAACTTGGGTTATGACTGGAATTTTAGTTTTAACTTATGATCAAAGTCTTGAGTTATGACCTGAATGCCAACCACTTGTCCTTCCAGATGGTCTCACACACAGATTTAACCTTTAAAGAGTTCTGGAAGGAGCATTACAACACACTTTCCTGTGTGGGGTTAATTGAGAAATCCTGAGCCAGTGTCTCTCAAAGGACACTGAGATCTGCCTGGATACAGGAGAGAGAATTTGAAGGCTGTGTAGAGGAGCCTGAACCTTCACTGACCAACTTGAGTTACAACCAGCCCTTGGGAACAGATTGAGTTAATAAGTCATGCATCTAGTGTAACAGGTTCAAGTTAAGATTTGCATTTTATTACCTATATGGTGAGAATGAAGGTATCATTTGCTGCCTTCCTCAGCCAGGCCCATCTGCTAGGGTTGGAGCTCTTCAACTGTCCTGTTTAGCGTTTTCCAGGCCCACCAGCCTATGAAACTATCCCTGTGCTAGCAGTGGGAGCCCTGCCTGGGCAGTGAGAGAGAGGACAAGGATCAGTGTTCATGACCCAGGCATCCAGTGGACCTACCTGCTTTGGGCCCTCAACTGTGATTCCTCATCCTGCCTTTTCCCAGCCTCATCTGGTGGCTGAACTTCTGCTCTAGTTCTCATGGGTTTCTCTATGAGTGGGAGTCCCCTGGACTCCCTTTGGTTGGAATCTTAGGGTTTTGCTAACTTCCCTTATCTTTTTCCTTTATAAGCCAGAGCTTGTTTCTGAATCTTAAACTACTTCCTGTTTCAAAAGGAAGTGAGATGCTGCTGCCCACCTGAGGACAAGTATCCTTGGCAAATGCCAGAGATTCTTCCTGTCAGAGCCCCCACCCACCTGCCCTAGAGCCCCTGCCAGGCCTAAAGCAAATCTGTTAACTCCCTGAGGGCCCCAGATCAAATATTCTTGTCCTGGCAGGCCTTGTAGCTGAGCCCAGAGAATTTTGACAGGAAGCTGGCAAATGCTTCCCATACTGACTTGGTTTTTGGCTTCCTTTGGCATCAACATCCTGTCTGCCCTGTTTCCTATGGAGAGGCAAATTGGAGCGGTTGTTAGTTAAGTCCATACCCCAGAGAGTTTGGGAGGAGAGCTGGCTTCACAGAACTCCTTCAGTAGCTATCAGAAAGAGGAAGTGCCTGGCAGCTGGGGAAATGAGAGAAGGAGGGAAACTGAAGTCAAAAGTCCGGAGTGGGGGCCAGGAATTTAGCTCAGTGGTTTTGCTGCCTGCTGCGCAAGCGCAGGGACCCGAGTTCGATCCCCAGTACCCTCCCCCCGCAAAAAGTCCAGAGTGGCTTCTTCCTGGCTGAGGTAATGCCTAGCAATGAGCCCCCAGAAATGGCAGCTCAGGAGTGGCAGCCCTGGCTGCAGTGGCCTCCCCAAGCCCACTCCGCCCTTGCCACCTACCTTTCGTCCCTTCCATTCACTTGAGGGGACCTTTGAACAATGCACTGCAGATCCAGCAGCAGGGAGAGAATGCTCTCTACTGTGATTCAGCCATGTGAGAGAACACTGGAACACAGAAAAAATGTCCAGAGGCCAAACCCTAGAGATAAATAGTTTCTATATTCTGGAATAGCTTGATTTTTATTTCTCCTTAACCAAGTTAATGCTCTTTACATCATCCCTCTGGTTCTTCCATTAGTCTTGGGCAGAGCCCCTCTACCAGGATCTGGGGGTGACAGAGCTACTGTGGCTTTTCTGTTCTCATCACAAAGGGCAGGGCTCCTGAAGCAACTGGCCTGAGGATTCTTCCCCATACCCACCAGGCCTCAAAGAACTGGGCTCAGCTGTGGCAGTCTGTCCTCTCTCCCCCCTTTCCTTTCTTTTCCTTCCCCCAAGGGACAGAAGGACCACTCTGGAAATACAAGATCACCCTGGAATGGGTGATCCTAGGACCTAGGAGGGAGGCCGTGGGAAAGGGAGTCCTTTCCTGGACAGGCCTGTTGCCCTCCATACCACCAGCCTCCCTCTTCCCTTCCTCACTCCCATCTTCCTTCTTGCCCTTTCTTCTGCCATGGTCCCTCCATATCCCTCTTCCTTCCTTCCCCTCACCTTTCTTCCCATCTCTCCTCCCTCACACAGCAGGCAGCAGCACCATGGGGCTGGACGTGGATCGACAGTCACAGTCCACAGATCTCAGCTCACAGTCTACCAGGGACTAGCTGTGGGACCTTGACTGGATGAGTCCCCTCAGCTCCTAGAGTCTGCGTTTCTTGTGTGTGAGTGGTCTTACCTTCCACTTTGGTCTTACCTTCCACAGTGGTGAAGGTGGGGTGAGGCCATGTCTTGTAAGCACTTCACCCAAGGCCAGACACACGGCAGATTCTCAGTGAGTGTAAAGGACTCTAACCTGTTGGCACACGGGGGAGCAGGACAGAGACCTTGTTTGTAATCTGTCATAATGTATGGTAATTATTTATCTCCATAAGCAGCAGAAGGAGATACAAATAGTTCCTCTGCCAAGCACTCAGGGGCCAGATTGTAAGTGCTTCTGCCCACATAAATCCAGAGTCAGCTGGTGGCCAGAAGGAGCAGTCACAAGTAGGTCCTTCAGCCAAGGGCTTCTCCATGCAGTCTGCTCAGCTCGTTGGTTTGCCTGAAGCCTTCTGCTTCTCCCCAGGAAGTGATCTTCACCCTGGGAGGAGGGCACAGGTTTAGCGAACTCATCCTCTATCTGCAGAGCAGGGCAGGCTCAGGCCCAATGCAGTCCTGTGATGCCACTCAGAGCCACCCACGTTGGGTCATCACAGGGTCCCAGCAAACACCTGTGGGCTTAGAGAGCTTTGGGCTGAGTGGCAGAGCAGTGTCTCATGGTGTGCCAGCTCTGACTAATGTAACTGACTGGGGTGAAGTTTGGGAGGAAGCTGAGAATCACAGGAAGGAACAGAAGAGGAAGGAGTGACGGGGGACCACAATATCTGCCCTGGTGGCAGTAGGAGACCATAGTAATGCAGCCTTCAGCTTACTGCTGCCGCTGGGTTAGGCGACCTTGGCAGGGGTCTGAGCAGCCCGTCTGCTTTCCTTTCTTTCCTGTAAGCTGGGCTCTGCTCTGGCCTGGCAAGAGCTCTCAGATGAGCTTTCCTCTGCCATCAGGATTCCTGGGGACAGATGCACTGGTTCATCACCGCATCCCACCCAGGAGAGCAGAGCAGCTTGAGGGCTGCATCAGGCTGAAGGAGGGTGAGACCTGGTACCACACCACGAGGAATGTACTCATCATGGATCACAAACAGGTACGGATACAAAAAAAGGGACTTGGTATCATAAAAATAGAACTTCTCGCATATTAACATATAAATTTACATAAGGAATTTCCAAATGTTTTCTTCCTTCGAGAATGAGATCTCATTAAGTTTTCCAGGCTGACCTTGAACTCAAACTTCTCCTGCCTCAGCCTTCCAAGTAAGTGGGATTTACAAGGGTGTATGCATATGAAAGTGAAAAGGCCAAAGAATGGCTGGAGTGATTTTGAAGAAGAACAAGGAGAGACTTACCCTGCCAGCTCTTAGGACCTCTCAGTAAGGCCCTTATGTTAAGGAATTTGTGCAGGAATAGACAAGCAGAGAGTAGAACAGAGCAGGAAGCCTGCAAATAAGCCCACATGTATCTGAATAATGTTGGGGAGGAAAACACATTGTAATTTCATGTATACAGAGTGAGACGATTCAAAGTTAAGAGGCTTAAAACGAAAAACAGTATAAAACAGCATTTAGAAATATATGCTTCTGTGGTAAACACCCAAAAACATGCATATGAATGATAAACACTTACTATGAAGGAAAGGGAATGGATTCCTTTGGTGTATGAGTGTGTATTCTAATGTCCTAGAAAAAAGAAGAAAAATATCTGAAGCAAATGTGGCAAATGATAGGATTTGTCAAAGCTGGGCATGGGTATGTGAGTGTTCGCTGTGTATACTTTGTTGCCTTGTGTTTGAAAAATTAGAGAAAAATATCTCCATGTCCTTGGTCCCCTGCATTCTCCCAGGGCATGGTAACGGCCTGCAGTAAAGGGCAGAGATGTTCGTATGCTTCTCACATATGACCCTTCCCCAACGTAGGAGACAGGTCATACAGTGATAAATGCTAAAACTGAGGCTGTTTGGAGGCCCTGAGGGTTAGAGAGGCACTGTAGGCAGAAGCCATTTGCTCTGCCAAGGGTGTGGGTGTAGGGAAAGCATGGAGTTGGGCCTTGAAGGGTGAGTAGGAGTTTGCAAGACAGAGAGAATGAAGAGAACAGGGGTAAAAGAAACAAAGCGTGGCAGTGCCTGTCATGTCATGGGGCTGGAGGACAGCATGCTACGGGCTTCAGAGAAAAGCATCTGCCAGTGTACTGGGCAGAAAACACGATCACCAAAAGCAAGGAGACCAATTAGGAAGCCAGTGAAAGTGTTTAAATGAGAGGCGATGAGAACCTCAACAACAGCGGAGTGATTCTGATTATCAGTCGGCCTTTTGCATCTGCAGATTCATCTAACTTCAGTGGGAAATATTTGGGGGGGAATTGCATCTGTACTGCATACATACAGTTTTGGAGGCCATAGTTTCCTAAACAATGCAGTATAGCTGTGATTTACACAGCAGTTACTCTGTGTTAGGCATTGTAAGTCATCGGAGATGATTTAGATACACAGGAAGACGTGGGTAGGCTATAGGCAAACACTACACTGTTTTATGCAAGGGACTTGAGCACCCTCGGGTTTGGTATCTGAAGGACTCCTGGCACCAATTCTGAGGGATAACTTTGGTTTTCCTGCAAAAGCGCACATTACGAGGGAGGGCCAGTGGCTTAATCAGGTTTTGTTTATCTCTGTTGGGTTTTGTTTCATCAGGTTGTATTTATCTCTGTACAGCACCCACAGGAGTTCCCTGCCTAGAGTGGGAGCTCAGTAAATACAAGTTTCTGGGAGGGAGGAAGGAAGCAGGCTGGGGTCCCACCCCCTTCTTTTGCAGATAAGGAAGCAGCAGCAGATGGAGTGATGTTGTCGAGGACATCCTTAGCTGGGAACTCACTGTCTCTCTCTAAAACAGCCAAGGGTCTACCAACCTCCAGCTGACAAATTTGCAAGCACACACGCTTTTAATGTAAAGACTCTACCAGTACAGTCCAGTTACAATAACACCTGTTATAAAGTTGTATTCTTGGGCACACGCCTGTAATCCTGGCACTCTGGTGGCCTGAGGGAGGAGGATTGCAAGTTCAAGCCCAGCCTGGGCCCTTGCCGAGGCCCTGTCTCAAAATAAAGAGTAAAGAATTTAAAAAGGGTCAGGGAGGTAACTCAGTGTGAAGGTCCTGGGTTCAATCCCCAGTACCACTCAAAAAAGAAAAAAAAAATATGCTCTTTACAAGGAAGTGCATTCCTTTCCCCTCAGGCAGAAAGAGTTCCTTTATAAGAGACTGAATTCTATGTGATGAATAATACAGAACAATAACTCCTTCACCTGGCCTCCCTCCAGTTACCAGGCTCTATTCAGGTGGCTCTGAAAGCTCTGATCTCGTGCTGTTGGCACTGTGGGCAAGGCAAGGCCAGCAGCAGCTGAGGAACTTTACAAGTCTTTTGTTCGGCCACCACACACTCAAGGATTCTCCACCCCAGTGCAGTAAACTTGCAGCCACCCAAACAAAATTCACCTAAGCTAACCAACAGCACACAAAGCAAAACCACCCCCCAGAGCGCACTCAGGTGTGAACATCCTGGCACCCAGCCTCTCTGTGATTCCTCCTAGGGAGACACAGGCTGCTCTGGTCCAAGGTTCCTCCAGCCCCTGGGCTCCAGATCCATCTCCTGCCATCCCCTGCAGCATCCACCTCTTTCAGGGTTGACTCTGCCCACTCCACGCTTCAGCTTCTCCTGGTCATGTGGCTCTTTCTTTCAGTATTTGAATATGTGTTGACCGGCAGCCTAAACAGGAAAATACCAGCAACCATACTCTGTTCTGCTTCTTCCCACACTGTGTCCCCTTTGCAAGATTGTGCAAAGAGCCATCTGTCCTCATTTGTCTCACTTCCTGTTCACCGCTTAGCCAACCCAGGGAGCCCATATTTCCTCATCCTCTGGGTTCAAGTGAATCAATGAAGATAGAAGCTGACATTTGGCGTATGCTAACTACGGACCAAGCATGTTCTAAGCTTTCTACATTACTAACTGTTGAAATCCTGACAACATGGTTGTGGTGTAAGTACTAGTGGATGTACATTTTGTAGAGGGAGGAAGGGAGGTGGGGAGCAGCTGAGCCCTGGGCCACCAGGATTTGGGCAAAGCTAGTCTGGCTCCAGAGACTGCCCTCTATTAAAAATTTTCATTTCCTCCTCTCTTATATCTTGTACCATCTTCATTGAAGGGAAAAATACACAAGAAGATGATGTAGCCTTGTCCTATTTGTTCATTATTTTCACACTTTCTAAGGTTCTATCATGTACAAGGTAGAGAAAAAAGAGACAGGAATCTGACATCGAGATGCTCAGAGTCCAAAAGGGGAGGTGGAACAGAATATGCTGGAAAGAGCTCTTATAAATTGGCGTCAGGGAGCTAGGGATGCCTGGAGAAAACAGTTTACTCTGCTGGTTAGCAATAGATTCCAAATCTCACTATGCCTTGGAATCTCCTGAGATTTTTAAAAAACTACTGATGTCTGTGCCCATCTGGAGATATTATGATTTTATTTGCATTGGAGATTTTTAAAAATTCCCCTGGTGATTCTAATATTAGCAAAATTTAGGAAACAGTGGCTTAAAGGGTGATGGGCAGAGAGTCTGTCTTGTAGGTAAGACAAAATCTAACTCAAAGAATAAAACAGAACAAAACAGAGCTGGGGGTGCTGCATATTAGATGACTTTTTATTTAATTCATTACTTTTATTGGTACATTTTAGGTATACAGTATGCTGACATTCGTTCTTGGGAATTTGTATCTTTATGTAATATATCTCGGTTCTTATTTTTTCCCCATTCCCCTGCCCTCCCTTCAACCCCTCCACCCCTCCATATTTAGAAAGACTTTGTTTCCATTTTTTCCTTTTCTCATGTTTATTCCTTTCCCTTCTTTCCTTTCCCCTACCCCTCCTACTTCCCCTTACCCTTTGGACCTTTTCTTCTGTTTCACATTATCTATTACACATTTTGATCCTTACATACTTTCAGTTTCTCCTACCAGAGAAACTATTCGGTATTTACACATGTCCTATTTATTTCACTTAAGAGTATGATCTCAATGTGCATCTATTTAGCTATAAATGTCTCTACTTTCTCATTCTTTATGGCTAAGTGGTATTCAATTTTATTTTTTAAAAAAACACGTTTTCTTCATCCAGTCTCCAATTGATAGGCAGTTAGGCTATTTCCAAGTTTTAGCAAATTGGGTTTCAACTTGCCAAAGATTAAAACTAGACCTATATCTCTCACCATGCACTAAACTAAAATCAAAATGGATTAAAGATCTAAATGTTAAAACAGAAACACTAAACCGGCTGGGAGAGAGATTAGGTAGAACTCTTGAAGACACTGGTGTAGGAAAAGATTTCATGAACAAAACCTTAGTCGCACGTGAACTAGCACAAAGAATCAACAAGTGGGATCTCTTCTTATTAAAAAGCTTCTGCACAGCAAGAGAAACCGCTAACCGTGTAAAGATACAACCCACAATGTGGGAAAAATTTTTATCAGCTGTTCCTCAGACAAAGGTCTACTATCTAGAATATACAAAGAACTTTAAAAAAATCAGACCTCCCAAATTTAAAGACCCAATCAAAAAATTGGCATCTGAAATGAACAGACATTTCTCAGACAAAGTAGTAGAAATAGCAAATAAACATATGAAAAACTATTCAACATCACTGGTCATTCGAGAGATGCAAATGAAAACAACACTGAGATTCCACCTCATTCCAGAAAGAATGGCTGCTATCATGAAATCAATCAATAGCAAATGCTGGCGGGGGTGTGGGGAGAAAGGAACCCTGCTCCACTGCTGGTGGGAGTGCAGACTGGTGCAACCACTGTGGAAATCCGTATGGAGATACCTCAAAGAACTAGGACTGGAGGTCCCATTTGACCCAGCTATTCCCCTGCTGGGGATCTTCTCAAAAGAATTAAAACCATCATACCACAGTGATATATGTGAGCCCATGTTTATAGCGGTACAGTTTGTAATAGATATTTTAAAAATAGGCAGAGAGTATATCACCCTGGGTAGGGCTAGATGCAGATTTCAAAAGACCTCACTGCAGCTAGGATTTCCTCTTTCCACTCAGGTGAGTTCAGTCTCAGTCCCCTTTTACTTGCAAGAAGCAGCCTTTCATTCTCTGCTCCTCCTTTCTTCACATCCAGCGCAAAGAAGAGATATGTTGTCCTCCAAGCTCAAACCAACACCCAGGGTTGCTTTCACTGGCTCTGACGAGGGCCTGAACCATTTCCTGGGCTCAGAGGGTGGTTGGCTTAACCCCAGTCACGTGTCCCACCTCTGGGGCCAGGACAGAGGTGGCTTCACCTAGAAATCCACAGGGTGCAGAGTGGCACAATTGTGACAGACCCTGCAGTTCTGGGAGGTGAGGCCGGGGAGATGGTCAGGGCCAGGTGACGGAGTTTAACTGTGTTTTCTAGTAGGTAGAAGTATTTAAACAGGAAAATGACACACATGCTTGTATATTTTATGATATAACTCATAACTCTGACTGTGATAGAAAGGACATAGGTGAATAAAAAGAAAAGTGATTGGAGTTATTCAGAGAAGAGATACTGGGGACCTAAATCAGGTTGCAGCAGGAGACTATCAAATACTGGGCAATTTATAAAGATGAGAAATTCATTTTTCATAGTTCCAGAGGCTGCAAAGTCCAACATTGAGGTGCCAGTTTTTGGCGAGGGATTTCCTGCCTTGGTCCCGTGGCAGAAGGCAGAAGGGTGGGAGAGAGCAAGAGAGGCCAAATTCACTTGTGTAACAACTTGCTCTAGATTTAACAGAGCCACCCTTGTCATACTGACATCCATCCATTCATGAGGGCAGAGTCCTGATGATCTCATCACCTCTAAATGTCCCACCTCTCAACACCATTGCATTGGATATTCAACTTCCAACACATCAACTTAAGGGACACATTCCAACCACAGCCACTGTCTTGAAAAGAACCAGAAGCAATGTCTAATACAAATGAAGCTGGAATTCAGGTTGAGAGCCGGAAGTCACTGGTGGGCACTTTGACAGTGCAGCAGGAGTGACAGATGTGATCACCCAAGGGGAGATGGAGAGGGAGAGGGGCAGCAAGCAGGGCTCCTACAGCAGGGAAGCTGGGGCAGAGAAGAGCCACTGGGAAACAAAGGAGGAGGCCTGGTCAGCCGTGAGCTGTGGTGAAAGCAAATCGAGGAGGATACAGGCTGAAACATGGACATGGGTGTGACCAGTAGGAGAGCCCTGTCATTCCAACAGGAGCTGGGATATAGGGCTTCAGGTGAGTGGAAGTGGAGGCATAGAGAAAGGGTAGATGGATCATCGCCGAAATATGATGAGAAGAAGCAGGACAGTGGCTCAAGGAGATGTGACCAGTAATTTCTTTATGTTTGTTTTGTAGTATTTGTCTTCACTTTACTTTTGTTTCCTTTTAAACATTTGATTTGGTTTGTTTCACAAGAGAAACCTGATCATGATTAAAGCTACCAGGAAAAACAGAGAGAGAAAGGCTGAGGGTAAATGATAGTGATTTTCCACAGAGACAGCAGATTAGGAGTTGTCAGAGGCCAGGGGTCAGGAGGAATGGGAGTGACTGCCTAACTGAGGTGGACTTTCCTTTGGGGTGATAAAAGCTTTATGGAACTAGATAATGGTGATGATTTAACTGCCTCCTGGATTTACTAAGCACCACTGAATTTTATACTTTGAAATGGTTAAAATGGCTGCAATGACAAACATTTAAAAGCATGTATTTCAACACACACACGCACAAAGTGGTCTTATAAATGCAATCTGTGGTGAGTTTTGTGTAGTTCACTTAATTTAGTTCTCACAACTTTATGATAACTTTTGACAGCTTTACTACCTTCATTTTATGCAAGAGAAGACTGAGGTTCAGAGAGAATCATTAATCCAAGGTCATATGACTCACTCTGAGATTCCAGCTCACATGGATTTAACTACAAAGCCCAAGCTCTTAACCACACTCTTTTATAGTGCCTCTGTCCCTACATTATTTCCTAGATACATGCACTGGTAATGTGAATTGACTCATATCTGCCAATGTGTTAGTCAGCATTGTGTTACTGTAACAAAACACTTGAAGTGATCAACTTGAAAAGATGAAAGCTTTGTTTTAACTCAGGTTTGGAGGTTTTAGTCTCTTGTTGGTCCGCCTCAGCTAGGTCTGTGGCAAGGCAGCAGATCATGGCAGAAGTGTATGCTAGAGGAAGTTGCTCACCTTGTGGCAACTAGGACGCAAAAGAGGGCTTTCCTGCTATGTTAATGGTACAAATAAGATGATGAGAGTATCTGTCTATCTATCTATCTTTCTCAGTACTAGGGATCAAAGCCAGGTCCTGGGCTACATCCTCTGCCTTTTTTAAGACAGGGTTTCAGTGTGTTGTTGCCTAGGCTGGGCTCAAACTTGTGATACTTCTTGGGATGACAGGCATATACCACCATGCCCGGATTGTATTTTCTTTATTATTCTTTTTGATGGGACACAGCTTTGATGAACAGTGTTACAGCTTATTTTAATATAAGGAAGAAAAAGATTTTAGAGGTAGTGTGCTTCTCTGAAGATGTTACAGGTGCATAAAACACGAGCAGAGAGAATGAAAATACACAGGGGGATGGCTAAATCTGTTTGCGGAGTGTGGAAGGTACAGGAGCAGCCATAATAAGGAAGCCTTCTCGCTGTGGTGACCCACAACACAGGCTGAAAGGGAGTGCCAGTCATCACTGGGTAGACAGGAGGAGGGAGGCTCTTGGGAATGAGAGCACCGATCACCAAGACTGAGCCCAGGAAGGACGAGGAGGGACGGAGAAACAGACTGGGCCAGGGGTATGCTTCATGCCCTCCCTTTCCTGATCCTCCCTCAGCCCTGTTCATTCTCTTTCCAAAGTGAACCGTGCAATATGAATTTGCTTTGCTCCAAGCTGTCCACAGGACAGCATGGCCTTGTTCCAAGCGGCTTCCTTCGGTCCTCAGGGAAACAGAAAACCTCGAGGCCTGGCCTCTCAGCATTCTTCGAAGGCCGCTGGGGCCCGTGCCTTCCTGCTTTGTTCTGGGATTCTGTGACGCTCGGGCACTCACCCAGGGCAGCCCTTACTCAATGGCGTCTTTGATTCTCTCCCAGTTGGACTGTCAAGGATGGTTGGCCTGTGGGAGGGTGCTGCGTGGTGAACTGCAGAGAAACAGCTATTGCACTTGTCCTGCTCCAAGTAAAGTTTCTTTTCAGAATTGCCTGTATACTGGGGATCAGCCGCCTTTGCTGTGGACATCGCCCAAACCAGTTCCCCCCAAGTGAGCCACTGGTCTGAGGTCTGGCAGGTCCACAGTTCTTTCCCGCTTGTTAGTGCTTTTCCTTCTTTGGGGGGATGGGTTACACTTTTTGTTGTTTTTGCCGTTTCTTTGGGATCTCTTATGTATTTAAGAGTTTTTCCTGTTTCTATATACTATTGCATTTGCAATACTTTTGCAGTTAATGAGACATGCGCTTGTTTTTAGTTTCAGAGAAATAAAGTGACTACCACTTTAGGCTCAGGACAGGAACAAACAGCTTTGTATCTCAGTTTCACCAGTTACCAGGATCTAACTCTTCAGTCTCAGTTTCCCCAGTGTTAGATGGGGTTAGTAATCTTGGTCTCCTATGGCAGCGTTTTGAAGACAAGTGAAGTAGCACACGGGCCTGTTGTAGGGTCATAAAAAAGGGCAATTTTATTTACTTCTTGTATCAGTTAAGGTGTTCAGGAAGCATGGCCATTAACAGAATATGGAATTTGGGGTTATCATAGGGTTTAGGGTTCACATAAGTTTGGGAGCTGGCTAAAGTTCTGCAGAAGGCTATTGCCTCGGTGTCTACTAGAGGGTCAGAAGTTGCACCAGGTCTAAGAATTGGCAGTCAAGTAGAACCCACACGTGCAGTAGGGTGAATCAAGAGCAAACTGGAATGCAAACTAGAGCCCTTGAGGAGGTAGAATTCATGTCATTTCTCAGCACTTCTAACCTCGACAATGCGATTACCCTTAGAAGCAGCTACACCTTTCACCCAGTGTGTGCATGGGTCCTGGCCTGGCCTCAGGAGCAGAGTCTGCATGAGTTGGAGGAACCAGAAGCCTGGCTGCACCCCACACCAACACACAGGGGCTGCAGGAATCCAGCTATGCTGGCCTTCAGTGAAAGGTGGCTACCTGAGTGTCATGCAAATGTCCCTGCAGCCAGTCCTAACTGAGAGCCGCCCAGAAAAGGGAATCCTGGCAAACAGTGCTAGATTAGTAAATTGCTACCACAGGAAACCATATTACTGAAAACAGGAAGGGCAGCAACTAACATTTATGGGGACCCAACCATAGGCCTTTACACACCTCATCTCATCTGGCCTATGCTTGGATGTGACAAAGGCCTTATCTCCATTAATGGATTCGCTCCAAGTTCCACATCAGCCAGCAGAGTTAGAACCCAGAACCAGGCTGTGGGAGCCTGCACCTTTTCACCAGAAAGTGTCCCGTGCAGCTGTGGTTTTTTTGTTTGTTGTTTGGTTTGGTTTTTTGTGGGGTTTTTTTCAGTACTGGGATCAAACCCAGGGGTTTATACAGTGCCAGGCAAGCACTGTGCCACCCCTAACCCCAAATCTGGGATTTTCTCTTTGGGGACTCTGTTCCACCAGGTAAAGTTTTTAATGTCCTTGCAGGTCCACTGGACTGACAAGGAGGAGGACAGCCCCTCCTGAGCTCCTTGGGGTCGGGCTGCACTGGGCAATCTCTAAATAGCTAAGCTGCACTCAGCAGAGAGATTATAAGAGCAAAAACAGTCAGTATGTAATTTTAATTAAAAAGTACTTATCCACTCCAAAATGCCCCCAACTTAGAGCAAAGCTTAATGGGGCAGGGTAGGAATGGGGATGGTACAACAGGGAGGATGAGAAGCACAAAACTTTCTGAAAGGCAAAAAGCATAAAGCCCTTCTGAGAGTCCACATGGTCAGGTCTACGGTCAGGATTCAGGCCCTTAGAGAAACAGTGGTTGGATGGTACAAACCCCTTGCTTAGTAGCTTGTTTGTTTTTAAATAGTTTCTCTTTTCATCCTGCAATAAACATTTACTGTCACCTGCGATGTGCTACTGAAGCGCTAGGCACTGAGGTTACAGTGTTGAATGCCACAGTGGCTCCTCTCACAGGTTCAGAGGAGCTGCCCCTCCTGTCTTAGGGTAGACTGGCCCCAAAGCAGACTCTGAGCTAAAAATGAGAATGTAAGCAGTTTATTGGGAAGGAAACCCAGGAAGCACCAGTGAGGGACTTGGGGAGTGGGACAGGGAAGTGACATGGAGGAAGCCAATTCAGGGTGCGCTGGTGAGCAGGGTACTGCAATGGGCACTGGAGGCCCAGCCCTGCTGGGGACCTGGAACAAATGAGATGGGGATGCCAAACTCGTCTCCAAGACATTGGGAGGTATGTCCAGCAACCCTTGCCCACCTGTGGGGAATCTGTGTGCAAATCTCCAGTGCTTCTAGTTGGCTCTGGGCACTGCCTGTACATGCTGCAGAGGCCTGAGGAAACCTTCAGGCAGAGACACAGGGCTTTGCAGTAGAAAGCCACTGGCCTATATGGGAACTAAGGCATCTGCTATGCCTGTCTGACGTATACTCACGTAGCCATCCTTCTTCTCTTCATCACTATCTTTGGCTTTCATTCAGGTGTTTGCCTGCCTCCCACACAGCCCTGTGCGTCAAGGAAGCTGAGCTCACCCTGCTCTAGAGATCCCCTCCCCCTGCAGAGACAATCAGCACATTCCATTCCTCTGGCATGGCCGGGCTCAAGTGGGTCTGCGACCCCACCCAATCCGAGTGGCTCGCAGGACTCCTGCTTGGAATCCTGGGGCAGAACCTGCTCTTTTAGATAAGGAAGTTAGTGGCAAGGAGAGCTGTTGGCACTTGCTACAGGGAAGAGAACCAGCCTACAGATACATAGGATGGCAGAGGCAAGAGGACGGCAGAGAAAGTCACAGAACTTTCACTTTGGGGCACCTTGGTGACAGGCGCCTCTTTCTCTCCCACTGCAGGCAGGTCTCTACCACTGCACTCAGAACATGGAAAGAGAGAGCTTCTCCTGCTGTTGTCTACACACTGGTCCTAAACAATTCTCTGTGGACTGTATCATGTCGGTGGGTTGGGCCTGGGCGTTGTGCCCAGTCTTGTAGCCAGCGGAGGCAACCAGAATAAAGGCGAATGGAGGACCTTGCTAGTGATCCTCTCTCGACACAAACATTAGCTACCGCTGTCCCCTGGATGGTGTCTTGCCTCATTTTAGGCTGCTTTCCTGTGTTATCCCCTGCTGCCTGCATCCCCTCCACTCCGAAGAGCGCAACAGACATAGCAGGCACTCAGCGAGCAGCTGCTGAGCAGAAGGAAGGAAGCTTTTGCAGCTCCTGGCTCCGTGCCTCCTCTCTGATTCTGTTTCCCTTGTCCCCTGTTCCCAGTGCTCGCCACACTTCCCCCGTGGCCTGCCATCCATCTCTCACAGCTGGGCTGAGGTCTTCCCATGCGCTCCTTCAGTCCCCAGAGAATGAGCTGCTCTCTCCTCCCTGGCCCACAGCAGCCTGGATAGAGGCGGCAAGCAGCACTGGGAAGCACAGAGCGCAGGTGTGCACTTCAGCCCCTGGGACCTTCCCCCCGCCCCCGCTGTGTGCTGGGTCCTAGGAGACATGGGATCCCAGGATGCCACTTCTCTGAGAGGCCACCTCCTCATCTCTCAGGTGTGTCTCAAAGTGTGGCTGGGGCACATAACATGTACACAGGGCTCCGGCTGGGCACTAGTCGATCCCTTACCTAGAGCTGCTTACAGAATCCATGTCTCTTATAGACTTTGTTTCTTTGCTCAGAAACCCCTTATACAGCACGTACTGCGGCCTGGTACTCTTCTAAGTAAGTATCCCATGACCGTTCCCCTATTACAGGTAAGGAAACTGTTGCACAGACAGAAGTTGGTTGTTTGCTCAAAGTCACACAGGATTCAAACCCAGGCATCTTGACTTCAGAGTCTGTGCTATTAGGTTCTTGGGTATGACACCTCCTAGAATATGACACTGTGTCTGTGGAATTAACATATATGATGCATGGATGAGCAGAAGGATGTAAGTCTTCTCCATGGACTAGAAGACAGAAGAGGATTCCTGTCCTTGTCCTACCCAGCTGCTCTAGGGAGGGCTTGGAGACACAAATGGAGAGCTGTCTCCCCGGACCCGTGGAGCTGCAGCAGGTACGGGCTTCGGATTTCCCTGAGTGGGTACCTCCTTGAGCTGCAGATGTGGTTCAGCCCACCATGAGGGTGCACTGGGTTTTGTAGCCCATTTGCTCTCTTGGGTCTCTAGGAACCAGAATTATACTTTTGGCTTTCACAGTTGGCATCAAAAATATCTATCTCCCCAGTCCACTTGGGGACTTCTTCCCCTCTCCTCTGCACATCCACTCTGTGTCTACTTGTTCTGGCTGCTACATCTGGGATGTTACCATCTGCATGAAGCCGCAGTCTGAGCTCTCCAGCATCAACTTTCTCAGTTGCTGGCAAGGTGCACATGTTCCCAAAGTGCAGTGGTGCCTCTGAGGACATTACTGCCTTTGGCAGGTCCCAGACAGCTGCCATTTCTTCCCCAACTGTCTGGAAAATCCACTGAAAGTGTGGTAGGCCTGATGAGTTCCTAGTGACATTGAAAACGTTTCCTTGCCATATCCATGTACAATGGGTGCTGGCTGGGGCCTATTGAGATGATAAGGGGTCAGAATGAGGCCCAGGTGATCTTCCTGGATCTGCCAGAAGGAAGTCTCAGTGTTTCCACTTCCTGGCCTACAAAGTCCTTCTCCAAACCACTCTCGAGGCAGCCCCTTCTCATCACTTAACAAGGCCATTGGCCTTCGTGTAGATGCCAGCTCTCCTCTCCTCCTCCTTTGAAAGATCAAATGCCTTTGGTGGCAGCACCACAGTCCCTATTTTACTGCTTTCTGGAATGCAAGGAAGTGAAGAGGAGGTCCCAGAGCATCCTCAGCTCTCTTCCCTGCCATTCAAATACCTGAGGATGCATCCTGGCCTCTCCACAGCCAGTCTCCCTGTGGGGATCCACTCAGTTCCATGCTGACCTTTCTTCAAGCACATTACTACACCGGAAATGAAAGGAAGCCAGACCTGAGGCCCCCGCACCCCTCCAGGAACACTGTCAGGTGGAGGCTGACGGTGACAGGGACTGCCAGCTGGAGCTGCTTCAGAGGCACCAGGCATGCACGCTGCTGCAGAGGCCCCCTGATTTAGTGTGAGATGAAGATATTTTTAGGGATGAATCTGGGCCTTCCTTCTCTCCCTCCCTCTGATGCTAAGTAGCCATCTGCATCTCCCAGACAGCCTCCACAAGCAGCGCCCTAGAAAAGCAGGCTAGGGAAGAGGCTGTTATTAAATATAGAATACGAAGCTGCTGCATCAGGAGGTTGAGAGAGCAAGAAAAGCAGGAGAAACTCAGGACCTACTTACTTCTTCTGGGACCCTCACAAGTGCTCCCCTTTCCCCATTCGTTCATTCATTCATTCATTCTGTTACCCAAAGGGCTAGATAACATTTCCACCCTCACATTGCATAATCTTTTCCTTGAAGCCCTGAGTTGTATAAACTCCCACACGTGGTCCCAGTCCAGCAGGGAATCATGGTGGCTGCTTTAAGTTGTGACACCCTGAACCTGTTCTTCTCCATGTCCCATGACGACCGTCACCAAGGGTGGCTTGTATGAGGTGACAAGGGGCTCTGATCCAAGAAGTTCCAAGGTGTGGCTCCTTCTGTCCAGTAACTCCCACCAGGTCCAACTTTGTCCTATATCCAAGGAAAGACTCAGCCCCCAGACCCACCTAGCAAGGGTGTTTCTCACCTGTGTTGTCCCCCGCCCCCAGAGAAAGGTTGGGAGTAGGGAAGGGGAGAGGAAGCAGAGGTTCGGGAAGGCATTGACAGGTTCTCATCTTTTGAGCTGCTAGAACTTCTATGCTGAGGAATGCTATCTCTGTTAAATTTAGCTGGCCCATGATGTTCCTGAAATAGTGTCCAATTTGTTTTAATCTGAAGGGAGAACCTTATGCTGTAGATAAGGCAATAGGAATTGTAAAAACAAACAGGAATAAATAATACAGTTCCCATAGCATTGTGTACTCTGGTTAATCATCTGCTGCATTATAAGTTAATGAGTACGGGAGCCACATATGGTTCTTAGTAGAGTTTGTTAAATGAATGGGTGGATTTGCCTCCATCTCCAGCCCCAATATGGATGTTGCAGGCCCAGGCTAGTAGCAGCATGTTTTTTTGTTTAGTTTTGTGTTGATTTTGTTTTGGTTTTTGTTTTGTTTTGGTAGGGGGGCCTAGGGATTGAGTACAGAGCCTTTGCACTTAGCTGCACCCTCAGCTCCCTTTTTATTTTGAGACAAGATCTCACTAGGTTGCCCAGGATGGCCTCAAACTTGTGATCCTCCTGCCTCAGCTGACCATCAAAAGGTCTGGTCCAGTGAAATCAAGCTGAGGCACACCTAATGGGGTTTCCTACTCTTCTTTACTGTCTTGAGGATTCTGTATCACTTTGAAATAAGTCAGGGGCAGGCCAGTAGGGTCTCCTCTTCTTTACAGTTTCCAGACCTGAGCTCAACAGAATGTGTGGTTGGACTGGCAGCTGGCCAGGCCCAGAGCAATCCTTTCAGGGACAGACCTGACTTACCCACTGCCCTAGAGGCATGGACACGGCTATAGAGGCTCCAGACACAGTGGCTAGACAAAGCAATTATAGAATTAGATAGATCTAGGCTCCGATTGGGCTCTGATACCAATCATGTGGCTTTGACAAGTTGTTTAACCTCACAGATCTCAGTTTCCACACCTGTGAAAAGGGACACTACTAAAGATGCTTGCCAGGGAACCTAGGCTTGGATGCTGTTCCGAGGGCATCACAGGCAAGGTTCCATCAGAAGCAGCTCAGTCCCTCTGAAAGGTGATGCGCACTTAGTCCCTGCAAACCCAGTAGGAACAGATCTGGGGGAAAACTCATCTGCAGGAAGTTGACTGAATTCTGAGGATGCTATGGGAACTCCCAGGTAGGTCAATTCCCTAGGAAAATCCAAAAGGCTGGGAGTAGAATCATATGGGAAGGAGTAGAGAAAAAACAAATCCCAGGATTGAGAGGGGCAAGGTGCTCTCTACCAGCCAGGCAAAGGAGGGTGGTCTCTGAGGACAGCCGGTGTTCCGGTGCTGGGAAATTCCAAAAGCCTGGGGCCACGGTACTCTTGACTCAAGCCTGCCTGTTTTCCTCCAGCTGGGTCAGCTCGTTCCAAGAACATTTATTGATGCCTATCGGGCCAAGTCCTGTGATGATGGGCCCTGGCCGACGAGGTGAGTCAGCCATGGCGCCGCCCCAGGTGATCCTTGTTTCTTGATCAAGGTTACCAGATCATCTGCACAAGTCGTTCGGCAGTACTAAGTCTATAAAGTACCTCAGCCCCCACGGTGCGGCCCCACGTCGTTCAAAGTGTGCTCTATGAATGGTCCTCTCTGAAGCTACGGGCGAAGGCGGGCAGCGCTAAGGGGTCAAGAACAAGAGTGTGCAGGTCTGTACCACCGCTGCTCTTCTCACAAGCTGTATTCAAGACAAGGCTAATCCAAGTGAGGGCCTAGTAGCTGGCAAGGCGGTCTGCCAATTCTCGGGGCCATCACGCAGCAGGGCAAGGAAGAAGGTCCACAGGTCGCGCGCAGTCGGAGCTGGAAGCGCTATGCTGCTTCCTCAAGTACAAAAGGGGACGCTCAGCCTTGCTTTCCAGCTGCCTAGGCCAAGGAGCTAACGGAGGCCCAGCCCTTGCCTTTCCCCGGACACCAGAATACCAACACCGGGGTTTCCATCGAGCAGCGCCACCACACCCAGTTCCCATCAGCCTTCGGCGTGTCTCGGACCCGGACTGGTCAGGGTGGGAGCGCCCGGCCGGCCGCTCCCTGCGCTCTGGGCTGGGCTTCAGCCCACGTGCGCCCGCAGCAGCCGCGTTGACAGCCGGCCCCACCAGGGCGGGCGGACACGGGAATGGGCTCCGCGCCGCACTGCTATTGGCCGTATGTCTCGAGCCCAGGGCGGGGCCTTGTCTCCGGCTGGCCTATCATTGGCCGCTCGGGCGGTGGGGGCGTTTCCCAGTCAGGGCCAGTGCACCCAGCAGAGCGGCGAGGGCCGGGCCGGCTAAGCCTGCGCGGGGCTGCTTTGCTCGCACGCAGTTCCGCAGGCGGCCGGCGAGTACCCCGCGCTGCGCCGGCAGCGCGAGAGCAGGCAAGCGCCGAGCCGGGCGGGTAGCCCGCGAGACTCTCGGTAAGCGGGAGCGGCGCGCTCGGGAGGGGGCGAGGAGGGAGGGTCAGGTGCGCCCGCATCTCCGGCGCGGCCCGCGGAGCACCGAGCGGGTGCGGACCGAGCCTCCGAACCAGCCGGACCTAAGGGCAGCCTCCCGCCGGAGCCCGGAGCTGCTCACCCCGCCCTCCAACGCCCGAACCTGCAGTCCTAACCCTAGAGGGTGGGCGCGACGCGCGAGCTGTGTCGCCAGCCCCGGGCAGAAGCCGTCCCCAGACTTCGTCCCCAGGGGTCGGCTCCGTCCCTATCCCTTCCCTCCTTAATAACAGGAAGTCAAGTTGGCCAAATGTCAGTGGCCCGGCCGGCTGCGGCCGCGACCCTGGCTGGGTCGCCGCGTGTCCTCTTGCGGTGCCCGGCCCAGGCCCGGCCGGGAGGAGAGGTGGGGTCGCGCCCTCCAGAGCCGCCAGTGGGGTTAACGCTGGCCCGGGCTGGCCTCTCCGGCAGAGCCGGGAACGGCCTTTACTGGATGGGGAAGAGGCGTGTTGAAACCAGAGTAAACGCGCTGTCTCCTTCCACATTGTTTATTCTGGGGCCTGCGTTCTCAAAGCGGAAAGAGCGTCCTCTCGCAAGCTCTGGGGCCCCGCGAGCCTGTGGGCCTGCGCGCCTCTTGCTGTCAGTCCGGCCTCAGGACCAGGCTCTGCCGTGGTTTGGATGAAGGATGCAGGCACTCAACCAGCCCCTGGTGGGCGAGTCTGGGTGGGGGAGCCAGCAGCTAGCTGGCTGTTTTTTGTGACTGTGTTCTTAGTCTCTTGTGACCTCTCTGTGTCCCCTGTGTCAGTCCCAGGGGCAGTGGATCCAAGCAGCAAACCTGGGGTCCCCAGGGCAGTCTAGCTGCTGTCCTGGAGACTTTAATTGCAGTAAGAACTGGGCTTCTTCAGGAGCCAGAGGATGGGTTTCTTTAGTGTCTCCTGGGCGGTGTGGGTCCTGCCTTGTGGCACTTTCGTAGTGATTTCATGGTTGCTTTCCAAAGAGTCTCAGTTTGGTCTCCTTGCTTAGAGATGGGGAAGACGAAAGTGTCCGTGCCCAGGTGGGTTCCCTTCCTGCTGCTCTGCAGCTGTAGAGAGACAGTGGGTGGCCCCAGTGTGGGCTGCCAGGGGCTTCCTGGCCTCTGTAAGATTCTGTGCACAGGATATAAGGAGGTGCTTTGGCAGAGTTAGCCCACGCACGCTGTTCGACCTGCAAACTGTAGGTCGCTCTGTGTGATGGGGGTGACTGTTGGCGTCTGGGTGCTATTTTAGGGGAAGCCTTCTTCCACCACTGACTTGACTTCACTTCTGAGAGTTGCCTTTTCTAATCATTTAAAAGGGTATTGTTAGTTGACCTTAGACTGATTCTAGTTTTATGGAGTTTTTTGAGCATGTCTTTATAACAATATACCACTTTTACCCCTGCCCCTTCTTTCTGTGAGCCCAGGGTTTTCTGTTCATCCCTTCTTCCGAAAGAAAATCATGATTAGCCCAATACCAGTCAATTAAATTTTACTGTAACTTGGCCTAAGGACTACGGTTGGCTGTGTGTCTGTGGAGGCCCAAGCCTGGAAGCCTCAGGGAGCACCCCGATAGTCCCCATTCCTTTTGTGCCTATGATTGAGGTCTATCCCTGTCCTCTCCACCCGTGTCCAGACCCCCTCCTGGGTTTTCCTCCCGGTTGTGGCCCTGTTCCCTCACTGCCCACTGCTGAAGAGCAGAAGTCCTGCTTTCTCATTGGTGAGCTTGGCTCTGTCTGCAGAGGCGGAGGTGTGGGGGACATAAGATTTGGGCTGAGCATTGCTGATCTTAGAAGCTCTCAGAGGACTAACAAGAGCCACTTTACTGTTCATCGTGCTGTGACTTTTCATTCTTTATGTGGTAATATAAATAATAAATATAAATATAAATGCTTTATATTCTAATAGTAGAGCCCCGTATTAGCCCCCAAAGAAGGAGGTGGGGCTCTCCCCATTTCACAGATGGGGACACTGAGACTTGAAAAGGTTTCAGCTTGCCCCCAATGCACAGCTAGGAAAATTGGAGAGGATTTCTGCCGTGGTCTGTTGGGGTCAGGAGAGAAGAAGACCGAACAAAACAGACCGGAAGCAAGAAAACCTTCTGGCTGTCTTCCGCACTCTGGAGCTTACCATAGACAGCTCCTCTACTGCACATGCAATTCCCTGCCTTCTGTTCTAATTATGTGTGTATACTTATTACGGCTCCTCACCCCCCTACAGAATGCCACTTCAAACACTCATAAACCTGGTGGATTTATTTTCTCATTCTTACAAATCCTCCTTGTTCTTTGCTGTGTACTCACTTAGCCTTTTGTACCAGTCCCCGATAGGGTACCTAACAAGATGTACTATGTACTCTATTAAAAAACATTACCAACATCTCCGAACACACAAAGTCAGAACAGCATGATGAGCGCCATACACTCATTACTCTGCTTCAGCAGTCATCCCAGTTATGCCATGTCTCACTAGCTCTCTCTCCTTCACTCTTTCCTTTCCCTGTTCTTCCTGAAATACTTAAAAGGAATCTCTGGTGTCATGTCCTTTTCTTCTTGTATAATCTAGGATATGTCTCTTTTGCACACCACCAGTGCCATTATTGCACGTAACAGAATCAGCAGTCGTTCTCTGGTGTCACCTGTCCATACCCGGACACGCTTGGCTGTCAGAAATGCCCTTTATAGCTGGAGTCGGAGTCAGGATCCAGGGTGCCAGCTGCATTTGGCTGTTAGTCCTTTTGTCCCTGTCATAACTGGGAGAAGCTCCCCTCTGTGTGTCGGCAGTTACCTCCATTTTCGGTGCCCATCTTCCCGGGAACCCCAGCAAGACTCAGGAGATGAGTCTGTCTTGTCGTGCTGGCGCTTTGCCGGATCCATGGTGCCGAGTCCTGTGTGTGGGATGTGACAGAGGCTCAGCGAGCGTCTGCCGGGTTGTATCATAGCGGCTCACATGCGATATTCCCTCTGCAAGTGTCTACTGCTAAACATCCTGGAATTGTAGAAGACTGCTCTGGTCCATGGTAGAAGCCCAGACGGTCACGTTTGTGTCCTGATCAGCACCTGCCCTAAGCAGATCGCATGTGGGCTGAGGGGACTGACATTCCACCCAGGCTTTGAGTTCCGCCTGTCAAAACCACACTGTGACGCAGACACTGGGAGCCTGGAGAGCCCCACACACCTCACCCTGCTCCCTCCGAGCGGTGCTTCGTCCCTGTACTTCCTCGAGCCCCCTCTCACCTGCCCCACACTTGCGCACAGTGGCCTTTGCCACTCACTGTCCCTCTGCAGCTGGAACAGGCTGTGACCCGAGGCGAACAGGTAGGACCCGCTGGCGTCCCGTCAGAATGTGCGCTGTAGAGACAGCCAGCCTCACCACGGGCACCTTTGTGGGCCACTCCGTGAAGGAGACCAGAAGCCCCAACCCGTGTTCGTGGTGCACTTCCCCCTGCATACCGGGCCAGCTCTCCTTCTGGTGCTGGCGGGGAGATGGCTTCTTACCTACCAGTGAGGCCCCTTCCTGCAACAGACCTCAAAACGAAGAGCTGGCTCTTGTTTTGTTGTTTTTTGTTTTTTGTTTTTTTAAACACAGCCTTTTCCACTGGGAAGAAGTGTAACAAAATTTTAAATCTCTCTGGATGACAGCAGTGAGCTGATTTTTTCTCCTTTATTATTTAGTTTTTAGTATTTTTTTCCAAAATTTTTGTCATAGGCATATTTTATTTTTATAGTAGAAAATCCAAATATCTATCTATCATTTATCGTCTACCTGTCTATCTCTTGAAAAAGAGGACTCCAGCCAGGCTTGGTGGTGCATACCTGAAATGGCAGCTACTGTGAAGGCTGAGGCAAGGTGATTCTAAGTTCAAAGCCAGTCTGGGCAACTTAGTGAAACCCTGTTCTAAAATAAAATTTCAAAAGAGATGGGGATGAAGCTTAGCGCTCCCTAAGTTCAATCCCCAGTACTGGGGAAGAGGAAAGAAGGGGGTGTGGCTGTGGGTATAGCTCAGAGGTAGAGCACTTGCCTAGCACGTACAAGCCCCTCAGATTCCCAGTGTCACGGATTAAATACATTGACTCCACCTGCTTTGGAGGGGGGTAGACAAAACTAATCAGGCATGAATCTGGTGCACCCATGTGTGTAAGAGCCCCAGGGCTACCGGGCCGTGGACGTATGCTTCGATATGTGTTTAAAAGAACATCCCCGGAGTCTTTAAAAGTTAGAAAACAGGAAAGCTGGGCCTTAGGAGATGAGCAGATCTGACAGACTGAAGCCTTGCCTGCTCTCCCATTCCTCCCCTTCACGCCCTCCTGAGAATTTGGCTCTGCTGTCCCCCCGGAGCAGTCTTTCTAATGCCAGGCTCTCGATCATGAGCTTGTTGTTTGGGGAGGTTGAACCACCGGAGAGGACGGAACAACCCGTGTGTTAGACACAGCAGGCAGGGCCAAGGTCCTGCTTCTGGCAGCCTGTGGCGTCCTTGTGGGAGATGCCTGATGGACAGATGCCCTGCTCCCTCACTTCGGGTGCCCCGGCTGCCCCTCCACCAACTTCTCTTTCCCTCTCTGCACCTCCCTGAAGTAGAAAGCATGACTGGTGGTGCTGATAAGGTGCTGCCGTCGCCAGCCCCCAGGATCTGGGCTCAGGAATTCACGCTGGTGAGAAGAGAGGTGACGTGGGCCCTCTGCTCACAAACACACCTTCCTTGCAAGACAGGGTCCACCGTGGGGGAGATGGTTCCTTCTCTGTTGGCTGTTGGGCATAGCCATCCTCGGGTCCCACATGCAGAGCCTTTGTGACAGCCAGAGTAGCATGGTCTCTGACATGCTCTCTACCTGCCCATGAATCCAGGCGTTACTTCTGTCCCTCGCTTGGTGGGCCCTGGCAGGGAGCTGTGTGTGTGTGGACAGCGCTGTGATTGTAGGCTTAGACTTTTAGTGTGTGTTTTAATTGAACTATGATTTCTCTCCCTCGGGGTCAGGATAACTTCTCTGCCTTCCTCCCCACCCCACATCTCTACCACCCAGTGGCCACTCACACATCTTGGGCAACTGTGCCCCTTCAGTCCTTGGCCAGATTTCTTTTGGGGGAATCTAGAGGTAAGCAGGGAGCATGGCATCTGCTGGTTTGCAGCTCAGACTTTTCCCCTTCCCTGGGTGACAGGGCATGTCCAGCACAGATGGCCTCCCCGCTTGCAGCGAGAGGAGGGCAGGAAGGAGTTGGACAAGGGCTGCTGCAGATTTGTGGGGTTTCTGCAGCCCCAAATTCCTGACACACGAGGCCAGAAGCCCAGCACATGCCAGAGACGAGAGCAGGAGTCTAGAGACACTGCGTGCTGGCCTTGCCACTGTAGTGTCACCGTGTTGAGGTGCAGACTACTTCTTCGCTCTCAGGACTCTGAATGCTGGCCTTGACCCCTTCTCTGAGTACTGACTCTATCTGGTGATAGCTTGTAGGGAGCGGGGAGAATGAGCCGTAGGTGAGGATGGAGTGCCTGGGAAAAAGTCACTCAAACCTTTTGAGCAGTAAGGAGAGCTGCTCCTTGGAACAGAGAGGATCCTAAGTGTGAAGGTTTAGTTGCTGAGCCCCCCTTGAACACCTGTTCATGCCAGGGGAGCAGAATGGAGGGTCGAGGTGCTGTGTGCAGCATTCATGGCTGCTCTAAAGTCAGGGTGCTGACAGCTCCACGTGTCTGGACAGCTGGGTGCTGCACACATGGATGCACGGTGGTAAGAGCAGGAGCTCCCTGCAGTGCAGGAATGAAGGATGAGCAGAGCAGCAAAACCAGCAGGGAACTGGATGGGAAGACCTCTTTCCAGGCCCTCAGGACAGTCTCTCAGTCTCTTTCCTTGGGGGATGTCCCATGGGGCTTGTGTGGCTGGGGCCTTAGGGCAGGGGGCCACCTGCCAGAGTGGCAGCAGTCACTGTTGTGAGACAGGGTGGGGCACTGGATGAAACCCCAGGGTTCTTCTGCATTCCAGGGTTGCCTCAAGTGGGGACCCAGGAGTTCATGCTTGGTCCAAGTTTCCATCTCCAGCTTGGGTGGTCTTGTTTCTGATACCTTGAGCTCTCTTAAAAGCTGCCCCCCATACTTACACAGATAGATGCTACTCACCCCAACACACATACAGAATTCACTCCTGCACACTTGTATAGACACACAGTTGCTCACCCTGCATGTTTACAGAGATGAATGGTATTCAGCCTCACGCATGTACATAGATGCATAGTAAAATATTCACTCGGTACCAAGAGAGTTCAATGAATGCATAAGTCTCCTTTCTCCCTGTGTCCTCCAGCCCCAGTTTCTCTTCTCCTTGGCACCTGCTGTCCCCACTTCCTGTGGGTGCTTCCAGAGAAGGCTTCCCCTACTGCTTCCTTCACCTGCTCTATCCAGGCTGCCGGGAGGTGACTGGGGTCTTCAGAACAGCCCCAGGGCCGCTGAGACTCAGCGATGATTCGAGTTAGCTGCTGCCTCTCTGCCTTAGGAATCCCCTTGTGTTAGATCTGAGGCTGAGAGAATCTGAGAACTGAGAATAAACCTTAGGGGAATGTTCTCAATCCAGGGGATGTAGGCAAAAAGAAACAAAAATGTGCTAAGACAGACCTGGGATCAAATCCTGGCCATGTGGCCTTGGGCAGGTTAATGAAACCTAGTAGTCTATAAAGAGGAGGCAATTACATCCATCTCCAGGGATTGATGTAGAGATGAAAATAAAATATTTGTACAGTGTCTTGCATTGGTATACACTCAGAAATGTCAGGTTTTTTCCACTTTTAGAGAGTGACCCATTTCCAGAATGAGTGACGCTGGCATGGAACCCTGCGGCTGGCTTCCTGAAGTCCTGTAGGGCGTTCTAAGCTGCTCTTTCCTGCCGAAGGCAGCCAGCATGCTAATTTCTGCCGGGCTGAGCTCCCCGGCCCGCTTTCTCCTGCCGTGGCGGGGCCCCCTCCATCACCCCCAGCCCTCAACACCACCTCTGCCTCTGCCCTTCATCCCCGGAGCCTCCTCCCTCTCCCTGAGCCCTGGGTCCCCTTTCTCGCTGTGGCTTTGGGCAGGATGCTGCTGCAGAGGGCGCTGGGCTGTTGATGGCTGCTCTCTGGGCTGTTTATGTTGTCTGTTTTCAGAGCTCCTAGCAGATGTCTGTTTACTGCTGAAACTTCAACTTCATCCTCAGCATGGGAGCAGAAAGATTTTTAGAGACCTTTCACTATTGTGTCTGCTCAGTACCACTTAGATTGCCTCTGAGTTTCATCCTTCATTGCTGTCTTGTTCTACTCATTATGAAACCTTTCAGATCCAGGCTGAGAGACCTTATATGTCCTGGTTTTAGAGCAGCACTTAAATTTAGCAAGCAGTTGTAATCTCTGAAAAAGATAGGCCAGAGGATTGAAGGCAACTGGCTGACTGTCTTTTTTCCAGGCTCAGCCAGATGGCAGAATGAGAGGAGCATTTCTGTGTCCCTAGCAACGACTGCCTTTCCCCACTCCTGCCCCCTCCCTCCACCTGCAGGGCGGAGGCGCCTCACCTGCACCCTTGGGTTGGCTGCCAGGTCTGTAGCCTAACCCTTGGACTCAGGCGGGGCTGGAGGAGAAGAGGAAGTGGTGCTAGCATAGCTTCCAGTGGCACTGACTCGGGGAGAGGTGGGAGACCATGAGTCACCTAGCCCTGAGATGTCAGATTGGAAGGGCCATCGGAGGTCCTCCAGTTCTCAGCCCTGCCTCCTCGCTTACCCAGGGAGAAACTGAGTCTCAGAAGCTTCTTGATGGGAGTGTTGCTTGCTTAAGGTCACCTTGCTGGTTCAGAGTCAAGTCTCTTTTCTGTCTGCCAGTTTCTCCTCAGGCTCTGACCCTTGGTCTGTCTGTGACAGCTTCTCTTTCAATCAGCCTTCCTTACTGGGAAACAGAGCCTCATACTGCTTTCCGACAACTCTGGCAGCCTTGGAATTAGGATGGGAATACTTATAGCATGGGTAGCCTGTCTCTCAAGATCTTTTGCAAATGGGGAGGGGAAAAAGAGGTGGAGGAAGGGGACATAAAAAGAATTAAGATGTGTTCTGGACATATACCACCTCCTCGCAATGAATGTAACCATTGTGTCCTGCAAACGTGTACCAACAAAAATAAAAGGTGGAAAAAGTCTTCCCTCATCAAAACACCTTCCCAAGAAGAGCCTTGGGGCTTCTTCTTCTTCTTCTTCCCACCTGATTTTCAAGGTCTTATCTGCAGAAGACCTTGGTTAAACACAGACACTTAACTGGAAAGAACCTGCTGCTGATAGAGGTTTGTTATCTCCAATTAGCTGTGAGCTGGACCTTGAGAGAGTGGAGTGTGGGATGGGGCGAGGGAGGTAGGAGGCAGAAATGACTGTCAGTGGGGCCCGTGGGGTGTGGAGAACCTTGGCCCAGCTTGCTAGTGCATAATGTACTGGGGACCCTGTGACAATGACTGGAGCTGAATGCCCTTGGGCACCTGGAGGAGGAGCATTCAACAAGCCACCCACCGACACCACAGGGTCACACAGTGTGGCCCACTGGGCAACTTCCTGGAGGAGGCCGTGCTTGTCTGTGGAGCAGGGCCTTGGAAAGTAGATGGAGACAAGAGCACAAGGAGATGTGAAGAAGCGAGGGCAGGGTCAGGGTAGAAACGTGGGTGCTACCCAGGGTCCCCGAGGCTGGAATCAGGCAGGCTCAGAGGATTCCTTCAGGGTGATGGGCTTGCGCAGGATGGGCTTAGGAGGTGCAGCAGATGGCTTTGCCTGGATGAGGAGGAGTCATGGGGATCAGAGTGAAGGCAATGAAGGCAGGGCCCAAGGCAGGCTCTAGGTGGGCCCTGGGTTTTGCCACAGCCCTCTTTGTGGAGGGAGTCAGTATACACATTATGTCTTTCAGTTTCTAAGGAAGGCAGCCCATTTTGGCACTCTGCAATTAGGGTCATAGAACCTGGGCCATCTGTCCCTTTCCGCGCACCTGTCTGCACTTTGGTGGCTCTGTGCAGAAAACAGTGGCTGCTCCACTTTGCTCATCTGACTTCAGGCTTAGCCTTCGGAACTGATCACCCCCTCCTCCAAGTCAGTTCAAGGAGAGAGAATGAGGGGAGGAAGGATGCTGAGACCCCTGGCACTGAGACCCACAGAGCAGGAGCAGGCATCCCTGCCTGTGTATTGTCAGGAAATAGCTAGGAGGGCAGGAGCCTGGGAACCCCTTCTCCCAAATGAACAGCCATGCACGAATTGCTTCTGTAGGGTCAGATATTCATGGAGCAGTGTGCTGTCTTCTGAAATGATGCTGATTCTCTTTTTTCTTTGGCCTCACAGTCACCCGGATCTCCCCTTCATGTGGGTCTCAGCCATGAAAGGGGGTATAAAGTCTGAGCTTAGCCTCCACCTGCTCCAGTGCCAGCCTGGCAGGTGCGAGTTAGGGCAACCTGGTGTGTTTACAGCTTTGACATCTGACAGTGGCTCCTGGGTCCAGTTCTGTGCCATGTATGTCTCAGCAACACCTCTGTTTCATGTGATGGCATAAACTGCTCCTGCAAGCAGCAAATAAAATAAGTTCCTTATTCATGGGAGCTACTTGTAGGGTTTGGGTGTGGCACTGAAGTTGGCTTTCTTTCTTTTTTCTTTTTCTTTTTCCTCGTATCTCCCAATATGAGACCTAGATGACTCTTCAGGGATTGATCAATTGATCGCTCAATGTGTTGAGCCCTGAGCATGCATTGGCATGTCTTCTACTGGGGGCCCATTGTCACAGAGTGGGTTTGCAAAGTTCGGTTCTCTGCTGTAAAGTGGGAGTGATACCACTCATCTCGCAGGGTGCTTGGGGGATTGCATGGGACAGAGGGCACAACACGCCTTCATGGTGCCTGACACATAGTGGGCCACACAAATGGCCTCTTCTTTCTACCCCATTCCTAAACTGGCCAGGAGTCTTGGCGCACAGACAGGGGCAGGGTTCCTCTTTACCTTAGGGCTCCCATGTGTACTGCTTCCTGAATGGCATTTACCCTTCGGTAGTGACTTTCAAGACAATGTCTCTGTGTGCAAATAAGGGGCACCCCTAGAATAGAGGACAGCCAACTGTTCTTATACTTGGAACTTCAGGGCTGGGAGAGCCTGATCAACCTCACTGAGTGCTGGATTCCTCCACCCTGATGGCTCATCTTGGGGTAGCTACCAGAAGTGACCTGTTCCATCTTTGGACAGCTCCTGCTGATGGTTCCCTAGAGTTCTGACCTTTTATTTCCACTCCTCATCCTGGAGCCACAGAAAGCAGGTCTAATCCCTCCACCACTTCACAGATATTGTTTTTATAAAAATAAAACCAATGACAACATTGATTGTAAGATATGCCATTATTGATATGCTGTTAAGAAAAAGTACTGCCAATTAGATGGGGCACAAACTTTGCTATCACTTAAAATTTTTATTTTATATTTGCTGAAAGAATTTATTTAGACTTCAAACATTTTTAAAATTTCGTATCAGTCTTGCATATACATATATGTATATATAAAATTGGTTATTTCTAAACCTTCACTGTTAGACTCCAACTTTTTTGAATCACATTTTGACACAGAGTCGCTGATGCTCATGTCCTTCTGACCTGTGATTATCTTCTGATGAGGTAGTGATGTATTTTTTTCTCTTGTCTTTGGACTTCTTCCAGCTGTTAATTCCCATTCTACAAGTTTTGATGATGTTTTCTGGATTTTACCAGAAGATGCAAAGGAAGGGTTTGTGTTACCAGGACTCAGTGGTCCTTAGGTGTTTGGGCTTCTGAGATGCTGAAGGTTGCAGAGGCCTATCCGTGCTGCCAGGAGTAACAGCCAGATTCCCACATGTGAGGCAGTGACAGCTATGCTATAGCTGCCTCCTGAGAGGGAGTGTAAGATGGTGGAGAATCATGAGGCCCATTTTGCTGTTAGGCATTGTGTAATGGAAATACTTGGAAACAAGTGCACTATCTACTCAGGGAGATGGTATTTAATCCCAGTCTTCATGACCACCCTGAGTATTTTCCCGGATCAACAATGCAGAGAGTGTGTTCGGATTGTTTTCTCTTCCCTGTGGTTCTAGTGGGCCCACATCATTGTATTCAGCAAAGGCAGTGCCCAGAATGATACATCATATTCACAGTAAGACCACAGCACAGAAAGGGTGTCATCACCTCCCTGGTTCAGGACATTCTACTCCTGTTCATGCAGCCTAAGGTTATCAGCTTTTCTGGCAACTCCCCCACCTCGCTGACATCACTGCTGACCAGGTCTTTTTAACATGTGGTCTTGCTGGGCTGCTTCTCTCCTGCACTTTGCCACCTAATTCAGAACAATCAATTTGGTTAAATTTCAACTTGATCAGTTCCATCCAGCCGTGTTCGGTTGGGCTCTCAGGATCCAAGGAAGTGTTCGTTCCATTGCATCACCGGGTCCCTGACCACCTGCTCACCAGGAGAGAGCCCTGTGGTCCTCATACTTAATTGGCTGCAGCTGCCCCTTTCCTGTCTCTTTCCTTTTGCTTCTCTGACCTACGACAAGATGGCTCTGGAAGCCAGATCGACCACATCAACTGCGATTCTCCATCTCCCATCAAGTATCCCAGCGAAGAAAGGAAGGAGCCCGCCTAGAAACCGTGTGCTCTGAGTTCCCAGAGGGCCCAGGGTTGCAGCTTAGCATTGCAGCTACAAACATTTGCAGCACTCTGGGTTATAACATCCTGGCCCAGGGGACTCGAAGACATTGAAAGCATCTCTGTGGCTTTTAAAACAAAGCCAGCCCAAGCTCCGGTCCCATGTGAGCCCCCTTTCCATGGAGAGTCGGTGCCCCCTCCCCCCCCCCGCCCCAGCTCAAGGATGCAGTCCTGATAGAGCGACTCTGAGCCACTCACTTTCCCAGGCTCAGGTCTAGTGCCCTTCTCTTCCCCCAAATGCTTGAAATCTGTTTCCTCAGCCTCTGGCACCAACTTCTCCTTGGTCTCATGAATTTTACAGGAAATGACTGTTTTTCCTCCATCGTCCCTGTGTCCTGGTCACCAGCCTGTTCCACCTCTGCAGCGGGAACTGGGGAGTTAGGTCAGTCCCTGTTCCCATGGATGCTTCCTTTTCCTTGTGGAAGACGGAATTCCCAGTGAGGCCAGCAGTGCCTGCAGCCATGGGGCTTCCAGGGCCGTGGCTGCTTGGTCCTCTCCACCTTCCTCAGCAGGGGACCCGGGGGCTTGCACTCCACAGTCGCCTCATCCTGTCACCCACGTGTGCTTCAGAATGGTGCTGTTTTGTGAGGTTTTCATACAGAAGTGCATCACTTTTGTCGAGCAGAGACATGCCACCACCCCACCCGGGTCCACGTGTATTCTTTAGAAGATCAAAGTGGCCACAGAGAAGTGTGTAGCCCTCTCTCAGTTATGTAGCAAGAAGGATGCATATTTCTGTGTGAGCAGGGGCAGAACCTTGTCAGGAAGGAGGCAGACAGCGAAGAGCACGTGACTGCCTGAGGATGGGGTGCGATAGTGGAGCACGAGCTATGGGAGGACAGCTTTTCCTGCGGACTTCTGGGCTTGTGGATTCGGGGTTCCAGAGAGCATGTTTCCTACACATTTATTTATTTTAAATCACAGATAATCTGGGAATGGTGACTGGCTAAGTTTTAGAACCAGCGGAACTGGGTGGAAAGGGTGTGGCTCACCTGCGTGAGTCAGGGCCCAGGCACTTCCTACTCACTTGGGCCCGGCCCCTCTGCTGGGAGGCAGGTCCCAGCCTGTGGCCTTGCGGAGGGTCTGCAAGACATGGGCTCTGCTCCTCTGCCCTCCTCCTCTCCTCTCCAGAGCATAGCTGTAACTGAGCTTTTCCTGCTGTTTCTTGTACCCTTGTTACGAGAGCCGTGCAAGCGGGCGCCTGGGCCCACAGCTGATTTGCTGCTGTGAATCACATAGGATGTACACTGCGGCTTTTCCCTCTGCTGGGCTCCGGAAGCTGAGGAAACTGAAACACGCTGAACTTCTGGGTTTGCCTGGGAGAACTTCATCCTTCCCTTTCCCAGAGACACGGCGCTCTGCAAACCTTGTGGTCAGCCCTTGCCGGGGTGAAATCAAGTGGGCTTTACAGGACTTGGGTTTCCCTGTGTTTGGAAACACAGGCTTGCAGCTGGGAACACAAATTAACTGAGGTCAGAGCAGGGTGTTGGGTGAGGCTGGCCCAGGCAGTGGCCTGGTGGGGAAGGTGGCTTGTTTACCTTGGCAGGTTACCCGAGAAGCCCTGCGTATGGAGCCCAACTGTGTGGCCGAGCTCTGTGCTGTGGGATGACAAGGTAGATAAGGCTCAGCCCACCCTCCAGCCCGAGGGTTTACAAGGACCTTGGGAAAACAAGACGTATGTGTAAATAAAGTGGCAAGAGATTTTAGTAGCAATTCAGCGCAGTCAGAGAGGCAGCCCATGACTAATGTCCTTATGACTGGAGGAGACAGCAACGGCTATGGGAAGTGTTTTCCATGGGCTAGAGAAGGCCTGGAAAGCTTCCCAGAGGAGGAGGAGGCAGAGAAGGAAGAGGAGGAAGAGGAGGAGGAGGAAGAAGAGGAGGAGGCAGCATCATTTGATCTGGACCTTGAAGGGGGTGAAGTGCAGATGGGTAAGTGGGAGGAAGAGAGCATCTCTCGTGGATATCAAGTCTGGAGGGAATGGAACAAGACCTAATGTGAAGGTGGGTGCAGGGAGGTGAGGCTGGATGGGTGAGTCATGCAGCACAGATGCAAGCAGCCTTCAGTGAGAGACAGAGACAGAGACAGAGACACGACAGAGGCTATACAAATCCAGAACAAGACGGGAAGACAAAGGGCCAGGGCTGCTCAAGGAACTCTCACAGGCCCCGCCCGCAAGGATGGCCACGACGGGCTGGCCTTCCGGGCACTTCAGTCCGGGCCTCCCCTGCGCTGGAGCAGTGCCAGCCACTCTCTCACTGTGGTTCTGTTTGCACACTTTCTTCCTGGTGTTTTGAGTGTCTGCCCGATCATGCATTCAGCTGATATTTAGGGCTCTTTTGCTACGCCAGGCACTGCTCTAGGTTCTGAGCCTGCAGCAGGGAAAAACCAAACCATAGCAGAACAACATCCCTCGATACCTGGAGCTCCCTTCTAGGAGGGGAAGAGACAAGAACCAAGTTAGTCTGATGTGAGAGGCCAGGGGCTGAGAGGTGTGCCGGAGAGGAGGCGAGGTGTGCTGGGGAGGGAAGGTTGCTAATTTACAGAAATGGCCAGGGAAAGCCTCATTAACTGGTGAATCGGCAAGTGAAATGTCTGGGATCCTGAGGGATCCGAAGTCCCCAGTTGATCCTCTCCAACCTACTGGTGTCGTTGACTCCAGGCAGTTGAGAGCCTTTGACTATTCTTGAGCAGAGGAGTGCCATGTGTGGGGAGATATCCCTAGTGACTATGGAAGGTGGGATATAAGAGACAGTCTGGGAGGCTGTGCTCCTAGGAGGAGATGACTAAGACCTGGACAAATAAGCAAAATTTTTTTTTCGGTTCTAGGGACTGAACCCAGGGCCTTTGCACTGAGCTGCATTCCCAACCCTAGTTTTACTTTTTATTTTGAGATAGAGCTTCGCTAAGTGGCTTGGTTGCCCAGTCTGGGCTTGAATTTGCAGTCCTTTGCAGTCTTCCTGCCTCAACCTCCAGACTGCTGGAATTGTAGGCATTTGCCACCACGCCAGGCTCAAAAGTCTACTCTTCCGATACTTCCCTGTGTATGCCTCTAACTTCCCATTTGTGAAAGGACGATAAAACAGTACCTGTTTTTTTTTCTTTTTTTGGTACTGGGGATTGAACTTGGGACTTTCCACTTGCGGGGCAGGCGGTGGCACCACTGAGCTAAATCCCCGGCCCAACAGTACCTATTTTATAAGTACATTTTGGGGAAGATGAAATGAGTTATGAAATGTAGGATACTTAGAATAGTACCTGGCACATGGTAAGCACCCAGAAAATATTAGCTGACTCTCCCCTCTCTTCCCCTCCATCTCTCTCTCTCTCCCTGCCCGTATACAAGGTTCTGGGTTCTTGTATATGTATGGATAAATAACATTAATGTGTTTGGCACATCCTTTCTTGTTATCCTAAAGCTAAATCAAGTGAAGTGAAGACCATCTTGAGGGTTTTAAGGGTTGAATGAGGTAACACATGGGATGGGCTTAGCACGGGATGGAAGAATTCTAGATGTGCATTAGTTAAAAGTGCTGCTGTCTCCACCAGGAATTACCACAGAGGAAAAGGTTCTCTAGTGGGAATGCTTTATGAAGGCTTCCGACTCCACCACTGTTTACCCTGCATCGTGCCAGGTGCTCGGCGCCACACCAGACAGGATCTCATTTCATCTTTGCAGCAGTGGCCCAAGATAATCACGTGAGCCACAGCATACAGATGAAGAACCTGCAGCTCCGAGAAGCTGAGATTCACCATGGCCACACAGCCAGCGTGCAGCAGCGCTGGGATTGCCCTGAGAGCTTTGTGACATTATAGCCGATGACAGAGGGGCTCCCACATCGGTCTTCCTGGGTGTTAGGTGCCCTGGGGCCAACTTCCAAGGCAGACCAAGGGCGGCACCGCGGGTGAGAGGCCGAGGGCCTGCAGGAGGAGAGCAACACTTTCCCTGGGTGGCTCAGCCCTGCAGGCCTCAGCTGAAAATGTCACCCACATGGAGTTTGTGTGAGACATATCCTTCCATGTGCTGAGGGAGCAGAGCCAGCTGGATTCAAACCCTCGTTCCACCACTTACTATCTGTGGAAGGCCAAGATGGGAGTCGGTTTGTTTGGACATCAGTTTGTCAGCTCAGAACCCAGTTCATAAGATCGTTAGAAGAGTTAAATGAGAAGAAAATTGAAAACGCTTAGAATAGCACCTGGCCCATAGCAGTCCTCAGGGAAAGTTATTATGCTAATCGTTACTGTGTCACTGTAAAAGCCTCCGCTGCCCTCTGAGGCCAGAGCCCACATCCCCTCCTGTCTGTCTGTGGAAGTGCTGTTGTAGCACGCACTGTCGTTGCCTTGTGACAGAGCTGGGGAGGGCTGCATGGATAGTTCTCCCCTCCGCTAGACTGTGAATAGGTCTCCACCAGTGTGTTGATTTTACTTTATTTATGTAATTAATTAACAGGTTTTTGGAGACAGAGTCTCACTGTGGAGCGCAGGCTGGCCTCAAACTGGTGATCCTCCTGCCTCAGCCTCCCAAGTGTGGGATCCATTACCGGTATGCTCCACCACGCCCAGCTCCAGCGGGTTGATTTTTAATCTCAGAACACTTGTGCCTTGTATAGGAGTTGTTGAGGTTTACCAAAAAGAAGTAGATTTGCGATTTTCTTTTTCCCTTCAAGCCACAAATGCTACCTGAAGATGCCATCTCCCAAGACAAATAGTCTGAAGAGGGTGTGGGGGGCTGAAACAGAGTCTCATGTTCCTAAGGGCACTTTACAGTTTGCCCAGCACAGTCACATTCATATCTCATTTGGGCTGCACAGTCGCCCTGTAAGTTATTGGCTAACTGGCCCATTTATTAACACTGCAGCTAAGTAATTTACCCGAAGACTCACAGGTGGAAGGCAGTGAACCAGGCATCCCACCCTTCCCGGGAAGCCTTGGTCTGGAGTCTGACACTGGCCATATCTCCAAGGCCACCGCATCCTTTCCCCTTAGCACTTTTGCTAGACAGGGTTGGGAGGAGGCCATGTGACCCACAGACCCGGATGCAGGTGGGCTTTTGGCCCTTCCAGGTCCTGCTCCTTCCAGACTAGGCACAGGATGGTGGCATAGGCTGACCAATCACTGGAGTTGCTGAGATCATTTCTGCTCCCATTGTCCTTTTTCTCTGGCCCCAAGGTCTGGGCTGGGACCCAGCATTTGGAGCTGGGTAAAGCGTGGAGATGAGGGGCCGGGCATGACATTGTAACTTTAAGCATTTGGAACAGTACCTGAGCTTGTGCCTGAGGGACCCCAGTGGGGGTCCCCAGCTTGACCCAGGAGTAGGGATGGGCACTGAAGTGTGGGGTGCAGAGGGAGTTGGGGTACTGAAGCAGAGAGTACGTGAAGGTGGCACTGCCTCCCTGGGAAATGGGCAGCCGGGATAATGATCTTTCCAGGGAAGGTGGAACTAAACCCAGGCTCAAGGACAGCTTTCAGTGCAGACTTCAGAAGCAACACAGATGTGTGGAATTCCACGGAGGTCTTAGGCAGAAGAGTCTTCTGTTTGGCTCCTCTCAACAAAAAGTCCCTGAGGAGGCTCCTGCCGCGTCCCAGCAGGTGTGAGGGATACGAAGCTCAAGTCCTGCAGCCTGGGTTTTACCTTCCTGCACCCCAAAGCTCTTGAATGCTGCAGTGGGATACTGCTTAGGTGCCCATGGCAGCACAGTAGCTTCCTGTCACCCGGAGCTGGGGCTGCCATGCGGACCTGGTGGGTCAGCAGAGGAGTGCGGTCTGGGAATCAGGAAACGCCCCTGCTGCAGAGTTGCTTTCTCAGGCCGCCGTGCGAAGAGAGGTCATTAGGTCTTTACATTTGCACCTCTCCATGCCCTCATGATTATGCTTGGCGGAAAGAGCACATGTAGGAGACCCCTGGGGTGGAGGTGGCAAAGGTCCCAGGAGAACTGGCCCCAGGGAGCGGCTCCGGAAATCCACTCCTCGCTCAGGCTGGTCCCCATTTCTCTCACTGTCCTTTCTGTCCCACTACCTGCGTCATCCCAGCCCCAGCTCTCTGCTTTGGCTCTACAGCGCTTTCCTTCTCCTCCATCCTCCTCCTTCCAGGCTGAGAGCCAGCCCCGCCTGTTTCAGAAAGGCTTCTGAAACTCTCCACCAAAGCTCCCTCTCCTCTCCATCTGCCTCCTGGGTGGGAACCAGCAGCCCCCAGTTCAGCATTTGCCAGCTTCCTAAGAGCTCTCTCCCTCATCCTCTCTGCTTCCTGTGGGGCAGGAGGGGATGTTATGAGGACCTACTGTATACTAAGGGGCAGAGCAGAGGCTGGGTGTATATTCTTACTGCTGCTTCTTGAGCTGTGTGATGTTGAGCACGGCTTTAGTTTTCCCAAGCCTTCCACCTGAAATTGAGGATGTAAAAGAATTGGATGAGATGATCCATACAAAATGCTTTGCACATAGTTCCAGGTCCACTCTCAATGGCTGAAAGATGGCAACTTTTATTACTCTTTGATACACATTATCTTTTTTTTTTTTTGGTACTGGGGATCGAACTCTGGACCTTGTGCTTGCAAGGCAGGTGTTGGAACCACTGAGCTAAATCCCTGGCCCAGATATGCATTATCTTATTTAATCCTCACCCTAGCTTTCTAAGTAGGTGGCACCCCCCTAAGGGAAGCACATGAGCTCAGAGCCAAAGTGACTTCCCCAGGGCCTCAGGATAGGCAAGTGGCAAGGCTGACATTCAAGTCTGGGTGCTGGCTGCCTGAAGCAGTGCTCTTCCTTCTCCTGCCTCAGCATCCTGAGCCCTGATCTTTTTTGCTGTCCTCTTTAGCATTTCTTACAGACCCGACCAGGGAGGTCAGCAAATGCTTAATATCTCTCCTGGATAGTTTAAGAGAAACCAGGGACCATGTGAGCTTTCCATTGCCTTTAAGATTTCTAGCTCTTATGTTGCCCACAGATCCCTGTCAGTGTGCTGCAGACCCCTCTGGCACCAGGGTGTGCCTTGCTAAGTGGCACCATCTCCTTCCCAGCCAGTGGGGAAGAACCAAATCACGCTCCAAGAAAAGTCAGTGAGATCCTTTTTATTTTTAAAGAGCAGAGAACAAAGTTATAAAAAGAAAAAGAAAGGTAAGGGAAATACCTGCCTGGATAGTCCCAATGACTGCAGTGGCCACTGCCAGAAGCCAGCTGCTGGAAATAGAGAAAAGCCCTAAGCTGCCAGGTGGGCCCCTGGGTACTGTGTCCTGTGGGATCAGCAGGTGAGCCCCCCTGGAGTGTCTACTGACCTTCCCCTTCTGTGCCAGGGAGTGCTATGCCTGCTCAGGCCTCACACCCCTAGTTGTCTAGGTTATGCCTGGGCAGCCCTTGGTGCCAGGCTTCCTGGACCTGGGAAGCAGGTGGCTGTGTGTGTGTTCACCTCATGCTGCAGGGGAGGTAGGAGGACTGTGGGGAATGGCTCTTAGTTTTCACTACCAGGTCTGGGATTTAATTTTGTGTTTCTCTACAACTCTTAAAAAACACATATGAAGATGAGCTTTTTTTCCTGAAGGGACTTAAGAGAGTCTATTAGAAGGCACAGGGATGTAGCAATAGTTTGTCCGCGGTGCTGGCAGTGAAGATGGTGAGGAAAGGAGACAAAGCAAAGAGAGCCTGTTTAGCACAGTCTCGTGCGTCAGGTACTGACACCTGCTGGGTAGAATCTCTTTGGTCAGGTGACTGAGAAAACCCAAACTAACTTCCCATGGAATTCTGCTAGGCCCACCCTGGTTAAAGCTCACTGATAAAAGCCATCTCAGAATCACATTGGCGACCTCTGAGATTAAAAATACTAAGGAACCAAGACGGAACCCTGCCTAAGGATGCACCTGGGGTGTCAGGACACTGCCTCTCCTGTGTGCTCCTGCCTCTGGGACGCCACCCCTCCCTCTGACTTGTCAGGGATGAGGGGCCAGGAGGGCATCACCATTACACTTTGGCTGTCACAGGGGTGAGTGACAGCATAAATGACTCAGGTGAGGAGACCTCAGGCTCAGGAATCAGAAAGAGACCAGTACATCAGGTGGAAGAGGCAGAGCACACTAGTGGTGTGACCTTGGCAAGTGAGATAGTTATTGGTACCTCTGAGACTCAGTTTCTTCACCTGGAAAATGGGCTGGATGATTACCCAGCTCCCAGATTAGGTGGAAGAGTCTGTCCCTTAGTGCATGATACCTTTAAGTGCTCCAGCAAGGCCATTTCCTCCCCAGCCCCTTCTCCCTTTCTTCTTCCTTTACAGAGTTGTCCTAAGTAACTATCTGGATTTTCTCCTGCACCACTTTGAAGACAATGAACATCAGCTCCAGCTTCCTTGTTTCTCTTCTTCTCCATTCCTAATGCTGATGGCAACAAGGTCCAGGTCTGGGCTGGGTCTGCATCAGGGACTGCAAGACCTGGCAGCTCACTCTTGGTTCCAGCATCTGCCTCTGCCAGGAAGGGCATGGTTGGGGCTCTCAGTGGCCTCCCCTCACTTCAGTTTGTAGCCACCTTGCTGCACATGTTTGCTTTACCCTGCTGCCTGGATCTCACTGAGGGTAGACAGCTGGGTTTTCTTCCTAGGTGGATTTGGTGGCGATAAAGCAGCCATCTGTTCAGAGCTGTTGGCAGTCAGGACTCTTGGTTTCAAGTGACAAGAACCAAGCTTGAATAAGCTGATGCATAAGTGGGATATGTTGGAAGCTTTCAGAGCAGGCTCAGAGAGTCAAGGAAGCACTGAAGAATGAAGCCTTGAGAAGAGAACAGCTAATCTCGGCATCCCTGCACCAGAGTCCTCTGTCCAGTGGTCCATGGCTACAGACAGCTCCCTGATGGCCTCACAAAACCTCCCAGTGACCCAAGAGGACTAGGCTTTCCCCAGGACTTTGCAAATTGGAGCACGTGCACATGCTTTGTACAGTGAATGTGGCAAGGAGGAAAGCTACCCGAGGGAAGCTTCCTTGAGTCCTGTGCTCACCTTTTTGGCCGAGGAGTGGGAATTTACTATCAGCAGTAAAGGAGAATAGTAACTCACTTTTATTGAGTGCCAGCCATTAGTCTAAGCTTTTTAACTCATTTAATCTTCACAATTGACCCTATTTTACATACCAGGAAACTGAGGCACAGAGAGGTTAGGTAGTTTGCTCAGGGTTACTGAGTGAGTTAGGAGGAGGGCTAGGATTGAACCAGGAAAAGGGTGTAGATGTGCTTGGTCTTTACCACCTACTCTAAGGCAGATTATAATAGCTGATGCATGCACTAGCTATGCACATACACGGGGCTAAGTCCTTTACAGCACTGTCGCAGGTCATCCACAGAATGCCCTTTGGAGTGGGCACTGATGCTATCTCCACTTTTAGATAAGAAACTGAGACCCCCCAGAGGTTGTGTGATTTGCCCAGGGCCACCCAGCTCTTTTAAAGAGACGGAGCTGGGATCTTGGTTTGCTGGACTGTAGGGCCTGAGCTGTTAACCATTCCCCTGGGTCCCCTTTGACCAGATATTCTCTTTCCGTGTCAGAAGCTTCCTGGTGTTTGGAGTAAAGAGCAGACCTGACTCAGGGTCTGAGTCTTTGTCCTCTGTCTGGGGGTCTGGGGCATGGAGACCTCCACTTGGGTGCTGTGGTCTGAGATGGTTCTTGAATAAGCCTTGAGCGCATCTGAGCTCTGCATTCATTCATTCTTATTTTCATCCATTCTTTTATTCAGCAAATATTGATGTTATACCTGGGGGTGCCAGGCCTTGTCTAAGAGTTTAGGGTCCCTCGGGGAAGACCCCGTCTCTGTGCAGCTAGGCTTGGAGAATGCCAGAAAGGAAGGATTGCTGAGTTCCTCTCCCTCTGGCCTGCCATCTTCCTTGGGACCCACGAGGCCACTCAGGTTTCCAGAAAGGCATTTCAGGCCCAAATCAAGCCCCCAAGAGACCAGAGAGCTCTTGCTTCTTTGCTGGGGACCAGCATGGTGGCAAGTCCAAGGGGAGACAGTGTTTCTTCATTCTAGTTGATTACAAAAGGAGGCATTGTGTCAGGGAACAAGCCTGGCTGTGGACTCAGGCCAGCTCCGTGAGTCCCAGGACGGCTGTGGTTAGTGCTAATGAGATGCTTGGCCAGGGACTTGGCTATGCTGTACCTCAGTTTACCCTTTTGTAATGAAATACTGTACTCCTTCATTCCAAGCTTGCAAGAAGGATTAGGTGAAGCATCACCTGCTACCCACCCTGTGCAAAGCTCATGCACAGGTTATGCTCTCCCTGACCTTCTAACCAGTAACGAATTTGGTAGGTATCTCTAGAAGTCAGGGTCCGTGGGCAGTGGCAGCTGAAAGTGGTCCATGGTGAGGGAGTCAGCAGTTATGCCAAGCCCCTCATTTTGTAGATGAAGAAACAGATGTCCCAGAAATGCTAGGCTCTAGGACCTTCTGGTTGGGTGGTGTTACAGGGAGGGCAAAGCAGATGTGGCTGTTGGTTAGACAAAGGAGACACGTGGGTTGGTCCTTTGAGTGGCTGGATCAGTGTGCCTACATCTCTATGGGAGTCTGACCAATGGGCCAGCCCTCGTGGCCCTGACAATGTCACCTGGTACGTAAGGACTTCTGTTCCTGAGATCCAGGGAGCAGGAAGTGGTCTCTGGTTTCGCAGACCCTGACAGTAGAATTTGGGATCAGTTGTCCAACTCTCCCACCCACTCCCAGCTTCCCAGGAGAAGCAGGAGCAGTGCAGTTGAACTCTCCAGTCACTCCGACTTCTGGCTTGAGGCAGCAGCACACAGCCTACAGCTCAGGCCGAGAGAATGTGGCTAAAGCAGGCCAGCCTGTCTGTCAGCTGGCACAGCCCGAGGGGCGTGGGCTTGATGGTACACATGATGGCTGGCAGCACTGTAGCTTCTGCTCTGATCATGGCTGTCTGTGTCTTGGGGAGAACACACGTGAGCCTGTTTGTGTGGCCGGGCAGGCCTGGCGCTCTGCAGAGCAGTGTGCACTTCCTGGAGTACAGACATTCCCTACTATAGGTTGCAAATTTCACATCTGTGTTAGTTTTCATTGTCTTGAGGCTGCCTCTTAGACACTGAGATTTTTTTCAATGTGAAAGTAAACCATTAGAAATATGTTGTAATGCGGGGCTTCATTTTCCAAACAGGTGCAGAGATATTTTGTGCAGCAGCAACAGTATGTAACCAAATCATGTGGGCGGTCACTGGAGCCCAAAATAATAATTTGTTTAGGAGACAGCCATGATGAGATGGGAGACTTCCATAACTTCCTAGTCTTTTTAGCATTTTAGTCCCTTATATCTTAGGCAGTGTTATAGATCTCACATGGGTGACTTGTTAACAAGTTTTATACCTGCTTGATTTTCTTTCATTCTGTCTCAAGCTTAGAAATTCTGGCACTTTCTGTTTTCACTAAGGCAAAGGCTTCGTGTAGGGATAGGGTAAGGACACAAGGCACCCAGCCAGTGATAGACAACAGAATTTGCTTATTAGCCTCTCTTCACATGCAAAACTCAGAGCACACGAAGAGTCTGTCTGTTTCGAGGGCCACTGTGAGGCAAAGTGGCCAAAATGATGTATTTAGGAAACTCAGCTATGATCAGCGCCATGTAGGACCCTCTTGAAGAGGAGAAGACAGGAGGCTGTAATGTTGGATCATGAAACTGACATTAGCTGTGGGGCTCTTGTTTTTATAGGACCATGGCACTCTGTGCAGGGCTCGTCCTGAAAGGAGAAGACTTTAGCCCTTGTGATGCCTGAAAATCACGTGAGTAAGTCACAATGCTGGTCTCTTTTATGCATTGAGTGGCTCCCAGGGGCTGCTTTTAGGCTGAGGAGGGTGTAGGAGCTCTTAGGCTCTTTCTTCAAGTCCAAGTGCACGTGACCCCATTGGAGAAACAGTGGCTGGAGGAACCTTCCTTCCCCTCCCCAGCCCTCTGCCTTTGCCCTTGACCTGCAGGGTCGCACAGCCTCCCTGGGCTCATGGAGAAGCGGGGTTGAGCCTGAGATTTATCTGGGGAGGTGAGAGACCTGTGTGACTTCTGCTGTGTGCTGGGCGGGCTCTCTTGTCTTTCTGCCCCCAAGCAGGGACCCCAGCCTGGCTCCGAGCCCCTCAGCTGCCCAGGTCCTATGCAGACAGTGACTTCAGCACACCAAAGGTTGCTGGACCAAGAGTTGAAAATGTGTTTGGTAAATTTTTTTTTTTGGTAGCTGGGATTGAACTCAGGACCTTGCGCTTGTGAGGCAGGCGGCAGAACCACTGAGCTAAATCCCTAGCCCTAAGAGTTGAAAATGTGATCGTTGCATCTTCTTTAGAAGGTGTAGGTTCCATTCTGAGAAGAGACCTGGTTAGGTCTGTGGCTTCCGAGCTCTGTGGAGACTAGGGTCTGGAAGGCTCAGTGCAGTCAGAAATCGATGATGGCATTGTTTGTGGTCCCTTGTGAACTAATGTAAGAGCCTTTCCACTGCTCTCCTGGATCCACTGCTTGTCCCCTCTACTCTGTCCCTCGCAGTGCTGCCAAAGATCCTCCTCGGGCTCCTCTCCTGTTGGCCTTCAATCCTCCCCCCTCACCCCGTTGGAGCTCAGCCGCACTGTTCTGCCTCCTTTTCTGCCTCCCCTCTATGCCCTGGTTCTAGAACCCCCCATTCAAGAGCAGCTCACCATGGACAGGACACACTGTTCCCTCTCAGAAGCCTCCCTTACCTTCCCAGAGGAGGTTGGCACCCCGTAGTGCTTTGCTGTCCCTCAGATACACCAGCATTGAGCTAAGGTGTCTTCACTTGCATGTCCTCCAGGTCAGGGAACCCCCTGCAGCCTTCCTGTCTGGGTCTGGCAACCCGCTCCGGCTGGCACGGTCCCTGTAATGTCGCATATGGTCACTAGCTGTTTGCTGCCTGAAGGAGTCTGAATCCCAAGTTAGCTCAGGCCTTTATTGTCCACGAAGCTGTCTCACAACCAGTGTTTCATGAAGTCTCGAACCCTGGGAGTGGTAGTTACAGTGCCCCTGCCCCTTAATTTTATGGACATGGAGATAGGCTCTGAGCAGCCAGAAAACTTGCCCCGGGTTTGTGGCTAATTAGGACCAGGCCTCATATACTTTGTGTCCCAGGCTAGCTGGTTTTCTGTAAGGCCAAATTTTATAGAGAGGTTATTTAGAGCAACCCTCGTATTACCAAACAGAGAAACTGAGGCCTGGCCTGAAGAGACTTTCTCAAGCTTGCAGAACTTACTGGACTCAGATGGATAACTGGAATACAGGCCCAGGTCTTCCATTTTGGCATTCTTCCCACTCCCCTCCCTCCTCTGCCTCCCGTCTGTATGCAGCAGTCTGAGACTATCCTGAAGCCCTAAGTACACATTTGCAGGAGGTGAAGAACTTATAGAATGCCCGGCGTTGGAGGGAACGCAGAGGGGAGGACACCTGGCCCCTCCCAGGAGCCCTTGGAGTGTGGGCCAGCGTAGCCATCACAGGAGCTCGGTTTGGTTGCAGGAGGAGGGACTGTGAGGGTCCAGGAGAGAAGCAGGGCCCATCGGAGAGGCCGGGACTTAGGGGACAGCTGGAGGCCTGAGTGTGCCCTTAGGGGCTGGCCTGGTGGGTGCTGAGGAGCCACGTGGAAACAGGATGAGAGGAGTTTGCTGGACCTTGGGGAAGGATTCTTAGCATCTGGGAAAGAGGCCCACCTGGCCAGTCTGTCACAGCTGGGGAGTCCCTGCCCTGTGCTGCAGAAACCCCGCGTGTAGGGGGCATCCGTGCATTACCGGAAATGCCCGTGCGCGGGGAGGGTGTGTGGAGCTCCAGTGACTTGCCCCTATGGCGCACAGATGAATTTCCTTCTGCTTCCGACTGACCGCGTGTCTGGTTGTCTCCTTCGCCCTGTGGATCTTGGGTCTCTCCTGGCTCATTCATCCAGGCTAGGCTGGACACAGGGCCGGGTGGGTCTCGATGTGAACTCCACCCCTCCTGGCCCTTCTTGAAGCATCTCAGGCACACAGACTGGAGCCGGGGCTGTGACCAGCTGTGTCTCCCCTGGCAAGCTGAAACATACAATTTGCCCAAATTACAGAGAATGTGATGTTAGCCAAATAGGTACCTCGGATTGCGTTCCGAAACACCTTCTCTAGGGCAGGGAAAGTGTGTCATATTATGTCATTATTGTTTAAACCTTGCATTTACACTGTGTTTTATGTTTTATAAAGATCATTTCATCTTCGTGATTGGCCAGGTAGATTCACTCCCATTTTCCAGATGAGAAATTGGCCTTAGACAGGCTGGAACCCACCTAGGGTAATGGAGCTAAGGGCTGAACTGAGATGTCATTCAAGCCTCCTGTTTATAAATTCCATCATCTCTTTCCTCTATTAAAATCCACATGTAAGTCACTGGAGGGCCTGGAACATAAGAGGGGCTCAATAAATATTTGTTGAATGAGTGAACTTTGGCTCCTCTTCCTCTTTCCCTCCCCCTTTTCATCTTCTTCTTCCTCCACCTCCTCTCTCTTCCTCTCGTTCTTCTTCACCTTAAATGGCTTCTCTGTGGCTGCAAAGAGGTCATTACCCTGTGAGGTATTTGAGTTTCCTGCTGTGATAAGGAACTGGTGAGCTGTCTTCTCATCCAGCCTCCCCACAGGGAACTGGGTCATACCCACTGAATAATTAATCCCTTGAATCTTTTCCTCCAAGCTTCCTCCTCCTCGTGCTGAGATGGTCTGTCAGACTTTGGTCTTGTAAGGTCCCGGGCAGGGGCAGACCCTATTGCTCGTTATCACGAAATCTTCAGATGTCCCATTGAATTGCACACACCGTAAGACTTGTCCTAAACAGGCCACACTACCAGTGGGTTAATTTGATCTTCTCCTTGTGCTGCCCTTCCCACACCAATGATCTCTAGACTAAGGAAGAGGAACAGTTGTGGTTATTTTATCTATTCTGCAGGGACAGAGGCCCACCTCTCCCTCCTCACTGAACTCTGAACCCCTCAAGATTTTGTGGCAAGGATTAAAGAAAAAGAAAAGAAATAATGTCACATTAAGAAGGAATGCTTGGGGTCGGGAGGCAGTTATTCTCACATCTCCTGGCCCACTCTGCTCCTAAGTGACACAAGGGTCATGTTTCTTAGACTCTACAAGGGATCTGCTGACCTCATCAGACTCTTGAGGTCAGCAGAGTTGAGTGGAAAAGGAGTGAGCTGAGACGCAAAGGATCACATTCTAGTGTTAGCTGCCCACACCATGGCTGGGTGGTTCCGGGCAAATCATACCACTTCTCCCGCCTGATTTCTGCATAAGGACATAAGGGAAGCATAAAGGCTTGGGTGGCATCTTAAAGACAGCTCCTAGACTTTGGTGGTCCTCCATGCTCACTCTGAGTTTGTTCCCACGTTCAGCACCACCATCTCCCCAGCCACTTCCTCCTCGTGTGGCCAGAGCTTGCTGCTGGCTTGTGTAGCTCTGGTGCCTCGCCTGCTCTGCCCTGGCATATGCCAGCACACAGATAAGAACAGCCTGCTGCTGCGCTCAGCTCCTGCCAAGCAACATGGAAAACCTCTGACAGTGTCGGTGATCTATAGAGGAGAGGTCAGTTGGTATAAGAGGGGAATGGCTTTAGCAGGTGCTGGGATGCCCAAGTTCGTAGTTCCCCCAGGTTCCTACACTCTTCTGAGTTATTAACCAAAGGGTAGTAAATATGTGAGGAAAATGTCCCCAACCGTGGCCAGTCTTTGTGGCCGAGGTGACCAGGCATTCTGGTGTAAGGGCCATAACATGGGTAGAGGTTGCTCAGTGAGAGACAGAGGATGCCTTCCACAGCTAACCCCGGGAAGGGAAGTGCTAAGGAAGGTGGACTTGTCGCCACAATTTACAATTGGAGAGTATGACAGCTGGAGAGAACTAGGTTGTCTAATCCAGTCCTCAGCTATGCGTAAAGAGGCCAGTGGCACAGGTGAGCCAAGTCTCCTGACCCCAGCGAAAGGCTTTTCCTCCACACCACGGTGCCTCCTCACAGGAGCTGGGCCAGCACACCTTCCACGCCCTGAGCTTGAATGTCTAGGGTGTGAGCAGCCACCTCGCTGTCTACCCAGGCCTCGTAAAACCTGGGCGCAGCAGTGTGGAGAGAGGCTGAGCGGCTTCTGCCCCTTGCACTTAGCACCTGGCAAGGCCCAGTCAGCACAATGGTGTTTTAGGGTTTGTCTTGAGGGGACAGACCAAGACAGGAAGTGAAGGCGATGAAGGCCCGACCTTGGCCATGGGTTTGCCATGCAGATAACAATGGCTTGGCTTTACTGCTAAGCAGGCTTGTTCTGAGGGTGGGGACTGAGTGCAGCTTGCACCGTCCCTCGCTCAGAGAGCAGCAGGCTACCCCATGGCTCTGTTGAAGACATGGGTGCCAAATGGAAGCCACTCATTTTTTCTATGGATACCTTTTGGCTCCACATTTTCGACTGAGTTCAAGGATTTGTGTGTTGAGCTCTGCCCATTGAGCAGGCACTAGGTTTGCATATTGTGGCCTTTTTCCTCACAGGAGCCCTGGAAGAGGCACGCAAGGCTATTTGTACAGAAGAAACTGAGGCAGATCCAAGTTAAATAACTTGCCCATGTCGCACAAGGGCCAGGGTTGACACAGGGCATCTGACTCCAAACTCTACCCCTGTCCCGTGGTTCACCGGGCCTCTCTGCACAGGGAGGGAAGGACTGGGGAAAGTGGGCCAGACATTGATGGAAGCTTCCAGCATTCAGAATGGTACTTCTCACTGCCAGGCCCTGGGCTTGGTTCTTGAGTTGCAAAGTTGAATAAGGCCCAGTCCCTTGACTCCCAGGAGCAGGTAGCTGCCCTTGTAGTGGGACAGATGTTTGTTGTCACAGCCTTCCAAGTGTTAGTATAGAGAGACGCTCCTAGGGCTCTGAAAGCACTGAGAAGAGGGCAGCACCTGGGAAATACTGTGCCAAGGCATGGCTGTGGGACTTGGCTTGAAGCATGACAATGAGATTGCCAGGCAGAGAAGGAGGTGGGGGATTTTGCAAGGAAAAGGTATGGAGGTAAGAAAGGGCCCGGCTCCATATCTGGAAGGAGGGGGTGCGTGCATGTTTCTCTCTTGGCTGAGAGTGCACAGAGTAGAACATGCAGTTGAAAGATTGGCTGTGGGAGGAAGAGGAAGTTTGGAGCCAGGCTATGCGAGGCCTTACAAACACTAGCTACTATGCGAGCTTCATTGAAGGAAAGATCAATGGAACAGCGAAGATCCTCCAGATACGAATTCTCCAGGCATCTGAAATACTCCGTGCACGTGTGCAGGCTTGTTTTCAATTTGTGTCCTTTTCCTCCATTTCATATCTCTGGAGGTGATATTGGTGGGGCAGAGGGAGTGTGGTGGGATGCACCACGTCACCAATTCATATTTAAAATGGCTCTGATTCCTCTGGCCAAATAAGCAGATAGTAAACACCCTTGTGAGTTCCTGTGCAGACTGTCTCTCCAGGGACTGTTTTGCATTCCAGACAGGGCCACGCAGTACTTCTGCAGGAGCTCGGGATGTGGGGTGAGAATGCTACTTAAAAATAAAAAGGACCAATAAAAATATACTGCTGTTTTTAAGGATGATATTTGCAAGGCAAAAGCAACCAGGAAGTAGATAATTTCTCATGAGGGTGACCAGATTTTTTTTTTAATGTCAGATCTTTAGAAAGGAAAGAAGAGTGGTAAAGAGAGAGGGAGCCCTCCAGGAGCTCTTGTCCTCTGGGCTGGCTGTCCCTTCTTTAATGAATTTCTTGCTGATTTCTCAGGAAATCAGCTTTGGAAACTGAGCTTTAAGTCTGAATTGCCCTCCATGGAGAGGAAAAGACCAATAAACCAGAAGGATTTGAAGTCAAAGTCAGCTTCTAATGGTTTCATATCAACAGTCTATATTTGTAGCCCTTAGATTTCATATCTTTATGAGGAAAGAGAAAATCCTTTCTGGGAAAGTACACTTATCTTAATGAATGTTTTTCAGACTATGAGCCCAAGTACCAAGGAGAGTATCCAGTGTCTTTGCTCCCCCAGCGCAAATGTAGTGTGTTGGCTGGATGAGAGATGTCCCCCTTCCAGCCTGGTACATTCTCCAACTTGGTCACACTCTCAGTGGTTCTTTCCCAGGCTGTGGGCTGTTGGAGTCTGGAGTCAGTGAGGGGCATGTGGACCCACTGAGTGGTCAAGGCGCTTGCTGAGACTGAGCCACGTATCCCAGCATCTCCATGCTCTGGGCCATGGCCCAGGAGAGTCAGGGTCCTGAGACCTCCGCCCCTCCCACATAGCCTGTGTTGCTCTCAGCTGCCAGCAAGAGCCTCATCACTATCACCAAGTAGGCAAGTGTAGCTAGACTTTCAAATCCCAGTGCTCACGCGCCAAGTCCTAGAAGATAAAATAATCTCTCCAACCTCAGTTCAGTGGTGGAGTTTATTTTGGGGATGGATTCTACCCTGTCTGATCAGACAGCCTTTCTGCATTTACTATCTGGAAACTTACTGGGCTTCACAGATCTCTGGGGAAAGCAGTTTCCAGGAGACCCCTGTTCCTCCGCATGCCAGGCAGCAGGTCAGTGCTACCTTTATCTCCTTCTGCTCAGACCTTTGAGTGCCTACTGATAGGTAGCAGCAAATTTTCCATGGGCAGAGAGCTCCTCTTGGCCCTGGTGAAGGGAGGAAGGTCTCCCTCAGCTGGCTCACCCTCCCAGTGTCTGTTTGCTCTCCTGAGGGTCTATGGGAACTGCTGAGCTGTGCTTGCATAGCACACCACCTGGCAGCCATCGGTCATAGTCATCAGTATCTGTAGAATGAAAAAATGAATAAACAGCAAATAAATCCTTCTGCCTCTAGCAGAAGCAGAAAGGAAGGGAACAGGTCTAGACTAAGTTGTGTGCCTGCTCTCCAGGATCCAGCATACACTTCAGAAAAGACCAGAGGGAGTCCTGATGAAGCTATCTCTCAGGAGGGAGAGGGGAGGCCCCACTGATCTTGGATCCAAGCCACCACAAGACTATGAGTCCCATTTTCAGGGCTTAAACAAACAAATGTCTGTAACAACACTCAGCCGCTGGCAGTGGTGGCCCTAGAAGGACAGGCTGGAGTCCGTTTCCCTGCTACCTCTGCTTGCAGCCCAGCCCTGCTGGACTGAGAGAGTGCCCCACTCTTGGACATGGCTCCTGAGAGCCTCCGTGTTGTCTTTGCTTTGCTGTGCTGCCCCTGCAGCACAGAGGACGGTGCATCTACACGCCAGACCCCAGCTCCCAGCGTGCTGACAGGGCGGTAGCCTGTGGATGGCCCATCAGTCCTTCTGACTCAGCCAGGGCTCACCCACCCATGCAGGTGGACACGCCTGCTCATAAAGGCTGAGAGCCACTTACAAGCCCTTGTATGGGGACCGGGGTGAGGGTGTGGCCCACTGGGCTGCTGGCCAGGTGGATGGCTTAGTGGAAAGGACACACAGGACCTTCTTCCCTGGCCTCGGCACGTTCACACAGAGGCCAGCCGACTGCTGGGACCCAGGAAGGTATTACTTACATAATTAATAACATTCATGATGAAAACAACAAAGCCTGTGTAATTACATGTCAGGAAATTAATCTTGAGATTAAAGGTCTGTAATTCAATTAAAAACATAGATGTGGAAGCAGGTCCATCCTTCCCGAGGTACATTCTTACTGGTAAACATTTATTCATTCATCAAACATGTGCCACCTGCCTACTAGCAGCAGAAGGACCACTGGTACTGGGATTACAAATACACAAACTAGTAGGCAACTTATCAATGAGTGGATTAGTCAATAAAGAACATGGTTCAAAAAGCTGCATTATTTGAATCTTAAGCATTGATTGAGTACCGGCTGAGTCCTAGAGCTGAGGTAGATACTCCGGGAAATAGAAAAGAAACAAAAGACATTGGCCTTTTCCTTGAGAAGTTTATACATGGGCTATGTGAACAAGATTAATGCACAAAAATACATTCCAGGCTAAATGAAGTACCATGGCCTTGTCTATGCCCCATGGGACCCTTGTGACAGCACAGTTCTCAGAAGATGGGGCGGGGGGGGGGCTGTTGCTCACCTGGTGCCCACAGCCTGCCAAGGTCCTCGGTAGGTGCTCGGTCAGTGGACTGCAGTGTGGAGCTGGACGGAACCCCCTGGAGAGTTATGAGCACATTGCCTCTTAGACTTCGGGCTGCAGAGATCCTGTTCAGGAGGGGGCACAGGAAGCTGGAGCTCTGCATACTTCCTGACGAATCTGCTATGGAGCTCGGTTTAATGACCTCTCACCTGGACATCAGGAATTAGGAGAGTGCAGCGGAATGAACAGCAGGCAAGGGCTGGGGAAGCTTTTGCTTCTGAACACTCCTGCCCCTGACGATCCCACCATGGGATCTCTCTCCAGCTCCCAGGTGCTCTGTCTCCCAACTCTGCATCCACACATGCTGGTAGGCTCTGCTTCAGGTCTAGCTGGGGAGTCAGGGAGTTCGATCCCCGAAGTAGACTGTGAATGTCCCATGGAGCACAGCTCCTAGTAGGTCTTCAATCAATGCCCCAGGCTAGCTGCTTGAGACCTGAGCAGGTAGGAGTAGAAAAGCAGTGATCTTAGGTGACCACAGAGGTGGCAGCCACAAAGCAAGCTGAGAGCCCCTGGGAATCCAGCTTGACATAAAGAGGGGCTGGCTGCATGGGTGGTGCTGATTAGGAGCTGGGGATCCCAGTTGCAAAGTTGGATTTGTCCGAGGGGAACAGGGACCCCTACGTCTTTGTGAAAAGTCACAACCCAAGAAGCCACCGTATATTTTGCGTTTCATATGATGATGCTCTTGATTTGGTTTGAACCACAAGCAGTTGTTACAAGCACTTAGACTTGCCAGAGGCCCAGGTGCCAGGTGCGGGACTGTGCCACTGCTGGCCTCAGAGAGCTCACAGTTTGGAGAAGCAAGTACACCTGCAAGTAGATCCATGCAGGAGTGTGTGGGAAAGCATCCGACAAGCCTGCATAGAGCGCGGTGTGTGAAAAGGGGTGAGGGGTGGGCAAGGTAAGCCTTCAAAGGAGAACAATGCAGCTAAGAGTTCTGCCTAGCCAGCCTTCATTGTCTCTCATCTTCAGGTAACCCAGCTGGTCAGGGCTATTATTATCCCCACTTTATGGATGAGAAAACTGAGGTTCAAAGAGCTTAGCTAACCCACCCTGGCCCACACATCTGGTAAGGGATGGGTCAGGATTTGTGGCCTGTCTGTCTGACTCCAGCATCCAAACTGGGACCCATGACCCTCTGATGCCTTGGAGGTTTTAGCTGTCAAGTTGACTGGGCTTTCACCAAGTGACCTTGGGTTGGTATTCCAGACAGAGGGACCAATGTAAGCCAGGGCACAGGGGTGGAGTATGGAGGAGTTCCGTGCATCGGTGGCCCAGAGATGGTTCCATAAGTTTAGAGGATGAGGGGCCAGAGGAGTGGTGAGTGGAGAGGTTGCAGGAGCAGGCGAGGGCCAGATCACGAAAGCTGTGTTTTACTCTACTGAGTTTGGACTTGTCAGGGAGCTCCTGCGGGACTGTGAGCAGGAGCAGGACCTTACCAAGTGTGTGTTTCTGCTAGCAAGATCTCTCTGGCAGTAGTTTGAGAATGAAGCTGGGAGCTGGAAGGGAGGCGACTCTGGAGGCAGGAAGGCATTGAGGAACTCTGTGAGTCCCAGTGAGAGCAGGTGGAGGCTGGACCTCCAAAGAGAAGAGGGACGGGAGGCAGGGTACATGGCTAGTGAGAAGGCGGGGGTTGGCTCTCTGTGATGAGGGGAAAGGGGCGGACACCCTGAACTCCAGAGTTTTGGCACTGGAGTCTGGTGCAGATGGAGTTGTTCATGGGGTAGGGCTGCAGGAGGTGGGAGAGATGTGGGTGAGGGTGAACGGACCACAGGCCCGGTCTGCATCGGAGCTGGGGAGATGTCACACTGAAGTTGACATGTGGCCTGGAATGCAGCAGAGAGATGCTCGCTAGAGCTAAAGCTTGGTGAGTCATCAGGCCACATGCACTGGAGGAACTGTCAGGGTGCTGAGGCTCTGGAAAGAGAGGACTGGACCTTCACTCTCAGGGGCAGGTGGAAAGAGAGGAGTTGGCAGAGACCAAAAATTCGGAGACCTCAAGTTGGGTAAGGCCTGATAAGTGGCCACTGGTTTTAGAAGAGTGTATGTTGGCATTGGGCCTGACACAAGGAGCTGAAGCCAGACTGGCAGCCGAAGGTGATGGGAGGGGAGGACAGAGGCCTCATAAGGATACGCTGTCCTTTTGGGGACCTCAGCTACAAGGGGAGGAAGGGAGAGTGCAATTTTTCCTCTCCAGTAAAAGCAAATTTAGATAAAACTGTGGTTGAGTTCGTGTATGTTTTAGGAGTGACTTTATATTGATAAATTCATGAAGTAGAAAACAACCGAAAAGGTGTTGAGTGAGGAATCATTTGGGGGAGGGGTGGGAGATGCAGTCGGATGGCACCGGTTGTTGATGGGGGGGCCTTTGGAGGACAGATGAATCAGACACCGCTGGGTAACTAGAACTAGTGGCTCGGGGTGGGGACGGCTGCGTGGTCACCGTAGGCCCCCAGACAAGCTGCTGTGGACACGGTGCGCAGGTGCTAGTGGGACACCCTTTTCAAGTTCACTTTGTCATGACTTTGGCACCTGCTCCCCAGCATCGCTCCCTGTCTTCAGACTAAGTAGGCAGAGTCAAGGCCCCGAGGCCCAATTTCAGCAGCCCAGAAGAAAAAGCGCCTCTCTGACTCAAAGCGTCACTCCACTGGGTGCCAGCAGAGACTCCCTGGAAAGCATGCTTCTGGCTGCCACCCCTTGGGTGGAAAGTTGGCTAATGGGACGTGAGGTGCCCCCACTCTCTGCGTGAAATGAACCCGTCTCTGCCTTCTGGGAGCCCAGGGCTTGGAGGGGGCCACTCTCCCCACTTTCCACAACACGCTGTGTCACTTATGCCCGGCTCCAAGGAGGACTTAGTGACTCCGAGACCCACGTTCTTCCCTACACGTCACACAGGCTTGCAGGCCCCCGGAAGCCTCGAGAGCATTTGGGCTGTTACTGAAGCCAAAGAACTGAACTAGATTATCTGTCCCTGTCTCCTGTCTTATGCCATTTTCCAACTGGAAGAAGATGTGTCTGTTCAAGACAGGTATGTGTGTGCAGTGCCTCCATAGAGGAGTGGGCAGAGCGCCAAGCAACTTTTCCAGGATATCGCGATCCTCATGGAATATGAGACATAAAATGATGAGACTAGTCGTTATTGAAAGTTGACAAACAATCGTGGTTTTATAAGAGGAATGCTGATTCCCACATGACCCAACTTCTGAATAGGGGGAAGGTGCCTTCTTAAGCAGGCCAACATGACACACCTGCCACAGGGACCTCCTAGATTCTTTAAGGTGATAGCTACCACCTAACAGACCAGCCCCTGGTTCTCAGCAACTTCACTCCCTGCATGTTTATTTCTCACACATGTAAAGAGACTGAAACATGTAGCCTGGCCCTAAAGGTTTCCCTCCAAGTGGGCACCCAGCAGTCCTGGCTCCTTCCTCCCCAGGGCTCTGCTGTCCTCATGATGTGGTTGCCAGGGCCACTGTTCTCCGGAGGAGAGCTGAACACAGAAGATCTTATGGTTCACTCCTCCAAGTGGCATAAATACCCCTGCTTATGCTCCATGACCTAGAACTTGGTCACCTGGGCTCTCACAGCTATAAGGAAGGGTGCAGGAGGTCTTGTTACTTGCAGAGCCCAGCATTTTGGAGTCTGATGAAAGAAGGGTGGACAGCATCATGAGTCACCGGTCTCCTACACCAGAGGCCACGCCCCTCATTTGGCATGCAAGGCTCCATCCACTTTGTGTGGGAGCCGGGTGGCAGTGGTGGTTAAGGATGTGTCTCTAAACTCCAGCTGCTGGGCTTCCGAATCACAGATTGGCCACTTCTGGCCTTCTGACCTTGGACAAGTTGCTGATCTTCCTAATTCTTTGAAATACGGGGATGATGCTAGTATCTAACAATGCCTTGGTTTGTTATAGTGATTAATGACTTCAAGATATATAAGGCTTTTAACGTATCGCTTGAGACTTCATAGATGCTCATTAAAGGTCAACAATGACTGTGTTCCCACCCATCACTCATTCACTCTTTATTCTGCTTTAGCATGTACTGTACTGTGTAGAAAGGGCCTTGTCCCACAGGAAGTGGAAGCAGGAAAGTAAAATACTCATTCCAACGCAGCATAACCGGCTGTAATGGAGGTCCGTGCAGGGTGCTATGGGAACACTGTGGGAGAAATCCATCCCACTTGGGCAAATGGTGGGGTGTAGAGAGGGAATTACTTCTAGAGGAGAGGAGGCTAGAAGGAGGACTAGGAGTTATGGTGTGGAGATGTGCTTATGCCCATGTGCACAAAGCAGTAAATACAGAGTGTGATGGAGCCGACACTGTTTTCATAAGTGGAAAAGCTTCTTTGCCCAACGGTGAGCTCTCCTAGGGAGTCAGAAGGATTTGTGGAGACTGTCTGTCCTTAAAGTTGATGTTAGTCAATGAAAACTATGCCAGGCCTTGACTGGAGGGTCAGAAACTTATCTGATTACACAGCTGCTGTTGGCACTTATTCAAACCAATAGCATATCCAGCAACCTGGCCTGATGTGGACCTGTCTTCAAGGAGTGCTTAGGGAATCTGCTTACCACAGGGAAGAACGCTTCCTGCTTGGGGGGGGCGGGGCAGGGTGCAGTTGGTGGTAGCACTGTAGAGAGACCACTGGAGCCCAAGCGGGGGACAGCATTCTCCTGAGCGGGCAGTGTACAGGAGGCCCTGGGGACCAAGACCAAGGTGCTGGGACCCAGATTTCCCTGCGGTTTTGGGGAGATTTCACCAGTGCCAGTGCAGGAAGGATTGGTCAGTGTTGAGATCCTAGGGAAGGCAGGATGAGAAATAAATACTGGGACCTTGGCAGAGCCGAGCTTTGGGAGGCTTCCTGCACTCAGATCCGATTTGGAGGGAAGGACAGAAGCCCAGATGACTTGGGAAAACAAGTTAAAGATTTTTTCACTTAACCAACACATTTTTTCCATTAGCGTAATCATTTATTTGGCCTATTACACTTGAACTCCACAGTATTTTGAAGTCATCTTCATTGTTAATGAGGCCACACATTCTGTACTCTGGCCTTGAGCATCTCACACTGTTAGAGGGGGGCTCGTGGTGGTTTTATGTTGTATGCATTTTATTGTTACTCTTACGGTAAAATACACAGGGCGTGAGATTAACCATTTAACTCAGAGGGTGTAGTTCAGCAGCACGAAGCACATTCGAGGTACCATGCAGCCGCTGCCGCCGTCCATTCACACATTTTTATCTTTATGGCCCCACACTAAAGCTCAGCACCCACTGAACACTAACTCCCATCCCCTGTCCCCAGCCCCGGCAACAGCACGCCACTTTCCATCTCTGAGCTTTCCAACCCTGGGCACCTCCCACCCTCTCTGTTGAGACAGGCCGCCTCCTGGAAACTGGAATTTTGAGTTTAGAGTCTTCCTGGGCACCCAGTGTGTGGCTGAGGTAACTCGGGACACGCGCAGCACAGTCTGCCGAGTTTTTGTCATTTGATAGGTTCTGTGTGTAGTGAAGTGTACGTTATTTCATCAGCCAGATACACGGTTTCCATGAGAAGGGGGGTTCACTGCAGGGACAGCTGGCACTTATGCTACACTGCTGTGGGGGGGGGGCACGGCTCCTTGGAATGGGGTCGCATATGAACTTAAGGTCCCCATGGCCTGGAGAGCAGAGCCGCCTGGAGGGACCTTGGCCCTGACCTGTTAGGATTTGAGCCAGTTCATTAGCACAACATCAGGGCTTCCCTTCTCATCAGGGTGGTGCTTTCTTTTCTGGAGGAAAATAGCAGGGCTACTGCTGCAGGGCCAGGCAGCCCTAGAGGTCAGGGGCTGTGGGTGCCGAGCATTGCTGGACCTGCAGAGGTCAAGATGCATGGGGCTGGGTCCTGTGCAGAGAGCAATGTCAGCAAGGGACTTGGAGTCCTGGGAGAGTCGTGCATGCTCCCGGTGGAAAACTTGGGGAATAGGGGAATCCAGCAGAAACGACTGCTCTGTCCTTTCTGAGGACTTGTGAAGCCACGTCCTGTGCCTGACACTTACAGCCTCACCAAGCCCAGAACTTCAGAGACTACAGAACCTAACCAACATAATTTACACAGCAGCTTCAAAAAAGGCAGGCCGTGTTGCTTCCCCGTCATGGCTCAAATGGAGCATGGCCGAGAGTGTGGATTTTGAAGTGAGATGGACCTGGGCTCATTTCACAGCATTCCCACGCACAAGCTGTGTGATGCTGAGGAGGCCGCCTACCCCCAGGTCTCTGCCTGTCAGACAAGCTTGGTTCCATGAGGCCCTCACGGCAGAGGCTGGCATGGTGTGTCTGAAACACCGGGACCCCTGAGCAGTGCCCCTGACCTCCTGAGGGCAGTGCACAGTGGGAGAGCCTCCTGTGCCTGGCCAGAGTTCTTTGTTTCTCCCAGTGATGGTGAACTTTTTAGAGACCGAGTGCCACACTGCAGCCCCAAACCCACTTATATCACAAAGTGCCAACACTGTAATTAAATCTGAATGTGGAGGTTTTAGTGCAGGAAAAACTCTCATACATTAAAAGAAAATACAATGACAGAGCTTTCAGTGATCCGGTTAGCCCACTGTGGCACGAGTGCCACCACTGTCCTAGAAGGTCCTGAGGAGAGGCGGAGCTGTCCAGGCAGATACATGGAGCACGGTAGGAATCCTGGAGGAGCAAGTTTAAACGCCACGATATATGAGGCATTGGGGGTTGGGGGCTGACTCACTGGGCCATCCCAGGGCCTGACGCCGTGGCTCCAAGAGAGGCTGGGCAGGGCCGAAGAAGCGGGATGTGTGAGGCCTCCAAGCTGGACCAGTGGAGCCCACTCTCCATTGAAGGCGGCTAGGGCCTGAAAGATGGGAGCCAAATGAACTTGGGCTCCTAATGGAGGAGTCGACAGAGAAGACCGGGGCCCATAGTGGACTTGGGGTCTCTTCCAGTGCTCCTGCCTCATGCCGGGGGTGACAGAGGCTTTCCAGGCCCTCGTTGCAGCCAGGGCCTTGGTGGGACTCCCACAGTGAATGCGTGCACAGCCTTCCTGGAGGGGTTGCAGCCCGTGTATGCGCCACGCATGAGGGGCAGCCTGCATGGAGAGGGCTTCCCCCTGCTGTGGGTGATCTCAAGGCTGAGACAGGAAGCAGAGAGGTTTTGGGAATAAACTCCTCTCTCCGGGGAATGACTGAGAAGACTTCCTGAGTCTCCTCCAGACGAGAAGGGTTCGGGGACTCTGCAAACCTTGGACTTGTCTCCCAGATGCCACCGATGAAGCTCATCACCAATTCTGTCACCTGCACTTTGAGACCCCGGGTGATACTTTGTAGTGGCCAGAGACAGGGGAAAGGAATTGCTTTTGACTCATGAAGTCACATAGCCAGGAGAAAACCACAAATAAGGGACTCCAGTAGGCCAAACTGCTTGAAGGCTATTCTTGGAAGCTACAGCATCACATCTTGTTTATTTCCCAGAAAATTCAGAACCTTTCATATTCTGGCTAGTTGGTTCCATTTCTCTATCCAACTCCAAAAAGGCAGCAGCTGGGTGGTAGGTGACAGGGAAAACCTTCCCAAGAGCCAGCCACTCGAGATCCTCTGAGTTCACCTGGACTTTCTTCTTTGGGGTGCCAAGCAAGGGTAGCACACACCAGTTCTCCGGAAGCAAAGGGTTGAAGCTCAGACTCACTGAATCCTTGGGGTGCTGGGTCAGCTCTTTCCAGTTCCTGACCAACATCACCCTATTCCCTCAGTGTCTCAGTTCATGGCTGAAGCTATGCTGAGTGATGTTCCTTACTTGACATACAAGGGACTTAAAACCCACAAGTTTGGTGATCTGGCCAGGAAGAGAGTTTGAACCCTGGTTTTCTGAATACAAAGCTTTGTCCTGTAGTTTTAAAGTATATATAATTCCTTGTCTTGGGAAGCTCATGAATTATGCTGTTTTTCCCCCTTCCTTTTGGCTTGATGATAGTTCGGCCATTTGAAGAGGAGCAGTGCAGTGCTAGTTACCGTGTAGCTGCCAGGTGTTAAGTACATCATGTATCTGATCTCTTTATTGCGTATCACCCTAGGAAGTGAGTAGTATCATCCCCATTTTACAGATGAGAAAACAGGTTGAGGCAGATGAGGTAACTTGCCTCCAATCACACAGCCAGCAAATGCTTGTGACCAGATGCACACCCAGATTTACTTAAATATTCCGATGTTTTCCCACAAGGAAAGCTACCCACCATGGGTGTCACCATCATCTTTGACTTAAATTGGCAACCCGACTGTTGAGACCCAGCTGTTTGGATCCAGGGAGGCAGGTCTGAGCCTGGCGCGGCTGCGGGGGTGCATGTCCAAGGCTGCGCTTATCTCTGCCTGTTGGCCGTCTCCCTGCAGCTCCCTTATCTTGCCCTAGATAAGAGCCTTCCTGCAGCTCCCACGCCCACCTCGGCTCCTTGGCTCTTTCTGTGCAGGAGCCCTAAGATTAAGTTGTCCATTTTTCTTTGGAGAGAAGGAAGCGAGTTCTTCCAGTTTGTAAATTACTGCCTGGGAGTGAGATCTGGCTTGATACCTTTAAAACTGGTGTGCAATCTCAGACAAGGAGGAGTTGGTAACTTGGAGAGTCCATTTACAAAGCTTTTTTTTTTTTTCCCCCCATCTGGTGCCCCCTCCAGATGCGATCTGCGAGGGAGATGGATGCAGCCCATCAGCGGGTGCTTCTTGGGGTCAGGCTCCACCAGCAGCCATATTTCTTTCTTCCTCTTCACACAGGTCATTATCATCTGTCCCTCATACCAGAAGAACCTGAGGCCTGTGCAGCTGCATGGGCGGTAAGGGTCAATCCGCACACCCTTAGAAAAGTCTGCACACAGCACACCAGGCAGCATGCATGCTTCCGCCAGCCTCTGCCTCTGCTCTTCATGCTGGGCCTGAGCTGGCACCAGAGATAGATAAGCTTTAGTGATCTGCCCAAGGCTGCACAGCTCGGAGAAGCAGATGAGTCCTGCCATCTGTCTGTGCTCTCTGGATGACATGTGTGGCACCTGGGGGAAAGTTGAGGCGCTGAAGGCAGCAGTGCTTATGTGAGGGATGCCAAAGTGAGCATCGTGGACTTTAGAGGAGCCCAGAGAGCATCTGGGAAGGAGTCTGTGTCTCCTCTGGGCCATGCAGAGCCAGTCCTCCCAGCCTGTGGAACTTGTTGAGTGGCATGGACCAGGTAGCCAGGTAGGGCCTGCTGGAGGACCTGGGCCTGACTCAGGTGTGCAAACCAGCAAAGCCTGGAGCAAAGGGTATGTGCTCCTGGGCCTCCAGCCCAGCACTCTGCTGGAAGCTCCTGAGGGAGGCAGAAGGGAGGGCAGGGTCCTATTTGAGCTGTCAGTGCCCGCTGGCCTGGAAAGCACACACCATAGTCTACCCCAGTACCTGTGCATCCCTGGCACACCTTCTCAGGAATCCTGAACTGCTGACACCTTGAATTTACCATCGCTCTGGGCCCTTCCAGATTCTGCCTTCTGTCTGGTGTCTCCTTGGCCCGAAATGTCCACTCTCCTGTCTTATAGAGAAATCCTCCTCATTCCTAGAACCCGAGCTTTTTTGGCATTTTGCTCTTGGTGGACTCCTTGAGGCTCTATGGGGACCTGCTGCTCTGGGCTCCCTGCTCTTTTTAACAGTCTTTGAGCACTTGGCTCCTGGCTTGCAATCCACTCTCTTGTCTCCCTGCCTCGCCTGACCTCTGTTGGCCATTTCTGTATCCCCAGGACCTAGAACGAGGCCTGACGCTTGCTAGGGCACCAGTAATTATTGCTGAATGAATGAATGAGAGATTAGAGACCAAAATAAACATCATTCTCTGCTTTTAGTATTGTAAAACCAGCCTCCCATCCCCATGTGTCCTAGACAGCTGTCCTCATTTAGGAAGCACGACACTATCCCAAGGGCTGTATGCTCCACGTGCTTGCCAACTTCTCTTGCCTGGTCCTGTGGGGAGCTTCATCTGCTGAGCCCCCCTGTTTACAGACCCCTCAGTCCCCCTGACAGCTGGGCCAGCTTCAGCCCTCCCACACTGGCCTTCTTGAGCTAGCTTTGGATTCTGGAAAAATAGCTAGTGCTTGGGAAAATCAGCTCTACTTTATTTTTGTTCCTTTGAAACCTAAATGACTTTCCTCAGAAATGTCTGAGGTTAGAGTGGTGCAGGGAGAGGTTCGTGGCCAAAACCCAGGCAAGCTATTTTCATGATGTGCATGTACACCCATTGCATTTTCCCTTCCATCAGCCCGAGCACTTGTTCCAGATGGCGCCCTGCCTGCTCAGAAAGCACTGGCTCCTTTTGTCCATGCCCACATGTCTCCGTCCTCTGAGCCTCTGCTGGAGGGAGATGCGTGCTTCCTACAGAGCCCAGAAGCAGAGAGAAGTTTTGGGGAGTTGCCTTTGGCACCTGTGTAGGGGAAACACCTGCCCTCGGGTGACAGTGAGGCAAGACTTTAAAATGTCACGTCTAAGGACAGGTGGGATGGTTGTGAAACTCAGAGTGGAATGTGCTGTGAGCCTCTGTCGGTGCACGAAGGAGACGTGGTGCTGGTGCATGCGTATTAGTCAATCAGCTTGTAGCACCGAGAACAGTAGGTTTTCAATGGAGCTGAGTCGCCAGTCTTTTTCTGGCTTTTTCCTTCCACTTGTCACTATTTCCGGAGCCACTGGGCTTGTAGCAATGCTGACCAGGCACTGTTGACACTAGCCAGGGCACACATAGCCTTGTGCGATCTCTGGTTCTTCGTGGGCAGAGTGAGGAGTGGGTGCTGCAGGGGAAAGAGATTGGCAGCAAGGGCAAACGGGATTGCATATTGTTCAGTGTTAAGAATCAGGATTAGCACTTTAGTATCGTACAGGCATTTCCTTTTCCTCGCCACACCCCCATCCCCACCCTGCACTGGTGCCCACCAAGCTTACCTGTCTGCACCTCCATTGCAGGTGGGACGCATCCCCAGTGATTCATGCTGACCCTCCTTGTCGTCTCTCCGCCGCTGCTCCACAAACCCGCTCCGCCATGGGCGAGAATGAGGATGAGAAGCAGGCCCAGGCGGGGCAGGTTTTTGAGAACTTTGTCCAGGCTTCCACGTGCAAAGGCACCCTCCAGGCCTTCAACATCCTCACGCGCCACCTGGACCTAGACCCTCTGGACCACAGGAACTTCTACTCCAAGCTCAAGTCCAAGGTGACCACCTGGAAGGCCAAAGCCCTGTGGTACAAACTGGACAAGCGTGGCTCCCACAAAGAGTACAAGCGAGGGAAGGCGTGCATGAACACCAAGGTAAGCCAGCCTGAGTAGACATCCTCAGCCCTGCCCCAGAACAGCAGGGTGACATTTGGGACTTGGGTCTGTTGCCACTGGGCTCTTTTAAGGCACTTAGTAGATGTAGGTGTGAATGTTGTGTTGTTCTGCTCATCTGAAGGTTTCCTTTGTCTCCACGAGCTCAGCTCCCCCTGGCTGGAGGTTTCCATCTTAGTGTGGCGGCTGCAACTCCCCTCTTGTGTCCCCTCTCAGAAAGGAAAACCAAAGGCAAGGCTGAGGAAATGGGGCAAAGACTTGCCCTCATTCTACTGCTCTTCTCCAGTGGCCACTGCTTACTAAGCAGCTTTTATGTGCTCTGCACATTATGTCTAAGATCTCATTGAACACCTGCAGTGGTCCCGAGGGCCAGTTTAGAGATGTGGACACCGAGAAGTCAGTTATTTTTCCAAGGCCACACAACTGGAAGGCAATCAGTCTGTTTGGTTCTAGGGCTTGGGCCCTACATCCCAAGAGAGGCGTAAGTGGAGAGCTGTGTCTCTCTGCAAGCAAATATTTCAGAAAGATCCCCTGGTTTTTAATGAGTTGACTAAGAAGTAGGCTCTTGGTCCTGTCCTCCTGTTCCTTTCCCTTCCTCTGAGCACTTGAGTTCCCCACCTCACCACCCCTTCCCAGATGGACTGCTCCTCGTAGGATCACACTACAGTTAACCCACCCCATTGCTTGATCTGAGGCAGCTCCCATGCCCACAGGGCTGACAGCGACACAGAGCATCCAACCCCGACACCTCTGCCATGCCCACCACCAGCCAGCAGCGAGAGGTTGAGACCTGCCGGCTGGCTGTGGGGGGCTGTCAGCCCTGGGCATGGGTCCAGGTAGCGTGTTTAGGTTAAGACTGAACGTGCTGTATTTAGATCTCTCGGGAGGTAGCTCAGCCAGAGCCCTTGGAATTCCAGTCCGTGCCAATCCCAGGACAAGAGGCTTGAACTCTCCATGGCAATGGGGCCTGTTGTATTTTTGTTTTGGTCAGGAGGAGCTGCTGAGTCTACTGTGGGATATGGCTGCTTTCCACTGCCCTAGGGAGACAGCTGCCCAGTTCCCCGGAGCCCAGGACATGCTGACTGTCCAGGGCACAGGAAGAGCATTGCATAGGGCTGGACTAGACCAGCCCCTCCATCCCAACCACAGAGCTGTCCAGGCAGGCTCTGCCATTACCTTCCATGCTCCAGCCTTGGGTAGGGGACATGGGGGTGGAAAGGAAAAGGGGGAGAAGGAGTGGGGCAGTGCCTCCCTCCCTAGTTGTAACTTCATTGATCCTAGTTCACAGGGCAGCTCTTCCAAGATAGAAGAGGGGGCATGCTTAGCTTTCAGAGTTATCCTTCTCAGTAATTGTATGCGGTGGCTGTCTTTTAAAAGAGGTCCCACGTACAGCCCGGTGCATACATACAGGCCCGTAAAGGAAGTCAGGTGGCCTAGTGGCATGATGCACTGTCATAGGGGGTTTTCAGAATTCCTGTTTATTATGATACGTCATCGGCCCACTTTGTGAATGCAGGTCTTTCTTGGTGACCTAAAGGTGAACCTTCTTCACTGTCAGAGGTATGAACTGAAGACTGGCCACTATGAAAATAACCTTCTTTCAAAGATCACTAGTGGGGCTAAGCATGGTAGCATATACCTGTAATCCCAGTACTTTGGGGGCTGCGTCAGGAGGATCACAATCTTGAAGGCAGCCTAGGCAACTCAGCCAGACCATGTAGCAAATAAAAAAGGGGTAGGGATGTAGTTCAGTGTAGTGTACCCCTGGTTTTCATTCCCCAGTGCCTCTCTCTCTCTCTCTCTCTCTCTCTCTCTCTCTCTCACTCACACACACACACACACACACACACACACACACACACACACACACACATATTCACTACCTGTGTGGTTATCTGGCTTGTCTGGCCAGCCCCTATTTTACAAGCTCCGATGACGTGAAATAGCAGAGCCCTCACATCTCATGGTTGCCAGATCACTGCTGGCACCTGAGATACAAAGAGAAAGAAAAGATCTTTAGTTAGCGATGCTGAGTATGAGTGTTCTTGTCACGAATTTGTATGCCTTTCTTAGAGGAACAGACATTTCAAATGTGCAATAGCCCATCTCTTCCCTCTGAGGAGGAGAAGACACGTTGGAAAATGAATGCTGAGGATGGGCCATGACTGTGTGAGGTCTCTGAGATGCACACTGCAGAAAGCCAGCTCCGAGTAACCAACAGAACAGGGGCATCATGAACCCATGGCAGCCAGAGGTGCAGGCATTCAGGCTCCCCACCCTCTCTCCTTCCAGCCACGTCTTGGATGATCTTCTCCATGCTGGCTCTATTCTTCCCACCTGCAGATGATTTCCGTCCATGGTGGACAGAACCCATAAGGCCAAAACCTTTCTGTTCCAGCTCAATACTGAAACAATCTCAAGGAGGGCTTCTGATGAGCCTGCTCCTGGGCAATGCCGGCCAAAGCCAAGGCCACTGCCTACTGTGCTTGGCAGGTCTTTCAAGGCACCACCTGGTTGACCTGAATAGAGAGCAGGTCCCCGAGGCCATGGGTGTGCAGGACAGACAGAGGTGTCCTCCACAGTGACCTTTTGCTTTTGCTGTGGTTATGGCCCAGGGGAGCCCTGTGTTGGATTCCCTTGTGGGTGGTTAATGGCCAGCTCCACAAGGCCAGTGCTCAGGCTTCTCATTGTGAGTGAGGCAAAACCACAGCAGAGGGGACCTGGCCCTCCTGCCATGTGAACAGGCACTGTGTGGCTTACACATCGCATTTACATTTCTTTTGGTGTAATGGTTTACGATTAGTATCAGCCAAACAAGAAATACTGGGCCTTGGCACACATGTGGCGGCTCATGCTAAGCCAAATAATGCAGGTATGTCAGGTGCCAGGCACAATGCCAAGCTCCTGATTAGGCAAGGGTAGGGTGGGGATGAATGCAGTTCACCCAGACCCAGACCTTTGCCAAGATGTGGCCATATCTGGAGTGGATTTGGGCTTGGGCACCTCACAAGCATTAAGCAGCCCCTCGGTGTGCTGAGTGCTGTGCTGCTATATTTGTGCCATCATGGAGAGTGTGTGTGTGCACACATGTGCATGTGCTCCTGTGGTGGGAGATGGGGACCGAGGTCTCTGGTGGGGGCACCACAAGACAAGGAGAATGACCCAGATGGTCTTGGGAGCAGTGGTTCCGGTGCCAGTTGCACAAGCTAATTGGCTATCATTGTTTATTATCAATTATTCTTTAATGAGGCTTTCATTAGGTACTGGATAATTCTTTTCCTGGATGTGACTCTGGATCAGAATGGGGTAAACCAAGGACCAAGCCAAATTACTTCTCTCAGGAGTGATAGAGGCTCTGCATAGGCCAACACCTGGCTCAGGTGTCACAGCCGACTGGGTGGTGTTACCAGGGAAAGCAGCCAGGAGGCCTACAGTGCGTAAATTGGTGTGGAATTTGCCGTGGGCTCTGGTCATTTCCTATATAAATCCTTAAAGCTTGGAGGAATTAAAGAGAATTCCGAGTACCATCTCTGCATTCAACAGGTAATAAACAGGGGCTGGGAAGCTGAAGTCTTTAGCTGGAGTGGGGAGTGGCCCCTCTAGAATTTGAGTTCTTTCTTGTTTTGCTTTTACATTCCTTCATTCATTCATCCATCCACAGGTGTTTTTCGTGCCTTCTACCTTAACCAGGAAAGATGGTCTGAAAGAGGTAAAGAAGTGATTCTCACTTGAGCTTTGTGTAATGGAGACAGAAGTATCATTGTTGCTATATTTACTCACTTCCTAAATAATTCATGAAATGAATAATTATTGAACAGGTAGTATGTGCTAGGCACACATACTTATCTAGGTATCTTTTAGCCTCTTAAGAGCTCTGTGGCCTTGGGCAAGTTACTTCATATCTCTGTAGCATTCTCTACAAAACGAGGGTAGTAATTGTACCTGCTTCATAGATTTATTGTGAGGCTTAGATAAGACAGTATTTGTAAAGTGCCTAGACTATTGCCTAGTAGGTAATAAAGGATTAGTAAGCATTTAGCCGTTATTATCATTAATATTCTAAGTACTGGGGCCGGGAATTTAGCTCAGTGGTTCTGCCGCCTGCCTCGAAAGGGCAAGGTCCCGAGTTTGATCCCCAGTACCCCACCCCCCAAAAATATTCTAAGTACTATGAAAGAGGTGTGTGGACTGACTTGGAGAAGTATACAAAACAAGTGCGTAACTATAACTGGGGTCTGTCTCTCCTGCGCTTGGGGTCTGGGAATGCTTCCTGGAAGAGGAGGAATGATGTGGGGCTTGTCTTAGTTACTTTCTCATTGCTGGGACATAATACCCAACACCCACAAGTTAAAGGAGGAAAGGTTTATTTTGGTTCACAGTTTGTAGAGGTTTCAGTCCATAGTCACTGGCTCCAAAGCAGGGTGGCATGGCAGAGGGGCCTCAGAGAGGAGAAACAGCTCATGGCATGGCAGCAGGAAGCAGAGAGATCAAGGGAGGAAGGGGGGATAGCCACGCCCCCCGTGACCCACCTCCTCCAACCACGCTCCACCTCCCAGCATCACATTAGCTCTAATGGAATGTCACGCCTCCATGAAGCAGTCACCTCCCAGATTCCCCACCTATGAGTGTGTCAGGCTTCGGGGAGACATCTAGATATAAACCATAACAACAGTTGAGCAGAAGTTTGCCTTACAGAGCTGAGGGAACAGCTAGAGGGAACACAGGCAGAGAGATACATTCTAAGAAAGAGTGTTGCTTGTGCAATGAGGAAGGGCTGTGGGAACATGGGATAGCATGAGAGATGGGCAGCAGAAAGGATGGATGCTAGGAGACCAGGGACAAAGGTCTCTCGGGCCTGGCTGGGAGGAGAGGCTCCTGTGCAGAGAGACCCGAGAGCCTTTGATAAGGAGCCCAGGGATGGACGCTGCCCACAGTGCAGCCCAGAAAGTGCAGGGCTCTTTCTGCCACCCTCCCCAGGGTTGCTCAGCCATCACAGGTGACCGTTACGCACCAGGAGCCATGTGTGCATCACTGCCATAAAAACATGCTTGCAGGAAGTGTTCATGGACCCTGTCCCTGCAGGAAAGGGGCTGGTGATAGGAGGAGACTTGCAGTCGTTTTGGAAGGGTATGCCTGCGTTCTGTAAGTAGGCAGCGGAGTTCCCCACACCTTTGCCCCTGAATTCGACTGTTTCCCCTCTTCGTGCCTAGGTCCCCAGAGATGCTCATGGCCCAGTGTGTCGTGTGGCCCTTGAGCTGCCTTAGCAGAGCGCGGCGGGAACACAGAGGTCGGCAAAAAGGAGTTAGGGGGCAAGAGTGCAGCTGGGAGTGGAAGGCTGCTATCTTGTGCCTGGATTAGCCTATCTGCCGTTCCTGACCTCTGAAGTCACCACGGAGCCTTTGCTGGCCCAGGCAGGTCAATACCTCTTCGCCTAATATGGACAGTTGTGGGCATAAGCGATAAAGCAGCGGTCGGTCTCTGAGCTGTGGAGCTAGGAGATGAACTCTGGTCTGTCCACTTACCTGACAGTGGACAGCTGGCGCTGCTGCATTACACAAGCTCCCAGCCTGGAGATGAGAGGTCACTGGTCACTTCCGCTCCAGGGGAGTGTGTGGGTTTGCACCAGTGTGCGCTGGACACTGTTCAAGAGCTTGGTCAGGTCCAATTCCTAACAATATCATCCTGAGAAGAAAAACTGTCTTCTGGCTGTCTTCTTCGTAGAAGGCAGTTAGTCTAAGTCTACTGTGGTTCATTTTGTGAACACACAGCCAGCTCTTTCAATTCACAGGATTTGCATTCATGGATTTAACCAGCCACAGATGGAAAATACTTGCAAAAACTTTTTTTGTCTGTCTTGAAAATGTACAGAGTTTTCCCTTGTAATCATTCCCTGCACAATACAGCATGATGACTATTTGCATAGCATTTGCATTGCATAAGGTCGTATATGGATCCATGGATGCTTAATGTGTATGGGAGGAGGTGTGGAGGTGAAATGCAAACACTGGACCGTTTCCATCAGGAACCTGAGCACTTGTGGAGTTCGGTGTCTCGGGGCAGGGTGGGTGAAGGAGTCCTGGGATTGGTCCCCATGGCTACTGATGGACAGATATGTTTTTGTACTTTTTTAAAGGTTTTATTTTGAGATAGGGTCTGGAGAAATCACTGGGTTCAAACTTGTGATTCTCCTGCCCCAACCTCCCAGAGTAGTGGAATCACAAGTGTGTGTCACCACACCTGGAAATGTTTTATCTTTTTTGTCTTTTGGAGAAAAGAGTTCTTTAATTAAAAAAAAAAAAGCATGCTCAAGATAAAAAATAAAGTGGGAGAATATAGAATAACGGGGAGACTCTTTCCCCATTCCCCATGTTCCTCTCCCTTGTAGCAATAATGTCTTCTTGAAAGTCTTTACATGGGTGTAACATGTATGTATGCATGTGCCCACTGCTCTTTTATATGTTTTGCTATGTTGCTCATGCTAGTCTAGCACCCTTGGGCTCAGTTAATTCTCCCACCTCAGCCTCCCCAGGTACCTGGGACTATCCTGGGAAACATCTCTGTATGTATTTGCTCTGCGCTTCCCTAGTTTCATTCACAGACGAGTCTTGCAGCACATTTCCTGTCAGTATGCCTCTTTATGGTTTCCTGTTTTATGGCTCACCTGCTGGGATTAACATAGTGCCTAAGGCTCATAGAATAGCTGGATCTCTTCAGAAGGCTGCTTTATCCCAGAAGAAGCATGCTCTTTAAAAGAACACATACAGGCATGCCCCAGGGGGCAGACGCAATTAATATTCCCCTTCAGCATTGCACTTCCAAATGGTAGTCTTGAGGCCACCAGGGTCTGCCTTGTTTGTACCCAAGAAGGGCTTGGCCTGGCTACCTTGTTCTCTTACAGTTCATTGATTTGTTTTGTTTTTGAGACTCACTATGTAATTCAGGCTGGCCTTGAACTGACTGTATAGCCCAGGCTGGCCTCAAATTTGCGGTGATCCTCCCGCCTCAGCCTCCCTCCCAGTGCTGGGATTACAGGTGTGCACCAGCACACACGCTCAGCTTCTTTTAGTTTTTGTTTTTATTAGTACATGTTCACAGTACATATGATTACATTCATCACTGGGCGTTGGTACCTGTTCATAACACATCTTCATTCTTTTTACATCCCCTCCTCCTCACTGCCCCTCCTCCCTTCTGTTCCAGCTCCTTTCTGGGTTTGGCGCTGCGATGGGTCCCCAGCTCTCTGGCCCTGCCTCCGTGGGGCGGATCAGTGTCCCCCACACAGGGCTTCGTCCCTTTGCCCCTGACCCTGAGCTCTCCCCGAGGACAGGGACTGGGTCTAGCTCCTCCCAGAACATGGTGCCGCCTAGGGAAGACCCTCCGGGACCACGGAACGCCCCCTGAAGGGCCCAGGGCTGCTTCTGGGCCACCCGGTGAGCCGGCTGTCTGCAGGGCCATGTCGGCCCTTCCCTGGGGGGCAGGCGGGACCGAAGCCCTGTCTGGCCTCGCCTAGCATCTGGAGGAGTTTTCAAGAGGGGCAGGAGATCCGCCAATAGGCCCGGGGGACTGGAGAGTCGGCTTCCTTTTTCTTGGGGAAAAACAAAAAGCCTCTGCAGTTCCCGGCCCACCCAGGATCACACAAGCCCTAGGGAATCTCTGGCCAGGATTATCCAAATAAATGTCTACCGCTGGGCAGGGCCGGAGCCAGCCAGGAGCCGCTTAATGCTGTGCTTCGCGGGGAAGCTGTGTTCCCCGGCTGCCCTTCGCCTGCTCGCTGGAGGAGGCCCTTGCTCCGCTTGGGTTTTTGTAATAAAAAGTATCTTGGAGATCAGTTCGGCCCTCGGTGGGGGATTCTCCCGCTCCCTGTGAGTCCAGCTGTCCACCTTCTTGGCGGGGTTGGGCAGGCCTGGCCAGGCTGATCCAGCCTCCCCCTCTACTGAATTAGTGAGGCTTGCGTGCGGTTCAGGGGCAAGGAACCAACAGCTTGCCCGCAGAGACCGAAACAAATGGGCGGGAACAGAGCGCGGAGCCGGAGCCCGAACAGAGGTGGTGCAGGACATTCTGGAGCTGTCTTCTTTGAGTTTCGTTGACCAGTGCTCTCTGGTAACAATATAACGCGAGCCACCTGTATAATTTAAAAATTTTCTATTAGCCATATTTTAAAAGTTCTGGGAGGTGGATGTGCACTCACCTGTAATTCCAGCTACTCGAGAGGCTAAGGCAGGAGGATCACAAGCTCGAGGCTAACCTGGGCAATTTAATGAGAACCTGTCTCAAACCAAAAACCTTTTTAAAAAATACAAAGAAATGGTCATATAAATTTTAATAATATATTTTATTTCACCTAATATCCATGGTATTATAATGTTAACTGGTATAAACACAACAAGTGATTGCTGAGATATTTTACATTTTAAAAAATATTAAGTCTGTGAAATCTTGTGTTTCACAGTGTATCTCAATTCAGATGAGCCACTTCAAGTGCTCAGTAGCCGCTTGCAGCTGTTGAATTGGACAGTGTAGCTTTCTCTCTTATTTGTCCCCCTTGTAATCACAAAGCAGCTGCCTTAGCTCCAGCCATCATAGCCTTTGAGGCAAAAAGGAGGTAGAAGGGGCTGCTCTGGCTACATACATCTGATCACAGAGGCAAAAGTGTCCCTAGAAATTCCATTAAAATGTAAGTTCAATGGGGGTAGGCATTATTGTTTATATGTTCTTTGCCAATTCTTCAGTACCCAGGACGTAATTATTTGACAGAAGATAATAGATATTTATCACAGGTTGAGTTCTTCAAAAGCAGATATTTAGAAGGTGTTTGGAGTGTGAGATGTTATTAGCAACCAACACCCGTGAAAGGAATGGGGAGGAAGTGGAAAAAGGCTTAGGAAGAGATAAAACTGTACAAGAGAGTCAAATGCCTGCAGGTTCAAGCATAGGGTCTTTTCCTACAGCCTTTCAGCAAGTGAGTTTGGCAAAAAACAAGGGTGGGAAGCCACGTGGTTCTCAGTTGATACCGAGTGGTCACCTACTGACCCTCTGAGTGACAGCATTAACATGTAGACCAATAGGAACTCTGGGGTCTGTAACATACATAGTTGGGTACATATAGATTTCAGGGGGGCAGTGATAAATACTACAGGTGCTCCCCCACTTGCATGGGTTTGCGTCCCTAGAAACTCATAGTAACACTGAAATTATCCTAGGTGGAAAACGCATTTAATAAACCTAACCTACTGAACGTCATGGCTTAGCAGCAAAGTTCTCTGTGTGTGTTCTTTTACGTATTGTATATAAAATCATATTACATAAGAGTTACTCATTCCAAGCTTGCGTGGTCTTCTTGGAAAGATCAAGTACATTGTAACTCTCAGCTGAGTGCCCTGTTCCCCTGCAACCTGGTTGTTACACTCTACCTCCTGCCTGTCCTCCTTGCCTTAAGACAGAAAGACAAGGCCGCAAGCTACCACCGGAGACCTGTCCATGGGAACACGGTGGAAAAATTTTGTCCTGGGGATCCTTTCTCTGGGGACAGCTGATTAGATCTGAGGAATGTACCTGGGAACACCTTTGGTTCCACCCTGCAGAGTGAGTTCAGGGGACATTTCACTGTCCCCACAGGCAAGAAGCCAGCCTCCCTTTGTCTATCATGCAGCTGTCTGCTGCTCTCTCTACCTTTAAGAAATGTTCTTTGCATTTCCTCTGAGCCCCTGGTGTGGTTTTTAATTGTGGTAAAATATTTTTAACAACATTTTTCTCCTGTACCATTTTAAGTGTACAATTCAATGACATGAATTACATGCTCTGTGTGAATTGGTCATCACCACTTTCTGTTTCTAAAATTCTCCATCCCTCCAAATAGGTACTGGGCAGCCATTAAGCTGTAACTCTCCACGTCTCTCTCCACAGTCCTTCTTGTCTTTATGACTTTGCCTCTACGGCTCTTTCATTCAAGTGGAATCATACAATATTTATCCGCCTGTGTTTACCTTTATTTGTAGTTAGCATTGTTTTCCAAGTTTGTCCATGTGATAGTACATGTCAGAACTTTATTCCTGTTTTTTCCATTTTAGTGATATATTTTATTTAACCCAATATATCTAACATACTATCATTTTAATATATAATCCCTACAGAATTATTTATAATCTATTTTTTGTACTAAGTCCTAAATTTTAATCAGATATGATTAATATGTATTTAGATTTCATAAAGTTCATTATCGAATAGCACTGGAGAAGCCGAGGGAGGAGGCTGGCAAGTTCAGGCCCAGCTTGGGAACTTACAGGCTTAGTGAAACCCTGTCTCAAAAAATTAAAAGGGCTGGGATGTAGCTCAGGGCAAAGGCACTGGGTTCAATCTTCAGTGCTGCCAAAAAAAATTACTGTTAGATCTGTTTAGCCAAGTTATTCCAATCATACTTAAAAATTCTCCAGTGGTTGCATTGAATATGCAGGTATTTAAACTATAGTAAAATAATCATAAAATGTATCACTTTATCCGTGTGTAAGCACTGGTTGGTGGGTTGGTTGCCTGTTAGGAACTGGACTGGTGATCTGTGGGTTGAGCAGTTTCATCTGTCTTTTGTCTTTACCTCCCCAGCACTCAGTGCCGCCTGAGCTCCACCCCTTGGCAGATCAGCAGGGGATCGGGTTCTCATAGGAGCACGGACCCTACTGTGAACTGCACACAGGAGGGATCTAGGCTGTGTGTTCCTGTGAGTCATCCTGAAACCACCGCCCCTACCTGTTCCCCTCAGCCCCCAGTCCCATGAAACCAGTGTTTGGTGCTCAAAAGGTCGGGGACCCCTGCTGTAGGGTTTGACTGTTCTAAGCGTCTCTCATGCACATGGGAGCACACAGCATGGGTCCTTTTGTGACCAGCTTCTGCACGCAGCACAATGCCTTCAGGGTGAATCCATGCTGGGGCACGTGTGGGAACCTCCGTGTGTGTCTGGCTGGCCGGCTGGCCATTGGTGGGAGCAGGGCTCTTCCCACCTTTTGACCATTAAGAATAACACTTGATATCGGCACTGATAAACGAATGTCAGTCAGTTCTTGCTTACAGTTCTCTGGGGTATCTACCTATGAGTGGAATTGCTGAATCTCATGTAATTCTCTTTTTAACTTTTTGAGTAACCACCCAACTATTTCCATTTACTCTTATTTTTAAAATTGTTGTCCCTGAATTAATTTTTTTTTTTTTGCAAAATAAGCGCAGAAATTTATGTTGAGTATTACATGCCAGGCACTGGGGATATAGCAGTAAAGAAACCAGACAAAAATCCCTGTCCTCTCAGAGATGACACTCTTGCCCATGAGAGACAGTGAACAATGTGTGTACATACATGTATATGTGTGTGCCCACACCAGGTAGTAAGTGCTAGGGAGGAAACAAAGCAGGGGTGTGGATCCCCTCTGCCCTGCAGGAGTGGGTTGCTGTTCTCCATAGGAAGTCTCGGGAAGGCTTCTGTGGTGACATTTGGGAAGAGACCAAGTCAGGTCAGGAGCATGTGGCTCTCAGAGGGAGGAGAGAGTGCGTCCCGATGGTATGAGGCCTGGAACCACTGGAAGAACTGTGGGCTTTCCCTGGACAGGACGCAAAACCACGGGGGCTTTGTGGAGTGTCACATGACCCCCTTCTCGTGGGAGGAACTGGGAAATCTCAGGCACCAACAAGATAAAGGTGGCCGGCCAGGGTCTCCTGTCTCTAACAGGCAACTCAGAGTGACACGTGCCCTGTGCCCTCGGGTCTCAAGGAGCTGCTTGCTCTTTCTCCACATGCCCACAGGCTAGGGACCTGATAAAGCCAGCCTTGGTGCCAAGGGTGCTCACATGCAGTGCTCCCCAGTGCCGGTGGATTAAAGCCCCCACTCCAGCCCTTCGCAGTGCCCTGCCTGACAGACCTGTGCCCTGCCTTGCTGGCCTTGTTCCTGCGGCTCCCTTCTTCCACGTTGCCTTGGGCCATGCTCCTGTCTCGCCTGGGCCTCTCCTCCCCCTGCCTCTGGCTGCATTGTTGGCACTTTCATCGCCCAGCCCACCCAAGACCTGTTCTCAGAGATTCCCAGCCTCTGTGGCCACAGCTGTCACCTCAACAGCCCCTTGCCAGGACCACACCCAGGAGTTTGCCACCACTCGGACTGGAGTCCCTGCAGCACAGAGGTGCCAGCGTCACGTGGTGCTAACTCAGAACCAACCATCCAATGGCTCCGATGCTTTCCCCATCATGGCAGCACAGAGTGAGTGGCTCTGAGTCTCCTGAGCTGGGGTGGGCCTGAAGTCAAGGGCATCAAGAAGCTGCTGCCCACAGCTGCCGAGGCAGGATCCAGAGTCCCTGAGGGGCAAGCAAAGGAAGCCCGGGAGGCTCACTGGTAAGAAAGGGAGGCACAGTGGAAGAGCTGGGTCTGCAGCAGGCCTCATGGAGTGACACAGGAGAAATAGCAGCTCAGGCTGCGGTCAGAAGGGAGCAGACCCAGGGAGAGTTTGGGTGGAGCCAGTCTGGGAATGAGCTGTCCAGACGACTGCTCAGAGTCTTCCTATCCTGACAGAAAGTGACAGTGACAAGTACTAATCTCACCCTGTGCTGGGCACCGTTCTGTGTGTTTTGCTTCTATTAATTTATCCAGGCCTCACACATCCTCTCTGAGACTGGTTCTCCTGTCATCCACATTTTATAATTAGGAAACGAAGGGTTCTCAGGGCTGCAGAAACAAGTGTGGCCTGGCGAGCAGTCGAGGCAACCCCAGGGATGGCAGGAAGATGCAGGAGCTACTCGGGGGCTGGGGTGTAATGACTGTTCGTGGGACAGCACCCGTCTCTCTGGCTGTCAGAGGGAAAAGGTTAGGTGCGGGGTTCCTTTTCCTATCTCATAGGTGTCTCACTGGCTGGAAGAGTTAAATGAAGTCAGACACACGTGCTTAAACATTGCATGGTTTCTCTTATATGAACGAATAAGAGCAAAATAAAAGATAATAGGAAACAGAGAGATCGAACTTTTGCAAAATGGAAAGGGAGTAAGCGATGGAGGAAAAAGGGAGGGAGGAGGAAAGAGAGGGAAAGGGGATATAAAGTGAATCAAGATGTGTTTTCTTGTGTACTAACTCCCTGTGCTGAGTGTAATCATTATGTACTGCAAACACGTACGAATACAAAATTTTTTTTAAAAAAAGAGTTCTTAGAGATGAAGAGCAAGGAAAAAAAGATTTAACTTTGAGACCAAAATTTTCTGCTTTATGAGATGAAGGTGATGTTGCCTACTTCAAAGAACTGTTGTCAGCCGGAAATGAGTTAGCTAGCAGGGGATCTACTACATGGTAACACTCAGAAAATTGTAACTGATACTGTTTTCTCCTCTGGTTTTCAGGAAAAGGTTGACAGCTGTCCCCCTCTCTGGGGATTTGTGGCAGTGCTTGTCTGGTAGAGGGATTTTTGTCTTCAAGGGTCTGTGAAGTTGGATGAGAAAAAAAGAAAACTTTTATTTCCTCTGGCCTCTAACTGAAATGTGCATATCCCCTAGTTTTTAAGGTAGTCAGAAACCCCACAGTTAGAGCACCTGTGACTCTGTCACCAATAGAATCATAGATACAGTATTTTCTTTGTTCTTTACTGTGGCTGTAGGTATCTCAATTTGTCCTCTAAAGTGTTAGACCTGCAGCTTGATTTTATTCAATATATTGTTAAATATGTTAAATGTGTTGGTACTTTATTGCATGCATTTAAAGATAATATTCTGAGAAGATCTCATAGGTTTTACTGGATTACTAAAGTGGTCCATGCATACAAATGGTGAAAGACTGGGTGGATACAATCCAGCTGGAAGAGGGACAGAAGCCCTGTGCTGCCTGAGTTTGTTTGCAGCAGAGCCTACTGGGAAGAGTCTGTGTGGGCCCTGGAGTCAAATGTCTGCTTCTCCTCTTAGTAGCTTTGTGACCCTGAGCTAATTAGTTACTGGCTTGAGTCCCAATTTTTATGTCTGTAAAGCAATAACAGTAAAACCCATGGTACCAGGTTTAACACACGTAGAGAATCATTCCCAGCAATAGGAAGTCCTGGGGAACGTAAAATCCTTTCTCCCTTCCTGCCGACTCCTTTCTGTTCCCCGTGATGTGCTAGGAGAAGTGTTAGTAGATGACCTCTAAGTTCTCTCTTACATGTGCCATGGTCCTGTGTCTTTCCCTCATTGAAGCCACCCTGGCCAGTCCGTGGTTGTGCGTGGCAGAACTGCTATCTGAAGGCCTCCACAGCTGGCTGATCTCTCCTCCTGCTGCAGCAGCAGCAGGAGTGGGAATCAGGCCCCCAAGCAGTCCTGGCCCTTCCTGGCTCACCTCCAGCCCAAGGTCACAGGTCAGGAATGCATAGCCAGGTCCCCTGCTCCCTGCAGTGCCTGGGGGCCAGCTGGTGGTTGGGTAACAGTGCTCTGAGACCCGTTTCTCCTCTTAGCACCTGAACCCACTGATAGCAGAAGGTTCATCATTCTTCTGGTGGCCTGCAGGCTCTCATCCATGCTTGCTGCCACTCCACCTGTTGCTTCAAGCCAACAGCTCTTAGATGGAAAAATGTAGCCTGTTGTTCTGCTGAAAGGTGCTAAAATGACAGGCTGTTTCCTTTGTCCAGGATGTTGGGCATAGGGGGCAGAGGGGTGAGGACTCCGTGCAGTTGTGAAACCATATCCTGACTCTCTTTTTGTGTTTATCTTAATGAAGTTCTGAATCAAAAAAGGCTTTGTGGTCACTAGGTTCAGATGACATGGACTGTAGTTCTCTTTTTTGGTCATTTAACCGCCCTGGCTTTTGGAACCAAGTTTTACTAACTTGATTTTCAGAGTTGATGAACATAGATGGCTTGACCACTGAACCATTTCTTAAAATGACGGCTAGAGTATTGGCCTGATGGGCATCTGTCCACTCTCTGAATATCATCCTCCCTGTCCTAACCCAGATGCACAGCCTTCCCTCCAGCTCCAAGCCCAGAATCTGACCTCCCCTGCTCCTCACAGCATGCAGGAGAAGAGAGTGGAGAAGCAAAGGTTTCCAAGAGAAGCTGAGCCAGGAGAGGTTGCTGGTGCACCTTGTGTCTTAAGTATCAGCAGTAGATGCTGGATGGGCCCTCTGAGCCCCAGGACACAGGAGAGGGAGAAGGGCTGAGAACCCCTTTGTCAAGCAGTGAGACAGTGGGGTAGATACGGTGCAGTGAGCAGGAGCACTGCGTGTAGGGTCAGGTCAGCCTGGGTCTGATCTCACAGCTGCGTGAATTTAGGCATGGGATGTAACCTCTTCCTGCCTCCATCTACTTAATTATAAAATGTGGATGACAGGAGTACCTGTCTCACAGAGGATGTGTGAGGCCTGGATAAATTAATATAAGGAAAACACACAGAACAGTGCCCAACACAGGGTGAGATTAGTACTTGTCATTGTCACTGCTTGTCAGGATAGGAAGACTGAGCAGTGGGACCCTCTGCCTCTTGGCTGCCTCCTTGCCCTTCAAGCTGCTCCTTGATCATCGTCCCCCTAGGGGTCAGACTGGGTGTCTGTGTCCCAGGGGAAGGCCCCACTGCAGACCTTGTGTGTGGACACCACTGCCTGTGGCCAGCAGCTGCTCTGAGGTTCCAGCTCAGGAGCGTAACTGGGGCGTGGCCAGGCTTGTGTTCCGGAGACTGCCCTGCCCTGAGTGTCCCACACTGTCCACTGCCCCAGGGAATGTCTGACATTCAAGCTTTCGATAAAATTGCCTGGGCTCTGCAGAGAGGGTTCGTAAATAGATTCCAGACACTGTATTCACGCAAGCCTGCTGCTGGGCCTTCCTGTACTTTTACTGACATGACAGTGAGCTGAGGAATCTACCACTGTATTGTGCAGGGTAAGGAGGGTCAGGTAAGTTTAATTTGACATTAAATACCAGCAGTGGCAATGCACCCATCCTGGGTCCTGCAGTTTTTTGTTTGTTTGTTTGTTTTTTGGTACTGGGGACCGAACTCGCGACCTTGTGCTTGCGTGGCAGGCACCGGAACCATTGAGCTAAATCCCCCGTCCCTGGGCCCTGCAATTTTTAACTCCCCATTTGGCCTCAGGTGAGGCTGTCTCCAGTACAGGTGGCTAAGGGAACTAACTACCCACTCGGCCTCTCTGTTCACAGTCGCTGCAGTTCTGAACCTCCCCTGGGGAGGCTGCCGTGCAGGACAGGAATCAGGGATTCACATGGCCTAAAGAGTTCTGGAAAGGCTGATAGCCAGAATAAGGGTTCCCTATCCACTCCCCAAGACTTCCTACTTACACTGCGTGTTGGTAAAGGGCTTAGAGAAACAGCTTTCAGCCAGCAGACACGGATGCATGGAGGGATGGATGGGTGGGTGGATGGGTGGATGGATGGAAAGAAATAGGTCACCACTTCAGTGTTCTAGATGCTGGCAATAAAGTAGTAACACTCACCAGGAGGTTACTCTTGGAATAGAAACCATTACTGTTATCAAGTGCTAGAGGGGATAGTGAAGAAATCCCCACGTCAGCCATTCTGGAGTGCCATTGCACATAGATGAATGTCTTCCCTGGCATCCTTTCTTCTGTGTCCCAGTCACTCACGCTTCCTTCCTTCCCATCCCCCTGACAGAGTCTGGCCTGTCCAGCCATCATCTGCTGGACTGGGTGAGGCTGGACTTGGAGCCCCCCCGCCGCCTGCCAGCCACCCTCTGATGTGTGTAGGTGTTTAGCGTTTCATAGATGAGCAGATGAAGCCCACAGGAGACCAGCTGTCTGGAGTGGAGGGACACCCCAGCATTGCAGTCTTAGTTGTCCATGCAGCACTGGTTCGTGGGGTTCTCTGTGCTGGGTTGCACTGCTCAGCTCCCCAGGGGGGCAGCATAACCTGGGTGGAGAAGTAGAGTCTCTAGGGTGTCTCAAGTAGGAAACTGAGGTGCTGCCCTCACACCCTATTGTACTTCCTGCAGACTACTTCTTGTTGAACCCCAACCTCAGCCTGCAATTGCATTTCCAAACTCCTGCCAGAAGCTCTTAAATTCTGCCCTTCTTTGCCATATAGTGTATGCCTCTAGGGCACACAGTAGGTGCTCAGCAAAGGAGTCCTGGCATGAGGTTGGTCCAGTTGTTCTGATTTGGGTCCCCACCCCACAGAGGTGTGGGATTTCCTCCCCGCCCACTTAGGCAGGGAAGTGGGAGTCCTCTAGCTGACCCTGGGGAGGCCTTCCTCTGTGGGATTAACTGGGGCCTGCACAGTTGCTGAAGTCTTGTGGGAAGTGGCTGAAAGCTCTCCGGTGCTTAAGAAGTGGGTTTTGAAAAACAAACAAGACCTTGCCTATGCAGGGATGAAGCGGGGTTAGATGTGGCTTTGAGAGCTGCTTTCTTCAGCTTAGTAGAAAACAGACTAGAAGTGAGGTTTCATCCCTTTGAAAGTAGGCCCACAAGCTTGCTTAGGGGACAATCAATTCTCTGTATTAAGAATAAATTTAATAACAATTCTCATTTGTAAAAAGCATTATAATTTACAAAGCCCTTTTCAAGTGCACTATATGTAAATACTGTATGTAACCTTCTCTGAGGTTATGACCTGTTGTCTTTTTAAGCATTATAGAGTCTTCATCTGCCTTATAATCCAGTGGGAAGTTCACAGTGGGCTTTAGTCTCTGAGCCCCACTTTACCCATCTGCAAACGAGGACAGCAAGAGAGATGGTGCCAGGGAAAGTGCCTCTGGGAGACACAGGGGCCTCGTGGGAATGTGGAGAACAGAGGCTGAGCCACCCAGGGGTGGGGGCAGGTCAGGGCCAGCACCAGGATGGGCACAGCAGACATCTGCTGAGGGAAGGTCCCTTCAGAGCAGCCAGCTCAGAGGTGGGAATTGCCCGACCCTGGAGCGAGGCCACAGAGGCTGAGGTCCCTGGGCACATGGCAGCTGGGCTGTGTACCCAGCTGGTTCTCATCCCTGGTTCCCACGGAGATGGATTTGGGCCCCTGTGCACCTCCAGGCAGCTCTCACATGCAGCTGTGGCCTCTGGGCAGTGGTTCTCCTCAGGAACCCCCGAAAGAGTGATTGGACAGCCCCTCCCACCTTCAGCAGAGACTCAAGTAAGAGAAGGCCCTGTTCCTGCCACCCGCTTCTCTGCCCACCCGCGTCTGCCTCAGCCCCTTTCTTTCTGCTTTTCTTCCTCCATCCTCCTCCTGCCCCCATTTACCTTTCCTTTATCTCCTTCCCACTTCTTTTTAAGTCCCTAGGACTGTTCGGTTTTTCATCACCTAGGCTTTTATGTTTTTTGCTCTCTATATAGAATGATTCACTGAATGAGTTTGTAGTCAAGGGGGAATATCTCTAAGATTATTTTTTCAATTATATGTTTTAATAGGTTTTTTCTTTTTAATAATTAATAATGCATTGGGCCCGGGGATTTAGCTGAGTGGTTCTGCCACCTGCCTCTAAAGCCCAAGGAACCGAGTTCGATCCCCAGTACCAAAAAAAGCAACAACAAAAAACCCCACTGAATAATTAATAACGCATCCTGGCCAGGGCACCTTCTGAGAGACTGCTCCTGTGTCTCCATCTGTACGATAGGGAATAACCCCTCCCTCCCCAGGCAGCAGCCACCAACGGAGCACAGGAATGAAGCCCACACAGCGGCAAGCCCCCACCCTCCTACTGAATCACCCCAAGGATATGCTGAATGTGGCAGAGTGGTCCCAGGCAAGAGTTTTGACTTTTCTGGAACTGACTCCAGATTGTTCAGATGCTGTGGTTTTCAAGGCTTGGTTTCCTCAGTGCCTCCGGTCGAATCAGCCCTACATCAGCATCTGCTGGTGGAAGGCTTGTGTTTCCCCTGTCAGAATGAGTTGTCCCACACCGGGGCCACTTTCCTGAGGGGCCATGGGGACTACCACCATGTACGTGAGTGGGCTTCTCTGGGCTCCTGGACTCCCCAGCAGGCACTGATCACACCCACTCCTACTGGCCAGCTTTGCCTTTGCTTCTCCTCCTCTGCCCTTTGTAAAGGTGAACAGGGTCCTTGTGTCCCTCTAGCTTTTTGCCATCATTGGAGCTGTGAGCCACATGACAGGGTGCTCGACACCTGGCCACTCCACACTGAGCTCTGCTCTAAGGGCAAAGTACTCACCTCATTTCAATGACTTGATATGAAAAAGGGGTTGTAAAGTATTTTACGAATGCTTTCGTATTGATTTATGTTACAGTGATACCAGTTTTGGATATATTAGATCAAATACAATGTTTGATTTTACCGGTTTCTTTTTCATGGTGGCTGTAGAAAGTTTAACAGCACATGCTTGGCTCCTTGCAGTGGTTCTTAACCAGTGGCAGCTTTGCTTCCCAGGGATATTTGGCAATATTTGGAGACATTCTTGGTTGTCACATGCCAGGGAGAAAGGGGCTGGTACGAGCATGGAGTGGGTGGAGGCCAGGGGCACTGCGGAACATACTCCGGTGCGCAGGATGTCTTCCTTACAGCAAACATGATCTGTCCCAAATGTGCATAGTGCTGAGGCCAGGAAACCCGGTTCTGATGGACAGTGCTGCTTTACCCTCACTTGGGATGAGCTTATCTACTCTTTTTGGCAGTGGTTCCTTTGGAAGTCTCAGGACAACAGAGAAAGAGCGTCATGGCCAGAGTCAGACACTGGTGACCACAAGCAGGTTGCCTGACAGGCCTGAGCCTCTGTGTCCTCATCTATGAAATGGGCACCATAATCTCTACCTCGCAGGGTTCTAGTTAGTAAATGTGTAAATGAGACTGACACCTAGCATGACCGATGCATAGTAGACCCCCACTGGACAGAAGTTTCTGTTGTTAAAAATCTGTGTTTCTTACTGTCATGGCTCTCTGAATCAACCATTGGGATTTCTAGGTGCCATGAAGATTTTCTACGATTACCTTGACAGAGCAAAGTGAATGCCAAATTTATAGTTTCACGCTTCTTCTCTCATTTTTCTTTCTTTTTTTTCTCTTTTTCTGACTTTCAGTCTCAGCTCACAGGGCTCCGACCTTCCCACTCTGAGGATGTGAGTCAGTTTTACTTCCTCCTTCGACCCCTCATCTGAATCTGTAAGCTCTTCACCTCTGTAGTGCAAGTGCATCTGTCTCACCTGACCCCTGGTTTCCCTCAGCCCACCGAGAGTGACTCCCTTTCAGGGGCTTGCCCCTGCTCATCTCAGTCCTGCTGAGATGTGAGCTCTGTCTTGCTCAGGACCTTTCAGCGTCTCTGAATTCTAACATGTGAGTGTCTGTGGGCAGGAAGTGTGATGTGCCCATCCTACTGCCTGAGTACTCAACATGACACTTGGAACAAGATGCACATTGAGTGTTACAGAAGGAATGAATGAATGAATGAATGAGCGAATGAACAAGTGAATGGTACATATGCTTTTCCCCATATTTCATGGAGGGTAGAATCAGGTATTATAGGAAGCCAGAAATAGTGGTTCCAAATACCTTATTTTTCTTTTAATGCCCAGCAGAGCTTAAACCACACCTTCATCTACTTTATTACTCACCACTGCCACTGCTACTACTCTCCCTGAGTTTGAGCTGGGGAAACAGTCTGCTCTCCCTGGAGGGTTGCAGCAGCGATGCCCTGGACCTGGATCCCAGAAATCCCGCCCTCCACCTGTGGACTTCCTCAGCCAGCCTGAGGGCCATGCCAAAGCTGTGACTTACCTTCTGCTGGCCCAGGCCTGCCCTGGAGAGCAGGTGCTGTAGGTGCCCAGGCAGGCCTCCCTCTTGGTGGCAGAAAGCATTCCCAGAGGCTTTGCAGAAGTGTGCCCCTAAAGACGCTCTGATAAAGCCAGTGTGTTCTTTGGCAGGCTGTAGGCATCCATCAATCACATGACCATCGTGGGTGAGAAGGATGCCGTAAGATCGGAGTCTCCTGATATCTAGACACTATAGTCTACTCACAGTTTTGAAAACATTTTAACTTCTGGCCACTTTATGGTGTAAGGTGACCTACTTGGAGTTACTGAGAACTTCTGAGTAAGTTTGCTCACTTCTTTTGTGGCAGCTGCAAATTGAGTCAAAAGTAAATTCCACTGGTGAGCACAGGCTCTGTGGCCTGAAAAGCATGTGTGAGATGCTTGGAGGGCCTGGCCTTCCTCGTGCCATATACAAAGCTCCCATGCAGATACACTGGCATTAGTCTTCTGGAACATCAGGTTTTGGACTTTCCCGTATAACTGTTCTGTGGGTTGGGTACTGGATATGTAGCCCACTCCCAGAAGATGGATCAAGCTATAGTTTACCCTTGGGAAACTTGAGGATTTACTATCAGCTCCAAACTGGCTTTGCCACATCTCAAGTTGTTCGCCCTATCTGAGACCAGGTATTGCATGGTAAAAGGTGAGAATACCCCACTTCCTTTGCCTCTTTAGTCCCTTCCTTCCCTTTCAAACCTATGCTTTGAACAAATTGTTCAATAAACGAGCTTGTTTATTAGGTAACAATACCTTTCCTCCATTTTTGCAAAGCCTAGAGAAACATCAGTGCCCAGCAGCATTTTTAGTCAGTCATGGATAATCCATGTTTACACTAAATTAAAAATCTCAGGCAAAATTAAGGAAGAACCATAGTTAATAGCTTCCTTGGTTTTTGTCCAAAGTTGGACAGATCTGGGTTTAAAACTGAGCTGTGCCCTTTACCAGATCAGTATCTTTGAGTGGTGGAACCTTAACTTTAGTGACCTAATTTCAAATGAGGAGATTAGTGAGTTCCTGTCTCATAAGTTTCTCTCCCACTTAATAAAATAATGTTCTAATGCGCAAAGACAGTATCCTCATAAATAATAGCTGTTATATTTCCGTGAGCATCTGGGTTCAGGGTAAAGATATGATTTGATTTGATTTGACTGATTCATTTGGCAAATACGTAATGGTACCTGCTATGGATCAGGGACTCTCCTGCCCCCTGGGACACACTTGTGAGTAAGAGGCCCCTGCTTTCTGGAGCTTGTGTTCTGGAAGGAGAGACACAAAGTGAGCTAGTTAACAATTAAAAAGGAGATTTAAGGTTCTGATAAGAACTGTGCAGAAAATAAACAAAGAAATGTGATAGAGTCTTGGGGTGGGGCTGGGATGGTATTTGAGAGGCATGTGACAGTAACCTCAGACCCCAGTGATAAGAGGGGCTGTGTGCTGAGGTCTGAGAGGAGACTGTTCCTGGCAGGGGTCCATCAGACTCTAGAGGCATTAAACTGGCTCTGGGTACCCTTAAATCCCTTCTTGGACCCTTGAAGGACAAGGAGGTCAGGGAGAAGGACTCACTGGTAATCTAAGCCAGCAGTGAGCCAAACTGCCTGGCCCTGTACAGAAAAAGAGTGCGGACCCAGTGTGAGGTCCCTTGGACTCAGACAGTGAGCAGCCCCACGAGCTCAGGGCACGGGCAGCTCATTGCAGCAGGGGATCACTTGGCTGCCCCTGGACGCCCAGGTCTTTCACCATCCTGAATGTGCCCTGTGAGGCCGATATGTCTGCCCCAGGGAATGCATCCACTTCCAGCTCTGCACTACTGAGCCTGCTGTGGCTGTGTCCCAGATGGGACGGAATGGACTGTGAGCTCCTAGAGGTCAAGATGCTGGCTTCACTTAAAGGACCTTTTTCAGGAGGAAAGGAAAGAGTCCTTACTCATGGCAACCTTGTATATAGTGCTCACCGTGTGCTGTTTCAGGCCCTTTTATGAACACTTCTGCAGTTTGTTGACTCTACCCCCAGAACTACCCTAGTTGGTAGGAACTACCTTTACTCTGGAAATGACCTCAAGTATAATACACTTTGTGCTCAAGGCCACACAGTGGCAACTGGGCTGTCTACTTCACTTCACCACCCTCCTGTTGTTTCTGGGGGTGTTCAGTGGGGAGCAGGTGTGAATAAATGGCGCCTGTCCCTGGGGGAGAGGCCTGAGGGAAGGACCCAGGATGGAGGGCAGCGTGTGCTTGCACTGAATTCGTGCAGCAGGTTCTCACCTGACTGCCTCCGCGGGCCATGCACAGCTCTTGTTGGGTGCTTGGCTGTGGACATAACTGCCGGTCCAGATCCAGCATAGAATGGCAGGATTGGCCTTGTGTTCCTTGGCCCCAGCTCTGTGCTGGCTCCAGGAATGGCTCAGGTAAGTTTTCTCTCCTTTGAGGACTTCAGAGGAGTGGGAGTTGGTGCAAGTGGAAGGAATGCCTGGCCATGGCTCATGCAGGATCATTGCTGACCTCATCGTGGCCTTTGTGCAGAGCCCGGCCTGGGACAAAGCTGTGCCCCACAGAGAGGGGCAGCTTTGTCTGTGGCTGAGTGGCCATGGGTCAGGTGGTGCCAGTGGAGGGGTCAAGGACCTGTGAGGGACTAAAAAGGGGCCAGAAAGGAAAAGTGGGCCCTACCTCTGTGGAGAAAGGTGGCAGTGAGGGCAGTGTGGGGGGAACAGCTGATGCTGGCGCATCGCAAGGACCTGGAGGTCGTGACTCTCTGCTCTCGCAACATGGGCTGTGTGGTGTTCGGCAAGTGTAACGTGGTGGAGAAGGCTTGGTGCTTTCGCTCTAGACGCCCTGGGCTCAAACGCCAGTCCCTCCACTCACTGTGGCGATATCTTGGGCTTGCTACTGCTTAGCCATTTTGTGCCTCGCTTTTCCTCATCTTGGGTGGTTGCGATGTTGAGTGAATTGACATGTGTGACCCCCGTAGAACTGTGCTTCATGCGGAGCAGAGTTCCACAAACCCTAGTTATAAGTCAGTTCACCTCTGAGCCTTGGCTTCTCAATAGCAGAATGAGACAGCAATGCCGTTTTCATAATGGCTCCTGAGGACTACCTGAGCGAATGTACTTAGAGCAGCGGCGGCAGCAGACTGCCTCTCTTGACCTCAGCAGGCCCCGACTGTGGCACCTGTTGAGTGGAGATATTTGCTGTCAGGAAGACTGACAGCTGCTCTTGGCAGCCCTGCCTGCAGTTCTCCAGACCGGGCAAGCGCAGGGTGCTGAAGCTCGGCCTTGTTCTACCTTTAACACTGGATTAAGTGGCCCGTGCTGTTGGCTCCTTCAGGAGGCCGCCAAGCTTTCCCGCTGGAACCTGCGTGTCTGTGTCTGCTGCCTCACAGCCACCAACCCAGAATGGTCTCAGGGGTGCTGGCTCTCCAGGGTATCTGCCCTTTTTCTTCCTTGCTTCCTCCCTCCCTCTCCTCCTCCTCCTCTTTCTTCTCCTTCTCCTTCTTTTTCCCCTTTCCCTTCCTTCCTTCCTTCTTCCTCTCCCTCTCCTCACCTCTCTTTCTTTCAGAAGACATTTTGGTGCTATTTATTATGATTTAGACATCTTAAAACCTTATCACCTAACTATTTCATTTCAAAAAATGTGTCCAATGGAAACACTTAAATGTGAAAAATATCAACAAGAATATTTACTGCAGAGTCATAGTATGAGGGGAAAAGGTCAAGAGAAGAAGGTGATAGAGAACCCTGAAGACCCTGGTCCCAGCTCTCGTTCCTGAGACTCAGCCCTCTCCTGCCTTTGAGTGTTGCTAAGATCCGTCCTTGGTTTTTGTTTGTTTTGTTAGATTGTTTTGTTTTTCCAAAGCTAGTGTGGGCAAGATTCCTGTCACAGGCAGAGAGTTCTAACAAAGGAGAGGCTGATTTCTCAGGGAAGAGCAGGGAGGTGCAGGGTCCCCCTTCATGGCTGATGAAGAGAGATAGGAAAGCAGATGGCCAGTGTACTGTAGTGGGGTTTTCCCGAACCATGGAGCCAATAGGACCTGTAGGGGACTGGGAGATAAAGAATTCAGAAATGTGGCAATTGGGCCCCCTCAAAAGTAGAGTCCCCTCTTGTTTCTCTAAGGACTATGGAGCATTTGCCCGTGCTGGCCTCAGGGCTTGAGATGCACCTGCCTTTGAAAAGGCTGCAGAAGAGCTGGGTAGACACACTTGAGAAGCCATTCAACTTCACCGAGAAATACTGCCGGGGAGAATAGGGGGATCCTTGGCCTTTGCCTGTCTCTCCCAGCTTTCTCCGGATGTCTCTGTGCATACCAGGTAAATGCGTGGCCTTGGACCCAGGTGCCTGGCTTTGGCTTCTGGCTTTGTCATTTCGCAGCCACCACTGTAAATCGTGGATGCTGGATGTGTTTTGCTGTGAACGTGGACTTAGATGGGGCCTGGTTGTAAACGGCTACGAGTTTAACTGGTATTACCATGACGAGGGCACCTATGTGGCAAGACCTTAGTGGCTTTAAGAGTTACTAAGCAACTAGAAAAAAAAAGAGAAAATGATAAAAATGAACTCTTCTATTCCTGGATGCCAGATTGATCATGCATTTTAGCTCTGCCTTTCCCCCCTTGTGTGGATTGTAACAGGCTCTAAATTTTTAAACTTTTTTTTTCTTAAATTCTTTTATTGGTACATTGTAGGTATACAACACAATTACATTTCTCATTGGGAATTGTACCTTTGCATGATGTATCCTGGTTCTTATTTTTTCCCCATTCCTAGCCCTCCCTTCACCCCCTCCACCCTTCCCTATTTACAAAGACTTTATTTCCATTTTTTCCATTTCTCATCATTTTTCCTTTCCCTTCTTTCCTTTCCCCTGCCCCTCCCACTACCCCTACCCCTTTGGACCTTTTCTTCCTATTTTGCATTATCGATTATTCATTCTAATCATTGGTACATTTTAGGTATACAATATAATGACATTCATCATTGGAAATTTGCACCTTTACATAGTCTCTCTTGGTTTTTACTTTTCACCCTTGCCCAGCCCTCCCTTCAACCCCTCCATTCCTCCCTATTTACAAAGACTTTGTTTCCCTTTTTCCATTTGCTCATATTAACTCCATTCCCTCCTTTCCTTTCCCCTACCCCTCCCACTTTCCCTTCCCCTTTGCCCCTTTTCTTCCTATTTCACATTACCTATTATACATTTTAGTCCTTATTTACACTTTCAGTTTCTCACACCAGAGAAACTATTCGGTATTTACACATGTGTGTCCTATTTATTTTACTTAAGAGTATCGCCTCAATGTGCATCCACTTAGCTATAAATGTCTCTGGTTTCTCTAAATTTTTAAACTTTGAACATACCTTGACCTGACCCATCTCAGAATGTTCATCTCCCTATTCCCCTTCAAGGAAGGTGAGATTCTTGTGATAGCACTTTTCCGTCTTGGAAAATCCTGTGACTTCTGCTCTCCTGAAGGGAGGACTGGCAGCTGGCTAGCGTCAGGCTCCCCTTGCTGGTGACAGGACACTCCAGGCCACCAGCACCAAAGCCCAGGGAACAAAATTTCCCAGGGCCAGCTGGAAGAAAGTCCATTCACTGTTGGAGAGAAAAGTGATGTGATAAGCAGCAAAATGGGCTGTACTTTGTCATATCAAGTGATGTGTTCAAGACATGTGCATTTCATTCTGTATACATTTTTACCTTAAAAACTCCCAAAAAATCTGGTCAGGAGAAATAAATTGTTTGGAAACCAATGAAGCAAAGGAAGGATGTGGGAGGTGCCGAAGGCAGAAGGAAACTGGAGGGTCCCTGAGGCCGTGGTGAGGTCTTCCGATTTTGAGTTCCAGGTGTTACCGAAAAGGCGAGAGCTGTTAGTTTGGGGCAGGGGCCCTGGCTTGGGAAGGACCACTGAGGCTGCTGTGTGGGGGAGAGACTGGCAGGGGCAGGGGTGGGACACCAGGTAGGGGGCCTGATATCAGGGCGGCGGGGAGTGGTGATGGTGACCTGGGTAAGGGGACGGCACGGAGGAGGTGAAAATGCTGGATTCCAGATCCGCTGTGAAGGGGGAGTTGAAAGGATTTATCGATGGGTGGCTGTGAGGTAAGCAAGGGGAGGAATCAGAACCGCTCCCAGATTGTTAGCCAAGCAGCTAGAAAAATAAATTGACCATGACAGTCGTGAAGGGGTGGGGAACAGGCAAGGGGGCTCGAGATCTTGGCTTAGATCCGTTACCTGTGAGATGTTTATGAGAGCAGCCGGAAATGCAGAGGCAGACGGCTGTGGGATCCTGGGGTCCAGGCGGTTTCAGGGTGGGATGATTTTGAATGTCATCTGCACGGAAGTGGCAGCAAAGCCATCACAGTAGAGGGTGTCCTGGTGAAGAAGCGAGGAAGACGAAGGGACTCCGAAGGGTAGAGTCAGGCAGAGGTGCCTGGGCATCTAGGGGCAGGTGGGAGACGCAGGAAAGCAGATCTGCCCTTTCCGACGCGGCTGCAAAGACTTTCTCCACCTGCAGTTTCTTCTCTGTTCTCACCACCTCTTCATCATTGCTCTGGAACCAGGTGTTCTAAAGTAGCACTTTCCATGATGCATCGTGCTTCTTATTTTTTCCCTTCCTCTGCCCTCCCTTCACCCTGCCCCTTCCCTACTTACAAAGACTTTGTTTCCATTTTTTCCCTTTTCTCATATTTTTTCTTTTCCTTTCCTTTCTTTCCCCTGCTCCTTTAGACGTTTTCTTCCTATTTCACAATATCAATTATACATTTTGATCCTTATTTACACTTTTAGTTTTTCACACCAGAGAAACTATTCGATATTTTGTATACCTAAAATATACCAATAAACATAATGAAAAAAAATAATAAAGTAGCACTTGCGTTCTATTCCAAACCCACAATAGCCAAAGAGGAAAATAAAGTCTAAACTCAGTTGGGGTTTTTTTTTGGTACCGGGGCTCAAACTCGGGTCCTTATGGTTGCGGGGGAGGTGGCAGAACCACTCAGCTAAATCCCCGGCTCAAGTCCAAACTCAGTTTAATATCCAGGATCCCCCTGGACCTGGCTCATTCTCCCTCACCCACCAAGTCTTGCCTTCCCCACTACCCCACACCATCCCCTCACTGCCTGGCATTGGCCCCCCTTCCTACCATACCCTTTCTTCTGTCTCTAATTCACCTGCCTCAGATTACTCCTGCTCCATCTCCTAGAGGAGCCTTTCTTGACCGAAGTCATCAAACCTGTTCCTTCCCCAATTTCTGTAGCATCACAGGTTGTAGCGAACAATCTAGCATTCATCATATTCCGATCTTCTCTAGTTCCCCACCATTCAGTTCGATGAGGTGTAGGAACATGAGCCTACAGCCCCACAGGGCTGCCTCCCCAGTCCTTGTGCACTTCGATGGGAGGGAGAACAGTAATAAACTCCCGTGCAACACCCCATGGAAACCTGGAAGAATTCACATAACACCATGACTTTGAGCCTTGACTCGGGTCAGAAGCTAGATTCTCACCTTACCTCTACAGCCATGGTCAAGTCATTTAATCTTCCTGAGCTCCAGCTTTCTCACCTTCCAAGTGACCAGGAATACATACTATAAACAGCAAGAAGCGGTAGCTCCACTTTGATTGCTATTATTAATATTAGTATTGCTATTCCCAAGCATCCAAAAAGTTGGGGCTGAGTTGGCACTTTGGGAGGGGCCTGCTGGCAGAGGCTGGGCTGGGGTGGCACTCACATGCTGCTTTGGGGGAGCTCGTGCTTAAGTGGGGAGAGGCCAAGAGGCATGACCAGCACCCAAAGACAGCACTGGCCTTGAGAACTATGATGACAGCTTCCAGACCAGGCGTCTAACACAAGTACACTCACAAGGCCGAGGGCACAATGCTCCAATGAAACTGTCCCCAAAGGCAGACTCAGTGGCCTCTCTGGTTCCAGTTGTTCATAAGAGGTTGACAGGCTCAGGCTAGAAGGGAGGAACAAAATGGAGTGGAATGGAAGGAGAATTGGACTCATTTTTCCGAAAGGAAGCACAGAAAATAGGATATCTCTTTCCATTTCCTGTCTGTAATTTCCGGGTTTCCTAAGTGATGTGTAATTGTTACTCGGGAATAACACGGAAGGATTGAGATCCAGGAGAGTGTTGAGACCCTGGTAGGGCTGTGTCAGTCAGATGAGGGGTAGCTCCCCAGAGGGAATGGGCCAGAAGAGCTCTGCCTGGCCGACCCTTCACAGAGGCCCCTCCCCACCTAGAACTTCAGGTGCCTGCATCTCTAGATGCCTTGCAGGGGAGGATGTGAGCCAGGCTCTCCCTGCAAGTCCCTACGCTGTGGGCATGTGGGTGGCACATTGGATTTGAAAACTCTCACCCTACGGTTCTGAGCAAGCCATCTTTGTTTATGGCAACCCAGTAACAGCCAGGCCCTTTGTGCTTGGGTTTAATTGGGTAAATAGCTCATCCTGACAGCCAGTAAGGCTGCAGAGCCTCCTGAGGAAGAATGCTGGCACGTCCCTGGCAGCAGAGTGTGGTCTCAGGGTGCTGCTGCCACCAGGGAGATAGCACCAGGCACGAACTTCAGTGCCCATCTCACTGCCAGGGCCATCAGCTCACCATGGAAGCCGCACTCTCTGAGCACGAACTCTGCTGCCCTGGCACCTGCCAAGTGGCTTCTCAGCTCTTTGCCCTGTGAACTTCCAATGTGAAGGATGCCAAGCCCAGCCTGGGCACAGCTCTGTCCTCCCATGCAAAGGCCTCTTGAACTCAGTCTGAACTCCAACTCCATTCAGAAGGCCATTGCATGTGCCGTGTGGAAGGAGGATGCCCTTGCTGCATCCCCTCTACTTCCCCAGCCTTGAGCATTTCTGCCAGACTAGCTGTTAAGAACACAGACCTTGGACCCACAGTGCCTGAGTTCAAATCCAAACTTGACCACTCACCTGTGATGTGACTTTGGAGAGCTTTTTCACCCTTTTTATTTCCATTTCCTAACTCAAAAATGCTTAACTTTTCTATGCCTCAGTTTCCTCACTTATAAAGCAGGAATGATGGTGAGGCTTTCCTAGGGCAGCTGCAGGAAAGGGGGGAATACACTGAGTGGTTAGGACAGTGCCTGGCAGCAGGAAGCACTGGGCACGGTGCAGTTTAGATTTTGTAATTAGCCTTTCCAGATGAGGTGCAGGGGAGCAGAAAGCAGGCTAGTAGCGCAGACCTGTCTCTGTGCATCTGCATACACAGTGCCCCAGGGAGCAGAGGCAGAATTCAGAAGCAGCCCGAAGCCTGCAGACTGCTGAGTTCTGGTCCGGCCCTGGTCCCCTCAGCAGCTCCCTCTGGGGACTCCAGGCCCAGCCTCTGCACACCCATTCCCTTGTGGACTGGGAAGGGGGGCACATGGAAGCTGTGCCATGTCACCAAGACCTGTGTCATGCTTGCAGGGCCCCTTTGCAGTACAGCAAGAGTCATGTGTGGGCGGGAGCCATCCCCGCCCTAGTACCCTGGCTAGGTGAGTTAGCCATGGCCATTACCCTCCTCTGACCCTTGACAAATGCGTGGTTTTTCTATTGTGGCTTTTGTCTCTGCTCTTTGCTAACCTGGAGGCCTGAACACTGCTGAGCTTATCTACACAATGGATTTCCTGCTGGTGTTGGATCTGTCCTGCTCTCTAGTGAGTAATAATTTATGTTGCCCGAGCACACAGATATGCTGATGTCCATGATGCTAGTGGCCTTGGCAGACCCCAACTCCTGCAGTCTGGGTGGGAATCTGCAGGTGTTAACCGTGGTTGGCCTGCACCGAATGTGTATGGATGGAAACAGGACTGCCCAGTTGGCGTGGATGGAAAGTTCATCCATCTGTCAGCTGTGTTCTGAGGCTCCTGGGTGCCAGACTCCGCCCTAGGCTCTAGGATGTAGAGATGCAGAGGGCATGGGGCATCTCTCGAGGAGCAACCCGACTGGCTGCTATCAGAAGCAGATGATGACAACACACAGAGCTTGGAGCTTGGTCCTGGAGCAGCGGGAAGGACAGAGCCTGGGGGAGCACCCGGAGGACACAGTGTGATTTAGGTGCTCGAGGAAGGCCTTGGGGCTGCTATATGGAAAAACTTTCCTTTTTGGGAACTCATTCCTGAACAGTTATAGTTAGATGGTTCCAGAGAAGGTGGAGAGTTCTTTGGATCCAGTTAAAACAGTGCTTTGCCTCTATGGTCTGTTTGGGCCATGCCTGGTGTCTGGAGCATTGTCAAAGGCGCTCCAGGAAGCCCTTCTCTTTGCTGCCCCTTCGCTCTGGCATGTGTCTCCCCATATTCAGCCTCTTGTCGGAATGCTGAGTACCCATGGTGACCATAGCAAGTGTGTTCCAGGCCCTCTTGCTGGCCCTGATGACATCTGTACCTGATTTTCTCCCTCTATGTACATACTTAGGCTCATCAGTATTTGTCTTGACTTTAGATTACAGTGTGGTCAGTGTCTCTGAAATTTCAGCCCCAATCTTGTGCTGGGGCCTAGGATGGTGGGAAAGCTGGGCTTTCACCGATGGGATTGCAGGTGTAGCCAGAAGGAGCAGACACAACACGCTGGATACTGTTTATGCATTAAATACACAGCAGCCCCCACTAGTGGGTCTCTTGCCTTGTCCAGGAAGCAGCGATGGGTCAGCTTGGTGGACAGAAGGCTGCAGGAAGCACTCCTTACCCCTTCTCGCCCTTCTTCACCCCACATCCTCCAGCCCCTCCAGCCCTGGCCCTGGAGAGACAGAACTTGCAAACAGGAAAAGATGCACTAACTGAAAAGAAATGCAGTGAATCCAGACCTAACCCCAAAGCAAACGTCAGCCACGGTGGGTTTGGAGCTGTGCTCTGCAGTGGCTGTCACTGTCTGGCTATGTGGGGTGAGGAGCTGCTAGGCTGTGATAAGGAGCTGAGCCGGGCTGGGGGTCGGTTCTCTCCAGGCGCCTCGTCCAGAGAGGAAGCCCGTGCCCTGCAGGCCGCCTCACTCCCTGATGGCTCTGGGGTGAGTCCTATCTCGATGGTGACCTCATTTCCCTTAATTGGGTGTTCACAAACCCCCTGGAAAGTTCCAGCAAATAAACCACCCAGATGCTGGTGTGGGAGCTTCTGATATCCCTGACTGTGCCTTTCCTCTGGGGCGCTGGTGGTCTCCCAGTGATACGGAGGGCGGGGTAATTGATTGGGGGAAGAGAGTGTGTTTTTTCAAGATAAGACTTGATCCTGAGAAGACAGAGCTTTCCAGATGCCTCTGCAACATCAGAGAGTGGGGGGATGCAGGCCTCCACTGCCCCCTTGCTGGTGCAGCAATGTTGAGCCCCCAGGCAAATTCCTGCCTTGGAGGGAGCACAGCCTGGACTGCCACCACCCCGTGGTGTTAGGTAGTACTGGGGGTTTGGAACACTGAGCTAGGCCACCGTGCGCCTCTTCTCCTGCTCCGGTAGTCTGTGTCTCCCTGGGCTTGTTCAGCGTGCAGTGTCCATTGAGGACTTGTCATCTCTGCCCATGTGGTCCAGTGCCCAAAGGACCAAGGCCATGTTCTTTTGTTTGGCACTAAGACCTTCAATATCTGGCTCCGGGTGAGCTCACCTCTTTTCTCTTCTTCCCCTCAAATATCCTTCTCTCCTTCCCCCTTGAAGTTTTTCTTTTTCTTTGGATGGGCTCTTGCCTCTGGCAATATGTTCTTTTCTTCTTTTTATTCCTGGAAAACCAGAGGCAGCACAGCATGGTGGGCTTTGGCTTGAGACCACCTGAGTTCTGATCCTGTCTCTGTCCCTTTCAATCTATGAACCCAAGGGCCCGTTACCTAGGTGCTGTCTGCCTCAATTTGTTCATCTGTGAAATGGGCATAATAATGCTTCTTCCTATCGGCAGTAATAGTTCCTTAGGCTCATTGTGAGGATTAATCCTCATTGTGAGGATTAAGAGCTAAAACATGTAAAATACTTGAAACAATGTCTTAAAGTAAGCATTCAATAAATGTAGGCTACAGTGATAATAACTTTTAAAGACCCTCTACTGTGAAGCCTTGCCATGCTACCAGGCAGGATTAGCTTTTCTCCTTATGGGATCCAAATAAGACTAACCATGAGGTTCTAGTTATTTATTCCAAAGTCTGAGTTTACCACTGGCCTAAGAATTCCTAAAAGATAAGAACTAGGTTTAGCAAGAAGACTAACAGCATTTATACTACTGTGTGCTAAGCTCTCCACCATATGACTTTTTCATGCAATTTTTTATTAAGACCTAATTCACGTACTGTAACATTCACCCAATTGAGGTGTACAACCCCGTGGTTTTAGCATATGCGGAATAGTACAAACTTCACCACTACCTAATTGTGCATGTTCTGTAAGAAACTGTGTATCCAGTAATGGCCACTCCCCAACCTCCTCTCTCCATTTCCTGCAACCACAAAGCTGATTTCTGCCTTTGTGGGTCTGTCTGTCCTAGAAATTTCATATAAAAAGAAACATGCAATGCGCATCCACTTGTGTCACATTTCTTTCACTTGGCACAATGTTTTCAAGATTCATCCAACATTACGACTTCATTCCTTTTTATAGTGGAGTAATATTCCACTGTATGGAGATATCATGTTTTGTTTATTCTTCAGCCAGTAGGCGTTTGGGTTGTTTCCACTCTGGGGCCATTGTGAAGGATGCTGCCATGATTAATCATGTGCAGGTTCTTTGTATGGACAAGCGTTTCCATTTCTCATGGGTATTATATTATGCTGAGGGGTAAACTTGCTGGCTCAGATGGTAACTGTATACTGAACTATTTGAGGAATGGGCAGACTGTTCCAAAGCATTGCCATCATTTTACATTCCCACCGGCAGTGTGTGAGGGTTTGAATTTCTCCCTGTCCTCGCCAGCACTGGATATTCTTTTTTTTTGGTACTGGGGATCAAACTTGGGTCCTTGTGCTTGCACAGCAGGCAGCAAAACCACTGAGCTAAATCCCCAGGCCTCTTTTTTTTTTCAAATGTAGGGAGTAGACAGAATTCGCCCGGACACCAAGGGAGGGGCCAGTGAACTGGCAGATCCATATTATGTAGTAGGACCCCCTCAACCTGAATTAAGGCAAAGAGAGTTCCACATAAACCCTCGGATGAGCCAAATCCTAAAGCCTCACCCTTTAGATAAACCTGCTACAAATGACGAACCCCAACTTTAAACAGAAAGTTGTGTAAAATACCATGGTCAGGTGCCTCAACCCTGTTTGGAGGAAAAATCTGCATCCTTTTCGCAATGGGATCGAACTTGGGACCTGGCGCTTGTGAGGCAGGCACTGGAACCACTGAGCTAAATCCTGGGCCTTGTCACTTTTCGTTTCTTACGTAAAAGGAAAGTCAGGCTGAAAGAGAAGCGGGAACACCTGTGAATGAGGCCCTGGGCAAAGAGTTATTTGATGTCATAGAGGCCCCTGGAGGCAAAGAGTTATTTCCATCTAAGCCACATTAGGGGACGCTACCTTGGGGCCTGTGTGGCAGCGGAGGCTGGGCTTGTTCCTCCGAAGATCTCACCCGCAGCCATGAGTGGTAAAGAATGCTTCAAGTGTGGACGCTCTGGACACTGGGCCCGGGAATGCCCTAAAGGAGGAGCTCGAGGGAGAAGACCTAGAAGCCGTGGCAGAGGTCCGCAGTGCAGTTCCACCGCCCAACCTGACATCTGTTACTGCTGTGGTGTAGCTGGTCACCATGCCAAGAATTGTAACCTTCAGGACATCTGCTACAACTGCAGGAAAAGTGGCCACATCGCCAAAGACTGTCCTGAGCCTAAACAAGAGAAAGACCAATGCTGTTACACCTGCGGCAGACCAGGCCATCTGGCTCGTGATTGTGACCGTCGGGAAGGGCAGAAATGCTACTTTTGCGGCGAAATTGGGCATATCCAGAAAGACTGCTCCCAAATCAAGTGCTGCCGGTGTAGTGAGACGGGCCACATGGCCATGAACTGCAACAAGGCGAGCGAAGTCAACTACTACCACTGTGGAGAGTATGGACATCTAGCCCGAGAATGCCCCGTTGAGGCCACAGCTTAGTTCCCTCCCCAACCCCCTCTCCACTCTGATTAGTTGTATTTTCTCTACAATCTCTTCGCTGATCAAAAGATTGATCGATGGAGGCTACTCTGAGATCATCAAGCTTTAATTGCTGTGTTAAAGGAGGAAAGGGCTGGAGGAAAAAATTCAAAAAAAGTTATTACAATCAATGCACTGTTTCTGAGCCACTGAGAAATCCAGATATTGAATAGTCATTCAAAGCACTAGACAGTTTCTTGGTTCTTTTGAGTGTATTTTGATTTAACACATTCCATTAGAAGTTACTAGTGAACAAATCAGAACAACTTTTGGAACACAGCCCTTGAATCTATTAAACTACATAGTATGTCAGATAAAGGTAAATTGCCACAAAGAAAAGAAACACCAAGTAGAAAAGAAGAGAAACCACTGTGGAGCAGGGAAGACAATGTCCTTTTAGGCACCCAAGACCACCCTGAGGAGGTAACATTTCCTCAGATTGATAGAGCAAATAAAGCTGGTTCTGCAAAAAAAAAAATGTAGGGAGTAGGAAGTGACAGCTCATTGTAGCTTTGATTTGCATTCCTCTGATGGCCAACGGTGTTGAGTATCTTTTCATGTATTTATCCTTTATTTGTATATCTTCTTTGAAGCAATATCTATTCACATCCTTTGTTCATTCTTAAATTGCAGTTTGTAACTTCACTGTGGAGTTGTAAAACCTCTTTATATATTTTGGAGACAAGTCCCTTATCAGACATATGATAAAATATTATAAATACTTTCTCCCCACTATAGAGTTGTCTCTTTACTTTCTTGATAGCATCCTTAGAAGCACTAAAGTTCTAATTTTTATGAAGTCTAATTTATCTATTTCTTTCCTTTGTTGCTTATGCTTTTGGTGTTAAACATCTGTGGTTTAAGGAACCAGTGCCTAATCCAAGGTCACAAAGTTGTACTGTGCGCTTTTAAAACCACATCTCCTTTACAGTAACCTTACGAGGAATAATGAGTCTTCACAGACCCACTCCACAGATTAGGGAACTAAGAGGTCAAAGTCCAGAGTCGGGACTTTTGCAGTTCCTCTGAACCCCATACACACCTCACTGTGCCTCCTCCAGCGTCCCTTTCCCTCTGCGTCCCTCACAGGATTGCGTGAGGAGAGGTGCCTTGGGTGGATGGATGACAGCCCAGCAGGTGTGCAGGGTGCTCCGCCTGGCTGGCTCAGGCTGGAGCCTCAGTCACACAGCTCACTGGGTGCTGATGGCTACTGAGCCTGTCTGTCCTCTCCCTTCACAGTGTCTCATTGTTGGCGGAGGACCCTGTGGCTTGCGCACTGCCATTGAACTCGCCTACCTGGGAGCCAAAGTGATCGTGGTAGAGAAAAGGGACACCTTCTCCCGGAACAATGTGCTGCACCTCTGGCCTTACACCATCCATGACCTGCGGGGCCTGGGAGCCAAGAAGTTCTATGGGAAGTTCTGCGCTGGCTCCATCGACCACATCAGTGAGTGGGCTCTGGGCAGGGCACATCTGTCCACATCATGGAGACCCAGATGATTTCATCTAGTGAGCCCCTGGGGGCTCCATACATCCACCTAGCGGGCATCTTCTGAGGCCCTGCTCTGTGCCTTGTTCCAAGCCCCATGCAGTGGCCCACTAGGCTGTAAGCACCAGGAAGCCAGGGGCATAACAGGGTACTTGACACAGAGTAGATCTTCAGTAAACATCTGTTGAATGAATAAATGAAATATGGAAGCCAGAGGTAGGGTAAGTAGCAGAGCCTGCACCCTAGGGAGCTCACCAAGATTTTGTGAGAAATAAAATGTGGCTTCCTAGCATTAGTCACTCTTCCCATTAAATGGGCCAAATAACTGAGACCTGGTGTAAAGGAATTTGGAAACAGTATTGCCCGTGCTGAGGAGCCATAGGTTATGGAGCAGAGGAATGACACAATGGAATGGTATTATCTGATAAATCCAAGACCAAATTTTCCCGGAGCTTTAAAGCCATCATGAGGTGACTTCAGGGAGATGAGGAGGGAAGTGGTGACTATGCCCCTTGGGTCCAGAGCATCCCTGAGCACTCACAAGAGCAAGGTCCTTCACCCTGAGAGGGTCTCTGTGTACATTCTGGTCTTGGGGAAGGCAGCACCCTCCTCACAGCTTGCAGGGGGAGGATTTAGCCATTTTTGTACAGCAGTGGTGACCCATGAAAGTGAGGATAAGTTCAAGTATTTGAATCCACTTGGGTCCAAAATCTGTCTCTTTCATTTTGATCTGACTTGAGACGAATTCCTTACCATCTTCAAGACTCAATTTCAGCTCCTGTAAAGGGTGATTGACACCCACCTGCCTCCCAGAATTGCTGGAATGAAATGGGGTCCAGTTTGTAACACGCTTAGCACTACGCCCAACACAAAATAGGTGCTCAGAAAAAATACTTTGCCTCTAATGATGGACAGTGAGGAAGAAGCAGCCTCGGTCCCCAAGCTTGAGAATCCCAAGCTGCGTTTTCTCAATCCGTGCTTTTCTATGGGGGCAGCTGAGAGTAGAGCTGCAGAGCCACATTCCTATCAGGACAAGAACTGGTGGGAACAGGAGTGGGGTTGGGACGGGACTGGCTGGAGAGAACGATCAGCCACAGACGGTGTGATTTATTCAGACTCAGGAGAATTTACCAGCAGTGGCCCGAGTTTTTTCCTGCTTTAGTGTGAGAAAGTTCCAGGAGTCCAGTGGAAAGAAAATTGGATTTGCATCAGATTTTAAGGTGATCTGTCCCACCCAGGAAGAATGTGTCACTTACTGATGTACAGCAGTGGCACTGAGCTCCACTCTCTTATCAGGTCCCCTGAGAGCAGCTCTGGCACCAGGAGTCACCAGGGCTGTTGGCTGGTGTCCCAGCCAGGAGCCCCTCTTGCCTGTGTTGTTGGGGCCCCCTGGTAGCCCCTAGTCCTTGGCAATATTGCAGTGTGCAGATGTGCTGACAAGACTAACAGTGAGCTTGAAGCAGTGGAATGGTCATTGCCGAGGGAGTGCCAGGCCCTGTGAGAAGGAGGGGGAATGTATTGAGCACCTACTGTGTACTGGAGCCAGACAGACTAGGAACCTCCTCATTATGAGGTGTCCCCAGGAGCGACTGTTTCATGGCAGGAGCTGGACTGGGCTCATTAAAGCCAGCTGATTGGCATCCATTCGGACCATCTGTGGCCTCCAGGTCCGGCTGCATCCTCAGCTCGGCCTTGCCCAGCAGTTCTCAGCGTGGTCTGTGCTAGGGCCTCCTCCACCTCCCACTGCAGCATCCCAGCCTCCACTGCAGCCTCATCCTCAGCAGACAACCTCCCTCCTGCGCTCAGGGAAGACATGTCCCTGTTCCAGCCGCTGCCGCCTCCTCCTCCTCCCCCTCCTCCTCCTCCCCCTCCTCCTCCTCCTCCTCCTCCTGCCTGAGGACTCCTTCCTTCCCATGCCCTGGCTCAGCAGCCCCCATTCCCAGCTCTACTCTCCCCTTGATGGCATCCCTATCTGTGGTCCTCCTGCGCCTCACCTCACCCCAGGTCTCCAGCCCTAACCTCAGTGTTCTAGAGAGAGGAGGTGTGGATGCTCCATCCACACACAGCTTCCCCTGACAGTCTGATTCCTCCCCACTACCCTGAGATATCACCCAAGTCTCCAGGAGCCTCCTGGCTCATACATGCCCGGGCCTCCTGTAGCCTTTGCAGTCCTTGATCTTTCTGTGGGATTCATTATTCTTGGTTCCTCCTCTCTTGGCTTCCAGGCCCCAGCTTGGACCTTGTTCGGCCTCTGTCACCACTGCAGCCACCCTCCTTGGCTCATTCAGTTGACCTGTATCCCCTCCATGAGAGGGTGTGTCCCCATCTCCTGTGCTAGGCATGGCACCTGGCCCATTATAGATTCTGATAAATGCTAAGTAACCTAAACCCACTAAATGCAGAGGGGCCCACAGAAGGTTCAAGCACCTCACTCTGTGGAGGAATATTTGGAGGGATGCTCATTTATGCTGAATGCCAGGTGACAAAATAGAGAAGTGAGGTTGTACTTGTTGGGAAAGTTTAGAAGCATGAGTAGGAGGGGAGAACCATGAGCCGAGCTTTGTGTGCAAATTTCCCACCCCACCTCTTGCCATTGGAGGGGAGAGCTGAGGTATAGGGCCTAGATAATGAGACCACTGATCAGCAGGAAGGACAGGGCCTGGCTCCCTCTGGCTTCATTGAATGTCTAGGGTGGGGTTGTCCAGTCACACAGAATTGGGTGACATTGAACAAGTCGTTTAACCTTGTAAAACCTCCATTTTTCACCTGTAAAATGAAAATAACAGTGCTCCCAAAGGGTCACAGTAAGGTTAAAAGAGAAAGCAGAGAGCTTGGCCCAAGCTCAGTAGCAATCATTATTGGTGCGCGGCTGCGCTGCGATCCCTGAGCAGTGAGTGTACAGTGTTCTGCACACAGAAGGAGCTCAAGGATTGCTACCAACAGTTATCTCTCCTCTCCCTCCTTCCTAACAGGTATTCGTCAACTGCAGCTCATCCTATTCAAGGTGGCCCTGATGTTGGGAGTTGAAATCCATGTGAATGTGGAGTTTGTGAAGGTTCTCGAACCTCCTGAAGATCAAGAAAATCAAAGTACAGCGCACTTTTCCTTTTCTGTCTCAAAGTCACATATTGCAAACTGGAAGTTACATGTGCAGTTCTCAGAAGATGTTTCTGCAAGTTATTTTCATCAGAAGCCACTTGGAATAATTCCATCAAAAGATAGTTTACCTTTGTTGACCAGTGCTGTCACTTTAGCTTTGCTCTTCAGCTCCCAGAACACTTACTATTAAGTCACAAAACCTATAATTTGGTTACCTTATATCTAGGAGTTGCTGCTTTGACAAATCAAATCAATAGTAAGAAAGAAGGCAAAGATTTGGTTGTTTTGGTAAAGTTCATTCACATGCACTTTCACCTATATGTGTTAGTTCACACATAGATGTGTGAGCTCACTTATTGCACCTATAAAATATTTTAAAATCCAGCAAAGAAAATAAAGCTACTAGAGCAACTATGAAATAAAAGTTCTAGATATTTCGGCACATGTAATATTTAACTATATTGAAATTCAATTTATAAATCATAAAATCACCCATACAGGTGTGTCCTATTTAGTAATGCTTCCCTTTTTCCTCTTAGTGTGTTTATTTAAATTGTGATCTTCTATACACACCGTGGTCAGAGTTTGCTCATGACCCTCTGCATCTTACTTAGAGTCAGTATCTTCTACTCCCTGGGAAAGAATTTGAGTTTTGAGCCAGTTTAATATGAGAGACCTTGTAGTTTCCTCCTAATGGCAACATGTCGGCCTCTCCTGTCCTCTGTCCTGCATGTTCGAGAGTTTAGGTGGGCTTTTCTGACTTTTGTAGAAGGACAGCATCATGACCTGGCCCTCAGAGGCCTGTGTGTCCCTCCTCATCCCTGCACCTCTCCTGGACACTCCATCCCAACTCTGAGGACCCAGCCGGGCCTCACCTGGAAATGTTCCTGTGAAAGGCAGTGCAACAGAACATTTTAAGCTGGAAGCAGTAGATAATCAAACGTTTTTGTGACACCCTTCATACCCTTTGGGGTCTATTTAGCAATGGAAGGCATTGAGGAGCAGTAGGGAACATGAAGAGGACTCAGTAGAATCTGGGGAGAAAAATATGGTGCAAGGGAGACAAGTGGGGGAACCATTAAGGACAGATTCCTGCCAAAGGTCAATAAAACCAGCTTCAGGGCTGGCATTGCTGATTTACTTTGTCCTGACTGAACTGGTTCTAAACCAGAGGAGCCAGGCTTTCCTCTAGAGGCTTCCCTAGGGTGCACTGTCCATTTCTCATTGCGGATAGAGAGGAGTATCATCATTCTCATCCCACCTCTCTCTCGACTCATCTCTTCTTTCTGTCCTGGTAGAAATTGGCTGGAGAGCAGAACTCCTCCCCGCAGACCACCCCCTGTCAGAGTTTGAGTTTGATGTCATCATTGGTGCTGATGGCCGCAGGAACACCCTGGAAGGTGAAGGCTCTGCTCGTTGGCGGGATGCGGGGTAGTAAGGGGAGGGAAGGGGCTGAAGAAGCATGGGAAAGATGGTGGATGCAGAGCTGGAGGGTCCTTGAGAACCAGGCAGACTGTCGTGCCCCAGCTGAGACCATGTCCCATCCTCCTGGGAGGCTGAGGGTGCAGAGGACAGCCATGCCCTCCTCTCCGGACCTCAGCTGCCCCAACTGTGAAATGTGGGTACAGAGCCCTCTCAGGACTGCCATGAGGGCTGGGAATAACTGGTGGGTAAAAATGCTTTATAAGAGTCCAGCACTGTGGGAAAAATCAACACACATTTGAGCACCCGCTGATGAGCAAGCCAGGTGCTGAGCACTTTCATACTAACTTCATCTAAGATAAACATTTTATGCTATTAATGGTATTCATTCATGGTCAAATATACTACTAAGAGAAGGAGGGGGGCCCTCTCCTCTCATAGCTCTTAAGCACACTCACTGCTTGGCAGTTAGATAACTTCTGCCAGACTTCTGGGGTACAAAGCTTCGCTTCTCTGGATCCTAAGCAAGTTGGGCTTTCAAGTCAGGGTGAGACAGAAGCCCCACTGCCAGGACAAGTCAGCCCCCTCCACCCCAGCCCCGGATTAATTAGTCCACATTTTGTACTAATCCATACTAATGGTACTAATTTGAGACTACACATTGCAAACAACCTGGCCCCAAATAGCATCTCTTAAACTCAGGAAAATTCTGCTTCTTGAACTTGCCCCACAACGGCCACCACTGTAGATATCTAGGAGGGCGTCTTCTCTGAGGACATAACATCTGCCCTGAAGCAGGGTTAGGTTCAGACAGCTCAGAATGTCTGCCCCTTCAAGCTCAGGTCCTCCAGTGCTGTTTGCCAGTCCCAGTGGCTCATCACCTCCATGCCCATTTCTAAGCTGCCAACCTGGATGCCTCACTCTTAGAATGTGTGGGGTCATTTTGATGAAAGTGTTAGTCTGAATATTTGAAAATTCAGGATCTATGCTCAGCTTGAGCATTTTAGGAACATGAAAAGAGCAGGGAGAATAGAGCTGTGTGTAAGGGCCTTGGCACCAGATAGGTGGATCAGGGTGGAGTTTTTCAGTGTTGGTGTTGTTGACCTTTATGACCACACAGTTCTTGCTGTGGGGCTATCATTCTTTGCCCAGGGATATTTAGCAGCATCTCTGGCCTCTACCCAGTAGATTCTAGCAGCACCCCACCAGAAATGTCTCCACACATTGCCAAGTACACTCTGGGAGACAAGTTCCCCCCTCCCCTTGTTGAGAAATACTAGATTGAAGAATAATGGCCATTTCTGATCCTTTGACAAAGGTATATTGAAGAACAGTTTGAAAGAAGGGTACTGTGCAAGTCAGTCTTTCGCGTTGCTGGGACAAAATACCTGACAGTCGCAACTGCAAGGAGAGGTTTATTTTGGCTCACAGTCAATGGGTTCAGTCTATGGCTGGCTGGCTCCAAAGGAGAGATGACGCAGTGGAAGGACATAGTAGAGGAGAGCTGCTTGCATCATGGCAACCAGGAAGCAGAAAGAGAAGGGAGAAGCCAGGGACAAGAATTCACCTTTCCAGGTCACACTCCCAGTGACCTCCAGCGAGGACCTATGTCTTAACAGTACATTTACCTACTGAACGTTTATCAGTGGATGAACCCATGATCCAATCATTTCCCAAACATATGAGACTTTTGGGAAACATTTTATATCTAAACCATACAGGTACTAAACTGAAACCCAAGGTTTCTGTTAGAGATTTTGGACAGAGAGCATTTCCTCATCCTGAGAATCATAAGAAGAAATTTATGTCCAGCAAGTCTCTACCTATATGACTAGTGTAGTGCCTTCATCTCTTTTCTGTTGCTATAACAAAATACTTGAGGCTGGATAATTTACTGAGAATAGGTGTTCATTGATCTCATGTTTCGGAGGCTGGGAAGCCCAAGAGCATGCCGCTGGATTCTGCAGAGGGCCTTCTTGCTACATCAAAACATGGCAGAGGACATTACATGGCCAAACAATCTTGTAACAAAGCCACTCCCAAGATCACCCATTAATCCATTCATTCATGAATTAATTAATTCATTCTTGAGGGCAGAGCCCAATCACCTCCCACAGGCCCTATCTCCAAATGCCATTAACATATGAACTTGGAGGTTAAGTTTCTAGCACACGGAATGGGGAACACATTCAGACCATATCAGTGGGTTCCTGGAGCCAATTAAGTGAACAGCATGCCTTTGGCAGGGGGAGATTCCAGACTACAGGAAAAATCAGATTCATAGAAAAAGGAGGAGGAGGAGAAGACTCCATTGAAATTTGACCACCTGCTGTGATCTGAGTCACCACCATTCAAAAAAAGTTCATGAAAACCACTGAAAACTGAGAACCCTGAGCCTAGGCTCTGATGTTCTATTGCACAGTAGGGTGCCCATAGCAAACAATAATGTAATGGACAATCAAAATATCCAGAAGAGGGATTTTGAATGGTCTTACCCTGAAGAAATGACAAATGTTTGAGGCAATGGCATGCTAATTACTGATTTGATCATTGCTTAATATATGCTTGCACCAAAGTACCACACTGTATGCCTTAAATGTTTACAATTATGTGTCAATTTTTTAAAAATAAACTGTAAAAAAAAGAGACGTGAGGAATTAGAGTACTAGATTAATTGTAAGTTAGAATTCTCCCTATTCATTATGTATTCATTGGATGTGGAGTAAGTGACAATCCCTGGAATTAGTACATTGGTTTGCTGGGGCCACCCTGACAAAGTACCACAGACTGAGTGGCTTGGACAACAGACAAGCATTGCCTCATAGTCCCGGCAGCTGCAAGTCCAAGATCAGGCGTTCTCAGGATTGGTTCTTTCTGAGGACTGTGAAGATCGGGTTCCCTACCTCTCTCCTAGCTTCTGGTGCTTGCCGCAACCTTTGGTGTTCCTTGGCTTGCAGTCCACCTCCCCCCCTCTCTGTCTCCATCGTCACAGGACAGTCTCGCTCTGTGCATGTCTGTGTCCCACTTTCCCCTATGTGTAAGGACATCAGTCACATAGAGCAGTGTGACCGCATCTGAGCTAACCAGTTCTACAAGGATGCTGTTGCCAAATAAGGCCACATTCATTGTACTACTGAGGTACTAAGGTTGAGAACTTCAATATGTGAATGTGCAGCTGGGGGGCACAACACAATGCATAAGAAATGGAGATATAAAGAAAATGTGTTAAACATCCCTGTCCTATAGGAATTCAATCTAATAATCCTACTTGTTTTTTTAAAGCATGAAGAATGCTAGCAAAGTGTTCAAAGCCACGCAGCTCCCAGTGCTGTGGTCCCGTGGGTGTCGTAGCAACCTGCCCATCACCTCCAGGGGAGGCTGAGCCCTGTGACTCTCTTGTTTGTCAAAGCCTAACAGAAGATATTGGTCCTGCAGAATTTAGAAAAGGGCGGAATCCCACTGACTTCAGAAGTCACTGGTGACATGTGGCCTGCTTGGGCACAAACCTGGTGCTTCTGCCAGTTCCCATTCTCTCGGGTCCACAGTCCTGGTTTCCTTGGCCACTCAGCACCGAGCAGTCTCCATCCTGTTTCAGTTTTCACACCAAAGCCAGAAGATGGACCCACCTGTCCCCTTCCACACACAGGGTTCAGGAGGAAGGAATTCCGCGGGAAGCTGGCCATCGCCATCACCGCCAACTTCATCAACAGGAACAGCACGGCTGAGGCCAAGGTGGAAGAGATTAGCGGGGTGGCCTTCATCTTCAATCAGAAATTCTTTCAGGACCTGAAGGAGGAAACAGGTGAGCCTTCCACTTTCCAAAGCTGGCCCTTGTCTGTGATTTTTTTTTTTTTTAGTACTGGGGATCGAACTCGGGACCTTGCGCTTTCGAGGCAGGCGCCAGAACCACTGAGCTAAATCCCCGGCCCTGTCTGTGATTTTTAACAGGCACAAAAGGAAATGCTGACTTCTAGGGCTCCTCAGTTCAGATGTGTGCAAGCAGAGACTTCTCCTTAGGATGGCCAGGGTCCTTCAAAAGACAAGAGAGATTCTTGAGAGAACCTTCTGGATATTGTACATGAAAATAGATTACAAACAGAAAATAAACAAGAATTTATTTCTTCAGTAGACTACTGACTGTGCTTTGTATGCTGGTGCTCAGGACTATGGGGTACAAATTAAGGTTGACATGGTCCATTTGAACTAGCTCCCTGTCTAGGGAGGAAACCCACATACAGACCCCCCCCGCCCAGGCAAGGTGGTCAGGTATTCTGGGGGCAGTGTGAGATACAGGCAGCTCTCTGAGGAGGGAGCCAGCAACCAGTGGGTGGTACCTAAAGAAGCCTAGGTGCTTTAGTGTCTTGCATCAGCTGCCCCTTCCAATGAGGGACATCTAGGGAGACCACCTTGGCAGCCATTGTTACCAGCCTAGAGGACAGAGGGCACTGATTCATCCACTCCACAAATATTTATTGAACGCTTCCTGCATGTCAGATGCTGTTCTTGGGCCCGAGCTGGAGCAGTGAATGAAACTAAATAAATCCCTCTCTCCTGGGACTTATATTCTGTGGGGGTAGGTGGCCGAGAAACAAATAAACAAGTGATGCATCTGGTGGTGATAAAGATGGTGGAGGAGAACAAAGCAGGGTGAGGGGAAGGAGAGGAGTGAATGACCTTTCCCATTCAAGTAAATTCCAGATTTTTTTCTTTTCTTTTTAACCTTACTAAAAATGTGTATTTTTCTTTGAAAAGGCAGTCTAATGACAATGTTAAATGCAATCTTTATACCAAAAATAAATCACCCTCTGTGTGACCACCTAGTACAGCAACAGTCCTCGTGGTCATAGAATCCTCTCTGGTCATTTCCCACCTGCACACTTAATTATTCATGGCTCTAGCACTAATCCTAGTCCCCACATCCTTTGCTATTCTGCTTTGTTCATTCAGCATCACATATTAAACTTTGTCCACAGTTCTCCTTTGCCCATTTAACATTGCATAATCCTTCTGCTGGTCACTTTTGGAAACCTCAGGATGTGTCACCACATATGTAAGTCCACCTAAGTATCGCGGCTAAGAAGAGGCAGAATATGGCTGGCCACGTTTTTTGAAGAATGCTTGTATACTTTTAAAGGACTGAAGAAAAAAATCAAAAGAATAATATTTTGTGATGCATGGAAATTATATGAAATTCACATTTCAATGTCCATAAATACATATTGGTCGTAAGTTTATTTACATCGTTGTCTGTGACTGATTCCCCCATAAGTGCTTATGACAGAGACCACAGAGCCCATGAGGTCAGAATGTTTACTATCTGGCCTTTTATAAAAATAAATCTGCTGACCTGTAATTTAAACCTTGCATTACTGTTCTAGGTGAGACTCTTTCTGTTGAATCTTTTCTCTCAGCTCATTTTCTAGGAAGAGGACTTGTGGGTGAGCCACATGGCTCTTGCTGACCACAGTGATGTGTGCCCATCCCCTGGCCTTCAGAGTTCCTCTATAGTAGCATTATTTTTAGTTGTTTTTCAATTTGTGTTTTTATTAGTGTACCTGTGCAGTACGTAATAATTATGTTCATGTAGGGTGCTGGTGCATGTATGTAACAGATCGCAATTCTTTTTTATTCCCTTCTTCTGCCCTCCTCCCCACTCCCTCCCTTTCTTGGTCCTCTTCCCATTTGCAAAAGATCTATCTCCCTGTTTCCTATTGCCTATCTCGTAGTTTGTCCTTCAATTTATTTATACTTTGGGTTTCTCATATAAGAGAAGCCATGCAATATTTAAGCTCGGGTGTCTGATTTATTTTACTTAATATTATGGTCTCACGGTGCATCCATTTTCCTACAAATGACTCAATTTATCCTCCTCTGTGGTAGAATAGTACACCACTGTGTGTAAATATCACATTTTCTTTATCCATTCACCTATCAGTGAGCATATAGGCTGCTTCTGAGGCTTAGCTATTATGAACTGTGCTGCTATAAACATGACTATGCATGTATCACTGTAATATGTTATCTTCAACAGGGAAAAAGGAACCCTTCTACATTGTTGGTGGCAATGTAAACTAGTACAACCATCATGGAAATTAGTATGAATATTCCTCAAAAAAATTAAAACTAGAAATTCCATTTGACCTCACTCTTTCCCTTCTGGGTATCTTCCAGTTGCATTATTTTAAAAAAAACTTTTAATATTTGCTTCCAGCATATTACATCTTTTTGAATGATTTAAGAAGGCCCTTCCTTCCCCTCAAAATCCAAGAAAATAAATATTTAAACCACCAAATGTAAATTATGACAGGCCATTGAGTGTGTTTCTCCAGCTATTTTAATGAGCTTCCTTTAAACTCTGCTGTGGTTGTCACCTTCGGCCACTGTTTCACAGCAGTGCACTCACGCAGTGACAGCGGTGGTGAGTTTCCTCTGATTCTCTTGGGGGCCCTCTGCACTGAGGGCTGTTTCCTCTGTAACTGTCAGAGGGCATTCCTGAGGTTACCCAGCCCGCCTTGTGTGGGATGCTGATGGATTGTCAAGTATCTGCTTCTTTCCCTTCAAAAAGCTGTGCCAGGACTCGGTGTCTAGCTCAGTGGTAGAGCCCTTGCCTAGCATGCGTGAGGGCCTGGGTTCCATTCCTAGCACTGCCAAAAAAAAAAAAAAAAGTGCTAAGCCAGTGGTTCTCAAACTCCAGTGTTCATCATAAGAGGTTGTTAAAACACAAGGTGCTGGCGCTGTCCCCAGAGTTTCTGATTCACTGGGTCTGGAGTGTGGCCTTGATCATTTGCTTTTGTACTAAGTTCTCTGATGAGCTGGTGCAGCTGGCCAGGACTGTGCTAAGCTCTCATCTCACAGTATGGTTTTCAATGCAGAAAACTAGTCTTTAAGAGGGTTTTCAGTTGGTAGAAAGTGCAAGACACAACCCTGGCCTCTAAGCTAAGTCATTCTTTCCACTGGGTTTTCATGGACAAGCAGGGAGATAGAGGATTCCCACAGCTCTGTACAACTCTGCCCACATGAAGGGCATGGAAGATGGGACTTGTAGCCATACAGGCTTGGATTCTAATTCTGCTGCATCATTGCTTAGCTGCTATGGCCATGACTCGACCTTCTGCAACACTTTTTACCCAGCTGTGGTTCACAAATCCCTATAGACATTTATGAGTTTGAGAAGAAACAGTGTCTTCCTGTGACTATAAAAGCTAGCAGCTTTGACTTGGGAAACTTCTGGTCTTCTGCTTTATCTTTCCCAGCCTTGTACTGTATGTCTCAAACATTCATCTCACGTGAGTATTCCACAGATAAGCAATGAGACCTGTAACGAAGCAGAGACATCATTGGCACTGAGTGGCATACAGTGGGGACTGAGGAAGTAAACTAAGTCTATTATTGCTTCTCTTTTCAGGGATTGATCTAGAGAACATTGTTTACTACAAGGACTGCACCCACTATTTTGTCATGACTGCCAAGAAGCAGAGCCTGCTCGACAAAGGTGTCATCATCAATGTACGTACTTCTTAGCTGTGACCGCTCATGTGTCTTTCCCCCTGTGTCGGGGCTGGCAGCGTCAGTGGCCAGTGTGGGAGAAGACCTTGTCCTGCCCGAATAGGGAAGTGGGTGAGTGGACCACTTGCCCACCACCTTCTTTGCCCTCGGCATTACATGACCCCTACACAGAGAGATGTTTCTGCAGAGGTGTGTGGTACCCAGGGTAATGTGGACCAGCCGAGTCTTTGCCTTCCCCAAGTCTCATTCAGCCCTGCCCCTTCTCTGCAAGGTCATATGTCACTTGGAGACAGATGGGGTTCCTTGTCCTGCTGGGACATACTTGTGGGTTTTTCACCGGGTCCTCCTGTTGTGACATGGGGGAATGTCACCACTGATACAGTCAGAAAGACATGAGCTGAAGCTTGGCTCTGCCTCATACTGACTCAGGATCCTGGGCAAGTGTTTATATTTTTTTTGAACCTCAGTCTTCACATCTGCCACATAGGAGTGATCACTTCTGTCTGAAAGTGTTCTTGAGAAGGGCAAGTAGATATATGTGTATGTACAGAGCACCTAGCACCGCCTGGCATGCGGTGGGTGTGTAAATTCCCCCTTCCCTTTGCCCTTATTTGGATACCTGCTCTGGTGTGCTGTGGCCTTCTTATCTCCTGCTCTGTGGCTCTGCATCTGCTGGTGTAAACAGGGAATGGAGCTGGGAGGAAGAACCCTGTTGAGTGTCGGTCCTTGGGTTGGCAGCTCCATAGGTCAGGCTTCAGTCCTTGCAGAGCCGAGCCCTATTCGTGCTGCTGCTGCTGCTGCACCTTCAAGATAAGGACCATGCAGCCCCAGGCCAGCTGCTCTCCCGGGTGTCAGCCTAGCAGACAGCTCGGGGACCATTCCCTGCAGCTTATCAGGGAAGAATGTGCCTGTCTCCTCATTAGTTTGTGCTGGCAGCCGCCCAGGCATGTTGGTAATCCAGCCTTCCCCAGGGCCTCCTCTACATGGGCTCGGGTCTTTGCTGAGACCTGATCCGTGGCTGGACACTGCAGCCGGCTCAGGTAGAGCTGGCAGAGCATGGCAGCTGAGGTGTAGGCACTGGGCTCCGACTGTGGAGCCCGCTTCTAGCTGTCAGTCTGGGGAGGTGGCGTCCTGTCTTCCCCTAGGTATTCCCCTAGGGTTGTCCCCTCGTTCTGGCCTTTGTCGGACAGGACAAGGCCATTCTGGGGCCCAGGGCTGTGGCTGTGATGGGTGCCTTTGCAGAAAGGGACCTGTGTAGTCAGGCAAAGTGTGGTCCACTGGCCAAGTTCTCCAGCCTCCTGCCATGCTAAGGTCACCTGGGGATCATCTCAGGGCCTTTGTCTTGGCAATGACAAGTGTTTGTGGCACCTGGCTCCTTAGAAGGGGTCAAAGCCCTTCCACATTCCCATCTCTGGCATAGGACAGCTGGAAGAGAATGACTCGCTCCGCCTCATTGTGACCCTGGATGAGCTGGAAGTGACTCCCACCTCCAATCAGGGGGTCTGCTCCCTCTGCCACCCACCCACGTACCGGAGACCCCAGGGCAGGTGGGTGCCCATCCACATCCAGCCTGGAGGTCGGCTCTCTCCGCCCACTCCCCACCGTCCTACGTGGGGTGCTCACCCCAGACAGTGTCTTCACTGTATAGTGTTTACACTCACAGCTCACCCGGTCCCCTTTGTGGGGCTGGGCCTGTCATGGGGAGGGGAGATGTGTGAGATCGCACCGTGTGCTCTTCCCCCACCTCATCTCCACACCTTCAAGGACACAGTGAGCACGTGACTCCAGGAACAGGTACCAGAAAGGAAACGGGTACCAGGAACTCCATCCTGACCCTGGGCTCCTGAGCTGATGTTGGATATGATATTGTAGGGGTGTGTGTGTGGGGGTGGATGTGGAAATATTAGATTTTCCCAAACGATGGATTTGAAGTCAGAAAAGTAAAATAAGAGGTCACCGGGTGTGGATGAGGCTGTGCCTTGCTGCCACCTCGATGGGTCCCAGTGACACTTCACTGTATGCCACCTGCTGCGCCGTCATGAATTACTGGGACAGGCATTCTCATTCCCTGAGCACATCCTCCGTGCCAGGCATGGGGTTGGAGGTTTTGTGTACACAGTGTCACACAGTCCTGGTGGCTCTGAAGTACATTTTATTGTTCCTATTATATAAGCGAGAAAATAGACTCAGAACTAAGTCAAACAACTTACAAAACTTATACAGTGGACCCTCGAGTTACAACTGGCCTGACATATGAACAACTCAGGTTATGACTGGAATTTTAGTCTTGATTTACGACCCAAATCCTGGCTACTTATGCTTCCAGATGGTCTCAGATACAGATTTAACCCTTAAAGAGTTCTGGAAGGTGCATTACAACACCCTCTCTTGTGTGGGTTAATTGAGAAATCCTGGGCCAATGCTCTCTAAGGACACTGAGATCTGCCTGGATACAGAAGAGAGACTTTGAAGGCTGTGTAGAGAAAGGAGCCTGAGCCTTCATTGACCAACCTGAGTTACAACCAGCCCTCACGAACAAACTGAGTTTGTAAGTCAAGGGTCCACTGTAGTTAATGGCAGCTGGGATAGAATTTGACCCACTGCACTGGCTAACCCCACGAGCTGCATTCATCTTCCACCCTAGTCCTCCTCCCCACCAAGGTGTGTGTGCTTTTTGTGTCATCTTTGGGAAATGCGGCCTTTTAGCTTCTTTGGCCACAAGATGACTAGACTCTGAGCAGATCAGACTCCTAGAATCCCCTCAACTTTCTCCTTTCTCTTTCATCCTGTCCAACATCACCAGCATGGCTTTCCTAGTCCTCTAAGCTGAGTCTCCACCCCCAGGAGGGAAGTAGAACAGTGAACACCCTAACAGCAAAACCAAACTGTTTGCAGCCCTCAACCTCACTGGAAGAGGAGTAACTGAATCTGGAAAGGAAGTGAGAGAATTACGTCAAGCATCTATTTCTTTTTTCCTGGTCTTGTTTGACTGCTAAGCACAGCAGTCTGGAGCACATTAACTTAACCCAATCCATTATTAAGTCACATTACTGACTTGCTCTTTTGTCTTTTAATCATATTAAAAGGTATCACAAGAGCCAGCCGTACGAAATGTTTTCCTTCTTTGTTGCAAGACCATTATAAAGAACACTATTCATGACAACTCTGTGCTCTGTTGAAATTCCGAGTGAGACAGATCTTTTAGAATTTAGTGCCAGGAAAAGATTGCCTCCCCGAGGAACTGCTATGCTTCACTTCCTTCTTTCTGATAAGGAAAGCCCTGTAACATATCACATTTCCTTTTTGCCTTGGATTCCAGGAAGCTCAATGCCAAATTTGATGCTTAATCACAGCTGTGTTAACCCTCACAGCTGGCTGATTTGCTTCTGCCTTATGTCTTCTTGGCTCTGACTTTCTGTCTCTGCTTGGACTAGCCTCACTGTATCGACCCATTCCCAGTCCCTTTGCCTAAGAGTGGATATGAATCATAGCCCCTTGGAGCCACAGGTTGCTGCACTGGGTTTTGCTCTTTCCCAGGACTACATCGACACGGAGATGCTGCTGTGTGCTGAGAACGTGAACCAGGACAACCTGCTGTCCTATGCCCGGGAAGCTGCAGACTTCGCCACCAACTACCAGCTGCCATCCTTAGACTTTGCTATGAACCACTACGGGCAGCCCGACGTGGCCATGTTTGATTTCACCTCCATGTATGCCTCAGAGAATGCTGCCCTGGTGCGCGAACGGCAGGGACACCCGCTGCTCGTGGCCCTTGTGGGCGACAGCTTGCTTGAGGTACTGCCTGTGTTGGAGTCCCTCGCTCCTGCTGCAAGATCCCCTGCGTTTAGGCTCTGCGTGGCAGCATCTGCTGTCACACATCCCGGGGAAGGGCAGGCTCTCGGCCAGAGGCAGGACTCTGCCAAGGCTGCCTGGCCCCGGAGCCTGCCCTTTCACTCAGTTCCCAGGCACCTGTCTGCTTGTGTGCAGGTGGCAGAGCTTTCTCTCCTATCTCAGGCTTTTTCTGAGCTGAGTTGTTGGAGTACCAAATTGGGTAGCCCTGTCTGGACCACAGGGCCATCCCCCTCAGAGCCTTGAGAGAGCCTTGAGCTGGGCCGAGACTTCTTCCTGGTGTGGGTGACCCTTTGTGGCCTTTCAATGTGGAGATCTTACAGGGTACAAGAGAGGTGTGGGAGCCCTGAGGCCCAGTTTTCCTGCCATGGCCTCCTTGTTCAAATCTGCACGCACAAGGACCCTTAGATTAAATGAATATTTTCAGAAGAGATAAAATTTTATCTTAATGTAAGCACTGAACAATGTTTCTGTATTTGTCCCCGGTTAAGAGTCAAATTCCAACCCATGCTTCGTGGGTGCTGGTGGAGCGAGTTAGACAGCTTGGCTGAATTGCTCCTTGCTCACTGCTGCACGTGGATGCACAGCTCGGCCCCTGGGTCAAGCCCTCAGCACCCATCTGCTTCGCTGTGCTACGCCCACCCAAACAGGCTCTTCTCCCATCAGGCTCCAGCATTTTCTGGGCACTGTGGCTCTGCCCACGCTGCTCCAAATGGCTCAAATGGCTCAGGATTAGAATCCTACCAGATCTTTAAAATCAACATAAATACAGCTCTTCCATGAAGTGTTTCCTGATTTCTCTCTCCTTCTCCTGCACCCCCTAGCAGCTGTGCTGTACATGTGTCACAGCACCCTCGGCAGCTACAGCTGCTTGTGCTTGTAGCAAAGCTTGTAGACAGCAGGGATCCTGCCCTGTCACCTCCCTGTCCCTCCAGTGCCTTGCTCAGGGCTGGCAATCTGAGAGTACTGGGCAGAATGGGACAGTGCAGAACGGGAGGCATTTGTATCAACCAGAATTGCGCATGTGTTCTTTTGCAGCCATTTTGGCCCATGGGTACAGGCTGTGCCCGTGGCTTCCTGGCGGCCTTTGACACAGCGTGGATGGTGAAGAGCTGGGACCAGGGGACTCCTGCCCTGGAAGTGCTGGCCGAAAGGTGGGTTTTGAGAGCAGTGGTCCTGGCAGGAGGCAGGCTGGGTCACAGTCTCAGGCATGAGTTGGGTCAGAGCAGCTGAACCTGGAGTCTCCATCTTGGGCTCATCTACCTTCCCGCACGTGGCCTGACTGCATCATCAGGTCCTCAGGGACACTCTCCACCCTGGTGCTCCGCCTTCCCTGTCCTCCTGTGGTAGCCAGGGTCTTAGGCCCTGCATGCCCAGCATAAATCTCCCTCAAGGGTAGCCCTAAAGCTGGGGCTCGCGGATGTTTCTCATTCACCTGAGGCCCAGAGAGGTTTATTTAAGGGAGTCTTCCAGGACCAGGACGGTGCAGGGGGTCTAGTCCTGGGTGGGGCTCTTTGACCTCCCAGGCCTCTCCCATGGCTAAGACCTTGGGCCTCTTCCCAGACCCCAGCTGTTGGCCACCTGGCTGTGGCAGCTGGTGGACTTGGAGAAGCCGGGGTGGTGGGGAGGCAGCTTCTCGTGTCTTGGGTGTAGAGGCCTAGCGCCATGGGGGGCTGGCCGCAGAGGGCAGCGTAGCCAAGTTGTGATCATAGAGGAACCGAAGATCACTGTGCTTGCAGCCCTGGGTCCCTGCCTGCTGCCCGGGGGAGGAAGCCAGCATCCTGCCGCCCAGACACCCCTTCCCCTCCACCCCTTGGCCCTCCTTGCATTTTGCAGATCTAAGAACTGAGTGCCAGGCGTGTCAGGGGAGGACCCGGCAGACACAGCCAGAAGCCCTGGAACCAGGGGCATGGGGAGAAGAGGGTGGGGCCAGGGCCCGAAGTGGCGAGAGCAATCCGTGACCTCTGTGCTCTGCCCCCCAGAGAAAGTCTTTACCGGCTGTTGCCTCAGACAACCCCGGAGAACATCAACAAGAACTTTGAGCAGTACACGCTGGACCCAGGGACGCGGTACCCAAACCTCAACTCACACTGTGTCCGGCCCCATCAGGTAGGCCCATCCCTGGAGCCCGGCCTGGGTCACCGCACTGAGAGGAGGGAAGCGAGTCTCTCACAAGGTCTCGGCACCTTCCCAGGACTGAGGCCAGCAAAGCCTGTTGGCCCAAAGATAGGACCAAGTCCCCTCCCAGGAGACGCAGGGTTATGAAGCAGACAGCATTCTTTCTAGCCCACAGGAGGCCCTAGAACATGCATGGGGTGTGTCTATGCATGTTTATTCCCATATTTGCATATATTAACATATGCTAATTTGGTGCTATGAATATGCAATGTGATTATGCTCCTCTCAAATAATCTATTAGACCAAATATTCTCTTTCTTATCCCTCACGGTTCCGGACTCTTTTGTTTCTCCCTTTGATTCATGGAGAAACACCTGAATCCAGTCCCCACTTTCTTCAGTCACTAGAACAGAGAATGGTGTGAATTTTTTAAATTACCCAATGAGATACACTCACCCTCTGTTCCCCATATTTGGGTGAACCATTGAGGACCCCTGTCTATACCCCATTTGCCTGGGGTCCCTGCTAGGGTCACGCCACTCAGCACTGCAGGCCAGCAGGGGGCCAGGCAGTGAGTAGTGCATAGGTTGAGCAAAGAGCCCTGAAACTGGCATTGGGGAAACTGGTGGCCGCGTGTGCAGTATCTCTTGCTTGTAGGTGAAGCATCTGTACATCACCAAGGAGCTGGACCACTACCCTCTTGAGAGACTCAACTCAATGAGGAGATCCGTCAACCTCTCCAGGCGGGGTAAGTCACCCTCCTGGGACCCTGGCCAGGTCACTGAGACGGGCTTTGCCCAGGGCAAGTCTGTCCAGGAGCCCTGGAGATGCGGCTCTGCAGCCTGTTACTTGTGTGGCCTTGGTCAGATGCCTCTCCTCTCCTCATGAGTGCTGAGCTTCCTCATTGGAATGACCAAGAGCAGAACAGCCCCTTCCTGCAGGAGCCCTGGGAGGATTAGAGAGTCCATGTGTGTCGAACACTTGGCACGGCAAAGTGAACTGTGGAATGGCCTTTCAGGCTTGTTCTGTTTTTCTCCTTGTTCTAGTGTGGCAATCTCATCTTCCCAATTGGAAGACAAGCTCTGTGGGCTTCACCTTCCTTCTGCTCCTCCTAGGCCCAGCAAAACTCTGGGCGTGGGCTGGTGCCTGATGGCAGGAGAAAGGATGGCTCCATGAGTAACTTGGCCTCCAGTTTCCCTCAGGTCCCTCTCTGCCCAGAGACGCTCTGGCTACCTCTGCCTATCCAGACCTTGCTGCCTGCCCCTGGTTAAGCGAACCCAGCCTCCCTCCCTCCTTTCCTCTGCATGCCATGTGCCCCGCTGCTATAATAACACTGTTTACTGTAATAAACCATTTTACTGTTATACAAACATGCCAGGGATTCTACATTCTTGCCGCTGCCCAGTCCTGTTTTCCTGGAATGCTTTCGTCTAGCCAGTAAATTCCTGTCACTCCTTAAGAGCCAGCTCCAGTGCACCTGCCTGGACACTTTCTATGGAGAGTGTCCCTCCTGGGGCCATCTCAGGGCAAACCTGCTCTTGTGCTACCCAGAGTGGCTTCTCTGCGTTGCAGCACCATGTCCTCATCATCCACTGTTGTTGGCAGAGTCTGTGTCCCTAGCCTCCAACCCAAGGCCTGGCCAGCATCCTGCTAGGGGACAATGTGCTTCCTGTTGAGCATCTTGTCCTTCAAGCAGCTCTTGAGCCAGCTCCCATAGAGCAGCCCCCAGAGGGCTATACCCGTGTCTTGCTGTCTTGCCATGCTGCAAGCAGTGATGGCAGTAGGAGGGGACAGCCAGAGGGAACCCTGAGAGCCCCCAGACCTCACTGCCTATGCCTTCTCCCTGCAGAGTCAGATATCCGGCCCAGCAAGCTCTTAACCTGGTGCCAGCAGCAGACCAAGGGCTACCAGCATGTCAATGTCACTGACCTGACCACATCCTGGCGTAGCGGCCTGGCCCTCTGTGCCATCATCCACCACTTCCGGCCGGAGCTGATGTGAGTTGGGGGCCCAGGCTGAAGCCTGGGGACAGGGGAAGTTGAGCCCTCCCTGCTGGATGCAGGACCACCACCCACGCCTGTTCAGTGGTTTCTCTGCATATCTCAATTAGAGTTTCCTCTTCCGCTTGTTCTTTCCTTTCGCACGGACCGTGCCCTGTCAGTAGACTTTCTGACCTGTGTCCCCAGTGCGCAAGGATAAAACTGGGCTCAGGCTCGGACAGTGCACGTGCACTGCAGTTGCCACACTTCAGCAATCTGAGCGTTTGTACCTTGGAGCCCTGCCTCGGGAGAGGAAGAAGGGGCCTGACCTAGCTCTGGGGACTGGTGTGAGGAATAGTTAGGTGTGGCACCCAGATCTACCAGCTGGCTGCCACTGAGCAGCCACAGCAGTTCTCTGAGCTTTAAATTCTCCACCTGTGCATTGAGAATAATGGCTGGGCCTTGGAGACTGAATTACACATGTGGAAACACTTCAGAGAAACAATAAAAAGAAAAGTGACTCATAAATTTCCCATCTTCTGATGTTTCGAGCCCAGGCCCAGGTATGTCATGGCCCATGTTCCACTGGGTTCCTTCCTGAGTGACAAAGGTGGATGGTTAGCATCTTCTGAGGTGGTGATGTAGGGATTAGGAGCAGGAGGTGGGGTCCCAGTCCCTGGCTAAGTGTCATCCCCAGTGTTCCCTATGGGTAAATGGGCTCAGCTCATCCCACCTCTTCCTGAACTTCTTCTCCACTCTAATGATTCTCCAGCAACTTTGACTCTTTGAATGAAGATGATGCTGTAAAGAACAACCAGCTGGCATTTGATGTGGCCGAACATGAGTTTGGGATCCCTCCGGTGACCACAGGCAAAGAGATGGCATCAGCCCAGGAGCCTGACAAGCTCAGCATGGTCATGTACCTCTCCAAGTTCTATGAGCTCTTCCGGGGCGCCCCGCTGCGGCCTGTGGGTAAGCACCCACGAGGGACTCTGCCCAGCCCCTGGGCCGTCTCTGTCCTCAAGCCCAAGTCCGGCTTCTCCTGACACTGATGTCATCTGCTCTGCAGCTGCCCAGTGCCTTCTCCTTGAGTTGAGGCCAAATGAGGACTCTGGACTCTGTGTCTGTAGTCTGTCTGGGGGCTACCATGAGGGGCTCCCCTACTCCATCATGGGGAGGTCACTGTTAGGCCCCAGAAGTCTCCCTGCTTAGGCCATTTACAGCTTTAGTTCAGGGTATGGGAATTTTGTTAGGGGACCTTAACACAACAGCACTGTGCTTACAAACAACACCTCCTGGACCCAGAGATCCAAATCTCAGTTGTACTTTTATTTCCCAACAGATTCTTGGCGCAAAAGCTATGGAGAAAATGCCGACCTCAGTTTTTCCAAATCCTCCATTTCTAATAACTATCTCAACCTCACACTTCCCAGGAAAAGGACCCCTCGGGTAAGCTTCAGGCTGGTTTTGGTTTGCTTCCTCATTGCATGTGGCCACTTGGCCAGGGTGAAAGGAGGGACTTTCTTGGCCTTAGCCTGTTGGTGCTGATACATTACACAGATGAAGCACTCACAGAAGATGTGTGCAAACTTGGTTTAGTGGCAGAGTGTTTGGAAGCTCTCCCTGGCACTGGGTGGCTGGCTTTAGTGACTTATTAGTTATAGGGACTTCGTTCTAGGGTGCTGGAAAGCACAGAGGACACATGGGTAAGCACTTTTTAATGTAAACCAGATTTGCTCCTCCTCCTCCACAGTTGCAGTGAGATGATTTCTACTTTGTTAAGCAATTTAGATCGGGGTGAAAGGCATGGTGGTGATGTTACATTTACACATCCGCTTCATTAATGTTGTTTTATCCATGGATCCGCTAAGTGTTGATTGGGCCCTACTATATGCCAACTTTAGAGGTGTCACTTTTGTTTGTTTTTGGCAAGAGAAGCAAATATGCAAAAGTGAATAATACACGGTGTTTGGCTTTGAGGAGCTCAGAGCCTAATAAATAAGTTTCTAAACTTATTTATTCCAAGCTAGCACCCTTAGTGTCTGTGTAACTTTTGTCATGGTGCCCTTAGCCAGCATCTCAGTGGGAGATACACGGCTTCTTGGGTAATGTGCTCATTTTACAGATACAAACGGAGGCCAGAGAGGCTGATGCCCTGCCCCAGGTGACACACTGCTTCATGGTCCATTGCTTTGCCGCTACACCATGCATCCTTTTGCCACTCACTAGTTCATTCATTCAGAGGGATTTAGCCATCGTGTGTCCCAGGATAAGACACGCAGATGCGATTCGAGGCTGGGCCTTAGGGTCTAGCTGGGAAGTAAGAGAGCAGCAAGGCTAAGAACCTCGGGGAACAAGAGAATTCAAGAGGCTGGCAGAGGCAGAGTGGCTGGGAGAGATGAGGAGGGATGGTCAGAAAGACAGGCAGGGAGTTGGACAACCCCGGAAGAGAGCATTTCCACATTGCAGCTGGGCACATGTTGTACCCCAGGGAAGCCAGGCAGGGTGAGAACTGACAACAGGCAATGCTACGCAGTTTGAGGCATTGGGGCAGAAGGCAGGTGTCAGAGGGGCGGGACTGCAGTGTGTGTTTATGGGTGAGCGTGGGGACAGCGGAAAGGGACCATGGGGAATGGGGCCAGAGCTTGGCCCCTGGCCGGATCGGCAGCCGGGGCGGGTGGTGGGAAGTACCCCACTTGGAGCTCACCATCCTGCAGCCTCAGTGCGTCTCCGAGCCTCCCAGGCCTGCCTTGTCCTGCCAGTCTGGGCCCAGGGAGCAGCGGGGCCACCGTTCCTCCTTTCTTCCCCTCCACCGTGTGAACTGGGGGCAGTTTCCCACTGAGGCTGCCCTCCTGCTCCCTGGGATGCTGCAGCAGCTGTTCCCTAAGCCTCGGACCAGGACTGCTTCATGCTCCATGCCTCTGCCCCTCCCTGGCTCTAGGAAGGGATGGGCCACAGGGCCAGGCCTGGGCAAGGGAGGTTTTCACAAAGCCCTGTAACCCTCAGCTGCTCTTCCTCTGCTGCCCTCGGCCCTCAGAGCTCTCTTTGCGGGCTGTGCTGCCCCGTGTGTGCCCCACCAAGCCCGCTATGTTCTGGAGACCAGCTGCGTCTCCTTCCTCCCCCAGCCCAGCCGATCTTCCTGGGAAGCCCAAGGAGCCTTGCTTCGGGCTGCCCCGCCCCTCACATGCCCGTGCATCTTCCTGGAGCTCGTGGAGCCAGGCCTCAGCGCCTCTCTGCACTTCCCATGCTCCTCCCACACTTAGCCCCGCCGGGAACTGGAGAGGGATGTGTGGCCTTCTTCACTCGCCACACCTTTGTGTACAGTGACCGAAGTGAACAGCTGGGCCGGCTCTGGCTCAGGAGATGGGGTGGTCAGAGGCAGGAGGGAGGCCAGCCAGGCCCTTGAGGCCCTTGAGGCCCTGCTGAACTCACTCCCTCTGGCCCTGCTGGGAAGCACTCGGGAGCTGGGCCTTGGCCAGGCATATTTAATGTCTGAAATTTCCCCCGCTCTTTGGATGGGTAGAGAAATGTAGCATGGAATTTATTTATCCTTCTGTCTCTTCTCAAAACAATAGCGTGTTCCGCTGGGCAGGCAGGGGGATTAGTAAGTCTACAGGCTCACGTTCGGCCTTGGTCACGGGACCCCCTGTGTACTGTGCAGACATGAATGCGCTCCCTCCCCTCTCTGGCACATGTGTCCCAATCCTTTCGTGGCTGGGGAGCCTATTTGCAATGCTCTTAGACTTTAACAGTTCCCACACCAGAGTGCCAAGTCCACCTGGCCTGGTCCTGCATAGACACACAGGTATTTCTGCTCAAGAGGCTCTGAACCTGCCCCTCACTGGCATCTCTACAAGAGGCTGCACCACAGCTACACTGAAACAGAGCTACAGTTAGACGTGCAGCCCCTGGTGCCCAAGCTCACGTGCCCCAGTAGGATGGAGATAGAGACCAAGCCGCGTCAGAGCCCTGCCGGCCCACAATACCTGCGAGTCTAAGTCCACTGGTGTTCAGCCTCCCTCCCTGCCCCGCCCCTCCCCTGCCTCCTCCCAGGGGACAGAGCAGCTACATTTCTCAGAGTCGCATCAAATCCTGAAGTGGATTCACCGACCCCTGCTGGGCAGGCCAGGCCTTAAGAAGCTCTCTCCTGGATTTCACTATTGATATTAAATTCTTTCTTCCCTAATCTCATCTTCCTGATAACATCCAAGTCCCAGCAAGACCTATCAACTTCAAACAAAATGAAAGACATTTTCTCCATCAAGGGCCTTGTTTACTTTTAGTGAGAACAACTTTCCCCACCCCACCATGAGCAGTGGCCCATCAGGTTAATTACCTGGGAAGAGGTGAGAGCTTCAGAATTATATTTTCCTCTTACAGAGACCATGATCTGTTCTATAAATCTGCCTGCGATCCTGGTCAGATCTAAAAGCTTCTTTTCTTATTGTTTAATTTTGTTTTGTTTGTGAGACAAGGTCTGGCTAAATTTCCCAGGCTGACCTCAAACTTGAGATCTTGCCTCAGCTTCCAGATTAGCTGGGATTACAGATATGTGTCACCATGCCTGGTTAAAACCTTCTTAGCATGGGACAATTCCCTGGAGCTTTAAGGCTCTTGTCACCATGCATACAGGTGACACTTAAACCTATATCCTTAGGCTCTGTCATTTCTGCATTCATGTGTGCACACACACACACACTCACACACACACTCACACTCATACTTGTGCTACCTGTCTGTACACTGCACTCTCCTAGACCTACGGGCCATGGGCAGTGCTTGTATTTATGGGCACTACAGTCATTCTGCATAGTATATTTTACATGTATGCATATGCCAGGTGTCTGGGTTATGTCCCATTCCAAACCCACTCCCCAGAGGACAACAGGAAAGCTGTCAGCTGCCCTGAAAAGCTTATCCCAGAAGCCAAGTGAGAAGCCTCGGGATTTATCCTGCCTCGTTCACCAGGTGCTCTCCTCCAGCCCTAGTCCCTGATAGGGTGCGGTTCACACACCAGGCTCTCTCCTGTGTCCCTGTCTGGGTTGAGCGGTCCAGGCCCATCCCTGGTACCCTTCTCCTCTGTAACAGCCAAAGGTGCTATGCAAGAAAGTGCTGCTTCTGTCCATCTTGTTGTTACTTCAACAGCTGTTTATTGAGCATCTGTTTCAGGCTGAGCTCTCTTCTCACTGCTAAGGATAGAGTAGTGAGCAGGCAGGGAGCTTACCTTCTAGAGGGACTTACAAGGCTTCTCTCATGTCCCTTCCACACTTCTCTTGGAACCCCGCCCGCCCCATACCCAGTAGCTAACACTAGGTTTCCAGTGCTTCTCATCGCAGAGACTCAGAGGAGGCCTGGGAGGGCAGGGGGACCAGCTTCCAAGGCTGGACAGGCACAGGCCCCTGCGCAGCCTCTAGGACCCGTGCTCTGCATCCCACCATCCAGCTGGCTTCTCGGCCTCCTGTCACACACCCTCTGCCCCGGGAATGTGAGCAGAATTAAGATTGGAAATGTAATTTGGAGCCAGGCAGATAAACACATATTCAGGCCTTCTGGGCACTTGGGAATAGTCTAACCTCCCAGACAGCTTCTGCGTCTGTCTGTGAAATGAGGGTAGCAACGTACGCATGGGAGCACTGCTGCAAAATGGTGTGTGTGGGTATGTGCCGCAGCCCTGGCCTATGGAAGGGACATCCAGTGACATCTCCCTGCCTTCAGGGGTGCCCTCCATCGCAGCTGCTTGCTTTCTGAAAAGATAAGTAAAGCCGTTTGGATGGAGCATTGGTTCCACACAGCAGCCGTGATCCGTACAGCACTTCCCAGCCTGCAGAGCGTTTCCATGTCTGTGTCTCATTCGCCCCTCGTGCTGCCTGTGGAGGAGTGCTGGGGACACCCCCTCACCCCTGTTTCGTAGATGGGAATGTGAACTTGGGGAGATTCCGTTTTGGTAAGTGGTGGCAAGTGTCAAGGCACAAATTAGAGTACAGATGTTTAAAATTCTGTTACTAAGACTAACCCACTAATGTGACTAACACTTTTACAGTTTAACTATTTTACATCTATTTCATTAATTCTCAGAACATCTGAGGCCAGAGCAGCTGGGTGGGCATTCCCAAGCTCACACAGCTGGGAAGTAATTAGTACAAGAACACTGACCTGGGATTCCTTGAAGAACACACTCCCTTGCGAGTGTTACTGCTCATTTTCCTGAATATCATAGCTGCCACCTGACTCAAGCAGGCTATGGCCAACCTCTCTCTCTCTGACCTAGACCTCAGCTTCCACCAGAATTAGGCTGTATGAGCTAACTAAAGCTTGTTTACTTTGAGCCAAAAAATCCCATGAACTCAGGCAGTACGGGAACATGGTTATCTTATGTTAGTCAAATAAACGCTCCAATTGGCAGATACATACCTTTGATTTTGTTTTAAGGAAACCAATTAGTTTAATAAATGCCTTTTGGCATATTGAGTCTTCCAAATCCTTGGGAAATCATGATAACAAAGCATTCTTAGGGTGAGAGCTGGGAAAATTACAAGGAAAAGAAAGTAACTTATGTTGTTCTCATGCTCTCCTTGGCTGGGCACGAAAAGCGTTTGCCTCCTCTTTGTGCTTCCAGTTCTCTGTAGACTACAATAAGGTCCAAGAGGTTGTGGGTTCTGAATCAACTTTGGCTTCCAGATCAGAAAAAAATTAGATACATCTCAAGGTTTGAGTTTTCTTGACATTTCTGTTGGAACTTAGATCTGAGCTGAGAATTTGTGCTTCAATGATACAGTGGACCCTTGACTTATGAACTCCATCGGTTCCAAAGGGCTGGCTGTCACTCAAGTTTGTTAAGTCAATACAGCTGAGATCTGGATGTTTACCTGGGTACACACTATAGATAACAAGAGGCAGATGAATCTTCCCTTACTCTAATTAACCCAAGTTGTTCCTATGTCAAGCAGGTCTTAACTTGAGGGTCCACTGTAAATCCATAAGGAAAGGTCTAGGCCACTTGGGTATGTGTGTTGCTGACTTTCCCTATAGACTGCAGTTTATTGCCTCGGGCTCATGGGAGCTAAGGATTTGGGTCTTCCTGGGAGCTGCTGGCTGGGCCGTTCCCCAGGAGTGCCTTCTGGGAGCCTATGGGTAATAGGGCTGGATGGGGCTTGTCCAGGCTCTGGTGGGGTGAACAGTGCCACGCCAGGCTGTTGGTTGTGAAAGAGTAAGAGGTGTTGCTCTTGGGGACAAAAGCCAAGTCCTTGTTTAAGGGGGGAAAAATCGGAGAGCCCTAGGCCTAAGCATGAGGCATTCAGTTGGAAAGAACGTTCTGTACTTTCACAGGCTCCCGTTGTAGGGCCAGAGTGCCATTCACAGGCGTGGAGCAGGACGTCCAGACGGCCTGTGCTTCTCAGACCCAGCATTGCTGAAAATAAGGTCATCTGTTTCTCTTGGTGTTTGCCCAAGCCTTTGGGCTGAAATTATTTCCATTCACAAAATAACGATTTATGAGAAGCTGAGGAAAATGTTGGAGGGAAGGCAGAACCTTTTGATCTGTTGTTTTGTGCTGCCTGGATCAAATTTTTGAACAAATATCAATGACTAAACTGTGGTTGATCTTTTCTTTCTAAAAAAAATACAAGGTGCTGGCAAACATGAGAGGACAGGGGCGATGGGGAGTGTTTGTTGGGAGAAAGTGGGTGCACAGTGAGCTGTTCCCTGGGGTGCCCAGAGCCATTGCTGTTTCAGAGCTGCTGGCAGACAAGGACAGTAGAATTGGGATGTGTGGGGTGGGTTGTGCCAAGGTGAGTGGGAGGCCAGAAGCCCTCCTCTGCTCCCATGGGATGGGAAGGCCAGGATGGGATGTGGGCCTGCTTTGGAGAGCCTGAGGACAGGGAACTCTGCAGAAGGGACACAGGGCTAGTGGAGAGCGATCTCCTAGGAGAAGGCCCGGGAGGACCCCAAGAGGGCCAGTGTGGAGGAAGAGTTCACCCAGCAGGGTGCAGAGGAGGCCTGAATCTGGCTTCACGCCCAGCCCAGCCCCACACTCCCCCAGAAATAGCACTCCCCATTCCCTCCAGCGACAGTGAGATGGGGTTTGCCTGGGGGGTGTCCAGATTCAGGCAGCAGAGTGTGGGCTGAGAGGGTTTGTCTGTAGGGCAGCCATGAAATGTGTTGTGCAAACTCAGATACTTTGAGAGTGACGGGGTGCACTGTTGATAATCATGCTGTAAGAGGGAGGCAGTTCATCAGAACTGTCCTGGGAAACTGGGCTGCGTGGTCCCTCTAGTCCTCTTCCTATACCTAATGCTTATTGGAAAGTAATAAAATATTGCGATGGCGACTGAGTTGTGGACTTAATTTGCCAGCCTGGACAGCTCATTTGAGTCCTTTGAGTCCCATGAGTCCTAGCGAGGAATTGATGTCACCTCTTCAGAAAGGGTCCTAAGGAGCAGAGGGACCCGTGGTCCTCGTGAGGCAGCACTGAGGGCCTGAGCAGGCGCGGCCCCCACCCTGAGCACACCTTTCCACCGCTCCACGCCCAAGGTGACATTGCGACAGAGGCAGCCCCTGCCTGGCCCGAGTCACAAGGAGCTCTCTTTGGGCCTTTGGGATATAATTCCCCACCCTTCCGAGGAGACCCTTTGGCTCCCTGGATGGAGTAAGTTTCCCTCCACCGTGACCGTAGCTCTCGGACAGCATTTGTCATGGTGCGGGGCCACTTCACCATGTCTGCCATCAGGCTGGCAGCTGTTCACAGGCAGGGATGCATCTGTGTGCACTTTTAGTTCGAGGCCACTCCTGCAGCCTCAGGGAGGTGGGTGGAAATGAAGCCCTCAGCAGCCATGAGCTTACCACACTTTCTTTGCCATTGCAGGGAGATGCCCAAACGGAAGAGAACGACGTGAACAAGCGGAGGCGGAAAGGCTTCATCACCGTGGACCAGGATTGTGTGCGCAGGGTCAGTGTAGACAAAGGCCGGTTTCCTGGCAACCAGGGGCTCAGGGCTGCCCAAAGTGACAGCAGCCTTGGCAGTTCTTTCTTTCTCATGAACCGCTGAATTCCAGTCTTGACTTGATGACAAAACACCCAGGGCTCTGACCCTCACTTCACTATTTCCTAGCTATGCACCCTTGCGGAGCAGCCTTCTGGGGTGGGGGTCCCGTCTGTAAAATGCGATGATACACTTGAAAGGTAGGAACCAGCAGGAATTCTAAAGATCAGTAAGATGATGCGTGCAACACACTGAACATGGCACCTGACACATGTGTTAATGCATCCCTAGTACGTAGGAAAGAGTCCCACTTTTCTCCAAGTCATTGTATTCTTTCTTTTTCTTTTTCTACACTTTGTCTTTTGAGCCAAATGTCCTGTAGCCTATAGTGCCACCTCCTGGTGGAAAAGAAAAATAATTGCAGGCAATTTAGCCAAAAGTGAATCTCGCACCTGCTTCTGAAAAATTGGTCAGCCAAAAAAGAAATAAGCTCCTGCTTTGCCAGGCTTCAAGTCAAATGGACTTGAGATATACAGTACACTTTAAAAAGCCCTTCTAATTCCACAAAAGCAAAGGTACACGTCAGTGAAATGCAGGGTGCCAGCTTTAGCTAACTTACTGGTGACGGCAAAGATGATTCAGGGCTAGGCACACGCCTGTTATCCAGGCAGCCTGGGGTGCTAAGGCAGGAGGATCACAAGTTCGAGCCCAACCCGGGCAACTCAGGCACTTAGGAAGATTTTGTCTGAAAATAAAAAATAATGAAATGGCTAGGAAGAAAAAGACTTAAGGGATTGTTTGTATAATGCATCCATACCTGATTCATAGGACGAGAAAAGAACTTTTTCTATTTTACATCATTGAAGATGTGTGTTACTATAGTTCAAAACATATCTGTGGCTTGCTTTACAATAGAACTACATAAGATATGGCTGAAAAATACAGTGGATGTTTAATTTATTACAATAAAAGACCCATTGCCGTTAATCCCCCCTCACTGCAGACCCACTTATCCCAGAGCTCTTGCCACTATCTGAAGCGGTTTTGGACGACCTCTTTCGTGTCTCTAGTCGCACTGTTACAACTGCCTTGATGTTCTAAGTTGATGCAGAACATTTACCTTGCATGGTCACCTTGACTTTGGGGAAGAGCCAGAAGTCACACGGTGCTGTTTCCGGTGAAGAGAGTGGATGGGGCCATGTACTGTTGTTAAGAGCCTGCCTTTTCCGTTGGACAGCACTGGGCAGCAGCATCCACGTATCTTTAAACCACACCTCATACAGAGCTAACCCCAAGGGGGATCAGAGCACCCCAAAGCCTCCTTAGCTTCACATCATCTTGGGGAGCCTTTTCCTGCCTCTCACCCTTGGCTGGCAGCACAGGGCCGGACTGGAGAAGAAATCTGGTCTGCATCTGCCCCTTCTGAGATAGCTCTGAGCTGTTTTCTGGAGAAGTTGTTTTGCTTAAAGTCACCTTTAACAAAGCAACGATGCTTGCTACTCAAAGAGTGGGCCGAGACCCAGCAGCACATCAGCGGCCCCTGGGTATTAGAACTGCAGACTCTGGAGCCTCCTCCCCAGACCTAGCAAAACCCAGTCTGCTTTGAAGCTAGATCCCCGGTCATCCATGTGCCTGTTAATGCACGAAAGTGCTGGCCTCTGTGACCCTGGGTACTGACTGACCTTGGTCTTCCACAATAGCGATGGCCCCATAAACATGCGCAGCAAATGCACTCGCCTCTGACTCAGTTCCCGGTGTTGATGGGCACAATCGCATCTCACACTTTGAAGCAGGAAGTGCCTCTTTGCTTACTGTTTGTCCATCACATCAGACTGGCTATCCATACCCAGTCTCCCATGTGCCTGCTACTCCCAGGAATCCTTCAAAAAGTAAGGCACATGTAGGGCTGGGGATCTAGCTCAGTGGTTCTGCCGCCTACCTCAAAAGCACAAGGTCCCGAGTTCGATCTCCAGTACCAAAAAAAAAAAAAAAAAGTAATGTGCTCTAGCTTGACTCCTTCCATGAATTTCTTCCAGGGTGCACATCTTTGTTGTCTTGAGAATGTTATTGCTGTGGGCAAGGCCCTTGAGAAATCCTACTGCCCACTAGCTTCCTTGGTGTGTGGGAGATCCTGTGGGGAGGGGAGCAGACGTTCTTATGAAACCCCAGTAATTTTCAAATTTTTATGGTTAGCTGGTGAACTAGAGAACTCTTATATGGAACTCCACTGTATTAAAAAGCATGACCAAGCAGTCGAGCTCCACAACACCACTTGTACGTCATGCTGCTCTCATGGACCCTCTGGGATGGATGCTAAGGCCATTTCTCCTCTGTGGCTCCTCCCCAAAGCCTACCACCCCAGTCTCATCGCGAGAAAGCATCAGACCAACAGAGCCACTTTCTATACAGTAACAGTCAAAGTGTCAAGGCCATGAAAGACTAGGAAAGATGGAGACATTGCCACAGACGAGAAGAACCCAAGCAGACATAATGACTCTGGGAGACATTTGTCTCCCTCTTTCGCAGACACTTGTCTGCCCAGTGAGGTCTCTGCCAGGCAGCCTGCTCTCTCTGCCTCTCCTCCTCAGCCATGGACAAGTCCTGCTTTGGGAATTCTGTCCCTGTCTTGGGTCTCCACACCGATCCTGATACCTGGCTTCCAAGATGCATCCTCTAATGTACTGTTTTGACCTTTGCAGCTGCCAACCTTCTCCAGCCATAGTTTGGGTTCCTCTCAAGAGTGCGGCAACAGTAAGGAAGCAGGAAATCAGAACAAAGTCAAGTCCATGGCGAGTCAGCTGCTGGCCAAGTTTGAGGAGAGCACACGGAACCCCTCAGTCCTGAGGCAGGTGAGTCAGGCTGGGTGCTCACTGGGCCTGGCTTCCTGGTGAGCAGCCCATGCTGGGGAGTCCAGTTCAGACTCCAGATGGATTGAGATGCACCAGCCAGGCCCAGTGGAAATGTGACTGGAGCCACTTGGTGAGGAGTTGGCAGGCCCTTCCATGAGGCTGGCTAGCAGCTCTTTTACACAGTGCTTTGCAGGCTGTACTGTCCTATTACAATAATGTGGCTCTGCCATTGCAACACGAAAGGCTCTATGGATGGGACCTAAACAAGTGAGCATAACTGTTCTAATAAAACTTTATTTACAAAAACAAGCCAGATTTGCCCCGTGGGCCAAAGTTGTGTCTGTTGTGCATTAAAGAAATCCATTTCCTAATTTGGTTTTGCTTTAAAACCATGACTTGGTTTGCAGCCACTTTTGAGACGGTAGAGCTCGAGGGAAGTTTTGAGCTTCTGGCCATGTGGGAGAGTGCTAAGTGCATGGTGAGAAGACTCATTAAACTCAGAGGAAACTGACTCAGATCTCCAGGGAGCTGAGCAACCTCCCAAGCATCCCTGGCCCTCTTCTCAGCCTGTAGCCCCGTCAGCTGGCTGGGCTGCTGTGTCTGACCAGGGTTAGTCTGAGAACAGGGCACACGCTGCATGTTCTGGGTCAGGCTGCTGACTCCTGCCTAACTCCAGTCAGGATCTGTGCTCATAGTTCAGTTTGCTCCCCTGGATTTCTTTTGGAGGCTGTTGTCACAGTACAAAAGCTAGGAGAAAGGGGGTTTGTTCTGTCTATGGAGAATACCTGTCCCATGACATTATCGAGTCCCTTTCAGGACAGAGTCTTGCTCTGATTAGCTTTAGAGACAATCAGAGATGTCTTCTTGGTCTTGGTGTGGACCGTGCCCCTCCTGGACTAACTGATCACCCCAGGAAGTGATTTCATTACAAGGACCATTGTCCTGAGGCCTGTAATTCTCTAAGAATCTTCTCAATGCCCTTTCTAGGGGCTTGGCCTCCCCAGTGTGAGTGAGGGCTCTGTTCCATCAGAAAGACTGGGGCCTCCCTGTCCTGGAGCTGGCAGGAAGCTCCTCGTTTCCAGGAGGATTCCCCCTGGCTGGCCACCCTGGTCTGGCACAGACTCTGGCAGTGCCAACCCAGGGCCCTGGGTCTGAGCCAAACCCAAGGCCTGTGGGATTCACACCTTGTTAAGGAGGAGGGGACTCCGGGCCTGGCTGCTCACCTGGACGTGGACAGAGAGCAGGCTCGGGTTACCCGCTGGGCCTGGCTTGTAGGAACCCCGCCAGCCTCTCTGCGCTTGCGCACTGCATCCACCCCCTGCTCCTCTCTCCCCCCTCCGCCTCTCTCGGTCTTACTCACCCTTTCCTTCTTGTCTCCCGTGGCTGCTTCTTTGGACCTTTCTCCTCCCAGGAGCGCCGTGTCTCAGGGATAGGTAACCCCGTCCTGTGCTCTTCCGCTGACCCTCCTGTAGACTCGCACTGCCCCACGCCGAAGGAGCCCACTCCCAGCCCACCGCCTCCTCTGAAAAGGCAGGTAGGGCTCCTGCCACAGGGCACTGTTTGGCGGACATTGATCTGAGGGGCGGGGTCAGTAGCTCCCTCTGGCGCCCCACTGGGGCTGACTGTAGGTTCTCTGGGGAAATGGACACGGCTTGAGGTGGCTGCCCTATAGGTCAGAATAGCCGTGTATCCAGCCCTCGAAACTCATGGCTGATCCCCCCGCCGTCAGAGGCACCCACTGACCAACCACCACACCCTTAGTGTTGCTGCCTGGGGGCACAAACTGTACCACGTGGGGCAGCAGTGGGGAACCTATGGCACACATGCTGCAGCGAGCTGTTTGTATCATTGAAAGCTCTAAATGGTTCGCCACCACTGTCGTAGGGTTTTGTGCAACATAGAGCTTTGCGTGCATACTCAACTCTTGAAGAGGCCAGTCTCCAAATCGGTGCGGTGTGATGCTGGCATGGGCTCGAATAGCAAGGGGTGAGGCTGGGTGAGGCCTCCCAGGTTCCGCACCAGCCAGGCCCTGCGTGGAGGGCCTATGGCTCATTCTACCTTGCAGCTCTGGGTTTGGAATTTGAACAGAACCGCTAAAAATAGACTACAAATTCCGATGGAGGTGGGATGAGGCAGGTGCAGATCCGCTAAGGTGATCTTGTGTGTTATCTACTAATCGCCTATGGAGCTTTTTACAAAACACACAGGTCTCCCCCTTACCAGTCAATCAAATCAGCCCAGTGGAGGTTAAGCCCAGACCTGGGTATTTTTTTTAAAGTAGCTCAGAAGCAGCTAGAACTGAGAACCGGGACTGCACAGGTTTGGGCTGGGGTGAGGCCCGGGATTAGTTATCAACACGGGTGTCAGGTGACTCTGAGGCACGCGCAGAAGGGCAGCCCCAGAGGCCAACTGGCCCTCGTCGCCTCTGTCTCTGGTCCTCACGGGGCCCTTACAGTGGGGACCATGGAAGCCCAGGCAGGAAGGGCGGTTGATGTCCCGTCGCTCCCAGCTCTCCTCTGTGCTTGTCATGGGGCAGGTGCTCAGGGAGCTCAAGCAGGTGTCTCCTGGTGGCGAGTGTCCAAGCCGGCCCTGGAGAGCCAGGGCCAAGTCTGACCTGCAGCTCAGTGGCCCAGAAAACCTTGCCTCCCTGCCTCCCGCTTGCCAGGGGGCCCTGGCCCTCTCGGGGGTACTGCGGCGGCTACAGCAAGTGGAGGAAAAGATTCTCCAGGTGAGAGATCGCAGCGGCCCTGCCCGGTCCAGGCCTGGGTGGCTTTCTGTCCTCCCTCTCCTCCTCCCCTGCCCTCCACGGCTCCCTTCTCCTCCTGCTCCCTCCTTGTCTCCCATCCTGCTGTGTGTGTGGCCAGTGGGACGAGCCCCAGATCTGTGGGCTCCCACTTGGAGCAGTCCTCTCGCCTCTGTCACTGTTTCTCTTTTCTTCCTCCTTTCTCGCCTTGACTGCAGAAGAGGTCTCAGAACTTGGCCAACAGGGAATTTCACCAAAAGAACATTAAAGAGAAAGCGGCTCACCTCGCCTCCATGTTTGGACACGGGGATTTCCCACAGGTAAACCGGGTCTGTCCGAGCCCCAGCAGCCCACATGCTGGGCATCCAGCCAAGTGCAGGGAACCACCTTCTGGAGCTTTTTTTTCTCCTTCTTTTTTTATAATATGAGGAATTATTTATTTTGTAAGCCACTAATGAGACTGAGGTTGAGCTGGGGATTTAGCTCAGTGGTTTCGCTGCCTGCTGCACAAGTGCAAGGACCCGAGTTCGATCCCCGGTACCAAAAAAAAAAAAAAAGAAAGAAAAGAGACTGAGGTAGCATCTCAAAAAATGCAAAGATTTCAAATAAGTCAGTGTATCATGGCAAAGGGAAAACAAAGGCAGGAAAATAAGCCCAAGTCAAAAGGAATTGCTTCCAAACAGAAAGACAGACTTTAACAGCCTGTAATTTCTAAGTGTATTCAGAGCCCCTCAAGGCCCACTGCAAGGAGGAAATGCTGGTCAGTTGTAAGACTCCCAGTGTCTTTAAGGGGGAAGCTCACGCTGCTTTGGAGCACAGTTGACAGCTGAGCTGTGGACCTCATCAGGGAGGCCCCAAACAATGCTGCCAAAGGAACGCCCTAGGCTCTGGTCCTCAGGGGCAATGCCAAGCCAAGATGCAAAGTCTCCCTTAGCACAGGAAGTACAGTCCTTCCAAGACAGTTACTTATTTGGAAACTTGCAGAAAAAAGTGGGTGTTCCCAAGGAGCTAACAGCATTGATACTGAGGCCCCTGGGTGGGTGCGAGTGTGAAGCCCTTTCCCGATGCAGCAAGCCTGTCTCTGGAACGCGTCTCCTCTGCCACTCTCACTCCATCTCCTCCAGACCTGTGGCCCCTGCCCCCTGGTAGAGTCAGTGAAGGAGTGGGAATGGGAGGAATGCTTTACATGGAGTTCATTTTTAAGCCAGCACTGTCACCTGCCCACCGCTGCAGAGGCCCCTGCTGTGCCATCTGTCCCAAGTGGCCCAGGGTTCTCCCTCCTAAGCTTGCAGCTGCTGCTTCAGACCAAGCTCTGGGGCAAGGGCTTCAGGAATTAGTGTTGCTGTCTGGGGCAGATGGAGGCAGGAACAAAGAGGATCTGCTCAGCTATTTCAGTGTGACCTGGCAGCTAGCACAGTGATAGCAGAACGCAGAGGCCACAGAATCCTGTTTGGCTCCAAAGACAGGCTTCTGTTCAGTCCTGAGACCCAGGCCTTGGTGTCTCTTTCCCCTTTGGGGCACAAGGCTGCATCAGGGAGCTCGATTTACTATACAGGCCCCTGGGATAATCCTAGTCTCCTCTATCTCTCTTCCATGCAGAATAAACTACTCTCTAAAGGCCTGTCTCATACTCATCCTCCATCTTCTTCCTCTTGCCTTCCGTCTCCTGATCCAGCTGCTACTTCTACTCCATCAACTGTTGACTCTGCTTCTCCTGCCAGAAAGGTAGTTGCCCTGAATCCTGTGCCGCCCCACCCCTTGCATGTCCTGAGATGGCCTTGTGTACCGCTTGGCTGCTCAGACAAACATCTGGAGCCTGGCCTGGCTTGGATCAAAATTTGTAAGAGATTTTACTACAGTCCTGGATTCAGTTTTGGTTTTGTGTTAGAACCTGCAACACAGCAGAACAGGCAGCATACAAAAGCCCTGCCAAACAGTGCTCATCCATCCAGCAAGAATTAATCAGGGGCTGACCTCATGCAAACCACTTTGCCAGATGCTCAGAAAACAAAGAGGGGAAGGTACAGTTCCCTTACTACAGTTTGGATAAAAATAGCGCATGATCATAGAAATAAGTCACATTTCTACTGTATGAAATTGCTGTTATTTGGCAGGTTTGACCTGAAAAAAATGGCGGTTTCACATGGTAAACCCATAGACTCCTACTCATTAATCTTGGAAGAGGTATAAAAGACAAGGTCGTAGGAAGAGAGGAGAGAAGCCTGGGAGGATTGGCAGAGGAGGCAGTACGGGAGCCGAGTGGCAAAGCTGCAGAGGAGTGTAGGGCAGGAAGGCAGAGCAGATATGAGATGGGAGACAGAGTGTCCACTGTGGCCTGAATTTGGGAACAAAGGGAGGTGTGGAGAGTGACGTGGAGGTCAGTGAGCTCTGTGTGCTAGGAATTTTATGTTATCCTCTGAGTTATTTTAAGCCACCAAAGGATCCACTCTGCATTCTGGCATGATGGCTCAGGCAGTAGAGCAGAGGTTGGCTTGCAGGAAGACTGTGTGTGTGTGTGTGTGTGTGTGTGTGTGTGTGTGTGTGTGTGCACGTGCGCATGCGCGTGCTAACTTTGGTTAAGTGGATAATGAAATGCATCCATAAACAATGATCACCCCTGGGGCTGGGTCTCTCTTTCACCTCTGGGATGACTGTGCTCCTGACAGCAGGCTGTCTGGCTCCCACTGAGGCTCAGTGTGCGAGGCTAATGGTGGCTTTGTCAGCAGTCCCTTCCATGCTGTGAGGCTGGTGTACAAACCAGCTTTGTACCACTGCCTCAGTGAGAAATTGCAGGTTTCCTCTTGGAGTCCCTCCTTCACTGACACATACGTCCTTGGGGAGAAAGGTGTAGGTAGGGTCCCCAAGAAAGGAGGAAGGAATCTTACTAGCCACACCCTCTCCTAAATGAATGTGAAGCACCCTCTAGCAGGGCAGGGCAGTAGGAGGTGATGTGGAGAATCACAAACACGTCCAATTCAATACCATGGAGAGGAGGCATGGTTGAGATACCATGAACTCTAGCATCCTGTTCTGGGTCAGCCATTGGTCGGTTGTTTGGCTTAAGCCTCCTGTGCTGCCTGGGCCCCCATTTTCCCCAACATGAGAATAGTCCTTTTCTCATATGCTAGTGAGCATTCTGAGTGGACATGGGCATTTTCACCATCAGTACCAGCCAGGTCCCAGGACAGCCTTTTTGCTCTGCTAAGGCAAAGATGCTTATCCAGGCAATACTTCCTGCTGTAAGAAAAGGACTTTTGCTTTCTTGATGGGATGATGGGGGGGACGGGGGACCTGGGCACAGGCCAGGCAGTGGCTGGCGCTCCTGGCTGGTCAGGTGGCCATGCCTTGCTCCTCCCTGCTCCAGCCCCCTCCGGCTGCTGGGCCCTTCCCAGGGAAGCCCAGCAAAGCCCTATCTTGTCCCCGATTTTCTGCTTAGGATGAGCTGGCTTGGTCACTGCTGTCATGTAGTTGGGGACTGAGCTGGGACAAGAAAAGCCACCAGCCTTCTCAAGTCCCCTGGCTTGGTTTCCGGCAGCATTAGTTTCCTGCTGGGGACTAGAGGAGCTTCTGGGACTGACAGAGATGCTTCGTGTCATGAGCTCATCCCTCATCTCATCCTCAAGCCCCACGGAGGCCTTCTCCATTGAGCTCTGCAGGCAGCTGTAAACCAGTGCCACTCCTTAGGCCAATAAGTGAACATCCATCCATTCATTTAACAAATGTTCATTACATGGCAACTCAGTGTTGGGTACTTTGCGTTCTTAGGATAGTGAGTCAGAGTGAAATCCCTGCCTTGATGAGGCTTACATTCTAGTAGGGAGAAGTAAACAATCAACAATCATGTGACATGTAAGTAAATTATATAACAGTATGTAAGAAGATAAGGCAATACTTCTTATGGAAAATGTAGAATGGTAGCAGGGGCCTGGAGTGCTGGGAAGGAAAGTGATTTTAAGTGGGGTGGGGAGGAGGGGTCTTCCTGTAATGTGGGAGCTGAGCAGGGGCAGAACCACAGATCAGAACCACGGATCAGAAAACAGAGGTTCAGGGACAGGATGAGGCCCAAGGCCCCCAACTCCCTGTCCAGCGATCTCTGCTGCAGGGGGCTTGTCAGAGAGACCAGCGCCAAGGCCGTATGCATGTGAAGCCCACACCAGGGCCAGGAGGGTGCAGATGGGCCTGGCTTTGGGAGGGCCAAGCCCAGGTCCCAGCCCAGGTCCCCCAGCCCCACCTTGGCAGCTTTGATCTTTTTTTCTCCTCTTTGCAGTAGAACACTTGCTTCATTTTTGTTATCTACCTCCCAACCCAACCTTGGCCATCAGATGATGGTGTAGTTAGGCTGTATTCACAGCTTCCGACTTATTAATTACAGGCTGATGTGCCTTTCAAGTGTGGCTTGGAATAATCGGGGAGCTCTTAAAAGGGGCCACACTTTGACACCAAGCCAGTCACCAAATATCTCTAAGTGCCCACACTCATGGGCCCCTGCAGGCCTCACTGGGAGTCCACTGTAGACAACTAGGGGTGGGGTGGTGAGTTCTCAGTTGCAAGCACTCCCAGAAAGGAGCTTGCCAGCCTCTCCCACTCAATCTTTCCTCCCAGGGCTACCGCCATTGATTCACCACCAGGCTCTGCACACACAGAGTCCGGCGGAATCACAGCTGCCTCTGAGGAGAGAACTGGTTGCCCCTTAATACAAGTGATGACTTGGTGATACACAGTTTTATCTTACCCTGACAGAGCTCAAGGTGTCTCTCACCAGAGAGAGCCAGGGCCCCGATGCCTCTTCCAAACAGACGATGGGCTGCTCTGACAGCCCAGTGACCCAAGGCTGCCTCAATTCAGGGGAGCTGGAGGAAGAAAAATGCACTTGGAAACGGATGCTCAGTCCTTGGCAACCTCCTGACAGGCAGTGTGTTCTGTGCCTGCCCTAGAGCCCTGCACCCCAACTAAGAGGATCCAGGACTTGGTCAAACTCATCAGGAGGAGCACGTGTTACCCAGAGGACACAAACTTGAGTCATGAGCTCCAAAACATGCAGCCAGAGCTCTGGCTTCAGACTATACTTACTCAGTTGATGCTTTGCTTCACTGAGGTCAGAGTGGGCCTGGATTTTTTTTCTTTTTTTTTTTTTTTGGTCTGAACAATCACAGGGAATCTTGAGGCCTTCTCATTTAGGGCCCAAACCCTTGCCAGAGCCTGTCTTTCAAAGCCTTGGACTATGCGATCTGTATCCAGTCTGAAGTCTCCAACACCATTTTTCTCAGCCATCCCATCAAACCAGCCCCTAGTGGTACCTGCTCCCTACAAACCAGTGGTTTCTTCGAGAAGAGAGGCTGTCCTGATTTGGCCAGAGCTATTGGTGCCACCATCTACCAGAACCGTTCTTGCAGGAACAAGGTGGCAGCGAGTATTTGCACAGCTGAGCAGGGGCCCTGCTTCACCAGACTGGGAGCCCAGGGTTAGTCCTCCTGCATCAGAAGAGCAGCGAGCATTGCAAAAGGAGCTCTCTCTTCTCCTGAGGGTGTTTGTTTTAAAACTGGATTTGGAGAGCTTAGTCTGTAGATTGCATGTTAGACAGAAATAGAACCACTGGGCAAGTTTTGGCTGAGCAATCCTCCTTGGCCCCATCTGGCACAAGGACAGGTCCCAAGGCCACCTCCAACATCAAGTCCCCTCCCTCTGCTCCAGAGATAGAGCTGGGCAGCTTTTTGAAGGTCTTTAGTGTGCATTGCAGCCTGGCAGGTTTGAATTTGCAGAGTGCCGTTGTGTGCCAGGGAGGCAGGGTGCTGTCCAGAGAGTGTGAGCTTGGAGTCAGACTTGATTTCAAAGCCCCAGCTTCTCACTGTGTGACCTTGGACAAGGTAGTGGACCTCTCTGAGGACTGTAATATAGAGATGTCATCAGCCACACCTGAAGGTGACTGGAATACAGCAGTGATCTGTTGTAGACAAAAAGCTTGAAATATCAGTAAATGTTTTCTTTCCTAGTAAAAGAGACCTGTAGAAGAACGCTCATATTTACCTCAAATGCATGTCGATCCCTGTCTTTCTAGAGGAAAAGTAGACAGTTCAGGTTTCTATCTTCATCCCAGCCCCTTAAGAACAGTGAATCAGAACCTCTCTGAGCTTCAGCTGCCTCACCTGCTCAAGGGGATTCGGAGACCACCCCTCCAAGTACACCTTGCAGGGCTGTGCCAGCTAAATGCATATGATCAGCAGCACAGTGTCTGGGACTGGGGAAAAATGGAGGCAGACATGGGGTCTCATTGAGAAGTCACCCCCTGAAGGGTTGCCTGCATCTCAGCTCTAAGATGCAATTCCCAGACCCCCTTAAATAAATCTCTTTCAGTTCCCTCCCATCAGGCAGTTAGCTTAGGACTCAGGCCCTCCCTCTGATGTTTCTCATCCAAGGACTCCTCAGTGAGGATGTCCTTGCCCACATAGACTTGGGGGACCTCCTCTGGCCCTAACTGTTGAGTCCAGCCCTGCCCACACAGTCTCAGTCCAAGGCCCTGAAAGCTTGGTTATCTGATGCCCAGACTAGGCCACATGGCTGCAGGTGGCTCAGCACTGGGTAGCAGGTGTTCTTTGGCTGAGTTCCAAGCCCGAGGAGGGATGTTCCATTGTTTGGACACCTAGGCCCCAGGAGCCTGCTTCCTCCTTTATTCAGAGTATCTTGCCTATGCTAGGACTATAAAAATAAATAAAACAGGGCTGCTGACATCAAGAGCCCCAGCCTGGAGGCGGAAATGGGCCAAGGACGTAGTGTGAGAAATGCTTCTGCTTCCAGGCAGAGACTCCTGCTCTCAGCTGCGGACAGGATTGCCTGAGCAATGTCTCTTGGTGGAGGGCCAGCATCTTCTGCAGCCTCTGGCACTGATGCTTGCGATAATGTTATGTCACTGTGCTTAAATCTAAACTGGAGAAAGGACAACTTTGTTCCGGATGAGCTACATCATTCTTGCTCAGGCAGAAAGTGGAAGTCTCCTCTCTTAAGTGAGAAGAGGGAAAAAGTCTTAGAACATGGAAATAGACCTGTACTGTGGCAGGGCTTTGAGCTCGTTAACTAGTTACCGAGGGCCTTCTGGGTACCCAGCCCGGATTCTTTATGACTCTTCTGCAGGCCAGCAAAGTTGGTAGTGGTCTCTCCATTCTACCAATGAGGGAGTTGAGGTTCACAGAAGGGAAATGGTATAGGTGGGGTTAACCGAAGGTGATGAGATGATAGCCTGCCTGAAATGTCCAACCACTCTAACTTGTTCTAATTAATTAGCTGAGAAATAATTAGAATTCAAAAGGAGAAAAAGGTAGTTAAAAAAATACCCAAGTCTTGAAAACTGTAAGAATGTCGAGAGATTATAAAGGATTGCAAAAGCAATCCTATGAAACTCTAAAATTGCTAATGCTTAAAAAACTAGTGAGCGGGAGGTGATCATTTTTGGCAAAATCACCAAATTACGCAAGTGGGCATTTGGGTAAATTGTACCCAGCCAAATCCTGAGTGCTCTCTGACCGGCCTTCCCAGGGAACATACATGGCTTGTCATTCAGCATATGAATCGCCTTGCTAAGCACTTATGGCTCTTACTGAGGTCAACACCAAGAAGTTTCTCTGTGAGTTGAGCATTTCTTTACTCCTCAGAAGATAGGCAACCTGGTAATTCCCCAGCTGATGACAGCAGGGCTACTCAAAGTGTGCTCCATGGGCAGGGACTGGCCTGTGATCATCAGTGAGTGCAGCAAGTGGGAGTGGCGTTAGAAATTGCAGAGCAATTTGATATCACCACACATCCAAATGTGTGATCACAGTTCTAGTCATTTAGGGTTATGGTATCCAGAAATATTCAGCCACAACACATCAGAGATTTAAATAGAAAAAAAAAAACCTGGTCATGGTGCACACATAATTTGAGGAGCACTGAGCTAGCAGAAGCCAGCTGGTTAGACCCTCACTCTTGTGGAACCAACACAGCCATCCTGCCATCAGGAATAGAGAGAGGACAACCTTGATCCTGGCAGGGAATGTCTGCCTTCGCACTGGTCTTCCTTGCGACCTCTCCTGGAGGTCCCAGTCTCCATCTTGGTGACTGGAATGGTCTCCGGCAGGTTAGAAAGGGCAGATGAGACCTAGTGTGGGTCACTCACCCTAAGGATCCTTTCAGTTCAGTTCCTTTTCATGACAATCTCTCAGAAGGTATGAGTGAATGCCACTGGGAGAAGGGAGCCCTGTTGCCCATAATGACAGGAAGGGCTAGGTGTGGTCTGCACCCTGGATCTGCTGGCCGGGTGACCTGGACAGTGTTCTGTGCTTATAGAATTGAGCAGGCGCTGACTGCACAGGCATGTTTTGGTGACACCCTCCAGCAACCTCACAGCCCTGCACGCTTCAGTAATTGCTCCCTAAGTCGGAGTTGCTGAGAAGCTCAGTGGCATAAAGTGCTTATTAGCTAAGTGCTTAATAAGGTCTCATTAGGAACCTGTATTTAAAGCATCAGAGAGTCCCGTCTCGATCTCTGCTCCATCAGGAGAGGCCATCATTGTGTGTGGGTGTCATGGCGTCACCCACTACCTTTCTGAGAGAGAACTGTGGAGCCAGTTCACACACTGGGCCAGTGGAGACAGCCACCCAAGGGGCTGGCAGACAGTACCAAAAGAAAATCTCCGCTGCCTCCTGTCGCCCTGTTTATTTTAGAATAAACCCAGAAGTACTTTGTCCTGCAGCCCCTGGCTGAGGGGCTGAGTTGGGATCCCAGTGGGGGATAGAGAACCAGGCAAACAATGGCTTACTCTCTTGAGCCAGCGCACCTGAGCCTCCCCGGAAGCAGGAGCCAAGTTTCTTGGCACTTGTAGCCTCCTGAAAATGGCAGGGAGCATGCCTGGAAGCAGAATCCCAGTCTTCCTGAGGCCGGGCCAGCATGGGGGCAGGGGTGGAGGGGTGGCAGCTGCTGCCCCTGAGAAGTGGCAGGCTTTGTAGTCTGAGGACGCCCCATCTGCCAAAGCCTGAAGGATCCGACAACCCCAGCAGGCCTGCAGCGTGTTCTGCCCTGTCTCCGGGAGCCATATACACAGATTATTCCAAAGCTGCTCTAAGGATTGGGGCTTCCATGATAAGAGAGAGAGTAAGGGTCTCCCGGGCCCAGCCGTTCTCCCCAGCGTTCTGGGCCCCCCTCTCCCTGTGCCTCCCTAGAGCGCCTACGCGTTTGCTGCAATCAGAAGAGCTGACCTTTGGTGCAGGCGATGGCCCTGCTGTCCAGAGGTGGGGAGCTGTGCGGCCTGCTGCCCTTTGCGTCACTGTCTCCTGAACCTCCCGCCTTGTATTTGAGCCTGTGTTACCAGAGCAGAGGTGGCCTCCCAAGAGCAGCCTTGGCTTCACGTGGAGAGTGTCATTTCACTCACTCCCAAGGCCCTGTTACTTGTGGTCCTAACACCCGCCAGCTTTCACCCAGAGGCCCTGCACCCTAAACTGCTTGTTCTGGCCTCTCCTTCTAGGAGCTGGATTTGGAGGTGAAGCAGGGGCAGGACTCCCCCTCCCTCCGGAGTCCAGGGGTCAGAAACATTATTTCCAGAGTCTCATGCTGTGGGTATTTGCCTCCCCTGAGGGGAGATGGCAGTGCTTCCAGGGAGAGGGGCTTTCAGAGCTGAGGGGAGAAGGGCAGCGAGCGAGGGTCTGCTGAGGGTGTTGTGTGATTGTGCCACGCTCCGGGCCGACAACTCTAGCCCTTCCGCATCCCGTTCTCATGTGGCTGGGGACCCAGGCGTGCATGGGTACCGTTAATAGCAGTAGTACTCACCACCCACCATCAGGTGGTGCTCTTAGGACCCACTCGGGACTGCTGCCTCCCCACTCTGGGTTGCGCCTGCCCAGAACCAGCTCTGGGGCCTGCTGGCCACTGCCACGGAGCTCCCCATCCTGCTCCTCCACCAGCCTAGGGCAGCCCAGCCGTCACTCCAGCCCAGCCACCACTGATGGCCAAGGCGGCCCATGGTCCTTTCCGGGAGGGACTCATCGGACACAGATACAGCTCTCTGGGGACTGGGAGCTGCAGGGTAGGCTGGGTGGGCCGAATCCAGAGTCATGGTTATCTTGAGTCTAGGCCCAGCATCTGCTAAGTGTCACACATCGAAATACCCCTTGTCTCACACAGTCCTTTCCATAAACGCACGAGGCAAGTACAACTCTCCCTGTTTTACTAGGTGAGGAAATGGAGCTCAGAAGCTCAGGCGGACCCATCAGTGGCAGAGCTGGGTCCCGGTCCGTGCAGGCCCCACTGCCCGCTCAACACCCCCAGCCCCAGGAAGGCAGCTCTCTGGAGGAGGAGGGCCGCAGATTAGCCTGTTGTCTGTGAGGGCCAGTTCCCCGTTTCCTACTTTCCTTTGTCGGCTTCTCTGTCCCACAGGCTTTTGCAGGCTCTGGTGACACAGGTGTGAGGCAGACCTTGTGGGTAGGGATTGGGCCCAAATAGCACAATTCCCCAGCCCCTGCTGAGAGAGGCTTGACCGCCCCAGGCTGAGCTTGGGAGACCTGAGAACATTCCTGAACCCTCCATTTGTGGGCTCACCAGATCCCTTCTCCTCTCTGGGATTCATTCACCCCACCTGTGCATCCAGAGGTTCAGTGAACCCCTCAAGGCCTTGCGACCCCAGTGGATATGGTTCTGTCAGTCACCTGGGTTACCTAGGGCCATGGGGTTTTACATTTTTATAGTGTTAAAAGACACTTAATTAAAATGTGCCATTGAACCATTTTTAAGTGTACGCTTCAGTGATATCAAGTACATTCATAATGTCGTGGAACCATCAGCACCATCTCCCGCACTCTGTTCACCTTGTAAAATTAAAACTCTATATCCGTAAACAATAACTCCCCATTCCCCTCCTCCAGGCCCTGCCATCCACCATTCCGAGGTCTGACTCTGATTTTGATGACTCTAGGCACCTCATAGAAGTAGAATTGTAGAGCATTTGCCTTTTGTGTGGCTTCAGAGTTTTCTTTCTTCCCTCCTGTCCATCCCAGGATGCCTGCCATCTGCTCCTGGCGCGTTTGCCTCTCCTGATGTTGCGTGCTCTTGGCATGTGGGTGCAGAGCCCTCGCCCACATCCTGCCTTGCTGAGTCTTCCTTCTGGACACTAACTGGCCTCTCCTTTGTCTGTTCCCCTGCCTCTGCTCTGGGCTAGCTGACAGTAGGGAAAGTGTCCAGCGGAATAGGGGCTGCGGCTGAAGTCCTGGTCAATCTGTACTTGAATGATCACAGACCTAAGGCCCAGGCCACCTCTCCAGACCTGGTAAGGATGCACACCTGTCAGCTTCGCCTGCATACAGTGGCTCTGGCCTCCAGGGTGGGAATGCCAGATACAGAGAGAAAGGCCCAGCCCTCTGAAAGTGCCCTTCTCAGGGACAGGAGGGTGCTTGGAATGGGCTGGACCCAAGCAGGGTCCAAAAGGACCTGCATCTCCTCAATGACAGAACAATGACAAATTGAACCTTGTGGATGAATTCCGAGGCAGAGTACCCTCTCCCTCTGCCTGTGGCTGTGAAGAACCACTCCGTGCACAGGCTGCACGAGGCCGTCCACCTAATTGGGCATCCCCAACCTTCGTGTCTGGTGTCCAGCCTGAGCAGCCCCATGTATCAGATGGAGAAATGAGTAATGGCGAGAGTATGCCTTTCCCTTCACACACCAGGCCACCGGCTGCTCAGTTGCCTGTGGCACGGTGCCCCAGAATTGCCCTGGGCCAGCCCTTCCTGGCCCTAGCCCTCCTGCTTTGCCTTTGGGAATCTGGCAGCCTGGGGTCTGCAAGGCACAGGCTCTCCCTTTTCTCTGCTGTCTTGGTCGTACTTGAGGCCACAAGCTTTTCTTGCCTGATCTGAGTCACTTCAGGGGACCCGGTCATGTAAAAACCTTCTTGTCGGGACCTTGACAGTGACTCCATTCTGGACCCCAGTGACACTTCAGCCCCAGGACCAGATCCTGGGGAGGGCATCCCTGGGCAGCATGTTTGTGGGTGATGCCCTTTCTGTCAGACCAGGCAGCATTGCTCCCACCCAGGACCAGAGGAGCCACCCTGGGGAAGAATTCCTACAGGGCTGGGGGCCTGGCTTCCAGGGAATCTTCCCACATGAGACACAAATAGGGCCCCAGAGGTCCTGGTGATTTGGTTGGGAATTTCTACAAGCCAAGCCCTGGCCTCTGAAGTCTCACACACTGCCCTTCCTTCCCCACCCCAGGAATCTATGCGGAAGACAATTCCCCTGAACCTGGGCGGCAGTGACACCTGCTACTTCTGTAAGAAGCGTGTGTATGTGATGGAGCGGCTGAGTGCTGAGGGCCACTTCTTCCACCGAGAGTGCTTCCGCTGCAGCATCTGTGCCACTACCTTGCGCCTGGCCACCTACGCCTTTGACTGTGAAGAAGGTAACCCGGGTGGTGGGGGGGTGCCCTGCAATCCTGGGCCTCTGGAGGCTCTGGGACGCCCACCTCTTCCCAGCAAGAAATGCAATGTGGCCAGGAAAGCTGCTTTGGGAATCCAGCTATGGAGGAAATGGAGGCATCAGTGCCTGCAGGGTACCAGGCAATGGTGCCACCACCATGGCTGAGGGCTTTGCATATGCTGTCACGTTCAGCCTGGCCACCTTCCATGGTCCCTTTATGGCCCAGAAAATCAAACCTGATGAACTGTTTAACACGCCAGCAGCACACCTGGCATGCAACAAGGCTTTAATAAATGATGGTGTATTACCAGTATCTGTAAAGTAGACGTTATAGTTGTAACCATAACCATAAGATCTCCTCTGATAAGTGGCCTAGCTGAGATCATTGAGGAAGGAATTATGCCCTTGGGAACGAATGGGTAATTTCTAACTTTTGGCCCTTGATGTTGCACTGTCCTGATGGTGTAGCATAGTACTATACTGGGGACTGCGCGGCCTCACTCTGACCCGCCTGGATCAAAATCCTGCCGGGATTAACCACCTGTTAGCCACTTGACTGTGAGCATGTTACCTCATCTCTTGTTCCCTCGGATTCCTTGACTGTGAAGTGAAGATAGCAGTAGCACTTAGCTCAGAAGGTTGCTATGACAACCGATGGGTTAGTTTGTGTGCCTAGAATAGTGCCTGCTGGACAGTAAGTCCTGCCTCGGGTATCCCTTCGACTATGGCCATTACCATCTCCATTGTTACTATGGTAGCAGCGAACTGGGGGGCTTTTCTGGAAGCTGCCCTTGGACCTGGGCAGTGGCTGGCTGCCCGGCATGGGCCTTGTCTGGGTCTCCTCTTCCCCGCTCCTGCTTCTCCTCAGCTATCCCCACCCCCAGGGATCCCAACAAGGAGAAGTGAGGGTGCTGATGCTCAGAGCTGCCCTTTTTGTTCCCTGGCAACTGGTCTTGTGAAGAAACTTGCCTCAGTTTGGTGTGAGGATTTTGGCCCCACCTGCCTCGCCCCCATTGCTGGAACCTTTTCCAAGCAGCAAAGTGTGCAGCTGCCTCATCTCGGAGCCACTTCTTTAGGGCAGGCAACAGAAGTGTGAGCCGTCCTGGACCTGCTTCCATTATTGGTGTATTCTGACTTGGTCATAATGAGCACTTAGCTTACGACTCCTGTGATCTGGAGAAAAATTGTGTGCATGTGTGTCTCTTTCCACAGGCAAGTTTTACTGCAAGCCTCATTTTATTCACTGTAAAACCAACAGCAAACAACGGAAGAGATGGACAGAGTTGAAGCAAGAAAGAGAGGTATGTTGTCTTCTCTCTGGTCTCAGAAGTGCCAGTGGAACACGGAAGACCCATTGAATGAAGAGGGTCTCCAAGAGTTCCTGAGAGTCAGGCCAGCTCCTCTGGCCCTGGAGGGATGGAGACTACACTCAGATAAGGAAGAGGGCCTCCACTTCCTGCTGTGGGTGGGTGGTTCTGCTACTGGAGGGTGTTCAGCCTGCCCTGTTCCCCTGAGAAGCTAAGCAGAGCTTGCTGTGTGCTGGGATGGACCACATGCTAAAGCCACACAAAAGCCATGCAGGCTCTCTCTGCCTGGGCTTGTGTGTCCACAGGGTGCAGCGTGCAGGAGGAACCACTGTGTGGGGCTCATCCACAGTTCCCAACTCATCCCCAAGATCCAGTGTGTCAGCAAAGGGACAGGCCTGCTGATTTATAGATGGGTGATTTGTGGTTGCACCTCTCTGGGAGCTATTTGCAAATACCTTCTCTCTGGTTTGATGAATCACCCACCACCAACAAAAACCCATAACTTAAAACTTTTTGTAGTGATACAAATAATGTAGACCCAATGTAGAAAGATGGGAAAATAAATAAAAGCACATAAAGAAGGATAGTTAAATCATCCATAACCGCTCTGCCTTGAGAGAACCCAGTAGCCATTGTGTAATGTCCCTTGCAAACATCTGCCCATATGAATATGTTTTCACCTGACTGGACTCCTGCCTCTACAATTTTATATCCTTATTTTTTTTCTCTAATAGTATACTGAGAACAGTTTTCCATGATGTTAAAAATGATTGGAGAGTGTAATTTTTAATACTTACGGAAGATTCTATTTTAGGCATGGTCAGCAGTCTATTTCACTAGCCCCACATTGTTAGACTTCCACACTGTTTGATATTCTAATCTTACAAATATTTTTACAATGGACATCTTTCTAATACAGGTTTTGATCTGTATTTCAAATTATTTATTTAGTCTATATTACTACAATTAGGGTGGCAGGTCAAAGAGCATGTACACTTTGAAGGTCCGTGAACTCTATGGTCCTCTTGCCCCCCACCCCCAACAAAGTTAGGTCCGCACTCAGCACCATGAATGAGAGGGCGGAGGTGGCGTGGGAGGCTCTCTGCAGAGCCAGGGAACCTCGTCGGGTTGGAGATAGCTGTCCCACATGGCTTTGTTGGAGTCCTCTGGGAGATTCATGGACTGAGTGCCCTCATTTCGACCTCTTTCTCAGGAGGAGAGGACGTGGCAAGAGCCAGAAGCCCCTCGGCGAGATGCTGCCACGGAAAGCTCTTGCGCAGTGGCTGCCATCAGCACAGCAGAAGGCAGCCCTCCAGGTATCTGCACCTCCTTCTTTAGGAAGGCACTGAGCTGGCCTCTCAGGCTGTCAAGGGGCCTGCTGGCCATTCCCTGGAGCCTGCTTAACTGGATGGAGGGCCTCCTGCACGCCGCTGGCCTCCATTTCAGGGACAATGCTTACAACTACCGCTACTCCTACGAGCTCCTGAGCCTGGGGCTGCCGCTCCTCTGGGCCTTGTTGGAGGTCCTGGCAAGCATGTGCAGGGAGTCTGAGGACTCCCTCGAGAGCGTCCGCAGCTGGGTGCTCAGGTGGCTCCCTGTCAAGCTCCAGTGAAGCATCTGGCTGCCCCAAAATGCCTTACCATTTCCAGGGTTTAGACAGCCCTGTGTTTGTAGCTTGTTAAGGCCCTGACCAGGAAGTCTAGCATCTATAGTCAGTTAGCTCCAAGCCAAAGAGTTTCACATTGGTCACCTCCACCTGGCTTTGACAGGGTGAACATGTATTCATGGTGCTAGGACCAGGGATGACATGAAGGATGTTTTTTTACTAAAGCTTTATACTGTTTTTTTACCAAAGTGAGCCATATTTCTGGGTTTACATTTCAATTTTTAACTTTCAATAAGCCCAGAGAAAGCATTTTTTTTCTCTGCCTGCCAATTTTTCTAACATGGGTTTGATATTTGATAATCAGTTTTACAGGCCTCTGCAATAGTACAGTGAGTTGCAATCATCACTACCTACAAAACTAATGACCCGGAATTCTATATGCACAAAAATGAAGGCACTATCTCTTGACCAGTGCCTTTCAATTTATGTAACTGATGCCACTTGTCAGCAATGTCCATGATTTATTTTTTGTGCATGTAATATGAAAGCATGTTGATTTTAGAAGAAAAGAAAACGGGTAGACTAGAATGAAACCAGCAAAAGCACAGAGGAATGTGTTGACTCTCTGCCCTCCCAGAGAGAGGAGGACTGTTTGCTCCTTTGTTTTAATGTAAAATAGAAGCTTAAAGGCCTCTATATCAAACCACAGCCAAATGACGCAGAGCCACAGGGTTTCACCAGATGGCTGCAAACATACATTTTTCCTTCCCTCTGATGGGCACTACATGGTGGCACGTGAGCCTGGAGAGCTGTGTCGGGCTAACTCAATGCCAAAGACAAGCTCTTTCAGCCGGTGGCATCTCGGCCCCTGGGGCTCCCTATCAGGTCCCCTGCCCAGGTTGCAGGCTGAGCCAAGGACACTTGGGGACCATAGTGGTAAGGCTGAGTGGAGTAGTAAAAGCTGCCCTTCCCCTTGGTGCCCTGGGTATCCAAGAGCATTTGTTAGCACTTGGGAATATGGCCTTCTTGGTGACCTTTGCCTGTGACTGCCCAGCCATGTGGCTGCCATGTTTGATCAGAACAGTAAGAAACCATTCCTACCCTGCTCTAGCAAAGAGGGTATCTGACCTCTAGGGGGCGCTCTGCTGCATCTCGAAGCCAGGGAAGGCTGGGAGTAGAAGTTGTTTACTAATCCATTCAAGGAAACAGGCCCTAGTAGGGCAAAAAAGGAGCATTGGGCCCACATGCATTCTTCACTATGAGTGCCTAAAAGAGACATCAACTGTCTCCACTCTGCCTGGACATGCAGGGTCTGGTTGAACAATCGAGAGAAAGCCCTTGTATGGTCCTCAGTGTGGCCAGGGTTGCTGGCCCCAAGAGAGCTCTGTACAGCTCTTATCTCTAGAGCTTCCGCTAGATTAACTAAGGAGGGAGCCTGATGTGGGTGAGGAGCCAGAGCTCTCTGTGAGCTTTGAGATGACAGAGCTTGGGTGGGAAGAAAGAAGAGGGTGCATTTCTGCAAACACTTCCCTGAAATCCTTGGGAAAAACAGGGCCATGTCTGTGGGAACTGATGCTTCTGTCCTTGTTGGAACTGCCCTCAGTCCCATGACGCGCATTGTATCTTGCCCATTTTTTACTGAGATTTGTTGTTCAGCAGGCTGGGAGGAGCCCTTGATTTCTTTTATGTTTGATTGTAGAAAGTAAATTCTTGGGGTCTTGATGGGGACAGCCTTGTTACTGTGACTGCCACCAGCTCAGGGTGGGCTGAGATGCTGTGTGCAATGCTCTGTGAAACCAGAGTGGAACCAATAAGAATGCCATTTACAGCCATACAGACACTGCTTTGAATTACTCTGGTAGAAAGGGAGTGCCTGTCACAAGTCTTAGATGTTTGTATGTTCTGAGACCTTGAAACTTCGTGGTGGGCAGCACCAACACAGGGGCGAGTCCTAGGGACAAACTCCTCTCGACCTGCCCCTCGTATTGAAGGATGAATATGAGACCCCACAGTAAAGTGGGGAAGAGAGGTCAGGGGAGGCATCGTGGGGGGAGTGGTGGCCCTGAGTGAAGCACAGGGGAGCACTGGGAATACACAGACCACATGTAACGTAAGTAAGTAGCACTCACCGCCAGGAAGGTTCATCTCTCCGAAGCAAGCAGTGACTTGTTGGGGGGAAGTCTCCTTTTTTTCAAATGGTTGCCTTATTTTCAACTGTGGTGCTTTCTCCTGTTGTCACTCATTTTCCTTTTCCTCCCACGCTAAGATCTCTTTCCTGTCTTTCTCTCTCTTTTCAACCTTACACTGTGGCCATCAGTTCATTTCAGCCTTCCAGTACTACACCCACTCCTTGGCTGACACACTTCTGCTCCGAGGTGACTGATTTTTCTCGGCAATTTTCAGAGTGATACTAACCCTTCACCTGCTTTCTGCACCCTGCCCTCCCTGCCAGCGGTACTGGTTGTGCTAACTGTGAGTGTCTTGAGTACTGACAGACTCACTGGGTAGCATGGGCAGTTAACAGAGTGGGTGGGGTTCAGCTCAAAAGCTGCGTTCTGATTCCACTACCCTGGAGCCCGGTCACCCAAGTGCATGCCCCGCCTCCCCTCTGTTCCCAGGGCCACCCCCTGTGTACATGCTTTTCCAGCTCTGCCTGCAAGCCACTTGCCTTGTTGGGAGGGTTAACCCTGATTGTGAGACAGTGCTGGATAGGGAGCGCTCTGTCACCTTTGTAAAGAACATTTGTCTTGGGGCCTCCACAAAAGGTCATGCCTACCAGTATCTTCTTAAGTTGATTCTACTATAAAGATGACTAATGCCATTGATCAAAATCCTAAGTGATTCATTTTGAAGGGATTTTTAAAAACATTCCCTCCCAAGTTCTTTGCGAGCTTGACCCAAGCTCTGTGCTCTGAACACATAATCACAATTATTCTGGCAAATCCTTATTCCAGCGCAGCCTGCACCAAGAAGCAAGAGGCTTGCTGTGATTCTTCTCATACCCCTTGGCTCCTAAAGCCCACATGATTCAAGAGCGTCAGCCAGAACAATCATGGCCACAAGACAGGGGTGGCTTTGAGAAATGACTCAGCTCAGCCCCAGACCTGGAGCAGCCGATTTCAACCATACTGTGGCTTTGCCTAGTGTACATATTCCTGCTGGCTCATGTAACTGGAGCAGCAGGACAAGCTAGTGCCCCTACAGAGAAGCAGGATGCCCAGTGCGTTGAAGCTGCTGTAGGCTAGGCCCAGTGCACTCCGGCTGCAATTGGTATCTGTCCTGCATGTGGCCAGAGCTGCCTGACTTCTCAGCCTCTGCCCAGCCCTGCATGCTGCATCCCTCGCTGCATTGGTGCGGAGCCTGGCCAGTACAAAGTTGTTGCTCTTGTCTTATCTTCTCTTGCAGAATCTCCCTCCCTTTCTAGAATGTCAACCAAAGAGAGCCCTCCTCCCTCTCAGGCTCTCTTTAGCTAGCCTCCTCATCTCCTCGCCAGGCATGTCTGTGACCTTTGGTAATCATTTACAGTGCCACATGGAACCCTGTATTTTGCACACGGCAAACAATGTTTAGCTTTATTTATGGTATTTGATGCTGTAAATGAAAATAAATGTGGTTCTTTATAAAGCTCATTGTTTCCTCTCTTCTTTGCCATGGGAGCTTCTAAAGCCTCAAACACAGGGTTTGGTTTAGGGGTCCATATTCCCTAAACGGCTGGCGGGACTTGCACTTGTGGTGACACGGGACTCTCTGGGGCTGTGCTGGGGCACCCTGAAATATTACCCAGGGGTAATATTTGGAAAAGGTCACCAACACTCTGGGGCCAGGCTTTTGGGTCTCTTCCTTGAAAACTCATGGTACCTTGTTCTTCTAGATGCTGGACAGAGTAGGTGAGGATCAGTGACGTCAGCTCTGAGGGACTTCTAAGCCTCAGCCCTGTAGGAGAGCAGTACCCCTAACCTTACAAGATTTAGGCTCCTACAGGCAAACAGGGTTTTGAACCTTTCACGCTGGTCCAGCTGAATGATGAGTGAAAAGTAAGGAAGAAAGACTGGACGTTAGTTTGGGGACGACAGCACAGCAGGTGCACTCATCAGATGGGGAGCCCCTTGCCATCCTAAAAGAACTCCCTGCCCCAAAGGGTGTGGTCACTCAGGCCTCATGCTATGAGGCTTTGCCTGCAGGGCCACTCTGAGTCCGGCACCCATGATGAGCCCTGCCCAGCTGAAGTGTTTGTAGCCTCACTCACTAGCCTGGGCTGTGCCAAAGGAGTCTGGGCCTCAGCCTCCCTGGGGAGGGGATCCCACCATTGCCAGGACGAGTCACCTGTGAACTTCATGAGGGCCCTGGCACCTCCGAAGGGTCATCTCTGGGACCTTGATCTGCAGGTCAGTTGCTACTGCTTGGATCTGTCTTCAGATCCATCTCGAGTCATGACCAAGAGTCCTATATTGTTTCCTTTCCATTCAAAGAAAGATGTCAGAGACTGGAAGTGGTGGTGGGTTGGGCAAGTGACACCTTCCTTTATTTATCTACTCAACAATTATTTGTCCTAGGCACTGTTCTAGAGCCTAGGGATATATCAGAGAGCCATACAAAGCCCCTATGGCTCCTGGCATTTTAGAGAGTGTGTCTCAGTATTGTAAGACGATGTGTCTTATTTATCTACACATGCACTTATTCATTTATTCAGCTACTATTTACTGAATCTCTTCTATGTGCTGGGAAGACATCAGAGAATGAAGCAGACAGAAGTCCTCTATGGAGCTTACCGTTTGGTTGGGATTACTGTTCTCTGAAGTTAGGTTAAATCAACATTCTCTGAGTATGGCACTCTGAGAATTGCTCCACGCATAAGGGTTCCTCAGTCACAAAGTTTGAGAAATATTTTATATTAATCCTTCTGGTCCTTCTAAACCTTGGAGATGCATAGGATCCATTAGCATGTAAAGTCTCAGAGGATTCTCTAGAAAAGTAGCTTAATTAACTGTTCAGTTTAGTTTTCCCCTTCCTACTTGGAGATTTTGATATTTTTTTTTGTTTTGGTTTTCTTCGTTTTGATATTGCATTCTACATCAGTAGTGCTCGGTAGAATATTCTTCAACCCAGAAACACTGCATTGAAGACTTAACATTTTGAAAGTAAATTAATAGGATTAAATATTAAATGTAATTTCCTAGTACTAATATGTATATATGCATAAATACACATAAAATATACATATAATATCCATAAGAATACAATGTACATAAAAATACAATTAAATATTGATTAAGTTGTGGGATGATAATTCCCCAAGTTTTGAAACCTCTAAGAGAAAAAACATGGGAAATTGAAAACAGCATATAACAGTAAAAATTAAAATATTAACTAAATAGACTGGGGGAAAAATCTGAATGAAATAATAACGGAGTTCATTGCCACGGATTTAAAGAGTTCCTTGAAAGAAGGTTTTCACAGCACTCTGATGATGTAAGAGATTAATATTTAGTAAGTGATAACCCAGAGGTAAATGGGAAAAGGCTGGGAACAAATAACTCCAACTTAAGCAAATTTAAAAAAACAAAAAGGAAGTGTTTACAAAAACTGTTCTTTCTTGGCATTCAGAGGAACAAATTAATTATGCTGCATGCTGAATCAGGAAGGAAAACGGTGGAGCAGACTATGAAACAGTATGAACTCTGCACTGAATAAAAGAAAAGTGAAACAGTCTTTTCCTGGCAAGCAATATGGCAATGATTCTTAAGATCTAGAAAAGGGCTCTGACCTCCTGGCCCAGGAACCCTAGGACAGGGAATTTATCCTAAGGAAGCAATCCAACAGAAGAATCAGTCTCTGGGCAGCTTGCATATGAAGGAGGACAGAGAGGTCAATCAGAGTGGGTTGGCTGTGCTCCTTTATTTCTGTGAGTGCGGAGATTTTTACATCTTTGAAAAATTTTCTAAAATGAGTGAAAGATATTTCTGCTTCCTTCGCTGTCCCAGGCCCACTGTACACGGCCCATGTTTTCTCTGTGCCTGGAGCTGGGCCAAGAGTTTAGTGTGCTCTCCCCACTGCCGCTTAGCGCTCCACCTCCTCGTGGCAGCCTGGAGGTCAGGCTGATGTCAAGAAGATCCGATGAGAGTAGCTTATTTGTAGGAGAGGCCACAGCAACATCTTCAACTGCAAGGAGCAGAGAGCACCCGGGCCCAGGCTCGGAGCCAGGTGCCTGCTCTTCATGGGACCTTGTTACGTGGTAAGGGCCTTGGACGTGGCTGAAGTCCTGGCTTGGAAGCCTTGCACTTTGTTCTGACCCAGAGGCACCAGGTCAGTCCCCCTGCAAACTGGGACTCAGGAGGCATCTAGAGTAGGGTTTTGTGAGGGCGGAGCTGGTGAGCTTGCCCGTGCCTGGCACCCAAGGCAGCCAGGATTGCAGGGAGCACTTTCCTGACTTGGTACCAAAGGGGTGCCCAGAAGGACTTTCTTCAGTCATTTAAGACCAGCAGGGACTCAGGCACCTGGCAGGACAACTTCAGGTTAGGGACAGACAGGTCCCCAAGCCCTGTAAATGGCACCATCTGCTTCTCGAGTTCTCTGATTTCCCAGAGGCAACCAGTCGCCCCCTCAGACACCCAGGCCTCAGCTCAGGAGCCCCCAAGCTGGACCCTTCTCTCCCCACCACACCCCTGTCCCTACTGCCATTGATGGCTTCAGGCAGAGTCTGAGTCACAGAGCAGCAGCCAGGGGGAGACAGGAGTGGCGCTGTGGGTGCACAGTGAGGTGCCTCACTTGGGGCAGCCACGGGGACAGCGAGCAGCTCTGCATCAGCGACAGGCATCGGCTGTAGTGGCGCCCCGCACTGTGCCAGTCAGGAGCACTCCCTGGGCTCCACTTTCTCCCATTTGCAATGATGGGATGGGATGGTCTCCTTAGGGCTGGGCAATAACAGGGATGAGGGACGCAAAGTGCTGGACAGCATGGGCCAGGTGCTGAGCTGGTGTTGCTTGGCTGTGGTCAGGAGTGCTGTGTGTGGACAGGAGCCCAGGGGAGAGGAGTCTGGGAGAGGAGGTCTGAGGAGCGTGTCCTCCTGGGGTGGCGCTGGCAGGAGGGCGTGTCCTCTCCATTAGGGTTGTTGCCTCAGCAGGCTGGCAGGATGGCCTGGGCAAGGCCCAGCCTCCAGCACCGTCTCTGCCTCTTGGTGTCCTGACCTGGCCTCTCCATTGATGTCCAGCTTTCTCTGTGGTGACACTGGCCTGCCCCTATGATACCCAGGGACCGTGGGTCAGCTATGCCCTCTGCCTCTCCAGGAGCCCTGGCTCCATCTCAGCTCTGCTGGCAAAGCCAGAACTCTCTGGAGGGGAGGAGGAACAGGACCTCTCATGAGACAGATCTTATCAGGGCCCTGAGCTGTGTGGGCTGTGGGTCTGGTCCCACGCAGCCTGGCTCAGCTCGCCTGCGCCTCATGTATCCACCTCATGCTGCCAGCTGCCCCAGCTCCATCCTTCTCCTCCCCTTCCTGTGGATCTCCAAAGCCACCTCCCACTCTACCATTAAAGTGACCTTGCATGGGGCTAATCTGACAATGCCAGTCCCCAGTTTAAAGCAGGCAGTGGCTGCTCTTGCAGTGAAACCCTCTTTGCTTGCCATTCAGGGCCCTGGCTGGTTGGATGTCCAGGAATCATTTTGCACTAGTTTCTCTCACAAGCCCTCCTGCCCTTCAGCCACAAGCTTCCTATGCAGGTGACAGTTGTTCACCACCTTGCTTTTGTTCCAAAGCCCAGGCCAAAGAACACAGCCTCCCCTCCCCAAGCCCCATGTCCGCGGAGTGGAAGTCCCATTTCTCCCCCCTCCCATCTCTCTGCCATCTGACTCTTAGATGGCCTACTCTGTAATCTAGACGTCTGTGAACATGCCTTACCTCTCCTGCAAGACACAAAGGGATCGTTGAAGGCAGGGACCATGGTTGCTGACTCAGCTCCCAGTCCCAGCATAGGCCCAGGCCAGAGGAGGAGGGCACCGTAGCTTCTGTTCGATGCATACATTTTGGGCACTGGGCTCACAGGCACCCACATGCCTGCACTCGGATGCCAGCAGGTACAGAGTCAGATCTCTGCTACGGTGTTGGATCTGCAGGTCTAAAGGTGAGCTGTTGTGGCTCCAGGGCATGGACTGGCCCCAGGTCCACTCCTTGTCCCCTCACCCAGGGACACAGGCTAAGGGACAGCAGCCGTCTGGATCAAGCCTTTTACATAGTGACCCAGCAGAGCAGAGCGAGTCCGCTTACAGCCCCAGCTCTGGTCCCACCCATGAACCTCCACTGGTCCGAGCACATCTCAAAGCCCAGACTCACATCCATCGGGCAGGGGGTCGCACCCGCCTACACGAGGGAAAGGGTGCACAGTCACAGGACAAAGGGCAGCTCTGCTATGGGGAGCGAGTGGAGAACTGGAGACACTTGCCAGCCAAATCTCACACAGACACACAGATTCATTCCCCATCCTCTGAGGGGACACAGGACCATGTGCAGGAGCCTTAACCTCTCTGTGCTTAGGTTTCTCGGCAGGAGAATGAGGATAATAATAGTGCTTTCCAGAGTTTAACAGACTTAGGACATGAACTGAGTGCAAATAATTTGTGCTATGTCTTGAGCACACAATAAAAGTGAGCTGCTACTACTTTTCTTATCATCACCAACACCATCACCTCCTCCTCATCATCATCATACAGCCCAGTGTCCAGTCAGTTCTCAAATGCCTCCATCCCCAGGTGCACTAGCATAAAGCGTAGACATGTGCACACAAACAAGTATACACACACACACACACACTGGCTGAGTCTGCATGTGGGCAGGTTTTGTTTGACCTTATGATGTTTTTGAAGTGGAGACATTTCACATAAAAATCAGAATTTCTTGAGCTGTTTTCCCAAGCAGGAAGTAGAGTTAGGCATTGGTGACAACTCCCAGAGACACGGTGTGGGGAGAAGAGCAGCGGGTTCCGGTGTCTGCAGAGAGAACCCAGTGTTCCAGGGTTGTCTGAAAGGCTGGATGGCTGGGGAGCAACAGCTGGAGAGGATGGGAGCACAAGTGTCCCTCAGAGCAAGGAAGGGTTGGGGCTCAAGGGCTTCAGGAGAGCCCCGAAGCTCTGTGAACTGGATTTAGCAACAGCAGAGAACAGTCTGGATGGGGTGGGGGAATGCAGCATAGAGGATCAATAAAGAAGCAGAGAAAATGAACACAGTGGAATCTTCTGAGAAGATCGGGCAAGAGGAGGAAAAAGAGAATGGGCTAGGGGTGGGGCCTGTGATTTAAAAGGGGTTCTTAAAACAGGAGACTCTTCAGTGTACTTAAACACTGATGAGAAAGACCGGTAGGCAGAGAAGGTAAGAAGATAGGAAAGAGAGGAGCTCATGACCCTGTTGGAGGTGAGAACAAGCCGGGCTCAGTTGAGGTCTTTACCTCAGACTGAAACAGGGACACCTGCTGCACTGTGACCAGAGAAGGGGCCGCCCGTTGGTTAATGGCCAAGATGAGCTGGGATTCATTCATTCCTTAACTCATCCAACTGAGCACTGACTGTTTACCAGGCATAATTCTAACAAACAAAACAGACCGAAGTCACCGCTTAGTTTCTAGTCCTGAGAGAGAGACAATAAACACACTAAGGCAATAGTTGTCTAGTTTCTAGAAGGCTAGACACACGGTGAGCAAAACAAAGGGGGAATGGAGAGCAGGGGGTGTGGGGTGCAGTTTGCAGCAGGGGTCAGGGTGGCTCACGGAGGATGTGGCATTGGCCAGGGACCAGCGGCAGTGAGGGACCCCTGCACCAGGTACCTGGAGAGAGCGTCTGCTTGCAGACAAAAGAGGAGTGCAAAGGGCCTGCAGCAGCGCCCACCCAGAGTGCTAGGGGAACAGCAAGGAGGTGACGAATTGGAGCAGAGTGAGCCAGGGGAGGGCGAGGAGACAAGGTCGCAGGAGCCACTGCGCCTTCATGAAATAGGCCTCTTCAGCTCCACCCGCCTCTGAGTGCATGAGGAGCCACTGGTGAATTCTGAGCAGGGAGAGGTGACAAATTCCTGGTGCAGTTTGAAGGCACAGCCATCAAGATTTGCAGATGGTTTAGTGAGGAATAAAAGGAGAGAAGTTAAGGATGCCAGGAAGGGGCTGACCCGAGCCACTAGAGGCTGAAGTTGCTGTTTACCAAGCCGGGGTGGTGGTCGGGGGGGACAGCACAGGTCTCGGGGAGGTGAAAAGGAAGCGTTGAGGGGTCCGTTAGACATCCACGCGGAGGTGCCATATGAGTAGCAGGGTGGATATAGAAGTCCCAAGCCAGGGAACTCTCCAGGCTAGAGATGCAAATCTGGGAGTCATTGTGTATAGGGTTACAAAAGCGTTGAGCCCAGATAAGACCATCAGGGGTGTGAGTGTAGACAGAGGAGAGAAGAGGTCCTGAGATGGAGCCCCATGGCCTTTAGTGGTGGGCAGCAGAGGGCAGAAGCAGGGACCAGCCACATAGACCCAGCAGGAAGTTGAGGTGAGGAGGTGGAAGCCGGTAGAGCTGTCCTAGAGGCCCAGAGATTGTGTTCACTGGGTTGGATGCTGCTGATGCATCAATAAGACAAGAGCTCAGACATCACCCCCGTATTGAACAACAGGATGCAGGTGGCAGTTCAGAGGCTGGGGAGCCTGAGGGGGCTTCTGAGTGTTGCGGGACCCTCCCTCCCTTGAACAGGATGTATCTGTACCTTGCGTGTGGGAGGTGGAAGGTGGGGTGCTCCAGCAACAGCGCAGAGGATGAAAGGTCAGTCTGGGGGTATCCGGGTAGACCCCAGGCCTTGTCCCCCACCACCTCACCCAGACCCCTGGAGGATCAGGTGCCCTGCAGGGGCCCTTGGTCCCACTGTCTCCCTAGCCCCTGTTCTCCTCTCAGCAGATGCGCCCACCTCCCCTAAGAAGCCAAAGAGCATTGCTGAGCCACAGCCCAGTGACATGGCCAGTGAAGCCACCTCGCCCCTGCCCTCCGAATGGACCTCGGTGAGGTTCAGCCCTGGGGAGGACACCGTCGGGCAGGACGTACTGGCTGTGTGCATCTTGGTCGACTGCGAGAACAGCAGGTATGGCCGGGCTGGGGCAGCGTTTGGGATCTGGTCTTCTCTTCACTGGCGGGTGGAGAGTCCTCTCTGGGCCTCTTTTCCCATCTGTCAGTGGGAGCTGTGAGGATCAGAGAATGAACATACGTGTGGTGTGGAGAACAATGCCCAGCGAACCACAAGCACTGTAAGGATGAGTGATCGTTACTTCCTCAGGGAAGGGAGAGGCCCTAGCCCTGCTGTCTTCTCCCAGTGGTGCTTGTCATGTAAGGTGCAGCAAGGGATGCAGTGGGAGTCATCTGTCCCAGGAGGACTCGGGGGGCTCTCCCACTGGAAGATGGTGATGCATGGCAGTGACAAGGCCAGGATGGGGTATGGGGTAGGAAGCCCGGAGCCTCCAGGATTGCTTCTCCCAGTGCTGCCCGCACCACCTGCATCAGATCCCATTTATTAGAAATGCAGATTCCAGGGCTCCTGCAGACACACTGGTTCATTTAGGAGGCCGATAAACAGCAAGTTGCTGATTAATCCCCCAACTCAGGGCACTCAGCAGCCACCAACACGAGGCAAAGTCCTTGCTCTCACTCATGTTAAGTAGACAGCTAGTAAGCAAAGAAGCATTTACCAAGAAAAATATCATGTCACATACGTGCCAGGTAGAGGAAGTAAAGGTGTGTTATAAAGAGTGACAGGTCAGCGACCTTAGACTGGGTGGCCAGGAAAGCAACTGTGTCAGTTATCGATTCCCACGATAATGCAGAGTAACAAATCAGCCCCGAAGTGAATGAGTGAACCCAGTGATTATGCCCTGTGTGGCTCGGTGGGCAGAATGGATTGTAGTGGGCTCATGGGAGTTTTATTTCCTGATCAGCTGGGGCAACAGAGAGCTATTGGACCAGGATTCTCATCCTCCATCCAGCAGTCTAGGGTTGCTCAACAGGGGACCTGCACCCATTTTTCTGCCACTTGAATCCCTGCCAGTTACTTACAACCGTGTTAAATACTCCAGAATATCTTTTCTACCCCTTGCCCATTCTTGAGGAGGAAAGCAGCATCTTAGTGCCTGAAGTTTTAGGACCAAGTATGAGCTTATCTGGCTCCAGAGAGCTTGGGAGGTATGCCCAGGGATGAGGACAAGTGAGATCAGCCTTCGTGCAAGTTGTTCATTGACATTTGCTGGGATCTTCCTCCTATCAGATCCAAGCTGCATCAGTCTGCTTGGGCTGCCATGACAAAGTACCCAGACTGGAGGCATAAACAACAGGCATTATTTCCTCACAGCTTTGAAGGCTGTCAGTTCCTATGCAGGGCCACAAGGGAAGGGTCTGCCCCAAACTCTCTCCTTGGCTTGTAGACGGCCATCTTCCTGCCCACACAGTGTTTCCTTTCTGTGCATGTCTGTGTCCAAATTTCCTCTTTGTATTAGTCAGTTTTCCCATTGCTGGGACACAATACCTGATACCTACAATTTAAATGAGGAAAAGTTTCATTTGACTTATGGTTCAGAGAGTTCAGTCCATGATCAGCTGGCTCCAAGGCAGAAGCATCATGGTGAAGGACACATGGGAGGGAAGCTGCTCACTCCATGGCAGCCAGGAAGCAGAGAGACAAGGGAGGAGCTGGGAAGGGAGATACACTCTCCAAGGTCATGTCCCCAGTGACCCAGCTCTTCCAACCAAGCCCTACCCCTACACATTCAACTATGAACTCATCAATGGAGCCAACCACTGTTAAGTAGAGCAGCCCCATGATCCAACTGCCTTTCAAAAGTCCCACCTTTGAACACATGAAGTTTTGGGGGGACATCTAAACCATAATACTCCTCTTATAAGGACATCAGTTACAGAGGATGAGGTCCTACCTAATGACCTCACTTTACTTAATTACCTCTTTAATGACCCTATCGCTAAATGCAGTTACATTCTGAAGTACTGGGGCTAAGACCTCAATATATGAATCTGGGAGACATAATTCAGCCACAACGAGGTCCAAGGCTGGAGCCTAAGCAGACACAAGCTAAACCTCTGCCTTACTCCAGGAGGCCTTAATGGGGCAGATGCAGGGTAGGGGGTGCTAGGACTGCTGGCTCACCCACCTCTCCTTCCTCTTCCAGCTCCGACACAGAGTCTGACTATGGTGACAGTGAGGGCCCCAGCACCAAGCCCTGTGAAGAGAGACCCCAGCAGCCAGAGTCGCTGCCTCTACCTAAGCCCCTCTTCCGGCACAACTCCCTGAGGGAGCCTCTGACCAGGGCAGCCTCTCCACAGGGCCCTGAGGAGCCACACGCTGGGCATGGTGAGCAGAAGGTCCACCATGCTTCTTTCTGGGACAGTCAGGTGCAGCAGAGACCCTCATTAACCAGATTTTCCTCATAGGGGTCCAGGTGACAGAAGGGCACCCTTCAGGCTCAGGGGCCACAGCAGAAGTGGGTGTGAGGGGTGAGGACCCAGACCTGGCATCTTTCCCATGAGAAGCTTTGCGGTCCTGAGTGAGACGACATCAGAGGGGCCTGGTCAGCTGTTAGGTGTCGTAGTCAGTAGAGATAAGCAGGCCCAGTCCCTCCGGCCTGGAGCAGTTTCCCTCCTGACTCCTCTCTGGGTATTCCCTCAGGGGCCCCTCCGGACCCCAGGGAAGGGACATGGGCCCGGTCAGTCTCCTGGGACCACTGGGCTCATGCTGATGGGCACGTGGGGCTTGTGGAATGCTCCCAAACTTTACCTACACAGTAAAGAGTGCACTTTCAATGAGTATTGGGACTTTTCCTACACATGGCCCCATTTCATCCCAGTGAGGTACTAGTATGAAGCTTCTTTTGCAAAAGCAAATGGACCATACTTTCCTGAGGAGTCTGACTTCCAGGTCATCTGACTTCCAGGAGGGACTGGGAAGAGACAGGCTAATAGAATCTTACCCACAAATTAACCACCCTCGGCACCATCTTGGTTGCCCTGTGCAATCTGGAACTCAACTTGTCCTGCACTGCCCTCTGGTGGCCAAGAGCAGACTCTCCCTTGGTCGTTCAGCGGTGGTTTCCCAGGAAGACCAGGGCTGGGGCCAGAAAGAACTCATAAAATATTTGTAAGTCCTGGAAACTCTGAATTTATCGTCCATGTGGGCCTTTTTAAAGAAAAGGTAGGTTGTCATAAAACACGTTTTAAGTACTACCTGTAGGGCTGTCCAGAAAGGCTCAGCACAGGCAGTGCCTCTGGTTACCGTAGCCCTTGGTACTGTCTTCCGTCTTTCTGGGCTCCAGTTGCCCATTCACAGTATGAAACCTGCCGGTCCCTTATCCTCTTCCTGTTTCTCCTCTCTGCTCCACAGCTATAGGATGTCAGGCAACAAGGAAGATATAAAACAAATACATGTCTGTGTGTATGAAAACTGAAGCCTTTGAATTGAGGTTAGCAAAGCCAGTTTACGAGGCACAGACTCCAAAGAACTAGACTCTAGCTCTAAGCGGCCAGTGTTGAAATGCAAACCCAGATGAATATTATTCTCATTGTCCAAGAGGAGAATAACTATGTATTCAGTAGGTCTCCAAGGACACACAGCTTTTCATAGAGCTTAGGTCCAGAGAAAGTTTGCAGCTTGTGTGTCAAGTAGGTAATGCTAATGATCATGTCTTAAACAATAGCTCCTCAGAAAATCCAGCCATCCTTTCCCGGAGGCTGTTTCTTGCAGCACCCCTTGGTGGCAGGTGCGGGCCTGACAGCAAGTCAGGATCCCGTGAGTCATGGGCTTGGGCTACACAGACTAAGGCAGCCAGGCCAAAGCATTTGGCTTCTGACAGTCTGTTTAACTCTAAAGGAAAATATAGAGCAGATAAAGAAGTGGATACACTGTGTGACTTCCAAATAATCGTTTGTTGATTTCATCTTTATCAACTGGGGTTTTGATTATTGATAGGCCACATTATAAGGTTAAAATCTCTGGTAATGGTGAGCTAGTGGTTCTCTCAGGTAATCCAGGGTTGATATCATGAATGGAAATTATTGAACTCCCTTAGCCACGGTTGTCATCTGGAGTAATGTCTCAGAGGTGGGTTTATAGAAGGCCAGACCAGGGCATGGCCAGACCTGGTTTGTGCATCTGTGCTCCTACAGCATGTCCATGATGGCCCAAAGGAAGAGGAAAACCACATGAGATGAATGGATAAACAAAAGTAGCATATCCATTCAAGAGAATATTATTCAACCTTCAAAAGGAATGAGGTTTTGATACATGTTACAACACAGATAAACTCTGCAGATACGTGTAAAGTGATAATGTGTGAAGCTAGTCATAAAGAGACTTGAAGCAGGTGCCTAGAGTAGTCAAATTCATAAATAGTGGAAAGAAATGGTGGTCACCAGGGCTGGAGGGAGAAGATAATGGGGGTCACTGTTTAATGAGTAGAGTTTCAGTCTGAAACATGGGAGAAGCTCTAGAGATGGGAAATAGTGATGGCTAAACAACGGTGTAAGGCACTTAAAGCCATTGAATTCCATGGTTTCAAGATCTGCAAAGCCGCAGGTGGATGAACACATGGGAAGTGTGCTGTGCATGCAAGCTCCATGCCTCTCCCCCTCCCTTGCTCTACGTACTTCTTTTTGGTTGTTCTCAAATTGTAGCTTTTTATAAAACACTGATAAATGTTTAAGAAGTGGCTTAATGGTACTTTTTATGTTACGTTCATTTTGCCACTGTTTAACAAGAGATTTCCTAGACGGCCTCAGCACCTCGGGGAACCTCTCGCATCGAAGTTCTGTAACCCAGAGCACGCCCAAGATGAGGGTGTGACACATAACTATGCAAGCCATAGGACACCTTCCCCTAAAACATCTCTGTAATAGTCAGCTTTCCATTGCTTTGCCAAAATGCCTGAGATAAACCACTCATACAGAGGAAAGGTTTATTTTGCTCTCGGTTTCAGAGATCTCAGCCCTTGGTCACTTGGCCCTATTGCCATCATGGTAGAAGCACACGGCGAAGGAAACTGCTCACCTCTGGGCATCCAGGAAGCAGAAAGAGGGAGAGGTCAGGGTCTTGATTTCCCCTTGCAGGCAGCACCCTCACTTCCTTTCCATCCCACCTCCTCAGTGTTCTTCCACCACCTCCCAGTAGCACCACTGGCTGGCCATCAGTCTTTAAGACAGGGGCCTTTGAAGGCCATTTAAAATCCAAACCACACCAATCCAGTACTTAAGAGACATATTCCGGGATCCCCACAGAGACTCTGAGTCCTTGAGGGTCTGCACTGGGTGTAAGCAGCCCAGGTTCCCTAATGCAGGTGGGCAAGTCTCACATTTTGGGAATCACAGAAGGGCAGCTTCCTGGAGGATCCCCCGGGGTGAATTAATTGTGATGTGCGTGCCCAAGCAACTAAATGGATGCAGCTAGTGCATTGGATTCTGGAACCGAAACCAATTAGATTTTGGAGGGCAATCTGCCCCTAAATTATTCTGGCAAGGAAGAATTGGTACTTATCCATTTTTTCCTGGCAATAATTTAACAACAGGATGGCCCAGTGGCATATGGAGGACACCAATAGTTCGTAACAATGAAATGAGATCATCAGCACCATATGGTAAAATTCTTACCCTCTTTCTCATTTTGCACCAGGTCATGCACTGAGCTCTCCAAAAGTGCTTCTTTAAAGTAAATATCAAGTAAATAAATACACATAAAGCATAAGCTGAAAGAATGGAACCAGCCTAGCTTTATACTGCTCAGAATTACTAGATCAACTCTCTACTACTCACCCTATTGTTCCTGTTGTGGTAAGAACATGTGCATGTGGACCCCATAAACACCAGTAATGGAAAATCTTTCCTGAATTGTAGCCACTTTTAATAGGTTCCATTCCACAAAGTTAAAAGTGGAGGAGGAGCAATCAAAGCTTTAAGAACTCTTACATTTGTGTGAGTGATTCCTTCATTAGGTGTCAAGAGGAAGTGGCAGTGCTTAAGGCCTGCCTGCTCCTCATGAAAAACTCCCAGCCAGGGAAACCAAGCTGTAGACCTTGGTGGACTGCCCATCTGGCAGCAGGAAGGTGGGGGGCTACTCTGTACCCGTCCACAGTGGCACCTCCTAGACCCTTGGGCCTGATCTTGAGAGTGATCTGTAGGACTGGAAACCCACCAGGCCACTCCAACACAAAGCATCCCCAATGGGCAAAGGGAGAAGGGAGCCAAGGAGCTAAGGAGCCAAGATCTTGTTCTAAGAAAAGAACGCTCCAGGACATGGAGTGGAGAATCTAGGACTGGAGGAGTGGGGACCACACTGGCCCCAACGGATTCGGGGAGCTCTGTGTCAAACCCACCTCGTCCCTTTCTCCCTTCTCCCTCTGCCAGATCTCCCATACACCGTATGAGCACCCAGATGTGCAGGGTGGTGCCCATTCTCTCTTTCAGGCTGTGATGGAAGCACAAGGCCGGAGATGGAATCTGAAGGTGCTGCCTGGCAACAGGGTGCATTTGAGTCCCGATGCCCACTCTCATGCCCCAAGGGCCAAAACTCATTTTCTCCCACAGGCGATATTCATTTTGCTAAGCTAATTCTCAAGGCACAGCTGGGCAGAGGGGCTGTCAGTGGGAATTACATAGTGTCCCACAAATGCATTTCCAATGGACCAGGTCACAAGGAGGGGGCTGGCAAAGGATTGTCCAGCAGCTCAGTTAAAACCAGTTTCCAGGGCTTGGGGGCTCTGGGTGAGGGAAAGGAAGGCAGAAGATAACTTTCTGCAGGTTCGTGGCTCTAATTAGAGCAGGTTCAGTTTTTATTATATGTATGGAACATTGCTGTGAGGTCTCAGCTTTAAAGAATGGTTTCGAACATTAGCCACAGCAGTTAGACAAGAGAAAGAAATAAAAGGAGTAAAGATAGGAAAGGAAGAAGTTAAACTGTCATTATTTGCTGATGATATGATACTCAACATAAGACCCAAAAAACTCTGCCAAAAGACTTCTAAACTTAATTGACAGATTCAGTAGAATAGCTGGATATAAGGTCAACACTCAAAAAATAATAGCCTTCTTTTACACAAATAACAGAGAACCAACCATCCTCACTGGAGGAAAGATAGCCTCTTTAATAAATGGTGTTGGAAAAACTGAATTTCAACCTGCCAAAGATTAAAGCTAGACTCATATTTCTCACCATGCACTAAACTAAGATTGAAGTGGATTAAAGATCTAAATATTAAGACAGAAACACTAAACTTGCTGGAAGATAAGTTAGGTAGAACTCTTGAAGACATTGGCATAGGAAAAGACTTTATGAACAAAACCTCAGTAGCACAAGAACTAGCTAAAACAGTCAACAACAGGGTGAAGAGACAACTCACAGTGTGGGAAAAAATTTTCACCTGCTGTTCCTCAGACAAAGGACTACTATCTAGAACCTATAAAGAACTTTAAAAAAATCAGACCCCCCAAATTTAAAGACCCAATTCAAAAATGGGCATCTGAAATGAACAGACATTTCCCAGACAAAGAAGTAAAAGCAGCAAATAAACATATGAAAAAATGTTCAACACCACTGGTCATTCCAGAGATGCAGATGAAAACAACACTGAGATTCCACCTCATCCCAGTAAGAATGGCTGCTATCAAGAAATCAACCAATAACAAATGCTGGCGGGGCTGTGGGTAAAGAGGAACCCTGCTCCACTGCTGGTGGGAGTGCAGACTGGTGCAAGCATTGTGGAAATCAGTATGGAGATATCTCAAAGAACTAAGGCTAGAGGTCCCATTTGATCCAGCTATTCCCCTGCTCAGTATCTTCCCCAAAGAATTAAAAGAATCATACCACGGCAATATATGTGCACCTATGTTTATAGTGGCACAGTTTGTAATAGCTAAAGCTTGGAAACAGCCCAAGTGCCCATCAAGTGGAAACTGGATAAAGAAGATGTGGGGGTTTTTTATAAAATGGAGTACTACTCAGCCATAAAGAATGAGAAAATGAAAAAAGGGGGAGGGGCGGGGATTTAGCTCAGTGGTTTCGCCGCCTGCTGCACAAGCGTAAGGACCAGAGTTCAATCCCTGGTACCAAAAAAAAAAAAAAAAAAAAAAAGAATGAGAAACTAGAGACATTTATAGCTAAATGGATGCACATTGAGGCGATACTCTGAAGTGAAATAAATAGGACACACATGTGTAAATACCAAATAGTTTCTCTGGTGTGAAAAACTGAAAGTGTAAATAAGGACTAAAAGGAATAATTGATAATGTGAAATAGGAAGAAAAGGTCCAAAGGGGTAGGGGAAGTGGGAGGGGTAAGGGAAAGGAAAAATTATGAGAAAGGGAAACAAAGTCATTGTAAATAGGGAAGGGTGGAGGGGGTGAAGGGAGGACAGGAAATGGGGAAAAAATAAGAACCAAGATACATTATGTAAAGGTACAAGCACCCAATGATAAATGTAAATGTAGTGTATACCTAAAATGTACCAATAGAAGAATGTAAGGGGGGAAAAAAGAATGGTTTCGATCTAAAGGAATGCATGAATATATACACGGATGTTGCTTTAGTTACTTTCTCATCAATGGATCAAAATACCTGATACCTATAACTTAAAAGAGGAGATGCTTATTTTGGCATACATATTCAGAAGTTTCAGTGCATGGTTGGCAGGCCCAAATGCAGATACAGCATGGTAGAAGGGCCTGGTGCAGGGGAAAGCTATTCATGTCATGGTGAGCAGGAAGCAGAGAGAGAAGGGAGAGACGGGGAAGGAGATATACCTTCCAGGTCTCACCTTCACTGTGACCCACCTCTTCTGACCAGGCCCTCCACCGCCTAACAGCGCATTCAGCTGTTCTGAATGTGTCAGTGGATTAATCCACTGGCGAACGAGTACAGCACACCCATGCTTGAATCACCTTCCAAAAGCCCCACCTCTGAGCACATGAGGCCTTGGGGGCACATTCTAGATCTACATACATGCACATATGTTGTGTCTACATGTTTGTATATACGCCGGCATGCATGAGGAGCTCATTTATGATCAGTGATTTAGAATGATAGCTAAGTTATTGGAGGCATTCCCTAACACAGGGGAGTACCTCTCCCAAAGCAGGTCTTCGGTAAACGCTTGATGGATAATGAATGAAAAACGGCAGGGGCAGGAAGTGCCATGTGAGAGAAGGAAAGGGTTCAGCCAGCTGTAACTTTTGGTCAATAGGCTGTAGGCGAAGTCTCTCTTCATTCCACAAGTTTAATGGACTCCTGTCCCCACCCCCCATCTTCCCTGCACCTCTCTTCTTTTTTCTTTTTTCTACCACAGCTTTGCAACGGGCCAACAGCTTCCAGGATCCAGCTCCAAGCAAGCACCAGAACTGGAGAAAATTCCCCTCAAGTGAGTCATGGCGGGGCGGGGGGGGGGGGGGGTGCTCCTCTGATTCATTCTCGCGCCTCTCATACCTTACATGGTGTCTTCTCTGACCGCCTCCAGGATGTGAGGGGCGGGGGGCGGGGAGGAGGTTGGCTTGATTTCTGCTGCAGACTCCGGGAAGCATTCACCAACGGGCTGGGACCTTCCATCCTCCGCCCTCGATTCTGGGGCCGTGGAACCCTAAGAATCTGCACGTTCGCTGTTGAAAGGGGCTTAGCAAGCATGGGCTCCGAGCTCTCTGAAACTTGAAGGCGGAAACCGAGGCCGGGACTGTGTATGATTGGATTCTGTCCACAGGAGTTGGGCTGGGATGGCTGGAGTGTCAGCTCTTTGGATCCTGCAGTTGGAGGCAATACAGTGAAGACAGACTCACTCCCTGACTTAGCCACCCACATACATCTCTGCTCCTTTTTCTGAGCAATGCTTGGTCCCAGGAAGAGCAGGGCAGGCCGAGGATCAGGACCCCACGAGCGGGCGCAGAGCCGCGCGCACAGACGCAGGGCATCCGGGGCTGGCCCATCTTCGGGGTGGGCGGCAGCAGTGACTGAGCAGAAATTACCTGGAAGCCCTGAGTTAGGGACGAGGACACCATCCCATTCCGAGCCGCCAGTCCCCACACTTTCTCCACGGTCTGCAGAAAGCGAGGGCGACCCTCCGGCTCGACAGGGTTTCTACCGCTGGGCACTGCTGCGGCAGCTGGAAGGGAGCCCTGGTTTTCTTACTTTTGAGTCACTCCTGACTCCTGGCCAGTGACTCATTCTCCACCACCCCAGACCCGCCAGCCCTCGTTGAGTCAGGCTGGGACAGGGGTCACCTCTGGTGCTGGACCAGGGCTGCACACGTGGATGGGCCGCTGCACTGGGGACTCCCCAAGATCTGACAGCCCGAGGCAACGAGAGAGAGGATGGCGGAAACTGCTGTTCCACCTGTCCTCGTCTCACTGCCCTGCCCCAGCCCATCCTGAGCCACTGAGACCCTAAGCTCCGGGCAGTTCCTCTTGGGGCAGAGTCCTTAGCATGATCTCGCCTAGAGGAGGCACCCAGTGCTAATTTGCTCAGAGAATGAATGAAGGAAGGAACAAATGAACCAGGAATAAACTTGGTAGGACGGAGGGTAAAAAGAGCACATGACTTGCATGCTGCTGTCCCTAGAGGGCGCTCCAAGACCTTGCAAGGGATTTAAGCCTTGTAGGGCCTCAAACATTCTGGGAAGCTGCATCCTGGAATCCCAGTCCTGGGGAAAATCCCCAGAGCTGAAAGCCACCAGAAACACCTTTTTGCTATCTTCTTTTCACTCGAGGAAACCCCAGCAGACCAGGCTGGTTCCGTAGTAAGAAGCAGAAAATGGTCACCTCCCCTGGCTGACCATGCTGGCCAGAAGGACCTTCAGAAGGAAAAGATCGCTATTGTCAGAGATCCCAAGAGAAGGCAGCAGCAGCACTTGACCCAAGAGGCTGGAGCCTGCTCATGAAGCTCCCTGTGGAATAGCCGGGGCTCCCCGTCACCTCTCAGCTGGCTTTGGTTCACCTGTCCCTCCTCAGCTGGGCCCCTTCCCCAGCAGTGGCTGGAATGGCAGCCCAGGGACAAGGGCTTGGCCTGACCCGGGTCTCTGCCTCCCCACCTCTTCAAGCCCTCTGCAAGATCCATCTGTAACACAGGACTCGGGGACACTCTCGGAGAAAGACCCCACTGGCCAGGGAGGATTAGAGAAAGGAGAAAAGGGGGCAGCTGCCGGGTCATGACCTTGGAAACTCCGTGGCTTTTCTGTCAGGCTTGCGTCCCAAGGTGTCCCTAGCTGTGTGTCACAAGATTCTGAGACTCCTCGGAGAAACAAAAGGCAGTCTGTGAAGCCCAGATGACTTTTGAGACAAGTTAAGGAGCTTGGTTCAGAAGATGGCCGCGAGAGAAGATGAGGGGGTGAAGAAGAGGGGGAGAAGGAATTTGGCAGGAATTTGGCGAGCTGAGGGCGGGAAGCAAGGCAACAACTGACTCACAACTTTTGCCTTTTTAGGCTCGAGCCATCTCATTGTGGGCTGAGATGGGGTGCGGGTGATGGGAGGCAGGCCAGCCACCTCCCCCACATCAGCTCCTGGCAGCAGTGGCCTCTCTCAGCAGCTCCTTCTTGCCCGCCCGCCTGTCCATCAGATCTGTCGCCTGGAGTTACCTTTGCTCTCAGGAGCATCCAGGGAGCTTCCTGCTGGAAGCCTGTTGACCATATGTGTGTGGTAGCCATTTTGTCCGAACCCAGGTCTAGGATACACCATCTGACATGCTTGTGTTTGTGTGGAGAAGCAGGGCAGAATATTGAGAATCTGCCCATGTGGTTGTTCCTCCCATAGCACCAGGACTCAATAGAACTCAATAGAACTCTTACTGGGGGGTGGATTTGGGTTTGGCCTGGCCTGTGTGGGTCCCTGAGGAGGAGCCTCTCACCCAAAGTGTTGAGAAAACTGGGCCTAGGACATTGTGTTAAACTAAGAAGTGAGCCAAAAATCCAAAGGTTGGACATCTTGGAAGAGAATCTGAATGGGTCCCGGAAGGCAGAAGTTGGAGTTTCAGACAAGAGAGCCTAGGTAGGCACAGCGGCCCTGGGGAGTCTGAGAATGCCAATATGTGCCGCCATGTTTCATGGAAGAGCTTGGTGGGCTGAGGGTTAGATACTGAGTGGGCACATCTGAAATCCTGTGTGGTATGTTTTTGAATCTATTTGAGCACAGATTACTATCTGAAATGGTCCAATATGGAGATAAAATACTTGAGGTTTCGGGCTTATGATGACTATATACTTAAGGGGAAGAAGGAGAGAGAAGGAGGAGGAGAAAGAGGAGAAGGAGAAGGAAGAGAAGGAGAAGAAGAAGAGGAAGAAGAGGAGGAGAAGGAGGGGGAGGAAGAAAAAGAGGGAGAGAAGAAGAGGAAGAGGAGGAGGAAGAAGAAAATACACATGAATTTAGGTCCTAGGAGATCCCACAAGCTACAAATGTCATGCTTCTTTCTCCAGAGACCAGAGGACCAGAGGGGTTCCCAGGGCCCAGCCATGGTCCTGTCTTATATACCGCTGAGCTCCTGTTGTTTCTTGATCAACAGGAGCTTGGCATGAGTCCCACTCCATATGCATCAAAAGGTTTGATATCGCTGTGACCTCCCTCCCTGTGTTTCCTTGAAGTGTCAGCTACCCACTTGTCTGAGAGCCCCTTGGGCACACATGAGAGAAGAAGGCATTTCATTAGTAGTGAGTATCTCTCCTGGCCATTCCCACAGCTAATGGTCTGGCATTTGTGGGAAGAAACCTCAGATAGTTTATTGATGGAATGATGAATACAGCCCCAGCTCCCAGCCACCATGGCTTTAGGGAAACTTTAGAGGTAGATGTCCTTTTCTGAAAAGCACTCTGGAGACCCAGGTCATGTCTCTCTCAGGACCATTCCCACAAGAAAATGAGACGCCATAGTCCTTTGATTTCTCATCCTGGAGCCTCCTTTGCCCCACGGGACCCTGCCTCTGGCTTTAACCCGTTCCTGCATGTCCCAAGCCATGGTCACTGGAACCTCAGACTCAGTCTTCGACATCTTCCCCTTCCAGACACTGCTGATTAGAACTAGGGTTTTCCTTACAACCTCCTCTTTTCATAACCCAACAAGGACTCTGTAACGGAGTGTGTGTCCTTTCCTTGGTAGATCTAATACCAGCGAACAAAAGAACTTTGTCACCTTCAAAGAAACTTTCTCCTCTTCCTCTGTCTTCATCGTCTTCTCCTTCATCTTCATCTTCAGCCAGTGTCCCTGGGCATCCTCTGGACCATTCTGCTCCACCTCAGGTGAGTCCCCCTGCAGGCCATGCACAGATGTTAGGAAGGTGAGCTGCCTGTGCCCCTCCCTCCTTCCATGCTGATCTCTGGATTCTAAGGACTATTGTGCCCCCAAGTGCAAGGCCAGGGCCAGAAAGAGGCTCTGTCAAGGTTCCACTCCAGGCCTTCTGCACTCATGCCTTTCCTAAAAGCTTATCCTGCTTCTTCTCAACTACCCCAAGGACACAGCCCCACCCCAACAGCCCTTCGGGAGGGAGACTCTTTGCTGGACCTTGGGATGCTGGCAACAGAGCATGTGCTCTGCTCTTGAAAAACACACACAGCATGTTAAAGAGCTTCCAGCTGAAGGATGCCAGGCACCGAAGTGCAGGTGCCTTTGGAAAAGAAAATGTCATCACTGATATGTATGGCTGGACTCTTTCTTTTCATATGTATTTATCCAGTGTCGATTACCTGCAGGCCAGTCTCAGGATCTGGGAAGTAGTTTGCAAGACACAAGAGATTCGGGTTCTTGTGATGTCCCCATCCTATGCATGCCCCTTGGGCCCCCGAGCTCTTTGCAGGACACAGCTGCTCCTCCTAGAGTTTCCTTACACTCTTTGTTTCCCAAGAGCCAAGCTCCCGCATGGTGGAAATGGCGTTCTCAGTGGTGCAAGGTGTGACCTTTAGAAAGGTCCTTGGAAGGTTCTTATGGCCATCCTCGGTCACCTGAAGGATGACTGCCACCCTTAACTTGATGGCCTCCAAGGAATATGCCTTGGTTTCTTGGCCAGGAGAGGAACGCAGCTATGAGAGGAAGGTGCCCTTGAGTAGGGACCATGCTTGAGCAAGATGTGGGAGAGCTTACTGGAAGGCCAGTCCTACTCGCCCTGGCCCAGGGGCTGTGGAGTGCAGCGCCTGAGCCTTTTCCTGCCTTTGGCTCCCTACCCACCTAACTCAGGATCCGAAATGGCCTTGGATCAGAGTGGACTGGGGCCTCCAGGTAGGTCCCAGCAGGTCCCAAGCAGACACTTCAATCAAAGAGCAGCCCTCTGTGATCCTCTTGGGCAAAATTCCTTTTTGACTGTGAATATCTGATGCCCAGAGAAAAGAAGCAGGGTGTGGATTGAGATTTGCCTAATCCATATAAATAAATGCTATAAATTTTTAAACAACTGCTCTTTCTGCCCATCCCCTCTAGGTCTCCAGCGATCACTGCTGTCCTTCTGCCCCAATCTTTCTCAGGAGAGCTAGAACCCAAGGGGCATCCAAGGAGATGTCCCTGTACCTACCTCACAGCGAGGTGCTGGAGCGGGCAGAGTACTGCCTGGTGAGCCCTGGTGGAGACAGCCTCAAAAGCCCCGTGGAGATGGCTTCCAGGGGGTGCCAGGAAACAGGGGCTCCTCCTGAGGGTACCAGACGCCCCCACAGAGACCCTCTCCTCACTGAGGGGAAGGACAGGTCCTTGCCAAACCAAGAGCAGTGTCTCAGGGCAGAAGAGGACCCAGGAGAAGGCAGCATTGGACCCAAGAGGGGACAGGAGGGCAGGTCAGAGTTGGCCGAGAGGACGTCAGGCCTGAAGAAGTTAGTTCTCACCCAGGAGCAGAAGAACATGTTGCTGGACTGGAATGACTCCTGCCTCCACAGCGCACCCCTCCAGCTAGGGGAGCGACTTTCCCGGGAGAGTGCTAGGAACGGCAGAGCAGGCCCTGTGCTGAGCGCAGTCCACCCCTTGAGCCTCGCTCGGGGAGGGAAAGAGACACTGGCCGCCCAGACAGAGGCCCCTGAGGGGGCTGTGCAGGCGCTGGAGCAGCGGAGTGTGCCCCCGCCCAAGTCACCCCTGAGGCTCATTACAGATGCCATCCGGAAGTCCATGGAGCAGCTCTTCCACACCTCTGACGGCGGTGGGAAGAAGGTCTGGGCCAAGCCAGAGCCGGAAACTTGGCCCCCGGGCCAGCATGCGCTCCCCTCAACCAGCTCCTTCAGCCTCTGGAAAAGCGGCTCTAGCAAAAACGGGAGCCAGCAGTCCCCTGGGAGACACGCGGCCAGCAGGTCCTCCACCTTCTTCTCGCTGGGCTCTCCAGCTCGCCGGGCCGCCCAGTCCTCAGACCTTTGCCGCTCTGATCCTGACCATCGTTTGCCCAATCAGCCACCGACAATGTTCTCTACGTTCACATCGCCACCCTGCAGCAACACTGACGATGTCCCCGCACTCCTGGAAAAAGTGAGTTTGCAAGAGGCCTTGGCAAACCCTTCCAGGGCTCCCAAGAGAAGAACCTCTTTATTTTCCTCCTTCAGAACCAAAGACAAATCTTTTGAGAGTTTCCTCCAAGAATCCAAACAAAGAAAGGACATCAGGGACCTCTTCAGCAGCTCCAAGGGAAGGATGCTGTCTGGGAACAGCTGCTCATCCCGGGAGAAGCTGCGGCCGCCTTTCAGAAGCACCTCCCTGCGGTGGACTTCCGGTCACCCTCCTCCAGCGGGACATGCAGGTAAGCAGCTCTTCGCTAATAAGTCTACGCTACCTGCTGGCCGGTTAGTGACCCTCGCTGGATTAGCAAGCAGGCATCTTTCACGCTGGTTTGCTTCTCAAATTAAATTCTCATCAAGGAGGAAATCTCAAAGTTGAAAATTTTCTAATAATATACAACAGTTGAAATTTTGAAGTTGTTATAGAAGATGGTGAATCGACTAAAATTACACCATTTTCCCGCTCATAACTATATGAAGATAGTTATGCATCAAATTCTGTACCTTTAAAAAATGACCATTATACCATTTGTATTATGGTGATTGTCATATAGTGTACACACATGGGATTTAATAGAATATCCTATTTTGTAGATATCATATTGTTTAATGAGCTACTTATTGTTTAATTTTTATATATGAATTATATTTATTTTATTTATTTATTTTTCCCCATTAAGTTTATTGGTACATTTTCGGTATAAAATACAGTTACACTCATCATTGGGATCTTGTGCCATTACATGAGTATCTTGGTTCTTATTTTTTCCCCTTCCCCTGCTCTCCCATCACCCCCTCCACCCTTCCCTATTTGCAAAGACTTTGTTTCCATTTTTTCCTTTTCTCATATTTTTTCTTTTCCCTTTTTTCCTTTCCCCTACCCCTCCCACTTCCCCTGCTCTTTTAGACCTTT
>NW_004624766.1:4327101-4359953 GCF_000247695.1 Heterocephalus glaber
TGGAACTCTGTTTTTGAGGCTTGTTTATGTGTTTTCTCATTTCCACGGGGGGTGGGGTGCTTCTGGCACCCACGCGGCTCACCTTCTCTGCCCTAGGAGCCTGGGATGGCAGTGGGGGAGCTTCCTTCTGGGTGCTGGGACCAGCTGAGCTTCTCTGCCCTAGGAGCCTGGGATGGAGGCAGGGGAGCTTCCTTCCATGTCTATATATGAATTATAAATGAACATATTTAAGTTTGGTGTTGAATGAATATTTTTGTGCATATAAATTTTTCTTTCCTTTGACTTACTAGCCTAAACATTTTTCTGTACATTTGGTTATCAATGGAAATGTAGGCTTTTTACATTTAAAACTGATTAATTTTTTTAAATTTGAAATTAGTTAATATACCAGAGTTGGAGTAATTAATATGGAAATATCTAATAAAAAGCCAAATGTATTGCCTCATTGTTTCTCTACCCTCCCAAAGATTTGATATAGTCTCTTAGAGACAGGTTAACTAAACAGTCATATGATTTTGTTATTTGTTTGATTGGTTTTTTTCTTTTAATTTTATTGGTACACTTTAGATATACATAATGATAACATATATCATAGGGAATTTGTACCCTGTACATAATATAGCTTTTTCTTTTTTTACCATTCTCCTCCCCTTTGTTCAACCCCTCTTCCCCTCCTTATTCACAAAAATTTTGTTTTTGTTTTTTTCCTTCTATTCTATTTTTTTTGTCCCTTCCTTCTTTCCTCCTTCCCTTGTCCCCTTTCCCATTTGAACATTTTCTTCCCATTTCCCAATAGCTGGCATACATTTTGGTCCTTATTTATACTTTCAGTGTCTCATGCTAGAGAAACAATGCAGTATTTATACATGTGTGTCCAATTTATTTCACTTAAGAGTATGGTCTCAAGAGGCATCCATTTTGCTAGAAATCTTCAATTATCCTCCTTTATGGCAGAATAATACTTCATTGTATTAAAAAATAGTACTTCATTGTATGAAAAAACTAGTACTTCATTGTATTAAAAAACCCCACATCTTCTTTATCTTTTTATCAGTTGATGGACAATTGGGTTGTTTCCAAAACTTAGCTGTTACAAATTGTGCCAATATAAACATGGGTGTGCATATATTGCTGTGGTGTGATGCTTTTATTATTTCAGGAAGATACTGAAAGGGGAGTAGCTGGGTCAAATGAACCTGTAGTTTTAGTTTTTTGAGGAATCTCCACACTGGTTTCCGTAGTGGTTGCACCAGTCTACACTCCCACCAACAGTGGAGAAGGTTCATTTTTCCCCACAGCTCCGCCAGCATTTGTTATTGTTTGAGTTCTTGATAATAGCCATTCTTTCTGGAGTGATATGGAATCTCAGTATTTTAATTTGCATCTCTCGAATGACCAGTGATTTTGAACATTTTTTCATATATTTATTTGCAATTTCAACTTCTTCACCTGAGAAGTGTCTATTCACTTTAGATGCCCATTTTTTTGATTGAGTCTTTAAATTTGGGAATTCTGATTTTCTTTTTTTGAGTTCTTTATATTTTCTAGATATTAGTCCTTTGTCTGAGGAACAGCTGTCAAAAATTTTTTCCCACACTATAGGTTGTCTCTTCACTCTGTTGATGGTTTCTTTTTCTGTGCAAAAGTTTTTAATAAAATAAGATCCCAGAATATTGATTCTTTGTGATATTTCCTGTGCAATAGATATTTTGTTCATGAAGTCTTTCCCTACACCAATGTCTCCAAGAGCTCTACCTATTCTTTTTTTTTTTTTTTTTTTTTTGGTACCGGGGATTGAACTTGGGACCTTGCGCTTGCGAGGCAGGCACCAGAACCACTGAGCTAAATCCCCGGCCCAGCTCTACCTATTCTATCTTCCCACAGATTTAGTGTTTCTGTTTTAATTTTAAATCTTTGATCTATTTTGATTTTAGTTTAGTGCATGGTGAAAGATACAGGTCTAGTTTTAATCTTCAGCATGTGGAAAGCCAGTTTTTCCAGCACAATTTATTAAAGAGGCTATCTTTCTTCCAGTGAAGATATTGGCTCCTTTGTCAAAGATAAGGTGGCTGAGTGTGTTTTGAGTTGTTTCTGCATCTTCTAATCTGTTCATTGATCCTCAGGTCTGGCTTTGGGGTTTTTTGTTTGTTTTGCCAGTACCATGTTGTTTATCACAGCAACTTGTATAGTGGGGATTGTGATGCCCACCATCTTCCCTTTGTTGCCCAGAGTTGCTTTTACTATTCGAGGTCTCTTCTGGTTCCAAATGAATTTTAGGATTGTTTTCTCTAATTCTGTGAGGTATGCTATTGGTATTTTGATTGGGATTGCATTAAACCTGTATAACAATTTTGGAAGTATTGTTATGCTTTGGGTCTAGATGCTCCTCCACCCCCAAAGCTTCATCAGGTCTTAAGTGGGGCTTTTTCAGAAGTGGCTGAATCTATAGTGTGTGATGCTGGAATTAATACATGTACAACACTAGGCTCAAGCGCACTAGGATTAAGGATGTGAGTGCTACCCACCCTAAGTAGTCTGGATAAGACAAAAGGGGCAGAAAGATGCTGTTAAGGTTCTTTGTTGCTTTTGCTGTCTTCTACCTCCATGAACTGTTGTTGCCCCTCTCCTGTGCCACCCTGCCTTGGAGCTAGCCAATTATGGACTGAAACCTCTACAAACTGTGAGCTAAATAAACCTTTGCTCCTTTAACTTTGGGTGCTAGTTATTTTTGTCTCAGCATGAGAGAAAACTAACCAAGACAGCCATTTTCAGTATATTGGTTCTTCCTACTCAAGAACAAGGGATATCTTTCCATTTTCTGATATCTTCTTTAATCTCCTTTTTCAGAGCAATGTAGTTTTCAATGCAAAGGTCTTTTACCTCCTTTGTTAGATTGATTCCTAGGTATTTCAGGTTTTTGGATGCTATTAGAAAAGGTGTTGTTTCCCTAATTTCTCTCTCAGTGAGTTTATTTGTGTACAGGAATGCCGTTGATTTTTGAGTGTTGACTTTGTATCCAACTATGCTATTGAATTTGGTTATTAAATGTAGAAGTCTTTTGGTGGAGTTTTTGGGGTCTTCGTATAGAGTATCATATCAACTGAAAATAATGGTAATTTAACTTCTTCCTTTCATATCCTTATTCCATTTATTTCTTTCTCTTGTCTAATTGCTCTGGCTAATGTTTCCAGAACTATATTGGATAAGAGTAGTGGACATCCTTGTCTTGTTTCTGATTTTAGAGTGAAAGCTTTCAGTTTTTGTCCCTTTAGTATGATGTTGGCTGTTGGTTTGTCATAGATGGCTTTCATCAAATTGAGATAAAAAAAACCTCTATATCAATTTTCTGTAGGGTTTTTATCATGAAAGGGTGTTGGACTTTGTCAAATGCTTTTTCTGCATCTATTGAGATAATCATATGGTTTTTTGTCCTTGGCTCTGTTAATACAGTATATTACATTTATTGATTTGCATATGTTGAACCATCCCTGCATCCCTGGGATGAGCCCTTCTTGGTCATAGTATATGATTTTCTTGATGATTTGGTGCATTGTTTTCCAGTATCTTATTGAGGATTTTTCTATCTATGTTCATTATAGAGATTGGCCTGTAGTTCTCTTTTTTTTGGTTGGATCATTCTCTAGTTTTGGTATCAGGGTAATGTTTACTTCCAGGAATGAATTTGGGAGTATTGTTTCCCTTTCAATTTCATTAAAGAGTTTGAGAAGTAGTGGCATTAGGTCTTCTCTAAATTTCTTGTAAAATTCATCAGTGACCCTGTCAGGATCTGGGCTTTTCTTTGTTGGTAGGTTTTAAATTACATCTTCAGTGTCATTGACTGATATTAGTTTATTTAGAATTTTTATATCTCCTTGATTCAGCTTTGGTAATTCATATGTTTCTAGGAATCTGTCCATTTCTTCTGTGTTTTCCATCTTATTAGAATATAGGTTCTCAAAGTAGATGTTGATGATCTGGATTTTTGCAGGATCTTACCCTGTGAGACTTCACTCTTTTCATTTATAATTGCATAGATTTGAGTCTTTTCCTTCTTTTTCTGGTAAGGTTGGCTTAGGGTTTGTCAATTTTATTTAATCTTTCAAAGAAACAACTCTTTGATTCATTGTTTCCTTGTATGGTTTTCTTAGTCTCTGTTGAATTACTTTCTGCTTTGATCTTTATAATTTCCTCCCTGGTATGAGCTTTGGGCTTGACTTGCTCTTCTTTTTCTAGAAACTTGAGGTTCAACATTAGGTTGTTTATTTGATCTTGCTCTTGCTTTTCGGATATGGGGATTCACCACTGTGAATTTCCTACATAGGACTCCTTTCATTGCATCCCATATGCATGCCCATAAGGTATGTTGTTCTGGAATTATTGCTTAATTGTAGAAATTGTTAAATTTCTTCTTTAATTTCATATGTGCCTCATTGGTTGTTCAGGAGGGTGTGATTTAATTTCCATGTGTTTGTGAAGTTTTTATGGTTTCTTTTGCCACTGAGTTCCAATTTCATTACACTATAGTCTGATAATACACATGGGATAATTTTAATTCCTTTGCATTTGCTTAAGCATGTTCTATGAATTACTATGTGGTCTGTTTTGGAGAACATCACACACGGAGCTGAGAAGAATGTGTATTCTGATGTTGTGGGGCAGAAAGCTGTGGACATCCACTACATCCATTTGCTGTAAAGTTTGGTTTGGTTCTGATGTTTCATTGTTGATTTTTTGTCTAGTTGACCTGTCTATTTGTTTTTTCTCTTTTTTTGTTGGTTTTTTTTTTTTTGGTACAGGGGATTGAACTCAGGACCTTGCACTTGCAAGACAGTCGCTGGAACCACTGAGCTAAATCCCCAGCCCTTGACCTGTCTATTTGTGACAGTGGGTTATTGAGGTTCCCCTATTACAATTGTATTAGTGCTTATTTGATTTTTCATATCCATTATATAGTTGGGTTTGCTGGCATTTAGTACATATATATTTATGATTGTTATCTCTTCCTCTTGGATTGTTCCTTTTTCAAGGATGTAGTGACCTTCTTTGTCTCTCTTAATCAGTCTTGGCTTGAGATCCACTTTGACTGCAAATAAAATAGCAACCCCTGCTTTTTTCCAGCTTCCCGTTATGTGGAGTATTGTTTTCCATCCTTTGACTTTCAGTCTATGAATTTTTTTGATTAAATATATTTCTTATATGCAACCTATTGTTGGAATTTGCTTCTTGATCCATTCTGCCAGTCTATTTCTTTTGATTGGTGAATTGAGACCATTTACATTGATGGTTATAACTGATATGTATTGACTTATCATTCTCATGTTACTTTCCAGTTGTTGGTTCCCTTTTTCTCCCTCTGTTTAATTACTTGCTTTGCCTGGTGGATTCATTCTGTTGGGGTTCATAGAGTTGCAGCCCCCATTACCTCTTTCTAGAATGTCCTTCAGAACATTATGGAGTGCTGGTTTGGTGGCCATGAATTTCTTCAAGTGTTCTTTGTCATGGAAGTATTTTATTTCTCTATTGATTTTGAAATATAAATTTTTGGGGTACATCAATCTGGGCTGAAGGTTGATTTCTTTCAGTGCTTGAAATACTTTACTCCAAGCTCTCCTTGACTTAACGGTTTGTGTTAAGTTTGCTGTGATTCTGATGGGCTTTCCTTTATAGGTGATTTGTTTATTTTCCCTAATAGCCTTTTATTATTCTGTTCTTGTTTTAAATTTCTAAAATCTTGACAATTATATACCTTGGTGTAGATTTTTTTTAATCACAGCTAATTGGAATTCTATATGCCTCACTTATCTGTATGTCAAATTTTTTCCATGGTTAGGAAATTTTCTGCCATCACTTCTGTGAATAGGTTCTTTTTTGTCATTTGCACTATCTTCTACTTTTTCATTGACGCCGATCAATCTTATGGTAGTCTTCTTTGTATCATCTACCAACTGTTGGATTCATTTTTTGTGGTCCCTTGCTGTTTTTAAGAAATCTTCCTTTTCATGATCAGTAACCACAATCCTGTCTTCTATATCTGATATTCTCTTCTCACATTGGCTCATTCTGCTGCATGTAATTTAAATGGAATTTTTAATCTCCCAGGTATCTTTTTGAATCTGTTTCATGGATTCCATTTCTTTCCTATGTTGCATGTTGATGGTTTCCATCATTTTCCTAAGCTCCTCTATTTTTTAAATCTGTATTTGCTCTAGAGTCACTAGCCATGTCCTTCATTATGGTCAACATCTCTATAGTTTTTGATTTTCTTTTTTTTTTGGTACCAGGGATCGAACTCGGGTCTTTGCACTTGCTCAGCCAGCAGCGAAACCGCTGAGCTAAATCCCCAGCCCAACATCTCTATAGTTATCTGAGAAATTATTTCTGATTGAATTTTTTCTAGAGCCTCATTCATCTGCTTTGTCACTTCTGCTGTTACTACTTCAGAGAGTCCATGTGGGTGGCTTTTGAATTGTTCCACCTATTGCCTCCTGGGTTTGCCTTTGGTAAGCTGAAAGTCTGGAGTTGCATTTTGTTTCTGTGTCTTATGTTCTTTTTCTTTTTTTTAGTTCAATTCTTGGGTTGATGCTTGTAAATTGTTTATGGCAGGTAGCTTTATTGCTAATATTGAGAACCCTTAGGAAATGACTCCTTCCCAGAGATGTTGTCTAGGTGTAATTTGCTTTTGGGTTTTGAGTCTTTTGCAAGATCCTACCTCTTCAATTTATTTGGGATGAGAAGTTGCTGCCTATTTGGCCTAGTCCCTGGTTCTTTGGCACTGGCCTGTAGTATTGTTTATGACCCTCAGGCAGTCTCAATCTTGGCACACCAGGAAAAATAATTGATTAGAACAATTAATTGTGTCACCTGGCTAATGTAGTATATAACAAAATCTAAAACAAACCAGAAAATTATATACAGTAATTATACACTCAATATGGTAATTTTACCCTCAGGGGAGAAAATTTAAAAGGGATTGGGGGGTAAATAGAGAAATAGAAGGAGAGGAAGAGATTTAAGCAAGGCTGGAGGACAAAGGAAGATTATGTGAACTTTGGGAAACTGGTGAAGAAGACAGGAGGGAAAGAGAGAAGGAAGAAATAAAAACAAGATCCAAACAGAACAACAAGAACAAAACTTACAGTGTTCACATTCATATAAAAACAAGAACATCGCAAATGCAAGGACCCGAGTTCGATCCCCGGTACCAAAAAAAAAAAAAACAAGAACAAATAATCAAGAAAAAAAAAGAAGAAGCAAAGGGAATGTCTACTTCAGGGCATGTCTCTGCTGTAACTGATAGACAGAGTGAGCAGACAGAGCCCTGATCTATTTTCATTAATCCCAGCAAGCCAGACATACATTTATGCCAGAGTAGTGGATAATCCTAGTAACCCTGCACCTTTAGTTCCACTAAACTTCATGCTGATTTCTGGCTGAGAGGCTAGAACCCTATTTGTTCAGCCTGCAACATTCCATGTGCCTCCTGCCACCTTGAACTTGGCTCCTTGACCTCCTGCCAATTTGAACTCAGTTCTGCCTCACCCTGACACTGAGAGCCACTAGATGGAGCCAAACTGCAACTGCTCTGAGTTCCAAATTCAGTTGGCCCCTCTCCAAGATGGTAAATGGCCAATTGCCCTCTCCTAGGGGAAATCTGAACCTGAATAATTCACCAGCCACTGCAGCTTGCATCCACTGCTCTGTTCCACTAGTGCCTTTCTCTGTGGATCCCTCTGGGATCTCCAGTAGTCACCATGCACCTGTAGGTTCGAGCCACCCCTCACATAGCAAGTCGGGCTTTGGAGATAAAGCATCGCTTGCCACCTCCTTCTTCTGCATTGAGGTCTCTCTCTTCACTCTCCCTGTGAGAGTACAGTAGTACTAATGATTTCCTTATTTTATTCCTGACCTTAATGAGAATGTTGCTAGTATTTTCCCATTTAAGTAGAGACTGGCTTTGGGGTTGAACCAGATGTATTTTATCATTTTAAAGAAATGACCATGTGATTCTATTTCATTAAAAGTACTCTTAACCACAAATGGATGTTAAATTTTATCAAGTCTCTTTTCAGCATCTTTGAGATACTTGTGTGATTTTTGTATTAGATTGATATTTGAATTAGAGAATAGATTTACTGATGTTGAACCGTCCTTGTGTTGGTGAAATAAACACCAGTTGGTCATGATGTCTTATTTTAATATATTTTTCAATTCCATTTGCTAATATTTTATTTAAGATTTTTTGCATTAAATTCATAGGATTGCCCTACAGTTCATTGATGTCACATTCATATTCTGTATGTGCTAATTACAACACGTTGATGTAAATGTATTCACTTAGCATGCAGAGGTGCATTTATTCACATTCATTAGGAAGTGGTGTGACTTCCTAGGCTTGGACTAGAATGAGAGTGTACAGACTGGAATTAGGTCCTAGCTGGCCAGCTCTGGAAGGAGGACCTTAGAAGAGCTTTGTGTTTTCTCAGTGTTCCCAGGCTGCATCTGAAAATGTGAAAATTTTACGAAGCCTTTCAGATTACACTTCTCAGTTTCATTTTACTTCCTTATCTCTGAGCATTCCAACAAATACACACTGACAGTGTTGTCTCCACATGTAACTGTGAGTGTACTCTTCTATGCAATGGAGAAAGTAAACAGTACCACACTCACTCCAGTAAAAGTACTTCACATTGATGATCACTTGAATAAAAGCCATGCTGAAATTTAAGTTTTTGTAGTTTTATAAGACAACTTTCCTAGTAAATTGAAGTGTGCATAAACTGAGGGTATTTAAATGACTTACTGTCATAAACTAATTTCAAGTACTTACCAGTTTATACAAACAATGATAATGTTAGTTATTCTGTATAAAGAAAGCCCTTTTAAAATCCCTTTTATGTTTTTGTAAATTTCTCATTGTAGTATAACGTATATATAGTAATGTCCGTGAATGTAAAGTCTACAACTTATGAGTGCAAAGTGCATATTATTCATCACCTCTGAGATCAAGCCATGTAACCATGGTTATGAGCATCTAGAACCCTCCCCATTATGTACCCCACCCAACAAAGGCTCTTACCACCTGACTCCTATCAGCTCAATTTACTTTTGCAGTTTTTTGCTATTTTTTTAACTTCAAAATCAAAACATTCAGCACTGTGGTAGGCAGAATTCTAAGAGGGCTGCGTGGTGGAATATGAAAATGATGAGTTTTCCTCCATCCTGTGATTAGGTTAGGGCATTTTGTTAACATAATTAAGTCCCAAACCAATGGACTTTAAATTAATCAAAAGGGAGACGCTCCCTGTAGGCCTGATTTAACCTGGTGAAACCTGAAGTGAGAAGTTGGATTCTAAGCCTAAGAAAGATGTTCCTCCTGGCTTGGAAGAAGTAGACAACTTGTAATTTGTGAGAGGGCCAGGAGTACAGGCCTCTTAGGAGTTAAGATTGACTGGCTGGCAACCAGCAAGGAAGTGAACCTTGAACTCTACAACCAGTATGGACTAAATTCTACTAACAAATTGAACAAGCTTGAAAGAGGACCCTGAGTTACAGATGAAAAGCACAGTCCAGCCAGCACCTTGATGCTGGGCTTGAAAGACCCTGAAGAGATAATCTACCTGAGAGAGCAATGCTTGAAGCTGTGAGAGTGAAGCCATTGGTACAGTGGAGAGCCCAGGATTGAAAAAGCCAGGAACGTGGACCATCCAAGGAAAGCTGCAAGGAGTGAGCAGAGCCAGCCCAAGAGAGAAGCCATGAGGGCCACAACCACCAACAATAAAACTGGTGGGGCGGGGCCACCCAATCCCTTTGGAGTTCACATCTTGCCACAGATTGCCCCTGGTGCTGGAATGGAACTGTGGAATTTAATGTTTGCCCTGTTGGATTTCAGTCTTGCTTTGGTCTCATTTCTTTCTGTCCTATTTCTACCATTTGGAATGGGAATGTTTATCCTGCACCACTATATGTTGGAAGTGTTTAACTTTCTTTTTATTTTCACAGGGCTCACAACTAAGAGTTTGCCTTAGATCTCAGAGGAGATTCTGGACTTGAGCTTTTCAGCCATGCTGAAACCTAGAACTTTTGCAACTCTTAGAGATGAACTAAATGCATTTTGCATAAAGGGATGAGCATGAGTCTTTTGCAGGCCAGGGCAAATGTTATGGCTTATATCTAGATGTCTCCCTAAAGCCTCATGTGCTCATAGGTGAGGCTTTTGGGAGGTGATTGGATCATGGGGGCATGATACTTACTAGTGGATTAGTCCCTTGATAAGTTTATAGCTAAATGTGATTTGAGAAATGAACCTGGTTGCAGGAGGTGGGTCACTGGGGGAAATGGACTGGAAGAGTATATCTCCCACTCTCCTCCCTTGGTTCTCTGCTTCCTGCCTGCCATGCTATGAGCTGTTTCTCCTCTGCCATGCCCTTTTGCCATGCTACCCTGCCTTGGAGCCAGCTGACTATGGACTGAAACCTCTACAAACAGTGAGCCACAATAAATCTTTCCTCCTTTAAGTTGTGGGTGTCAAGTATTGGAACTCAGTGATGAGAAAAAAAACTAAGATACTGTGCACCCATGTTAACACTTGATATCATCTGTCTTTTAAGTTCTATTTCTTCTAGTGTTTGTATTGTGGTATCTCATGCTTTTAATTTGTATTTTCCTAATGACTAATTACTTTGAGCACTTTTGATATATTAATTTTGTGTTTGTTTATGTGTTCAAATCATTGTCTTCTTCTAAATTGGGTTGTTTCTCTTGTAATACTGAGTTTCAAAGGTTCTGGATATAAATCCTTTATTAGATATGTGTTTGCAAATATTTTCTCCTAGTTACTGGATCATTTTTTCCTTTCAGCATAGTGTATTTCAAAGAGCAGAAATTTTAATTTTATGATGTCAAAGGGTTGTTTTTATATAATTTGAGTTATAACTTAAGAAATCTTTGCTAAACCAAAAGTCATTATGACTTTCTCCTGTTTTCTCACAAAAGTTTCATGGTTTTTGCCCTTCAGGCTTAGATCTATAATACAATTTTAGTGAATTTTTATGGTGGAAAAAAGTTATATTTTGCCCATAGCTATCCAATTGTTTTAGCACTGTTTATTAAAAAGAGTGTCCTTCTGCCACTGAGTTGCTTTGGCACCTTCAAAGATAATCAATTGTCCATATACATATATCTCTGGACTCTATAATCTGTTCCATTGATTTACATCTTTATCCTTATGTCAAAAGCACACTCTCTTGACTAGTACAACTTTAGAGTAATTCTTGAAAACTGGTTGTGAGAGTCCTCCAGCTTTGTTCTTCTTAAAACTTAGTTTGACTAATTTAGGTCTTTTGTATCTCTGTATAAATTTTAGAATTATTTTATCAATTTCTACTAACTAAACTGCTGGAATTTTACTTGTTATCTATAGATTAGTTTAAGAAGAATTGATACTTATTGAATATTTCAATCCATGAAGATGGGATATTTCTCAATTTATTTAGGTTTTTTTCATTTCGAAAGTTTAAAAAAAATTTTAATGTATAGGCACATATTGTATTAATTTTATCCCTTAAGTATTCCACATTTTATGAGCCATTGTAAATTTAATTGCTTTCTTAATCTTTATTTAAAATTTTCATTGTCAATACATCAAAAACAGTGACTTTTCATGCTGACCTTACTAAACTCACTCATTCTAGTAGCTTTTTTATAGGATTTTTTATATAAATACTGATATTGTTTGCAGATAAAAACAGCCTGATATCTTCTGTTCTAGTTTGTATACCTTTTACTTCTCTTATTTGCCTAATTGTACTGTCTAAGACTTCCTATACAGTGCTGAATAGAAGAGGTAATAGCATATACCATTTTCTTCTTTCTAATATCAGAGGTATTATATTTCACCACTGATTATGTTTGCTGTAGATATTTTTGTCTGTATTTTTTATTAGATTAATGAAGTTCTCTTCTATTTATAGCTTGCTATTAGTTTTAATCATAAATAATAAATTTAATCAATGCTTTTTCTGCATCTATTGAGATAATTATATGATTTTTTACTTTATAATCTGTATTAAATCACATTGATTTTATAAAATCTATTTGTATATTTATTACTTCTATAAATCTATTCTTTATAGTTAAATGTTAAATCAATTATGACCAACCTGGTCATAATTTAAAACCTTTTACTATGTCACTATATTGAATTTACTAACTATTCTTAGGAGTTTTGCACCTATGTTAATGAGTGGTATTGGCCCTAGATTTTCCTTTCTTGCAATATTCCTATCAGTTTTTCCTACCAAACATATGCTAGCCTCATAAAATTTGGGAAATAATCCATCTTTTTCTATTCTCTAGATGAGATTTTTAAAAAATATTTAATGTTATTTCTTAAAAATTTGGTTACATTTGTAACCTGGGATTTTCTTTATGGAATGTTTTTAAGTTATTAACACAGTCCTTTAATTAATAGAAAACTATTCAGATTTTTTATTTGTTCTTGTGGGGGTTTTGGTAAATTGTGCTTTCCAAAGAATGTATCTATGTTATCTAAGTTTTCAAGCTTACTATCCTATGCAGCACCATTCTTTAATACTCTGTAGGACGTTTTATCCTTGAAAGTAGAAATGTGAGTTTTCTGTTCCTTTTTGCTTAATTATTCTTTGTGAGGGATGATCTACTTAAAGAGCCTTTAAAGACCCGCCACAATTTTCTTATTTTACTTAAGTTCAATTTGTGGTTTTTTGTTTTTTTGGTTTTTTTGGTACCGGGGATTGAACTCGGGTCCTTGTGCTTGAGCAGCAGGCAGCGAAACCACTGAGCTAAATCCCCGGCCCTTTGTGGTTCTTTTTTTCTAACTTCCAGAGATTGATCTTAGAGCTTTCATTTACAATTTTTCTTTTGCATAATGTGTGCTTTATTTAATGCTCTAAATTTCTCTCTAATCACTGTTTTAACTGCATTGCAATCATATTATTATGACATTTTTGTCGTCAGTTTTTTTTATTTTCTCTGCTCTATGGGCCATTTAGATAAGTATTACTTAATTTCAACATTATTTTATTGATGGCTAATTGTCACTGCTGTCAGGAACATACTATGGATGACTCCTGTCTTTTGAGATTTGTTGATACCTCCATCGTGGCTTGGCTTATCATCCATTTAGCAAAGAACTGTTCCATGTGTGCTTAAAAAGAATGCATATTTTCTAGTTGCTGGATGTGCTGTTTTATAGCACTCACCAAGTAGGTCAAATTTATCTACAGTGTTTGTTTATACTTTTTATATCCTTACTGATTTTTTGTCTGACTGTTCTATTACCTGCTCAGAGAGCTATGTTAAAATATCTAAAAGTGATTGAGAGTTTGACGATTTTTCTTTTCAGTTCAGTACATTTTTGCTTTATGACATATATTTTGCAGCTATGCTCTTAGCTGCACACAAATTTTTGAGCAATAATATATGTTTGAATTTACACTATGATCATTATGAAATATCTTATTTTTGTCATATTTTTTGCCTTTGATTTATAGTTATTTTAGCTTTCTTCTGGTTTTTCACATGAGATCTCTTTTTCCCTCTTTTTTTACTTTAGGCTTATGGTGTACTTTTTACAAACAGCAAATAGTTTGGATTTTTGGAAATCCAGTTCAATAAAAAAAATCCAGTTCAATAGTTCTTATTTATTTTGTGTATTTAATCTACTACAGTTAGTATAATTATTGCTTTGTTTGGATTTAAATCTATTGGAATATTAATTGTTTTTCATTTGTCTCGTATGATCTTTTCTTCTTTTATTTTGGATTAATCAGAAGCTTTTAGATTCAATTTCCCACTCCTATTTATTAATGATTGTATATATAACATATCATATATAATTATATATAGTTTAATGCTGCTGCTGATGATGATTACTTTTATGATTATCCAAAATATTATAATGTGAAATTAGTTTTCTTGTTTTCTCCTAGACAGCCTATGGGCTTTTGGCATCTTCCAACTTCTGTGCTATCACTGTCCTCCTGTATTTTAATTTTATATATATTTTAAGCCCAGAGAGATTATAATTATGGTTTTAAGTGATCAGTGTTAATTTGGATTTGCACACATGTTTTCTATTGAAGGAGGCCTTCATTTCTATTGTCTTTCTGTATTACCGAGTTCCCACTCGGGACATGGCTTCTTCTGCCAAAAGAATTCCATTTCTAAGAGTGTGGCTGCTGAAGAGGGATTCTCTCAAGTTTGCTTTGTCTGAAAACACTTCACTTTTGCTTTCATTTTTAAAGGACATTTCTGCAGGACATAGATTACAAGTTGGGAGTTAATATTATCTTTCATTACTTAATGATATCATCCCACTGTCTTCTGCCTTCCATTGTTTCTATTGAAAGTCACTTGCCAGCCATCTTGTAATAATAACTTACGTTTTCTAGCTTCTTATAATATAAGCATAAGTCATTTACTTCTAACTTTTCTTCTCTTCTGATATAAGGATTTCAAGTCATCCATTTTCCTTCTAAGCACTGCTTTAGCTGCATCCTACAAAGTGTGATATTTTTATGCTTTCATTTTATCCAAATTGTTTTTTTTGTTGTTTTTTTCTTTTGGTACCGGGAATTGAACTCAGTCATTGCGCTTGCGCAGCAGGCGGCAAAACCACTGAGCTAAATCCCAGGCCCTGTGCTTCCTTTTGAATAGTTCCCATTGCTATTATTTAATTTTACTGATTATTTTCATTTTCAATGTTTAATCTGCTGTTAACATGATCTAGTGAAATTTTCGTTTCAATTTTGTATTCTCATTTTGATAGGCTTTAATTACTTGTTTCTTATATCTTCTACTTGTATATTCACTAAATCCTGTGCTGTCTTAACTAATTAGCTAATTATTTTAATGGGTAAAATTTGTTATATTTATCTTGCAGAGTATGATGTTTTGCAATGTACCTACTATGGACTGACTCAATAGAACTAATTAACATATGAATTCCCTCACATACTTATATTTTGTGATATCTATTCACTTAGCAATTTTCAAGAATACAAAACATTTTTATAAGACCTCATTGAGATTATTCTTTACATTTAATTGAAATTTTAAATTCTTTGACCAACATCCCTCCATCCCCCACTCCTAGTCCTGCCAACCACCATTTTACTCTGCTTCTATGATTTCATTTTTAAGATAATTTGTTAATATATAGAAATGCTACTGATTTGTGTATGTAAATTTTGTATATTACAACTTTCCTAAATTCATTTATTAGTTCTAACAGGTTTTGGGTAGAGTTCCTTTTAAACTCTTGACCACATTTATAATAACTGTTTTTAAATCCTTGTCTGCTAATTGTATTATCTGTCACTTCTGGGTCTGCTTTTATTGCCTGGTTTTTTTCTTGATTATAAGACATTCCCTGCTGCTTTAAACACCTAGTAAATATATACCAGCTTCTAGACCAGCATTGTATTATGTCTAGATTTTGTTTCTGTATTGAAAGAATGTTAAATAGAAAGTAAAGGACATGCAGCAGGCAGTAAAGTAACTGCTAGTATTCAAGGCTGGTGTTCGTTCTTTCTTTTCCTTTTTATTTTGGTACTGAGGATTGAACCCAGGGCCTTTGCAATAAGCTACATCCCCAGCCCAATTTTTTTCTTGTAGTTTTGTTTTGAAACACGGTCTCACTAAGTCACTAAATTGCCCAGGCTAAGCTTGAATTTGCAATCCTCCTGCATCATCCTCCCAGAGTGCTGGGATTACCAGTTTTCACCACCATACCTGGCTTAATGTTTGTTTTTAAGCTTTGTTTAGATGTATTCATAATAACCTTTAAGGCTAATTTATTCCTGTCAATAAAATGTGACTCTTCTGTGGTTGCTAATGGCTCAACTGTCTGTTATACCTTGGCTAGTTAGATTTAAACACCTCCCAATCCTGTGAAAACATTTGAGATTATTTAGCCTACCTCTTCCCAATAGTTCCGTGCCCATCCTCATGGAATTTATCTCTATGCATCTTCAGGGTACTATTAAGCAATAAATGCAGAAGGACTTCTATGATCACTTCTGAAGTTCTTTTCTTGCCTAGCTCCTCTCTCCCATGCTCTGCCCTACACATTCCATGCACCTTAGCTTGCCTAAATTCTGATCTCTCTTTTCAACTCAGTAAACCTGCTATCCTTGAGTTAGAGTCTTCCTACACACCCTGCGATCTGGAGAGGGCCTACAGGCAGAAAGCCACTGTGATTGTAGGGATTTCCTCATTGGCTTCTGTTCTTGCCTTTAATACAGTCCTCCATTGTGTATTGTCTCATGTCTAGAAAAAGATGCCTCGCATATTTTCTCCTGATTTCCAGTGCTTTGTGGCAGGAGATCAATACCTGAATCAATCAGTCTAACACAGCCTGAGTGGAGCAATCAGCAAAGTTCTTAAAACTTTGCAAATGAAAAGTGAACTCTAGAATGATTGGTGGAGGAGGAAAAGGGGGAGAGACTCAGAGGCAACTGTGTAACTTGCTTCTTGCCATCAATTTTTAAAATGTTATATTTGAATGTATTTTCTCCTTGACTTCAAAATGAAATTTAATGGAAATGTGTATTTTTTGAAAGTTAGAAAAAGTTACAATTTTCAGTCTATACTTTTTCCGTGATTGAAGGTTAATTAGGCAATTTTGCTAATATTGTAGAATATTGCCCATTGGGATTGATGGTGTTGATGCCTATGATATTCACCTCAGCACCTCCAATCAGTACCCCCAAGTATACCAGCTGCTGTGTTAGGGGCTTTACTTTGCTTTTCCTTACTCTCCCAAAACAGTTCTCTAAGTTAGAAATCATGATCGAGAGAAATTCAAAGTTAGTTCCTCAAGCCCACTCACTAAGAAGTAAATACTCAGTGACTGAAGCATTCTGTGGTTATTTAATGTCTAGGCTGGGAAACAATCTCTGCTCACCACTAAACAATGCCTCCTTCCCATTATTATGCTGCTTTCTGATTCTATCTTTACCTGAGCCTTCCCATCTGGCAAATTAAAGTGGAAAACACTGAACTCCCTCCCTAGGGAGGCTGTATTATTATATACATGTTTTGCATTATTTTGGTTTGAATAATAGCATATGTAAATGTGCTCCTGGAGGTTAAAATTACCCTTATTTTATAAATCTTGGCCTCTCCCACTGGGGTGAATAGTTGAAAATTATGGGGAAGAGAAGGCAAGCTGGAGAGAATGTTAGCTGACTTTGGAACTGTGCTCCTCCTTCCCCACCCAATACATACTTCTATTCAGACACAAGCTGCCACCGCAGAATGAAGCTGAGTAAGTTTCTCATCATGGAGTCCTAGCTTGTGCTGATATTCAGTGTCCAGAATGGGTTTTGATCGAGATATTAATCACCAACTCTGCATCAGGTAGATGCATAGGGGCAGATGTTCTTGCTGAGAAAAATGAAAGCCCCCCAGGGGCACCTGAAAGCCCTTATCACACCTGGGCCCCAGCCAGATCAAAGAGATTCTGGTTTACACGGCAAGTCGCCGCCCCTAGCCGCCTCACTCTCATTCAGAGGCTGGCATGGCCCTCGACCTCAGCTCTCCCTCGGGCCCGGCACTGTTGAGCCATCCCTATCTTAAACTGCCTTTCCTGGCACTTGAATCATCACTTTGATGATGTGATAATATCTGCAAGTTGGGAAAATAAAAGTGGCATTTGTTTAGCCATAATTAATGAAATATTTATGTTGCATGAGACGATGTGATAAAACCTTAGACTTAGAGTCCTTTTGCTTCTGATTACATTTGGGATTTTTTTTTCTATGACCAGACATTCTGACGCCAGCTCTTTTACACTGAGCAGATGTCATGTAGTAAAAATGGGTGCCAGATGCTGTGAGCCGCAGAAGGGCGATTTAAGAGCTGGCTCTCAGTTTTGTGTGTGTGTGTGTGTGTGTTTTGCATTCAATTACTCTGCAGAACAAACCTTACACAAGCATTTAGGTAACTCAGCTAACTTTAGATATGCATTTTAATAATAGATTTCATCTCTGAATGCATTGTAAACAACACACCACATATCATATAAATGATGTTTAAGGAATTAATTGATTTCTGCATAATATTTTTTTTTTAATGTGAGAAGAGAGCTGCAAAACTCTTGGCAGGGATCCAGAAGTGTAATTAACATGGAGGGCCAAATTTTGCAGTTGCCCTTAGGTACTGCCTCCCCCAGCTCCTGGCAGGTGCAAGGAGGGAGGGCAGGGGGGAGCGCGGTGAGCCAGGAGGGAACAGAACGGACAGCTTTAGGGATGAAGCAGGGAAGATGCTAGCAGTTCAGTGAGCTCTTCTATTCTCATTTCAGGCTCCAGGCACCACCGTGTTGGAGTGCAGGTGACAGAGGCTACCTCTTCTCTCTCTTCTATCACCTCCTCGTCTGCAGATGAAGAATTTGATCCCCAGCTTTCCCCGGGGTCACAGGTAACATCACTTGGAAAACCCGACAAGGCATCGGCCCATGGGGCCATTTACCATCCAGATTTCAGACCCAATGTGGGCTCCAGCTGCAGAGGTTTCACCAGGAAGATCTCACTTTATTGCATCTGACAGCACTTCTTCTTTTTACCTGGAACCCCCCAAGAATTGTCTCCTTCAAAACATTTTCCCAGAGACTCAAATTGGGGAAGAGAAACAACAAAAAAACACATATTTACTTGAAACCATTTGGTGACTGCAGCTCTTAAAGTGGGTTTAATATGTGGTCCAACAAGAAAACCATTGAAAAATTACAACAAGCAGATGCATATATCCCTAAGGGAGGCACAGCATCATTTAAGAAGCACTCGAGGCAGATTGCATGGAAAATGTTATGTTTATTCCAATCAGGACTATGAAATGAACCATGCAGTTGCATCTAGATATGGGCACCCCAGGATCCTACTGGGGAAGGGACTTAGCTATGTGCCCACTGGGGAGGCTGTGGCACTCTTTGCTTGGTGAACATTAATATTTCAAGAGAACACTCTAAACAACTCTCAATCCCACAGATCAAAAGCACAAACATATGCATATGTCTATAGCTATGTCTGTATGTCACATACATAGAGACAAGTGTCCATGACAAGAGCTCGCTGATACTTTATCCACTGGGGCTGGAGCTTTCTACTGGGACTGGGGGTGGGGTGCTAAATGGGTGGACCTAAAATGCTTTGCAGTGGACAGAGAAGTGGTTCACTGCTCTGGCAATGTTTATTTTTTGGAAGAGTGAGGAGGATGGGGGGGCAAATTTATTTACTCAGACTCAACTTTTCCATATCTGGCATTAGGAGCTTTGGCATCACCTCAAATCACTCAGGGGTTCCAACTCCCCATGGCCCAGCATGGAGCACAGGAGGAAACTGGGATGAGAGAGAGAGAGGAGCTGGGAAAGAGAGAGAGGGAGATGGAGAGAGAACAAATCTGAATTTCTCATTTCTAAATGCGGGCTTCTTTGATTAGTTCAATACGCAACACAAATGGAGGATGTGTTGTGTGGATTTCTGGGGTTCCTTACTCCTTGGTTCTCCTTGAGTGACCCTAAATTAATTCTGTATTCTGTATTCAAATGAGACACAGATCCGAGCATCTGCCATCCTGATACTCATGGAGAATAAAAGAATGGAAGACTCTAGGCCCAGCCTTACAAATAGCTCCTTGTCTTCCTGCTGGCCCAGCGTGGAGTTAGTTGTCACCGAAGCTTGCCATGTGGCGAGAGCACGCCTGCTTTGCCTGGCTTCTGACATGTCCAGATCTTACAGGAATGGAAGCTGGCAAGCACATGCCTTATTTATAACTTCCCAAGGGCTCACACTGAAAGAACGAGGGGAGGTTTCTGTCCTGTGGTCTGTCTGTCTCTTCTGTTCCAGACAGGTGTGTCCCCAGCCAGGTGGCACGGAGCCCATGCTAGCTCACACGCACCTTTGTGCAGGAAATGAGACAGGTGACGTTCCCTCTGCCTCTTCCTTTCGTTGGCTCCTTCCCATCACTGCCTTTCCTCCCAAGCACATGTCTGGATCTCAGAGACCGAGGCAGGAGGACTCGTGGCAGCTTGTCCTTGGTCCTGCCAGCATTCTCCTTTTTCATTTGCTGTCTCTTTCTTGCCCTCACTCTGAGCCTCCTTCCTCTCTGCATCTTCACCATCCCTGAGGATATAAAAACTGAGCCTGTAATCCCAGCACTCCAGGAGGCTGAGGTAGGAGGATTGTAAATTCAATTACAGCTGGGCAACTTAGTGATTTAGCAAGACTGTCTCAAAATAAAAAAAGGCTGAGGACGTAGCTCAATTCAAAAGCCCTGGGTTTGATCCCTATTACTGGGGGTGGTGGGGGACATCGAGTGTGGCATATCGTAATCCTATGAGTGTTTGTTCATAAAGCATCATTCTTTTCTGCTTCAACATATTTTTAAATAAAACATGATAAATGACTTCCTTTCTAACCCCAGGCTTCATTTTGCTGACTCTTGAGAAAGCAATCAGGGTTTGATTGCTTTGCTGATAGGAGACACTAAGAGCACATTGTGCTTGCTATTGGGATGACCCCTCCCCCGGAGGTTGTATTAAAAAGTCTCCATTTAAGGGGAAATGTTGGCCTTTCTTTTGTATAGGACCCACCATAGAGCAGGGACCCTTGATGTGCCCCTACAGTATGTGGCCTAAGGAAAGGTAGCATAGACTACATGGAAATGTGGAGACTTCCCACACAAAAGGATGGATCCCTCCTGCAGAACAACTGACGGTCAACCTGGAGAGCATCCCCTGGAAGCAAAGAGGATGTGATGTGGAATAAAGTGAATTCTGAGAGCTCAAATTTCCTTGCAAGTTTGAAGATCTTTTGCATTTTAGGTGCTAAGGAGAATTCTAGCAAAACAAATTTTGACATTGAACGGACATTTTCCCTGCTGACCTGAGGAGGCTGAGAGGGCCTCCAGCTGGGTGCTTTCCTAAGAAAAGTGGTGAGTTTTCCATCCACATCCACGGTATAGAGGACAGAGGGACAAGAAGCCACAAGGCCCTGAAACATATGCGCTGTCAAGATACAGTCTCTGGCTGTTTCAGACCCAAATTGCCGTGGCAAGGTCTTTCAGGTGCCTATTCCCCACTCAAGGAGTTAGAAGCGCTTAAGGGGCAAATGGTCCATTTACACACAGCACCAAGTGCTCGGGCACCAGGCTGGCTATCACAGTTTTAAAATTCTGTATTTGTTTCTACCGGCATTAAAAAATGTTTAACATGCTCTAATCTTCATTCTAATATAGAGAAAGTTGATAGGTATATTCAGAGGAGGCAAACTCAAGTAGTACTATCCAGTGTGAGCATTTAGTTTGTGTGTATGTGAGTATAAAATGTATATGCCTACACACAAAAAAATAAGCTTTAGAAAAAACAATCACGTCAACTTATAACAGACATGCTGATAATAAAAATCATGCCACTTACTGAGTATTTATCCCATCCCTTTTCCATGCATTCTGCAGAGGGCTTGGCCTGTATCGTTTCATTTCATCCTGACATCCTTGTGAACCATTCTCATTGTCAGGAGAACTCTGAAGTTCAGAAAGCTTCGAGACAGGCTGAAGCTCATGCAGTTAAGCTGGGATTTGATGGCAGCTTTTCCAGGCTTCTGGGCTCAGGACTCCACCCTTACTCTGGTGCTTCTCTGATCAGAAATGTCCCCTGAACTTGCCAACAAGTAGAACTGGCCACACCACCGCCTCTGCTTCCTTTGGTGTCTAAAACCTGGAAGTGAAGTGATGCCATCAAGATCCAGATATCTGTTTTACCTGTGTCAAATTTGAAAACTTGAATTCTCTCTCTCTTTCTCTCTCTCTCTCTCTCTCTCTCTCTCTCTCTGTCTCTCAACAAGCCCAGGCCCACTTGAAACCAAGTGAAAGTAATGCTGTATTTATTTAAGCAAAGTGAGATAGGGCTAAAAGATTTTGTGCCTACTTCTGACCGAGAAACACTTTTGTTAAAATTACTTAGATATATATTCTTCTATTCATAGGTTTAATGAGATATTGTAGACCTAACCTAAGTGTTATTTAAAGTTGTTAACTGGTTTTCATGTATTGAGTGTGTGTATGTATTTTCCTGCCTGTCTATCCCAGGTACATTGTGCCCTCAGCAGTAAGGTAGCAGACATATGAAGTATAATTCTTTTTTTTTTTTTTTGGTACCAGGGATTGAACTCGGGTCCTTGCGCTTGCACAGCAGGCAACGAAACCACTGAGCTAAATGCCTGGCCTGAAGTATAATTCTTATATTATTCCTTTCCTCAACTGTACCCAGTCAGTACTCATTAAAGCTACTCACACACACACACGCACGCACACACACACACACACAGACACACACACCTCCTATTCTAGCACCTACTAGCCATATGTTGCTACTTAGATTCACCCCTAAATTTGTTAAAATTAAATAAAATCTGATTTTGACTCTTCGTTTCTAGTGCCCAATGGGCCAGTGGCATCTGTATTTTATACAGCATAGATATAGGTCACTTCCATCATTGCAGAAAATTTTGTGGACATCATTATTGTAGAAGTGGAGCAATGGCTAAGAACCATTGGAAAGGACAGAAGGCTCTGATGATATTTTGTAAATTTCAATCTCATTTTTCTCAGTCCTATTTTTTCTTCCCTACTGGTTTTCATAGGAGAAGGAGACACTCAAAAGAAGAAGAAAGCTGGAAAAAGCAACAAAGCAGTTGGTTAAGCAAGAAGAGTTGAAAAGACTTCATAAAGCTCAGGTCAGAAAACAATCCTGGAATGAGTGAGTGGGCTTGGGGTCTGGGGTACTGGGAATCGGGATGGGAAAGTCCTTCAGGCATCTGTACTGGAATGGGTAAAGGTAGGAGAAAAGCCATCTCTCTTCTCCAAGGGACCAGCTTTGTGGCCATCCTGAAGACCCTGGCACCATCCCTACTGGGGCTCTAGGGTTATCAAGCACAGGTACTGAGCTGGCCCATGCCCAGCCACCTTTGCATGTGCAGTCAGGGTCCCACAAAGTGAGGCTAAAAGAAGAGCCAACTCATGGCCTTGGGGACCTTGCAAGGCCTCACTGACTTAGAGTGATGACCTGCATTGTGTCCTCTGTGAGGACACAAATCTCCCACCAACGTCTGGACTATATCTTTGTTGAGCTGACAGCTATTAGGGGCCATCTCCATTGTGGGATTAGTTGAAGACATAAGTATCCAGTATTCCAGTGTAGATTTCCTGACTTGGTAGTTTACTCCAAACATTTCTGCCCAGGGAGATCTTCCCAGCTCTATCAGTGTCAGGAAAAACAAAGCAGAAAGTCTAGACATTCTCCATCTGCCTGAGGATCCCAAGCCTAGTCTTGAAGAACAGTTGGATTTCAGGACAACAGGACTTAGGATGACCACTCAATCCATATGCCCTTTCATCACTTTCTCCAGTTATCCCATTTATCTGGCCATGTAATCCTGTGTGTCAGTCACCTGCCTAGTACTGTTATAGAATACCTGAGGCAATCAACTTAAACAGATGAAAGGTTTATTTGGGTTGACAGTGTCAAACATTCTAGTTCATGATCACTCGGTCTGCTGCTGTGGGCCTGCAGTGAGGCAGCACATCATGGCAGGGAGCTCAAATAGGGTGACTTGCTCACCTTCTGGTGGCCAGAAAGCAAAGAGGGATAAAAAGGAGAGGCTGGGGTCCCAGTGCAGCATCTCCTCCAAGGGCACAGCCCCAGGGACCTAATTTCTACTGGGGCACATCTCCTTAAGGTTCCTCCAAAGACCACCATGGGCTGGAGCCCAAGCCTTTGACACTGGGCCTTTGGGGGACTCGAGGGCCACCTGCACCCCATGGACAGGGACAATGCCCACGAGCTCATCTCTGTCTCAACCTCTAAAGCAGGTTGGAGCGTTTCAACATTTCCTTCTAAGAGCAAAGCAAGTCTTTATGCTACCCATTGGCACACTTGGCAGTTTTGCACTGCAGGCTAATAGTGGGAATAAGAGGAGCATTACAATGACCTCTTGAGTCCTTTTTCATCTTTTAGTTCCTAAAGAATGACCGCTGGGCCAGTCTGCTTAGGTGGCCATAGAAAAATCCAAAGATGGAGTGGCTTATGTGGCAAACATCTATTTCTTCACAGTTTTGGAGGCTAAAAGTCCAAGATCAAGGTGCTGTCAGATTTGGTGTCTGGTGAGGGCCTCCATCCTGGCTTGTGGACAGGTGCCTTCCCTCTGTGTCCTCACGTGGTATTTGTGAGATGAAGGGCAACTGCTAGTGTTTCTTCCTCTTCTTATAAGGGCACAGGTTTCATCAGATCAGGGCTCCACCCTTGTGGCCTCTCTTAACCCTCATTACTTCCTCATATGCCCTGTCTCCAAACATAGTCACATTGGGAATTAGGGCCTCGGTGTATGAATTTGGGGGCAATGCTGTTGAGTCCATAACAACCAAGTAGCTATAACTGCATAATAATCAGTAATAAAGTCATTGAAATGTTTTCCTTCTTTAGCAATTCTATTCCATACCAGCAAGAGATGGATTTATAAAGATATAATAAGAAAGACCCAAAGAGGGCATGAAATGATTAGTAGTTATAATAGAATCCCTCTGTATTCACAGGGGCTTATATGCTCAGAGCTGGGAAAACAGGAGCCAGGTGACTGCAAGGGCCCCACCCTGAACAGATCTCTTCACAGGTGCAGAGGTACCTCAGCTCCTGGACCCAGGACTCGAGGGGAGATTTAGGAGGACGTGAGGTTGAAGAGGAAGGGGAGGGAGAGAGTCAAAGCACAGTAGAGGAGGGACACAGGTGCTCCCCCTGCCTTTAAGATATCTGTTCTGCCAGGTGCAAACCCTGTTCTGCCAAGGGATGTGCATTTTTGGCAGCATGGTATGAGAAAGCAGAGAACAAAACTTATATAGGAAAGGCTTTCCTGACTGTCTTCTCTCATAGATCCACAAAGGATTAGGTAACAGGAGAAATAAATACATAAATGCAAACCTAGTTGTTACCCCAAACCTTCCTAGGTGCTCATGACAAATCTAAGCAGAGAATGAGGCTTATTCCTTAATGGGTTAAATATCTTCTGTCTTGTTTTTACACCTTGTTGGTAACAAAGCCACAGCGTTCATCCACAGTGATAGCATTCTGGCATAAGGCTGTATTGCAAGGAAGGGCAAGTGCCACTTATAGCTAGGGACAAGCCCTGGACAACCCCAGAATGAACACCAAGCCCCAAGAGCCAGCTCAGGCCTTCTGTCCAGACCACCCTCTCAGAGGTACAGTCTTGTTGTTCCTGGGAAATAGAATGTGAGCAGATACTCTATTTGTCCCCACCCCACCCCTGCTCTACGTGGTGGCCGCAGCCCTATCATTGTGCTATGACCATAGTCAGAGTCTGTGGGCTCTGAGGAGCCCCAGAACCACTAGGGCCACCCAGGGCCTGTCTTAAAGGACTCTGGTGTGATTGGCTGTGTCACAGGGAAGTGTTTTAATGTCTACTTGGGGGCAGATGGAACTTACACACAGCCTCCATGCTTTATGCTTCTTACTAAAGAGGGAGGCATCCAGATCTGGCTGTTTGGGTGTTCAGAGGTCCTTGCCCAGTTGATCAGGCCAGAAATACCACTCTCTTTCTCCTGGAGAATCAGTGACAGCATCACCCTCCTTGTGTGACTCTGTGTGTCCAAGGTCCCCTGTGACATGTGATCCTGGCATTGCAGGCCATCCAGAGGCAGCTGGAGGAGGTGGAGGAGCGGCAGAGGGCATCAGAGATCCAGGGTGTGAGGCTGGAGAAGGCCTTGAGAGGAGAAGCAGGTACAGTGTCCATCCTGGCAGCTCTGGACAGCAGGTTTGGGTCTGTGTCTGCAGTCTGCTAATTGTGCTGGTCTTACCATGGCCCAACACAAGGAAAACTGGTCACCCACGGGGGATGTGTCAGCAGGGACAGGCTGTGCCAAGTCCACATTGCTCCACACATTAAAAGTCAAACTGGTGTTGCCATTTGAGATTCTTCTGGCCCTTGATTAGTCTGTGGGCCTTGAAACTGGGCTCTGGTCTACCCAGCTCTGCTGAATAGAATGAATGTTCTTTGCAGTGTAGGGGTTAGGGCAAATTCAGGAGAAATCATTGGGTATTCGGGGAATGCTGGTAATTCAAAGCCCAGAGTTCAAGTCCTGGTCTCTCCTTTCCCTTTCCAAACCTTGGGCCAGTCACTTTATAAACTTTCATCTTCTCATCTGAAATGGGTGCAGTTGTGGTTTCCTACATCACAGGTAAGAAATGAAGATTAAAAAAGAAATGGCATATGATGCTTAATTTAATTAGGACTTGGCCCAAGGTAAAGCAGCAGATGGTAGCCATCCCACTGAGGGCTTCAGATTCTTCTGTTCAAACACAGTGATCCTCAGGGGATGACCTTCCATGTGCTGGATGTCCAGACACTGGGTCTGAAATAGTTTGTATGGTTCAATTTCTGCCTTGAGAAGTTTATAGTTCACTGAGGGATTCAGACACGGAAACAGACAAGTCTCAATAAAGTGGGACAGGCACTGTGACAGAACAGCAAGAGGGAGCAATGAAAACAGACCCAGGACCTCAGGCCCAGCTTCCTGAGAGGGGTCATGGGAGATGGGCATCAGAGGGGAGCAGGGGTCAGCCAGAGAGGGGAGCAGACTGTTCTGACAGAGGGAGCAGCACCTGCCATGGCCAGGTTTAACTACTTTAACAAAAGAGGGGCCAGCCAGGGGTTTCAGGTAAGGGGTGACTTAAAGACATCTATGTTTTCTGGGTACTCTCCCAGCAGCCATGTGGCTGAGGTACCAGAGGGGCACTCAGCGCGTGCTGAGGGGTTGTCTCTTTAATTCTGTGCCATGATGCCTTTGGTCTTCTGTATTGGGGATACTAACTGTGAACAACTTCGTGTCTCTGTGAGCGATGATGTGAACAACATGTGCCCTGGGAAACACTCTAGGGAAAGGGGAGCATCTCAATTCTGTTCGAAGTGCAATGACTTGAGAATGGTGATAATAGCGAAGGCAGATCCAGACTTTCCGGGGCCTGAAGCTCACACAGACGTGCGGAGGTATGAGGGGCGCTTCCAGAGCTTCCCAAGGGGCCCCCAAAGACAGGGTCTGGAGATTTCAGCCCAGTAGCTGCATGGTTCTGTTGTCAGTAGCTAGCAGGGAAATGTTGGGGGCAGACTTTACCTCTGTGTGCCTCAGTTTCTTGCTTGTGATGCTGGAGTGATAGTCATTCTTGTCTCTTGCATTTGTGGTGAAGATTAGTAAAAACACTTAGGCGAAACCTCAGCTCGGCGCCCAGCCCAGGGTGAATGATTAACCAGTATTTGTTCCTCTTCTTACTAAATTACACTCTGGATTTCCTTGTAAAGAGAACCCACATTTGTCCATCAGAATTAGGCTTCTTTGCAAAATCAATGAGTGTTTCTTGCTGCCTGAACTGAGTCTTGGCCTGTCTCCATAGCTGCTGTTGGGACTTTTTGGTGGGATGAACTACCCTTGTTTGGTGTTTGGTAATATTCCCCATCAAGGAGGCTCTGCTGCTTGTCTTTAGGAATCTCCAGGGAGCCTCAGGAATGAAAAGGACATACTGTACCAGGGAATCTAGAGCACGTTCACTTGGCTGTTAACAACACATGCTGACATGAGGCATGGTAGGAAAAGTGGAGGCACCAAAGAGCCCTGTGTTCAAATTCTGTTCTTTCTCCTTTAGGTTGGTAGTCCTGGAAAAGTCATCTAACCCCTCTGACCCCAAAAGTCTTATCTGAAAGATGGAGATAATAATCCCCACATTACATATGAGGCCATTTTGAGAATTCAGGTGTCGGGGTGCTAAATACCAAGTGGCTACTACATTGTAGGCAGCCAAAGAATGCTACCTAATATTATCTTACACAATATCATTAAGGATCCACATATATATGCTTTTAAAGAATTGTCTCTCTAATCATTTACTGCTTGAAATTTAAATTATAGGTACCAGATTTGAAAATCTTCCTCATTTCCAAATGTCAGAAAGAGAGAAAGAAAGAAAGAAAAATGAAAAGAAAGCTATTTTAAGTGATACCTAAAGAAATCTAGCCAGCTGGCAGGGTGCTCAAAGGTGTGCCTAAGTAGCCAGAAGATGGATTCTGTTCATTCCCTTTCTATCACTGGTAATTTAATTCCCCGGTTAAGTTTATGGGCCTTTTCTCCTTGAATGTCCTCATGGGGGTGACAGATGCAGATCAACAAGGGGCTAGAGACAAATAGAGTCGAGTCAAGGAGAGCGGTCCCAAAGGAAACCAAACGGAAGCTATGCAAGCCAGGCCATCAAAATTAATACACTCTAACCCGTAATAACATTTGCACAATAATAATATTCCTTTGTGTTCAGTATTCTATCTAGTCCCTTTAAGAGATTGGCCTGTTGCTTAATGAACGACCAATGCTTATTAGGTTAAGTTGTATTTGAGCTGGCCTGTGCTGCTCCAGTTCAAGTGATTTAATGGGAATTATTTAATAGGTATTATTAGGATAATTAGAAAATGATCACAGTCAGGCAATAATATTGAGCTATAAAGGTTGTGAATAACCAAATTTAGAGACAGGCCTGAAAACAGGAGTAGCCTGCGTCAGTTAGGCAAGGCTCCTCTGATAATTATGTGAGCCAGCTGAAAGAGTCCTTCGTTCCCCGGGAGTTATTCATTAGGCAGGCATTGAATTAGGGGACGGGGCGGGTGGGGGCGCAGATTGAGGGCCCTGATGGATGATGAGCAAAAAGAGGCTTTGTTAAGCTCCTAATTGTCGTGACAATTCCTGCTTTCTTTTTTTCCAGCAGTCAGAGAAATACGCGCCCCTGCTCCCTGGGATGGGTTTCCCCCCATTTTGTTCAAGGAAAGAGAAACAAAGAATAACAGAAATCTAACCATCTACCCCAGATGATAAACAATTATGTTTCACAGGGTGTGTGTGTTTGTGTTAGGTGTTTTCAACAAAGGCTCTGGGGTCGCCTGCAGTCCCAGCTGCCCAGGTGAAGACCACATGTACACTGGCCTGATTCCCCTGTGTCCTACTCCTTTCCTCGAGGAGGCCAAGCCTGGCTTTGCTGGCGCTAAGCCTCTTCTTCACCGAGGCACTTGCACTACCTGTGGTTTGTTGTTTGTCAAGGTGGTGGTCAGTGTTACAGACTGGGGCCAGGGACTTCCCTAGGCTAGCACAAGGCCACCATCCAAACTTAGGTGGCCTGGATGCCGAACCTGGGCTTTCTCGTTCTCTGGAGATGAGTGAAATCTGATGAAAACTGACAGCAGCTTCAAAGGAGAAAGGAAGTATCCCCAAGGAAAGTGAAGTATTCTCCCCACAGAGCTTCCCTCCCTTTATCAACTGGTTGTCTGCATTCAGCTTGTTGCCTTTTTTTGAAGCTGATTTCTCCTTCTCAGAGATTGAGGGATTTGCAAAGATAGCGCAGGCTGAGCGAGGCTGCCAGCAGATGGCAGCAGGGACTCACATTGGAATGAGAAATTTCAAGGAAAACCTAGCCAGGAAGAGGGAAGTAGTTTGGCCCACTCTGGGGGTTTTCATCTTGACTGCTGCTGAGGAACAGAAGGAATTGTATTTCCTCGATAATGTGACAGCGAGGAGTCCTGGAAAGAACACAGGTATTAGAGTCCGACATATCTGAGCTTGAATTAATGTCACCAATATACAATTACCTCTCTGCCAAATGTTCTCATCCATTAAATGGAACCAGTAATGCCCACCTCATAGGGATGATGTGAAGAAAAAAAATTAAATGATATAATATTAGTAAAGCCCTTGGACAAGGGCTGGCATATAATTGATGTTCAAACAAATGTAATTCCTGCACTTTCCTTCTATAGCCCTGTCATAAAACACAACTTCTCTAATTGTATTTATTTGTTCGTTAATTCACATTCACTTATAACTGTGTTCCCTAAAAGAGAATTAACCTGGTTTCTATAAATACACATCAAAACATGGAGTTCACACACTTGGTCCATATAAGAATCCCAGTGAAGACTCGGATGTTATGCTGCAACAAAAACAAAAAACAGCAACAGTTCAGTACAAGCAGTTTAAAATGAGAGCAAAACACCATGATTCTGAGATGTGTCTCTCTGACATTCTGCCAGAATGTGGGAATGGGTTTGGGGGCAAGAATGTTCTTTAGGTAACCTTCCATAACTATTTATTCTCCAAGTGTACTAAAAGGCAGCAAGTTCAAGGTTACACATGCCTGCCTGTCCTTGTGCTTGTTGGTCACTGTGCTTCCCGTGATCCAGATCAGGGGAAGGGTTGAGGTCCCTTGGTGATTCTCAATGAGTCTGATTGAATTGGGGTGGCCATAAAAATGAAACCAAAGATATTTTATCACCTAATAAAATATTATCTAATAAAACTGGATGTTGTCAGGAAAGAATTCTAATCTTATAGAGAATGGCCAGGAGTAACAGGGCTCCAAAGCTCATGGAGCAAGCAGGGAGTGCTAGGCATAAACAATGGAATTTGGTGCATCGGGGAAGTGAGTTTGTTACTCCCCAGCAAACGGCAGGAGGATCAGCCAGGTGGCACAGGTGGCCTGCCCCTGAGTCCTAGGGTGTGGTGTGATAGGCCCTGATGGTACCAGTACATATCAAGTGTTGTGCTGCAGCTAAGGGGCTCAGGGCCAAGAACTCAGCCATTTTTACAGCAAGTGGTACATGGATCTGTCTCCTTTTCCTAGGAGGCAAGTGGTTGTACTGAGCCTCACTTGTGGTACCCTGACCTACTTCTCAGAATGATCTATCTGATTAGGTACAGAAATGGCTCAGGGTCCGAGGATGGTTAGGCCGTGCAGTTTGGCTCACTTGGCAAAGCTGTGCTGGGATGGTCCCAGTCTGTGGAAGACTGCCCCACTCAACAATTCCCAGCCACCCATCTGTTGGGTATTCTCTGCTTCCAGCTTTGCTGGTCACTCTGTTAAAAAGTCAGTGCCTTCTGTGCAAGCCAGATGTTGAGAAGGCAGAGCTCTGAGTACATTGCCTCCACAGGCTCCTTACATAGGAAAAGAAAAAAATAAAGGCAAGCCTCCTAAGGTGATTTTTTTGAAATAAAAGATCCCAGCATGAAACACACTTGTAAACCAAGCTACTCTGGGGCTGAGGCAGGAGGAGTGCAATTTTGAGGCTAGTATGGGCAACTTAGCAAACCCTGCTTCAAAATAAAAAATAGGGCTGGGAATGTAGCTTAGCGGTAGAAGGCCCTATGTCCAAATCCCAGTACTACTACATAGCTTGGTGGTAGAGCATTTACCTAACATGCGCGAAGCCCTGAGTTTGGTCCCCAGTACTCCTCCCGCCCCCCCCCCACACACAAAGACAGAATAAGCAAAGAAGGACTGAAAAGGGTGGATAAAATCAAAGTTGTAACAAAAATTTTAAAAGATAAAAGAATTCAATTAACACTAATCTCATTAATTTTAAAATTCGTTGATCTTAGTGTGATATAACAATCACCATATTGAAACTCAAAAAAGGAAAACCTTACTATCTTATCTATAGAAGAAGGACAATCATTTGCCAAAATTTGGAACTACTTTGGGATACAGAAAGATTTTAGCAAAAGAAGCAATAGAACTTTCTTAATTTGAAGGATAGTTTCTAAAACCCTGCAGCAAACATCACTGTTGAATAGAAGCACTTGTTTACAATCAGTCATACAGTTGCCTACCATTACATCTCCTGTTCAACATGGTGCATAACACCCCAGCCAGTTCACTGAGACAAAGTGCGGAAACATAATATTTGCAAAGGAAGAAACATATTCTTATTATTTCCAGATATTAGATGGTCCTTATGGAAAATCCAAGTGAATGAACAGATAAACTATTAAAAGTGGGGCTTACCCTTCTGCCTTTTGCCAAGCTATGATGCACTTGCCAATGTTGCCCCTGTGGCCCAGACTCCCAACCTCCAGAAGTAGCACATGACCATTGCCCCCAGTGCCAAGGAGCAGAGCTTCCCCCAGCACAAAGGAGGTGAACCTTCCAGGCCACTGTACCACTGCTCTCAGTGCCAAGGAGGTGAGCCATCCCCCACTTGAAATGAGAAGACACATAAACAAGCCTCAAAAGCAGACTTCCAGATCACCTAAAGCAACCCCAAAGGGAAAGAAGATGGAACAATCTGATACTCAACCACCTGGACTCCCTGAACTGGCAACAAGAGGATCTGGAGAAAATGAAATCGGAAATAATTTCTCGGACAACAGCAGAGATTGTGCCCATAGTGCAAGACATGATTAATAAATCTAGAAAGGACACAGATAAAAAAAATAGAGGAGCTGAGGAACATGATGGAAAACATAGGAAACAATGGAATCCACAAAACGAGGCAAACAGATTTCCAGGAGATTAAAAACTCCATTGAGAGTTTACGCAGCAGAATGAGCCAATGTAAGGAGAGAATTTCAGATATAGAAGATAAGATTGCAATTAGTGACCAGAAAAACAAAAATTTCTTGGGCTGGGGATTTAGCTAAGTGGTTCTACCACCTGCCTTGCAAGCTCAAGGTCCCAAGTTCATTCCCCAGTACAAAGAAAAAATTTTTTTCTTTAAAATAGTAAGGGACCATGAGAAATCAATCTAGCAACTGTTAGACAATGCAAAGAAGAATAACATAAGACTGATCAAAGTCAACGAAGAAACAGGAGAGAGTGCAGATGATGTAAAAAAAAATGCACAGAAATGATGGCAGAAAACTTCCCAAGCAGGGAAAAAGAACTTGACATACAGATAAGTGAGGCATATAGGACTCCAGCTAGCCTTGATCAAAAAAAAAAA
>NW_004624766.1:4363970-4418571 GCF_000247695.1 Heterocephalus glaber
AAGGGGAAGGGGAAGTGGGAGGGGTAGGGGAAAGGAAAGAAGGGAATGGAATTAATATGAGAAAAGGAAAAAAATGGAAACAAAGTCTTTGTAAATAGGGAGGGATGGAGGGGTTGAAGGAAGGGCGGGGGAAGGGGGCAAAGATAAGAACCAAGAGAGATTATGTAAAGGTGCAAATTTCCAATGATGACTGTCATCACATTGTATACCTAAAATGTACCAATAAAATTAATTTTAAAAACTATTAAAAATAGGAAGAGCCGATAGCACAGTCACTAGATAGAAGATCAAACAAGAAAAATCAGTTGCATTTCTACGCCTGAGCATCATCTTTGTCACCAACAAAATGTAATGAGAAAATGAGATCACTTATAGTAACATCAAAAATAATAAGTATGAGTAAATCTAACAAAAAATGTACACCACTTTTAAGAGTCAATTTTTTTTTTTTGGTACTGGGGATCAAACTCAGGTCCTTGCGCTTGCACAGCAGGCGACGAAACCACTGAGCTAAATCCCTGGCCCTTAAGAGTCAATTTTAATGCTTTACTGAAAGTCACCAAAGAGTGAAAACATAATTTCACATGCACAAAAACTAGCTATAAAGCAGCAGTAGCATTGCAGACCACAGAAAATAAGTGATTCGGAGACAACTGGTTTTTTCAAACAGGAAAAATACACTCTTATACCATATAACCATATCAATTCCATACAGATTAAAACTTGAATGTGAAAAATGAAACTTCAGAAGTGAAGGAGAATCTTTTATGACCTCTTTTATGACATTATCAATGAAATGAAAAGCAACTAATTCAGAAAACCTATTTGCAACCAATATAACCAAAAAAGAAGTAGTATTCTATAATATTTTCAGGCTCTTACAAATGAATAAGAAATAAGTAAACAACCCAATATGAAAATAGGCAAATGATATAAATATACACTTCACAAAAGAATAATAAATGACCAAAAATGCATAAAAACGTAAATCTCATTAGTAATTAGGAAAATATAAATTCAGACTACACTAGACTTTGAAATGATCAAAAATATGAAGATACTAAGTATTTAGCAAGGATGAGGAAGAAGGACATTTTTATTCAGTGACAATGGGAGTATAGATTGTCACGTTTGGTTTTATGCTGTAAAGCTGAACATTTGCATGCTGTATAATTCAAGAACTTCATGCCTAAGTGTATCTCCCAGAGAAACTCTCACCCACATGGATCAGAAGACAAATATAAGAATGTTCGTAGTAGCATCATTCATAATAGCAAAACCCCAAGGGCAGTCCAAATATCTAGTAACTGGAAAATAGATCATTTGTGGCATAGACAAACAACTGAATAGTATACATACAGCAGTGAAAAGGAACATCATGGATGTGTTTTTGTGATGTAATATTGAATTTAAGGAAAACAAATTGTACAAGACTACATATGGTATGATGCCATTTCAATAAAGCTTAAAAGCAAAAAAGACTAATTTTTGAATGATAAATAGATACGTAGCTTAAAACAAAAAAGTAGCTTAAAAGGGTTTTCAGTGGCATCCTAGGGCCCACGGAATGGCCTCATGTTTTGCTGCCATTTCCTAGGAGTGTCAAGACTGAGTCAGACTGGCCCCACAGCCTGGTTTCCTGGGTTATCATCCACATATATAAGGAGGCTGCAGGAGGCCGATGGACCCAGAGCTCTGAGTACTGAAGACTGGCAGACACAATTTTCAATGAAATGAGGCAGTGGATGATCCCTGGAGCTGAGCACAAAAGCCAGAGGCTGAACTGCAGCAAGTCTGGGGGAGACGCCCGCACGGTGCTACTGAGGTTCCACCCACAGTCGCTCTAATGCCCCCTTAAAGCTTCAGACAATGTCCAGTGCATTAACAAAAGCGTAGCAAATACCAAATTAGGACTTCTCAGAGATTCTAAGGAGATAGAAAAATCACATCCAAAGGATTAGTTATGAACCACACAGCAAAACAAGCCTCAGCTTGGAAAAACCACACACCAATACACATTCAGAGAAATATTTAGCAATACCTACAAAAGAAAAAGAAATTTTTTTAAAACATAACTTAAGAATAGACTGTTCATTTGTTTTGTTATTATTCATCCAGAAAACAAGTTACTGACCATTGCATGCCAGTCACTTTAAGGTAAGCAGGGACAAAGATGTACCAGGTTTATTGAACTAGATTGTGGAGAGTTATTGAAGAATTTCAGTAGGAGAAGTTTAAATTACTTTGCATTTTGTAGACCACTCTTGGATAAATGTGGGTCCATATAAATGATTCTACTAATAAAAAATTGTTTTAGCTAGGCATGGTGGCACATACCTATCATCCCAGCACCTGAGAGGCTGAGCCAGGAGGATTGAAAGTTCCAGCCACACCTGGGCAACTTGACAACTTAGTGAGACCATGCCTCGCAATAAAATAAATTTAAAGAGGGTTAGGGATATAGCTCAGTGTGAAGGCCTTGGGTTTAATCTCCAGCACAGAGAGGGAAGAAAGGAGGGATACAAAGGGAGGGAAAAGTTGTTTGGCAAGCTGTGAGGGCACGGGAGCAAATGAAGAACCCGTTGCCAGTGAACCCAAGCAGGATGAAAGGAAGGGTTGGATAACTGGGCCATTCTGTTCCCAGCCAGAGGTCTCTTGCCTCCTGGCTACACCGTTCTAGCTGCAAGCTGATTCCTGGTTGAAGGAGTCATAGCCCTGCCCCAGAGGGCTCTCAGGATCTCAGCAGCAGCCATGGGGCTGATTGGAGATGTGGGCAGGAAAGAATCTCTGCAGGTATCGGGACTCCAAGCTTCCCAAGAAGTGCTGAGGATCCACCAAAAACTACGTGCTAGATGAGATTTTTTTTATTAATCTCAAAATGTTACAAAAGAAAGTTTATCTGTGTATAGTGATGTCAGGGGCTGCCCTCTAGCTGAGTTTTAAAGGTGAACAGAAAACTAACCCTTATGGAGCCATGGAAGTAGACACCTGAAGTAAAAACAGGGAGTAGTAACAGTTGGACACCACACCAAGCACCGTGCTACACGTTTTCTGCGTGTTATCTCATTTAATTTCCCTAAGCAATGAATGAGGTGGTGCTGTCAACATCTCACTTTCCACAGGGGGACATCAAGGCCGCCGGGAGACATGAGAATGCTGCTTGCCCAATGTCACATGTTTGTAAGTGGCAGGACTGGGCCTGAGTGATGGCAGAGCCCATGTCTTCTTCGCTTCCCTCCACTACAGGGATGGTGAGGGGAGATGCTATTTAGACTCCATCAGAACCTACAAGGACAGAATCTGACGGGTGACAGAGAGTCAGAGGGAAATGTGGAGGAAGGTCTCAGAGTGCTGTTGGAATTAAGACCAAGGTCTTCATATACTTGGGCTTTGGGAAGATGGATTCCCTAGAAACCCACCCACATCCATATCCAAAGATCCCTGAAGTGATTTTGTCTGCTGAAGAAAGGAAGGCTCTAAACAATGAACAAATTGCATATTATTCCAATGATAAAAGCCAGTTAAGTAATTCAGTTCAATTTAGGTTTCTTCAGAATGGTCTCCCTGGAGGTCAATGTAGCAGGATAGGGAACTCTAATTCCAGGAGGGATTTGAGGAGGACACATAAGACTGGAAAGGGAACATGTAATCCAGGATGAAAATCTGCGTAAAACTGGTGTGTATAATGCAGCAAAGAGGCTGAATTTGAAAAACAGCAACAAAAATACTCTAAGGACAGCAAAATAGTTCTTAAAGCTGTTTCTTTTGGATTGAGAACAAGGGGAGGATAGGCTGAGGGCTTGTGGCAGATGGTATAATGTTAGATGATGAGGAAAGGCAGAATTTTAAACTCTCAGCTTCTCTGTTTGCTCTATCAAGCAAAATGGCCCCTAATCCAGAAACATTAAACAAATATCTAGAAGAAGAAATCGAATCTGGGTAAATGATCAAATGGGAGAGCTGTAAATTTGGGTTTCTAAGACCAGGTGAAAGATGGTACATGAGAGAGTATCTGGATGTGATACTGTTTAATCACAATTTGTTGGATAAGCCAAATTAAGCACCTGCTATTGAAATTATATAAAGATATGACCTCAGCTTTTGAAAACTCTTGGGGAATTCTAAGATCAAAAGTCTAGATATTAGTATATTTTCCACTTTTCATATGGCAAAGATTCTGATCTTTGTCAAAATTCAAGAAAAGATGATTAAAGCAATGGCAAGCCTGTTGGAAAGAAAGTTAGAGTTTCCTATACATCATTGGTGCTTACTGAGACACTGTGAAAAAATAAACGGCATCTCCTTTCCTGGGTAGAGTTTCACAGTTCGTAGTGTCGACAACCAGGGCAGATGTTGCGGAACTTGATTTCGGGAAATTATTTCAGGAGCCCATAATACCCTCATGGATAAGATAAGGTCACTTAGGCTGGAGGATACTAGTTAGGTACATTTATAATCAGCTTCATCCCAAGGCTGAGACAGGTCTCTAAGATGGATGCAAAGCCTCTGCTCTAGTTTCAGCCCCATCTAACGTTTGCTCGGGGTCAAACAAAAGTCCAGGATACCCACTCTCAATTCTGCATAAATCCCGGATCAGAGAAATGTGTCAGTTAGATAAAATACTCAATTTGCCTGTAATAGGACAAAGTAAGATGTTATTTAACGAAATGTATATAAAGTCTTGACTTAGGTTAAGAGAAAGATCAGTTGCACAAATAAAACATGAACTACCACTTCACCATCACCATTGTGCAAAGACCAGAGTTTGTTTGCAGGTTAATAAGAGCCCAGCATGTTGTCTACTATAGAGACTTCTTCAACCCTGGGTCAGAGGATGAAGGCTGGGAGCATCTCTCTACTCAGGAACATTTTATTTGATTCTAGACCCTCTTTCAAGATATATCATGGAAAATTAGAGGGAAAAGGGAGGCAGGCAGCCCTTATCTGATAAAATGATAAATGGCCCAGAGGTGCTAACTATGAACAAAGCCAACTTCTGTAAACTGAAAGGCCTGTCTTCAAATACCTGAAAATTTATTATGTGATATGTTCTCTAACCTTGGAGGGAAAAACTGGAATCAGTGGCTAGCAGCCATCCCACTGGTGATCAGTGAAAAGAATTTTTCAGTCCTTCATTACACAGCCATGAAGAGGGCTCCCTGGACAGCAGAGAGCTCCCTCATTGCATGGAGAATTATAGTGGGCACCGGAGTGTGCACCTGTCGGGGAGGAGGTAGAAGGAATTCCTGCACTGACTCCTTGGCTGGACCCCTCGAACCCCGCGGGTCCTTCCATCACATACATTGTATGATTGAATTTAATGAGCTTATACTATGCCAGGACTAGGCTGAGGGTTTTGAGTGTGCAATCCCACTTCAGTTTTACTACAGATAAGAAAGCCCCTAAGGCTCAGGGAGGCCACATTTAATTACTCAAGCCCACGTAGCAATTGGTAGAAGTCTGATTCCAAGTCTGCGTTTCAAGTATATGCTCTTAACTTCTATGTTGTATCTGATCTCTGGTTTATACATTTTATTCTTGCAGCTGCCCTTGACTATCTTGTACTTTTCCTCCTTTTCTCCCTGCCAAACTCTAATCCATCCATTTAGACAGAGCCTACCTGCAGCCTCCTCACTTCTTACGTGCAAGATTCATTGCCTCCTTCCTGTGCTCCCATAGCAAGGGAAGGTTGAGTTTTACTTACCTATGTGGGACTTGTTTTCCTCAGTGGACTGCAAGGCTCCAGTCTCCCAAAGAACGGAAACCAGTGTATTCATTCATGTCTCCCAGAACCCTAAACAATGCTTAGAAGATATCGGCACTCAATGTGTTTATCAGTTTGTTCATTCATTCATAAAACCTAAGAAAGAATAACATCATTTTTCCCTCCCTCTCTCTCCCCTTTAATCCTTCCCATATAAAATTTCACATATTCTTTTACTCCTCCTCCTTCAATGTCCTTTGGTTTTCTACATGAAGTACAAATGCCTTAGCATGGCTTTTAGGGTCTTTGTTCTGAGATAATCATAAAATCTCAGGCATCCTGGTTCACCTCTGCTCCCTTAGCCTTCCCAACGCATGTCTCCATCATCCTCTTTCTGCTCTCCTTGTCTTTTCTCATATGTGGTTTCCTCTTCTTGAAAACACATTATTCCATCTTCATGATTTTCTCTCAAAAGATGTCTATTCTTCAATATCCCATTCCAAACCCCAGCTTGTGCCCCAACCAAGAAGACCCTGCTTACCCTGTATTTCCAGGGTGATTTTTGTTGCTTTCTTGTGACCCTTTTCTAATGTTCTGTTTTATCCCAGCACTTGCAATCTATCTAGCTGCCAAAAGATTACCTCACAATATTTTTGTAGATTCTCTGCCTATCTCCAAATTTCTTGTAATATTTAACACCACACTATCACCAATCCCTAAGGCAGTACCCAACACATGGAAGGTATTTCATAAATACATCTGACTGAATGAATAAGGGAATGAATGAATGAATGAATGAATGAATGAACCAGAAGTTAAGATCTGCATTCTAGCACCAGTTTGCCATGAAATATATAATTTTGGGAACTGGATATAACTGGGCCCCAGTTTCCTTTTTAGTAAAAAGTAGTCAAAGAGACAGGAAGAAAAGGAGTGAATTGTTATTGATTATTTGTTGTGGGCAAGACAAAGTTCTATAGGCTTTATTTACTTTACACGACTACTGAGAGAGAGGGAGACAAAGATAATACTAGCAGTGAAGGGTATGGCTTAGGATAAGATATAGTTGAGTTCAAGCCCCAGCTCTACCACTTACTAACTGTGAACCTGGGCAAGTTCCATGAATCCTTTAAAGCTCTGTTCCTTCAGCGATCCAAGTGGTGATGATGAGAGAATCCACTGGTGAGCTTACTGTGAGAGTACTACCAAATGCTGCCTGTAAGGCACATGCAGCCAATCACCTGGCACAAAATTGCTGCATAATAAATAGTACCTCATTATTATTATATTATACACCTGCCTTATTATTCCAGTGTAGCCAATGAAGAAGTAGAAACAGAGGCTCCAAGATGTTAAACAGCTTGCCCAAGTTCACACAAATCTCCCTGGATCGTTTCTCTCTCTGCATACAGAACTCCCCAGTGTAAATCCTTCTAGAATTGGCAGAAAGCTTTGCCCCGCAGTATGTATTCTTGTTTTAGGGTATGACATTAGAAAGCCACCACTATGTTGCAACTTCTTGAATATGGGCAGATTTTAACATTTTAGTGTCTGAACATTTAGTGTCTAACATTATCTGCGAAGTAGCACCAACATGATTATTCTTCTGTTTAAGAATGGGCGTAATTTAAGTTGTAAAAATAAATATGGAATATACATATATATATGTGTATTCCCCCTGATGAGACTCAAGGCTAATAGCATTTTTTTCATCATTTGGCTTTTATTTGAGAAAAAAAAATCAGTCACCAGTCCCAAGATCAAATGTGGCGATGTGAGGCTTCCTGCCCTGTGAAGGGAGGCACACAGCCCCGGAGTACTAAATAGGCATTTGACTCCAGGGAGAAAAAAGAGAAGGAGATAGTGACCATCATTAGGACTTCTTGGGGGAGGATTGCACAATTCACATATAGAAGTTTCACAGAGGACAGAAAAGCGGCCAGGAGAAGGTTCTTTGCGGTAGAATGTTACTGCCAGCATATGACCTTGGAGCTGAAGTAGTCATGCCCAAAGTGTCCAGAAGGACTGCTGCTGCCATCCCAAGCACACACAGTGGGGTCTTATTTGTCATGCCTATGACCTTGAGGTGTCAACAGGGGGCCAGGGAGCGGCTGCCTGCCGAGCCCTTCTCGCTACAAACATGCCTCGCTAAAGTGGCTGCAAAGCAGTTTGATTATGAGGAGAGAAACGCCAATCTAACCCATTTGTCATTGATTTCTTAAGCAGATTCAGGGACACAGGATGAAGCCCAGCTTTTGCAGGAATGGTTTAAGCTAGTCCTGGAGAAGAATAAATTAATGCGATATGAGTCGGAGCTACTGATCATGTAAGTAAGGCAACACAGATAACAGTGAGTCCTAAAAGCAAAGGGCTGGGAGGGGGCAGCTCGTCCTCCTGGTTTGAAGTCCCAGGATTTTTCCTCTTTGTGCATACAGAACAGTGATTGAGGCAGATTGATATTTTATGTCTTGCATATCATGCTGTCATTAGTGTGAAGAATCTTCAGTTGTCTGTTCTGTCTGTGGAGTCCTGTGGCAAGAATAGATTTAAGGTAGCAAGTCAGGAGGTGGAGGGCATTCAGACCATCCTCATCCCCCAGGCCTGTGGAGAGGAGCAGCCACGCACCTGCAGTGGGAAGGTTGTGTCTGGCCTCGCGGTGGATCATGGGGCCTGCCCAGTCACTTCCGGTGGCTTTACCAGAATGAAGGACTGAGGTCTGTCTGGCTGTCCTTCCTGCATGAGGGCTTGCAGCCTGGTTGGGAGGTCAGAAAGTACAGACAGACTTCGCCACTTTCTACTGGGAAAGTTGAAGTTCATGATATCTATCACCATCCTAAAGGGAGAGAAAATAATATTTAGTATAAACCAACCAAACCTCGGGAGTTGTGCTGGGAGCTTTCATTTAGGCTGTTTCATTTCGTCTTCACCACAACCTTGACAGGTAACCCAGGGTACTTTTAAGGGCTCTAAAGCAAGTGAGAAATAAAACAACTGAGTCTGTAAGTAGAATGTCAAAACAGCGCTTTTAGTATTAATAATGGCTAACTCAGCTAAGTTCACAGGATCTGCCTGAAAGAGTTGGGGAGACTGGCTGCTGCTGCCAGCCAAAGGCCTCCCCAAATAGTGCATGATAAGAGTACTTTCTCCTCCAAAAACAGTCACATAGGAGGATGAAGACATGGGTACTACTCAGAGATAGGAGGAGCTCGGCTGAAGGACAGGTTTCAGTTTAGAGAAAGACCTGGATGGACAAGGAGAAATGTATTGGATTGGTCAGTTTAGATCCTTTTGGGAAGGAGATGCCAGGACAGAGGGAGATGGGGGAGGGCCCAGGTCTCAGCATGACAGTGAACTGGACTCCAGCAGCATTCAGCTCACTACGGTCCTCCCACACGGGCCCATGAGAAGTTCAGTGTCTGTAACAAAAGGCTGGATATTGAACAAGACAGAAATCTCAGCCCAAGCAGTATTTGAAGTAGTAACAATAATGACAACAACAGGGAATGGCAAATGCAGGCTGAGGTTGGGGGGCCCTGCAGGACAAACCCAGGGGCCTGTTCTCAGCCCTCAGCTTCTGCAATGGATCTGAAGCACTGATCACCCTTGAATTTGCTCTTTCCTCTTCAACTTTGCTTTCCTGGTTTCTGGGATGCTGCATTTATTATTTTGTCCTTCCAACCTGCTAGCTGCTTCTCTCCTGGCTCCCTCTCTTTTGTTTGACTTCTACATGAAGTAATCCCAAAGCTTCGGTCTTCAGATTTTTCTTTCTCTATGGCCGCCTGTCTTTTAGTGCCTTCACATGACTTCAACTATTACCTCTTATCACTGCCACATCTGTGTGGGTCCTCATTTCTGCTGAGAGCTCCAGAGCAGCATTGGGGAGCCTCTCCAAGACAGCCTGGGCTCACACATGGGAAGCTGACCCACACAGTGGGATGTAAGTGGGCAATCCCAGAGACTGAAAAGTTAAGTTCCCACTGGCCCTCACGGAGGACAGACTTCGCTTCTTGACTCTGTTGTTCCAAGTAGCGAAAATAGAGTTCCCGGCACTCAAGCTTGACTCCTCCAAAGCTTCACTGATCCAGCAAGTTGGATCAGTGCCTAAGTTTTATTGCCTGCATTTGGACAATGTTTCACTTGGTTTCCTCCTTTTGGTCTTCTTATTGACCACAGCCAAGGATTGGGGAGTTGTTAGAGGTGATTCTTGGAAGTCATATTGTACCTAAAAGAGATAAGAGCTTCAGATGTCATGGCTGCTTCCTTGGACCATTCCAGTCACTTCTCCACTCTTCTCCCTCCCTCCAGTCTGTCCCAGCAGGGGATCTATGGCCTTCCCAGAGCCTGCTGCCATCACATCCTGGCTTTCTGCTGTTCCCCATTGTGTCTTGAGCCCGGCCCATCTCAGCAGTCTCTCCAGGCCAGTCCAGTGATCCCAGCAGCATCAAGGCTTTCCATTTAGAGATATTCTAGGATCCCTGTTTTAATAAGGAAAAAAATATGATAGGTACTGTTAATGGACATCTTTTGCAAAGTTTCCACACAAATTCCTCATATTTACAGTTGGAACATTCTCTCATACCCAGGGCCCAAGAACTAGAATTAGAAGATCATCAAAGCAGACTGGAGCAGAAATTAAGAGAGAAAATGCTCAAGGAAGGTGAGTGTGGGGATACATTTAGGGCCCTTGTTAAAGTCATCACCCCCGCCCAGAAGGACGCTGAGCAGAGCATGCTGCAAATCTCAGAGTGGAGTGCTCCTCCTTGAAAGACCCACCAGCCTGAGAGTCAGGGGAGATGCAAAGCCAGCCTGTCGTTGGTTCACCTCCACAGACAGGGAAGTCTCCAGGGAGCTTCACTCACTTGGGCAGTGAGGCCAGTGTTTTGCTCCATCCCATGTGCCAGTAGGAACAAAGCCATTCATTCACTTATTCACTTATCCATCCATTCATTTAGCCAACATTTATTGAGAATCTAGTGTGATCCTGCATGTGGTGAGAGCAGCTCCTGCCCTCAGAGTCTGTGAGCTCACTGGGGAGACCAACACCCAGACCAGTCATTATTGCAGAGAGAGGGCCATAACAGGTGCTTCGGGAACACGAAGGAGGGCAGGTCTGGTGCTGCCAGGCATTAGAGATGGGCTGGCCCAGGGCATCGAATGGGAGAAAACCATTCCACCCTGAAGGAAGGAAAATGGAAATGAATTCAGTTGACCTGATATACTGAACTATCCATCCATTGGTTCCAGCCAGAAAGACATATTCCCTACATTTTGTGCCTATGTGTTTGTGGGTCAAATCCATGGATGACTTACTTGCCTAGTTTTAGGCCTAGGTCTAAAATAACAAGTTAAATAATGCCTTTAAAGCTCATAGAACTAACATTGCATCTTCCTCCATGGGTTACCTGGGACAGGAAAAGGAAATAATAGACGTCATGATTGTTTTTTACTTTAACCCACTTTATAGATTAGAAAACTGATTCAGAGAGAACCTAAATAATATGTTCAAGGTAAACTGTAGGACTAAGATTTAAGATGGGAATACAAATTAAAGTTTTCTGCTTTTTCCCCCATGTGGAAGTGATTTGCAAGCTGTTCCTTTATAGCAACAATGTTCTATTTATAACAAATCCTTTATACAGCTGCGGTGTGCAAGACAGGTAAAAGTAGTATTATATAGGGCTGAGGTGTAGCTTAGTGCTACAGTGCAAGGCCCCAGGTTCAATTTCTAGCACTGCAAAAAATAAAATACAAACAAAAGTGCTGTACATCTTTTATTTGTCAGAAGGAACTCAGATGTCTCTATCTGTTAGAAGCCTAAACTGAGAGAGGAATTTTTAAATTTTTCTATGGTGCTTATTAAATTAGGAAGACCAATACTGGAATATACCTAAGTTAACAAACCATTTTATGTCATCTGATTTACATATTTGATGCCAAATTTTAATTTTTGTTTCAGGATAGTAAAATAAATACCCCCAAAGACTCTACTAGCCACCTTGGACTCTCACTTCTTAAAAACGCTATGAAATGAAGGTTATGTTTTCTCTCTCCCATCTTATGTATATGTTCCCACCTCCTCCCGAGAGTGGCTTCTTTGTTTTGTCTACAGCAGGGCTTACCTTCCACACAAGCTTTCTCCCATTAGTTAGCAAGGAAAAAATAGGAGCTCTTCATCCCTCTCCGATGAGCTCATTCTGATGCAATGATTTAAACAGTACTTGTAGAAAATGCTCAGTCTCTCGGGGACGAAAACAATCAGTCTTGAAGATGGCCACCGCTTCCTTCTGCGTTCCTCCCTGGGGTGACTGCCAGGAAAGGAAAGTGGAGAGGCAGTTTGTGTCCTGGTGGCCACGGTGCCTTGTGGGGTGCCGACTCACTGAGTCGTGTCCCATCACTGGGCTGCCACTTTCCTGCTGGCACTTGCAGCTAAGCCGTGCGTCTGGTGTCACCTATACCCTGACCTTTCTCTCAATGGCATTCCCTGGCCCACTCCAGCCACCTCAGCACACACTGCACCCAAGGAGGTCACCCCATCTTCTGTCTCATCTCTGCGCGGGCCCTCTGGACAGCTACCTCTGGCAGCTTTAGGGCAAGTGGGCTCTTCTCAGGTCCCTCCCATCCCACACACAACAGATGGAGACTGGGGAGCTACCCCATGGTGACCCAGAGGGCGCCCTTCCAGCTGGTCTCTTCCTAGCCTTGAGCAAGGGGCAGGACAGGTGTCTTCACGCCCTCAGTGTTGCCTCTAATGATATGAGACATTTCCTGCCCTTTTTGGGCAGTCAGGGTCCAGCATGGAGAAACCAAAGCACAGAGCTCTCTGCCTCTCTCTTCACCCTCCCATGAAGCATGAGGTGCTAAGGGACAGGCACACCCCATTTGCCTTCACAGCATCTACTGCTTCCTGGTGCAGACCCAGCACAGTGCTCCATGAGAGGCAGTGGAGCCCTCTCTAATTGGGCCAGGGCCCCTGCTGATCCTCAGTGTGTAGATGGAAGGCCAAAGGGAAGGAATGTAGAGTGATTCTCCCGCGGCAGTCATCTGGTTGGCAAGACCTAAAGCTAGCTTTGCAATCCTGTCGAGTGTCAGAAAGTCATCACCACCTGTTTGTCATGCTTTCCCTTCCTTCCATGACAGTGCTGTCCCTCTGCACAATCAGAAAACTTGGGCCAATTAGAAAGAAGCCTGGCCATTTGGAAGGGGTAATGAGAAGCAGAGTCCACCCAGAAACCTCCTTCCTAGCACAGTAGGGATAGCTGTAGCCTCCCTTGGCTCCCATGTGGTCACTGCCCGAAAGGCTACAATGTGTCATTAAGCACAAATGACAAAAGGATTCTTGTCATTGCTATTGCAGCCATTGAGGCAGACACTTTACTAGGAAACTATTCTCAATATTTTATGGGCAACAGCCTTTCTGTTCTGTTGGTTTCTTTTTTTTGGTGGGGGGGCGGGTACCAGGGATCGAACTCGGGACCTTGCACTTGCGAGGCAGGCACCGGAACCACCGAGCTAAATCCCCGGCCCTGTTCTGTTGGTTTCTTTCTGGGGCAGCACGGAAGGTTGGGAGACTTGGTAGGGAATGGCTGTATTAATTTCCTTTGCACACAAAGGGGTTTTCCCCGTCCCTGCATACAGATTCTTGAGGTGAAATCCAAGCTGGCTGCTGCACAAAGCACCCACCTTTCTAATCTGTGGCTTTAGGGGCAGTTCCTTGGTGTTAAGTTCATTTCCTTGTTTTCTTCATTGAAATTAAAGAGCAAAACAAGTCCTTCACAGTGGAGGATGCTCGTGCCCAGAACCCGCCTGGGCCCAATCTCACCTGAGGCTTCATGGTTTTCTTTCTTTTTTTTTTTTTTAGAGAGTCAGAAAGATGAGAATGATCTTAATGAGGAGCAAGAAATATTCACCAAAATGATGCAAGTGATTAAACAAAGGGACGAACTCGTGGATTCCTTAGAGGAACAGCGCATCAAGGAAAAGGCTGAGGACCAGCACTTCGAAAGCTTTGTGTTCTCCAGGGGCTGTCAGCTGAGCAGGACGTGAGGAGCCCCTGTCCCTCCCCGAGGCCAGCCCCACGCGCCACACTGTCTCCTTCTGGAACGGAAGTTATACCCTCCTGTGTGGTGGCGATTTTTATTTTTAATTAAAATTCTCATATGTGCTACAGCTTCCCAAGATTTTTCCAGAGATTATAATGAAAAAACCCCACAAAGACTGTTTTGGAACTGGCAGTCAATGACAGCCAGGCTCTGGGGTTGGAGGTGTTCTTGGCAGATGACCAGCATTGTTTTCTCTAAAAAGTGACACAAAGACTTGCCTTTCCCACTGCTTTAATCATTTTCCTTCCCGATCCATTAAGTTACATGTTTTAAGTCTTTTAAGAAGCTGCCTTTTCATTAATACATCCATATTTGCCCCCACCCCGCCGCCTTTTTTGCATGGATGACCGGTTTCCAAATGTCAGAAAGCTGCAGCAGCAGTTCAAAGATTAGGTTAATATTTAAATTGTGTTTCCAGAGAAAGAGGAGAAATCTCGAGATTACTGATTACATAAAGCAAATAACTCATATAGCAGGTGTTAATTCAATCCAGGGTGAATTTAATTTACCAGGTGTATTTATAAGCCTTAATATAATATACATAAGCAATGAGAGTTTATAGAACATTTGAGCCTTAGTTTTATTTTTTTTAAAAGGAAAAAGAAATAAAGCTTTAACTTCATGCCTGCAGAATTGCTAGTTTTCACCAAATCCTGTTGGCTTAGGAAAGCTTTTTGTTCCCACAGTGCTCTGCTCATGGCCCCTGGAGCATAATGATAAGCATTTTTAGAAAATGAATGATTTTGAAGGGCTTTTAAAAATAAGTGTTGATGATGGCAAAAAGAAAAACTCCTTCACTTGTTGAGAAAACATTGCTGAGGTTGGTGCTGCTTCAGGAAAACGAACAAGCCAAGGGGCCCAGGAGAGGGAGGCCTCTTGGTGCTGAGTCTTAGGGTTGAGTAGAGGCATATTATGACCCGCTCCGGGGACACCCCAGGAGCTCTGCGGCATGAGGATAAAACCGCTTCTGACTTCCAGGTAGAGCTGAGGGGAGCGGCTCCACGTATGCAATCCCAACTTGGGCCATGGATTTGTTTTTATGACATTTTCAATATGCACAGACAGCTGGTGGGTGGAGTTTGTGCGCTGACACACTGGGCTTCCCGGGGTGTTTTGACAGTGCAGATGGGGACCAAAGAAGGGAAGATTTGAAGTGGTGATGTGTTGTCATAAAATATTTGATTGTTCTCCCTCGGAGGGATGCTTTGAAGATTTAGTCTGTTATGGACCAGAGAGAGACAAAAGAACTTTTTGTTGCACATTTGGCCACTCGTTTCTGCGAGTGTTTAAATGTGTCATTAGGACAATAGGTGCTTGGCAACAGTTGGCTCTGACTGGGAACCAAATTTCTCTCAAGATAAACTGACCCAGGAACCACTTCTGAGACAGTCTGTGCACATCTGGCCAGCTGACAAGCCAGAGAGATGTATACAGACTTCCCCTGAGTCAGCCAGGGTTTTGGGTGGCATTGAAACAGCCTTTCCATGGATACTAAGTTCAGGGGCAGTCGTTTTTTTTTTTCCTTTGTCTTTTCTTCTTCTTTCTTTTCTAAAAATCCAGTCTTCTAGTGCCTTTAAGTCTATCATTAGGGAATTCTATTGCTGGGAAATATGCAGAGGCATCTATCTACCTACCTACCTAGAAAAGTTATACCACTTCCATTTATCTTTTTATTTATTTGTATGTTTAGTAGCAATTGATAACAATTTCCTGTTAATTCTGGCTTTCCTGTGTTATAATCTGGAAAAGACCTATTGGGACTAAGATGTTGGAATATAAGCTACTTAATATAGATGTTTGGTTTGTTTGTTTGTTTTTTTGGTGCCAATGATTGAACTCAGGACCTTGGGCTTGTGAGGCAGCCACAGCTCCAATGAGCTAAATCCCCAGCCCCCTTAATACAGATGTTTGGAACAGTAAGTTGTATAGTATTAAAGATTTGCGGAGATGGTCAGAATAATATTTTCAGCCATCAGGACTTTAAAGGTAAGAATATGGATGCACAGGAATGTTAACTCATTTTAAGAAAGTGATATATAACTTCAGTTTTTATTCTAAAGCCTGCAGAAGTACTCAAATCCAGTCTTTTTAGCCAGTTAAGTATAAGTACACTCTCTGATGCTTGCATACATATAACAGAGGATGCTCAAATGGGTAGTGTCTGGATTGTTATTGTGCAGGAGAATTAATTACCACTTATTTTAATCTGTCATATTTTCAGCTAAAAGAAAGATTCTCTCTCCCAGAAGGACCAAGAAAACAGGATTCTTAGCCCTATGTTCTGTTAATACACGAGAGATACAATTTGTTTACTTTCTCCCACAGAGTACATTCCGTGGTTAAGGCTTAACCTTATCTAGCTAAGTATAAAACATAAACCTCATCCTTAACAGTTTTCTACTTATGTTAGCTTTCTGTTTCGCCAGTACATACAAATCATTTAAATGACATTCCTACAAGTACACAAATATGGCTGTTGAATTAATTAAAGCGATTCCATTCCTTACAACAGAGAATGTTTAAGACCCTCAAAATGTAAAATGTCGTACATTTTAAAGACAGTTTCTTTGTGTGCAATATGAGCAGCATCATGATGAAAATGTACAGAGCCTTCACAATGAAGATGGACAAGGCCAAACAATTTAGGACCCTGAATAGGACATCAAGCCCCAGCCTCCAGGCATATTTCATAGTCAATCTCCTGTAGTTCCCAAATTAAGCCAAAGGGCTTAAGATAGTTATGAACTCCAAATTTTACATAAGTTGGACCAAGAGGATGGTTGTCAAATGTGTTTACCCAAACCAGTCATTTACTGGTCTACTTATTTAACATTCTGTGCCCTTGGGGTTCTGCAAGCCCTAGGTAGATGCTGAGATACAGAGAGAATTGTAATCCTTCTCTCTATCTCCTAAGAAATACAAAGATCAAGAAAATAACTACCACCCCCAAATCCAAATCCAAAGATAAAAAGCTATTTTTTATAAGCGTCAATCTATTCTACTCACGTTTATGTCAGGCATAAAGACTTACATCCCCCACTATTGCAGTGTTTTTTTGGCAATGAAAATAAGTTCGTGTTTCTAAAACTGTGAAAAATAATATCAGGTTGTACTGTTTCATTTAAACCTTGACTTTGGCAGTGTTAGGCTGCTTGGAATCAATCAATGCCGAGATGCAGCACGTTAATTGCAACTGAGAAAGGAAGTGGCAGGTGTTTCCAACTCTGATGAGCTGCGATGAAATTGATGTTTTCTGCATTCGGGAGGCAAATGACAATTCACCAGTGTCTCTCTTCCCAGGAAGCAGATTTACAGGCTTTTCCTTCCAAACTGAAAATGGCAGCATGCCCCACTCAGGTGGTTGATCAGAGCCACCTCCATGGGACAGAGGTGGCAGCGGGCAGCTGGGGCCACCACATGAGCGGAGAGAGTGGCAGTCACTGGATGTGGGGAGCTCAAATTGTCATCAGAAGGTTCATGTGCAGGGAAAAGTGTATGATTTCACCTACTGTTTATCTTCTAACCTCACTGCTGAGTAGCTTGTAAAAGATTAATTTGCTCCAACAATCGAGAGCTATTCACGTGGATGGAAATGTGTTCTACGTGCACCACTCTAAAAACTGCAAGGAACCAAAAGTGAATGGTTTTGTGTCTCAAGAATCAAAACGTATTTGTGTGGGCTTGGTCTGGCCCCTCTGAGGGCGGCATCCATTTCATCTCTTTCTTCTCAGTAAAAGAACCTGGGCTAAGCTTTGGTTTCCAGTGGGAGTCTATGGGTTAGCATTGGATGTTTTATTATCCGTGAGCACCTGGCAGGACTTACCTGAATCCCTTCCCATCGATCCCAATGGGAGGCGAGCAGGCGCTCACCTCAGGTGCATTCTCTCAACAAAGGAAGCTGTTTTCAGGGATGGAGAGAGGGAGGGGCGAGGGCGATCCTAGCCCAGCTGCCCAGGTCCTTTTCTCTTCTCAATAGGAACAGTCTCCTGTGCACAGAGCTGGCTGCTTCCTTTAACTCACACTCTTTTAGGACCAAGTTTCCTCTGTTCTTAACTCCAGTGCGCAAGCAGTATACAATGCACCAGAACTGCCATTCGAATTAATCAAGTGCTCAGTCCCAGGAGCTCTCACTGTTTCCCCTGCTGTTCCTCTCCCTTGTTTGAAAGCTTTTGTCTGATCAATTACTTGAGAGGATTCACCTTTCTATTGAGTATCAGTAAAAATGCTTACAATTGCTCCTTTTGGCAAGCACTGACCTGCCAAGGAAGGAGCTGCAGGAAGAGCCCACCACCTTCCCTGGAGCTCTGCAAGCTCTCCTCAGGTACGTTCCTCTGCCCTCTTCCTGCCCCAGAGCTGCAGACTCTCAGCTTGCTACACCTGGTATCTGGAGCCCTCCATCCCCGAGCCCTCATGGCAGGCTGGGTCATTTCATGCTCACTCTCTCTCCCAGCTCATTTCTAAAAGTTAAAAGGAAAAAAAAGCAAGAATGTGCAAGGTCCTGGGTTTGATCCTCAACACTGCAAAAAAAAAAAAAAAAAAAAGTGGCATCACAGCTCTCCTGAGGAGCCCCTCAAGCGCCTGCTCATGGTGATTACCCCTGTGAATTCAGCCCATCTCACCCGCCAGGGGCTGTGGTAAACTCTGCATGTGCATTATCGTATCGAATCCTGAAAGCAAACATCATTAATGTAAGTCTTATCCCCATTTTTAGAGCACAAAGAGGCTCAGGCTCTTATCTATGGTAGTCAAGGTCCACAGTAGCAACTGGACCCAACTATTCGCCTCTAGAGCCTGGATCCTTGACCACCAGGTTGCATGGCCTGGCTCTCGTGCCTTGTGTTACCTGCTCCTTCCCTCCCACCCTTGGGTGGGTGCTCATTGCCATCCTCCCCCGACACACCAGTGCTCGCTCTGTTCAGGGCTAATCTGGGAAGAGAAGCTGAAGCTGCCTTTTGACACAGTATTTTGTGTTCCCTATATATGAATGCTGCATTCATATGTACTCTAACATGAAAATAATTTTTCAAAACAACCCAACTGCCACCCCTCACAAAAAGCTTTCAGTAAGTGTGATCCTCTAGGGAGATTCCCCTTGTTTACCGGGGTGATCAAGTACTCCTGACACAGTCATGAACCCCGAGGGATGCTTTTGCCTAAAATTAAGCTCCAGGTGCTACAAAATTACATCCCAGTCCTTGGGACAGGGAGCCAAGAGCACAGAGCCAAGGGAGTTTGGGGGTCGGGGGGACCAGTGGAGTGAGGTGAGGTAGAATTTGTAGGCCTCTAGGGAGACGTCAGAGGGGGAGGAGGAACCAGGAGGATGGGGACAGGGCATCAGCCCTGTGGTCCTGTGTGACACTAGAACAGCCCAATACTGCATAGCAGCTCCAAATATACCCTTGGCACTACTCCAGTTCCCTTCCTGTTCTCAGAATAATAGGACACGCCTGCATCAATAGCATGAGGAAAACACATATGGTATGTGGTACTCATTTTGAACACAATCCCACAATCTAATTGTCCCTGACTGGGCCTCTAATCGCAGCTCTCTGGGGGCAGGGAAAAGCTCAATTGTGCCTCAGTGTCTTCTGTGAAATGGGGCTGATTTCCCCACCCCAATCATTCCCCTCCTCAAGGTTTCCTATCAAGGGGCAACTTGATCTATGTCAGTTCCAATTTTAAATTGGGAACAGCTAAAATGTACCTTTATAATTGGAATGGCCAGTGGTGAATCTTGAGCTGTTCAAATCCCAACAGCAGAACCAGAAAGTGACATTTCTAACCTCAGCAGAATAGACGGTTTTCTCCAGAGGAGATATGAGCAGGAAACCAGGCCAGGAAGCACACCCCTTGGATTACTGCCCCTTCTCTGATGCTGTCCTACTCAGAATGTGAATGTCTCTCTCTGGAGATCAAGTCTCTGAAATGAGCCCTGCTGACCAGATGTCCAGCCTCCTGCACACCTACAGGCCAACAGTATTCTAAGCCTACCCTTTGGTGTCTCCTGGAGATGCCATCTGGCCTAGGGGACTTGCTCCTGTCTTGTTGCTAGAGGCAACACTTCTAATCTTCCTCTCTAAAAGGAAACATCTGAGCTCTGAATAGCTTTAGTGTCTCGCCCGAGCAAAGATGCAAGCAGAGATGCTTACTCCTGCAGGCCACTGAAGTCCGGAGATGGGGTGTGGGAGGAAGATGGTCATAACAGGAGCCAAGAAGGCCTGGATCCCCAGATCACACTGAGCTGGGAGGGGCAGGGGAGCTCAGTCAAGACTCCGAGTAATCTCAGAGGCCTGTGACCTGCACTGCACACCAATGGAATCCCGGGGACCCCAGGGGTTCTCTCTTGCCTGGCTGCATCCTAAGTGGCTCATGCCTGCTTCCTTCTCACCTTAGAAGCTATCTCCTGTCCTGTTCCCTGGCTTGTCTCCATTCCTCTGCTGCAGGACTCAGGAAGGAGCTGCTGGTTTTAGGGCTTTGCCTCTACAGCTAATGCTCAGCTATTATGCTCAGGGGAAGAAATCCCTCTACCAATGTCTGCAGTTTATGGGGAGACTCAGAAGTATAGATAAGCAAGCCATCTATTTCAAGGAACTTGGGACACACCCCCCCCATTCCCCCAGTGGCTGGTTCTCAGGGTCTTTGTGTGGCACCATCCAGTGTGACCCTCAGAAACATCCCATTTCAGGCCGCCATGTCACCAGCTAAAGCTGAGGCCTTCTGCCTTCCTCCTTCCCTGCTCATCAAGAGAAGCCCTTGCTCCTCCACCATTCCCTGCCACCTGGGCCACCATCACTGAAGCAAGTAGGACTCCTAGAGGACATGCTCACTAGCACACTGGCCTTCAAAGGCCACCACTAATACCCCAGAGTCCCCGCTAGGATGTGCCATGGCCTTCTCACCTAAGACCCTTGCTGGGGGCGCTTTCATCTCTCATAGACTGCTTTCATCCTGAGAGCGCACCTTGCTTTCAGTGATCAAAGAGGTCTCTCTGGCAGGCTTCTCTCTCCCCTCTTGCTTTGATGTGGTCAGAGAGCTTCTGATTATTGATTTGGATTGGGTTTTGTAAAACTCTCACCGTGGACTGCAGGGACTGCCATTTTGTTCCTTAGATTTCTAGGACTGTGGTCTCAAAGGTCCGGGAACTAGGTGGTTTAGAACAGCAGAAACCATTTTTCCTTCAGTTATGGAAGCCGGAAGTCCAAGCTCCAGGCCTGTTTCCTGGACACTCTAGGGGAGGACCCCTCGTTGCCTCTTGCAGGCATTCCTTGACTTGAGGCAGCACAACACCAATGGCCACTCCCTTCCTGTGTGGCTTCCTATGGTCTTCACTCTGTGCCTGCCTGTGAGAAAGTTTTCCTCTTCTCCTGAGGGCCCAGTCGTATTGGGTCAGGCACCCGCCATGCTTCAGAATGACCTGATGTGCTATTTCCTCAACTAATTACATCTTCAAGGATCCTCTTGCCAGAAAAGGTCATACTCAGGTTCTGGTGTCAGGACCCCAACATATCTTCCTTAGTGGACACAATTCAACCCATAACAGACAGCATTCATATTTATGCAAGATATTTTTCCCTAGTGAAAGCCATTTGAGTTTTGCCTTAATTTTGTTTTGGGATGATTGGTTTACTGCTATCTTGAGCTATACAATAAAAAGTAGCGCAGTAAAATAAAAACAAAACAGGGCCGGGGATTTAGCTCAGTGGTTTCACTGCCTGCTGCGAAAGCACAAGGACCCAAGTTCGATCCCCGGTACCAAAACCAAAACAAAACCAAACCAAAACAGAATACAAAAGAAAAATTCACAGCTACATGTCAAATACAGATCACATATATATTTGTGAAATCTGTCTGAATGGAGCACCCAGACATCAATTGTCTCCCTGCAGTCTTCATACTTATACTCTTTTACTATACTTCTTTTAATGGTTACCTTGGAGATCACAACATGATGCTTGATTAATCAAAGTCCAATATCAATTTGTTATTTGTCCTTCTTCCTAATGACTGGACCCTATAATATTTTGAGTGTTTCTGCTTTTGTGTATTTTAATTTGATTTGTATATTTTTTAAAGCCTATAAGACATTATTTTTGTTATGATGTACAGTTACGGTGCTTTTTAGGTTTGCCCATGATATTGCCTTTTTATTTGTTCTTTTTCCTTCTCTGTCACCCAGCTTCCATCTGGGATGATTTTTCCTTCTGCCATGTACTTTAATGTTTCTTTTTGTTTGGCTCAACTATTGACAATTCTGTGTGTTTTTTTTTTAACTGAAAATGTCTTTATTTTCTCTTTATCAATTGGAATAGGCTGTTTTTAGAGTTCCAGATCAAAGCAATGGGGAGCTTCCTGGGACCCCCTCACCCTGCCCCATTTGGTGGTACCTGAACTTTTGTCCATTTATCCTTGTGAGAGTTGCAACTGCCTGCTCGACCTCTCCACTTCTCAGCTTCCTCTCCTGAGATCCATAGATGTGTAGGGGAAAAACTGTCCCCAAATGATGGGTTCACCTATCTGGAGTTCCTCCATGGTCTTGTAAGATCTTGGCCATATAAATGTCATTGCTTCCCAATGCTCTCCAGCAGATTTATTTTACATTTTGTCCAGCTTTTCCAGTCATTCTCAGCGGGAATGTTAGTCTGAATGACATAGTCTTATAATTCAAGAAGTTGAATATCCATTTTCCACCTTTTTTTGCTGCCACTTGATACGTTTTCTTACATCCCTTTGGTCAGAAGTTAGTCATGAGGCTGCATCTTGCTAGAAAACATAGTCTTTATTCTAGTATAATCCAAAATCATAATCTCATTCTAGAGACATTTGGGAGAAGAAATCCTAAGGCCTACAGTATTAGTCCTCTCAGTTATTGGCCCTGATGTGATTGCAGCAAGTTATTTAAACTGAGTTTCAAATTACTTGTCCATAGATGGAGGTGATGATGATATCATTTATGAGTTACAAATGCAATGCTAGTAACCAACATCTATTGAGCTAGACTTATTATGTGCCAGGCAATGAACTGAGTATTTTGTTTATATTAACTTTCTTGTTCCTCCTAACAACCTTATGAAGAAATTTGTCTATCCCTGAGACACAAGAGCCAGCCCCTACAAGTTGGAGAAAAGTTTTACTTTGGCTCACGTTTCAGTTCATATTCCTCCTAAGGAGGGTAGTATGGCAGAGGAGAGCTGCTCAAAGCATGGTGGACAGGAAGCAGAGAGTGAAGGGAAGGGATGGGAGGGAGATAAACCTTCCCAGGTCATGCCCACAGTGACCCACCTCTTCCCACCAGGTCCCACCTCCTAACACCACAATTGGCTACAGCACCCCATGATCCAATCACCTTTCAAAAGCCCTGCCTTTGAGCCCATGAGACTTTGGGGGGACATCCAGACATAAACCATAACAACATCCACCTTAATATGAGAAAAACAAAGCCACAGAGAAGTGAAACAACTTGCACAAATATTTACAGATACACCTGCAGAGTGGTGTATATCTTTACCACTCTGCGATCCTGCCTTGTGCATCACAAAGCCCAACAGTTGGAATCCTTGAGGAAGGAAAACATAACAGGACTAGCACAGGAGTGTTGCTGGGTAGCCATGGGCAACAGAAGACTGACTAGATATAAGACCTCTTAAGGGAAGGGCCGAGACACCACTGGCCTGAATTAAGACCTGTGAATTTTCAATTGACATGGGCCACCCAGGGAGTTAGAGAAGGAGGCCATCGAAGTAAGAAGGATCCTACAGAGTATATGGTCCCAGGGTTTGTTTTTAAAATTAATCATTTCTGTGATAAATTATTGTTTTTATTGACTTACAATCTATACAAAGTTGCTCAAATTATCAAGTGTATGGTCTATTTTTTTTTGGTACTGAGGATCGAACTCGGGACCTTGTGCTTGCGAGGCAGGCGTCAGAACCACTGAGCTAAAACCCTAGCCCCAGTCCATTAATTTTTAAAGTGAATGTATCCATGGGACCAGAGCTCAGATCAAGAAGCAGAACATTAGCTCCAGGAGCCTTCCTCATGCACCCCACTTCATCACTCCCCGCTCAAAGCTGATTGCTCTCCCAACTGGCAGCATCATCGGTTTGCTTTGTCTGCTTCTGAACTTCCAGGAGTAAAATGATATAATCTGTGCTCTTTTGTAACTGTATTTTTTTCGCTAGACATCATGTTGTGAGATACAGTCTCACAGTGCTTATAGCTATAGATTGTTCATTCTTATTGCTGCACTGTCACAGTTTGTTTACTAATTCAACTGTTATGCATTTAAATACAGTAGTGCTGCCGGGGGTGGTGGAGCACACCTGTAATCCCAGCACTTGGGAGGCTGAGGCAGGAGGATTGCTGTGAGTTTGAAGCCAGCCTGAACTACATATCAAGACCTTGTCTCAACCCCCCGCCCCCATCATAAATAAATAAATAGAGTACTGCTGACATGGACTTGCCTGCAATATGTATCTGGGTGCACAATGTACTCATAACCTAGACTCAAAATTGTTGGTCATAAGGATCCTGTGATGTTCAGCTTTAGCAGTCTTGACTTGATTTCATAGGTGTTAAAAAAGGAAGTCCAGGAAGGGAAGAGATTTGTTCAAGACCACCTAGTTACTGAGCTAAGAACAGATCTGGGATTATTCTTTCCCAGTGCAATTTGTCTAGGCCCAGCTTTCAGGGAAAGGCTGGCTTTGAGATCCAGAAGATCACACACATTAATTTTAGGCTGTCTTCATAATGAAAACAGTGACCAAGAAGGAGGGGGAAGCTGTCAGCTGGGCCATAATTGAAAACACCAGTTCGGATGGGAGGGAGCAGTGTAGGTTAGTCTCTGCATGTGTGGCATGTGTCTGTAATGAAGCAAGATTGAGGTTCTATCTACTTCACTGCCAGGTTCTTTTCCACGTATTAGCTCACTTAATATTCTGAACAAAACCCAGATCCATTTATATCCATAAGGATTCTAAACACATTACATTAGAAGAAAGCATATGAACTCCATGCAAACAGGAACAATATTTCTGTAAGCATCTCTAGCAAAGGACCAACCCAGCATAGACTAATATTTTATAAAATACAATAAAAAGAATTATTAGAAAGATAAAAAAGCATTCAAAATATAAGCTTACAGTTTTTAGACTAAATGGACATAAAATTGCATTCTTAGTTACTATCAAAGTTTCTAAAAACAGTTTCTATCTTTGCAGGCTAATAACAGGATTCAGATCAACACTGATTTATAGACTACATTTCGAGTAGCCCCAATTAATTCATCACTCATTCCCCATCAGCCTTTCAAGAGATTAATAATTATCTCAGGGGCAGGAAGTTTTGAAGAGCAAGATATCTGAGACCCTAGAAAGCATGTACACTCACCCAGGTTACTTACTACCTACATTAATGAGACTTGACCATTCCACTGTCTATTCCAAAAAACTCTTTCCCAGGAAGATGCAAGTTGCAAATAGCTTTATTATTCAAGAAGTTCCCTTAAAATCTCATTGAAGTGAATATAAAACCTGTAAATGTTTCAGTAGCATGAAAAAGAGTGTTTACTGTAAGTCTCTTCCAAAGATTCACCTTGTAGTCACCAATCCTAAACTATTGTATCACGATCCTTAGCCAAACTTAAGCACCTCTGCACTGAAAGGGCTGCCTCTGTCCAGATCTTGAAGCCTTATAAATATCCCCACTTTGTTCTGTCTGGAGGACACCATAAAGACTTCCTTTCTGACTGTGTATAATAAGCTCAGCTTTGTCTTCTCCATGACTTGTTTTGCTGGTATTTTTTGGAAGCCAGAATTCAACAATTAAACTTTGTTCTTGCCAGATGTAGTGAGGCATGCCTGAATTCCCAGTTACTCTGGAAGCTGAGGCCGGAGGATAGCAAGTTTGAGGCCTATCTGAACAGCTTAATGAGACACTGTCTCAAAATTTAAAAAGGCCGGGGATATAGCTGAGTGGTAGAGCATTTGCCTAACATAAGTGAGATCCTTCGTTCATTTCTCAGCAAGGCAAACAGCAAAAAAAATTTTTTTTGTTCTTATTAGTTTTGCTCAGTGGTTTTCAAAATTTAGAGAAAACCATAAAAATTACCTATACTTGAAATCACTGGTTGTAAGGACTGTGAGATGTGCAGCTTCAGGAGCTACTGCCTTGGCTTCATCTTACAGGTGATGGAAAGGGAAGTCCAGAAAGGGAAGAGATTTGTCCCAGACCACCTACTTACTTCACTAAGAGCAGACCCAGTGCAATTTGTGTAGGCCCAGCTTTCAGGGAAAGGCTGGCCTTGAGGATTCAGAAGAGCCCTATCACATCACACGTTTAATTTTGAGCTGTCTTTATAATTCCCCTTGGGGAGGATGAAACCATGTACAACCAATTTAGACTCTTCCCGGGTAATCTTGATCATGCCACATTTAGGACCTAAGTCCTGGATACATACATAAGCAATTTGTAAAAGAACCCTAGAACATGAAGTAGCCCTACATGCCCAAACATCTCCGTGTGGATCAGCTCCGTCAAAATCACCTAACAGAATTGGTTTAAAAACTACCTATTTCGCTGAATCTGAACTTGTAGAGACAGAGCTCGGTGATGGTTGTTAACTTTGATTAACCCCAGCTGGGTCTGAGGGCCCCTGCGCTGTTCGAATCACTTCCTTCAGTAAAGGAAGAAACAGAAACTCAGAAAAAGCAGTCAGCTTTCCCAAGATCACCCAGCTACTGGGCAGCTCAGTCTTCCAATTCCCCACAAGTGTGGCAGATCTGATTTTGAAGATGCCCTTTTGTATGTGCTATCTTGGTCAGGAACTGTTAATGATGTAATCAAAATATAATTTCACGGCGACTTCCCTGGGCAAGCATGATACAATGTATCAGTATGAGTTGAAACACCCTCTTGTTCCACAAATTCGGCAGCAGCTCTATGGCTTTTACTTAGGCAGGAAGAGTTGGGAGAGGCCTGTTCCACAGGTGCCTGGGGTTGCGCCTTCCCTAAATGTTTCCACCTGTATTGAGATCCTCGGTAGGACCCCGGGCCTGCTAGCAACGTGGGTGTCTTTCAAGAAAGAGCGGGCGCTCTCCCCTCCCTGGCTTCCATGTTCTCAGTCTTGAAGCAGTTGGCCAAGAGGAGGTTGGGAGCTGTAAGTGCAGGACAGGTTGTTGGTGTCCACTTTGGTGGGGCCAGAGCACAGTTTGATTCGCTCCAATTCTTATCTTCCACCAGCGGGCCCACGTCTTAGGCACAAGACACGGGCCTAAGAATACAGGCGGCAATGGAGGGCAGCGGACGCACCTACGCGGGCCTGGGAGGTAGAGTAACGGGGTTCGTTCGGTTCAGATCCTGATTTGTGCCAGGACCGGTGCTGGGCCGGAGTCTGGGGAATGAGGCTCCCCAGCTGCAAGCGCTCCCAGCCGGGAAGGTGGCACACGCTTCAGCCAACGAGGCCGCACCGCCTCGGAGTAGGGGCAGACAGTCCGGGGCCCGGGCCGGCCAGGCGAGCGCGCAGCTCCGAGCAGGGCGGAGGGCGGCGCGAGGGAGGGAGCGAGGGAAGGGAAAGGCGAGCGCGAGCTGCCTCAAATGCCTGGAATAATTCCGCTTCCGTTTGGAAAGCCGCAGCCTCAGTCCCGCCGCGTCCGCCCAGCCCCAGCCCCAGCTCCAGCTCCGCGTCCAGCTCGGCCCGCGGCCTCCGGCTCCGGCGCCATGGCCACCTCCCCGCAGAAGTCGCCTTCGGTCCCCAAGTCTCCCACCCCCAAGTCGCCCCCGTCCCGCAAGAAAGATGACTCTTTCTTGGGGAAACTCGGGGGAACCCTGGCCCGGAGGAAGAAAGCCAAGGAAGGTGAGTGGGGCGAGGCCTGGAGGGCGCCGGGCCGAGGAGCTGGGGGCCGGGCAGGGGCGCGCGCTTCCTGCGGGCGGGGCGGAGCCGGGCGCTCCCCGCTGCGTCCCCGCTGCGACCGGCGAGGCCTCTGCGCCCGCCTCCGCGCAGCCTTCCCGGCCCGGACAGGACCAGGCCGCGGGCGGGCGCCGCGTGGCTCCGGAAAGCGGCGGGACAGAGCCCAGCCCGCAGGCAGCGTCCCTGGGCAGACCCGTGTCTCCGCCCTCTCCGCGCCCGAGGGCTGGCATTTCCCAAGTTTCTGCAGAAAGTTTTCTGGCCGCCGTCACTCTCGCTCTTTGCCTTCATTGGTCTTTAGAAATCAGGTCGTTTCCTCGACTTGCCGAAGTCGTCTGGCAGCAGCGTGGCTGGGCTAGCTTCCTGGGGTCTTCCTTGCATCCCCAGGGCTCCGCTGTGGAAGTTGATCGCTGATGTTTGTTGAATGAATGAGTGAAACTGGCTGTCTCAGCCATCCCGCCGCCGTGCAGGAAAAGATAAAACTCTCCCCCAAGGAGGACCCTTGGCTAAGATACCCCCTAGTATCGTGGGCCATGACCCTGTTGTGACCTCAGGCGCTCGGGACTTTTTCAAAAATCATTTTCTTTTTCCTGCCACGGTGAATTGAGGCCATCTTGTTTTTTTCTGGGATAGTTTGTGTCTAAAATATTTTGTCCTGTGGGCAGATTTTTTTTTTTTTTTTTTTTTTTGCTGTACTTGGGATCGAACTCAGGACCTTGCACTTGACAGGCCGGCGCAGCACTGCTGAGCTAAATCCCTGGCCCCTGTGGGCAGATTTTGTATCCTGGTTTTGGAGTTGAATGAGGTGACAGTTCTCCAGAACTTCAGTGCCTGACAGATGTGTGGGTAGAAATTGCTGGGTTAAAAAATGTTTTCAGTAGAGGGGTGGGTGAGTGGATTAGAAGTGAACTTTTGGAAAGCCTTCATGCTGAGATGTAAAAATTTCCTGTTTCCAAGTTATTTAAAAAAAAATTTTATTAGTGTATGTGTGTGATACATATTAAATACATTCAGCATGAGGAATTGGTACACATATACACATGACATCCTAATCCTTTTCACCTTTCCCTTCTCGCTCTCCTGTTCTGTCCATCCTGGATTAACTTCCCATCTCCACAAAGCCTGTCTCCCTGTTTCCTATAATCTCTTATTTTGCTCTTTAAATTGCTTATACTTTGGGTTTCTCCTGTAAGAGAAACCATGTAACAGTTAACTTCTGTGTCTGATTTATTTCACCTAGCATTATGATCTCAAAGTGCATCCATTTTCCTACACATAAATCAAATTTATCCTTCTTTATGGTGGAGTAGTATTCCCTTGTGAATACATTCTATATTTTCTTTATCCACTCATCTGTTGGTGGGCATATAGGCCATTTCCAAGGTTTAGCTATTGTGAAGAGCTGCTGTAAACATGGGTTTATATGTGTCAGTGTCATATGATGTCTTTAACTCCTGGGAAGATACTCAGAAGAGGTATACCTGGGTCAAATGGAATTTCTACTTTTAGTTTTTTTGTTTGGTTTTGTTTTTGTTTGTTTGTTTTTTTGGTACTGGGGATCGAACTCGGGTTCTCGCGCTTGTACAGCAGGCAGCAAAACCACTGAGCTAAATCCCTGGCCTACTTTTAGTTTTTTTGACACTTCGTTTTTTAGTCTCCATGCTGATTTCCATGGTGGTTGGACTAGTTTACATTCCCACCAACAGTGTAGAAGGGTTCCTTTTCTGCTACAACCTTGTCAGAATTTGTTGTTTTTTAAGTTTTTGTTTGTTTATGTCTTTGAGACAGGATCTCATTGGGTAGTTCAGGCTGGCCTTGAGCTCACTATGTACCTCTGTGGCTCTCCTGCCTCTGCCTCCTGAGTGCAAGGATTACAACAGTGTGCCATAATGCCCAGCACTGTGTTTTGAATTCTTGATGATAGCCATTCTTTCTGGAATAAGATAGAATGTCAGTGTTGTTTGATTTGCATTTCTCTAATGGTCAAAGATGCTGAACATTTTTTCATATGTACTATATCAAGTTAGCTTAACATGTAAGAACAACTTCAGTGTTGAGAATTGGCAAACTTGATCTAAGAGCTCGGCTTCTGTTCTCTAGATTTAAGTGGAAAGCAGCAAAAACACATCCCAGAGTTTCCCCTCAATATTAGTATAGTTGTCGGAGAGGCATTCCAAGACCACCGCCCCCCCCCAAGGGATGCCTGAAATCAGATAGTACCAAACTCTTTATACTGTATACTGTTTTTTTCCTAGAATATATACTTTATGGTAAAGTTTATAAGTTTGGTGCAGTAAGAGGTGACAATAGCAGCTAATAATAAAATAGAACAGTTAGAACAATATGTGACCCTCACCCCTTGTGATCGTATTGTACTTACCCTTCTCCTTGTGATGCTGTGAGATGATACACTGTCTGGTGATGAGACAAAGTGCTGTGAGAGCCGTAGGAATTGTGATGAAGCATTAGGCTACTGAGCAGGGGTCACTTGAAGACAGGCACTGTGACAGTCAATCTGACAATTGAGATAACTGAGATGGCTGGTAAGTGACAAATGGTGGGTAGCTTATACAGTGTGGATACACTGGCCAGAGGAATGATTGATATCCCAGGACAGAGGAGGTGGGATAACATGAAATTTCATCATGCTATTTGTTTAAAACTTACAAATTGTTTATTTCCGGATTTTCCATTTATTGTTTTATGACTCCAGTTTGTGCTAGGTAACTACAATAAAACCATGGAGAGTGAAGCTGCAGATAAGGGAGGACTATTGTATTTTGATAAATCATAGATTAGTGTACAGTTGGTGATGAATCATGAAATACTGGCTTGGACAGGCCTTTTCTAGACTATCCTTCTAACTTTTTTCTGCACTGTTCTTGACTTGGGCTCATCTAGCTTAAGATCAGGCAACTCAGAATCTTTGGAGCTTGTGACCAGCCAGGAATACCCAGCCAGGAATACCCACCCCACCTTTGCCAACTCTGGGAAAAATTTACATTTAACCAAAAGGTGCTATCTCTATACCCAGTACTATCTGTGGAGCCAAGAGTGAATCTGACGGTGGCTATTTGCCCTTTTCAAGTAGACAGTACTGCTGCCCAGAGTCTTCCTTTGACCAGGCTAAACACCCTCTGCTCCTAGAGCCGGTCCTCACAGACATGACTTTAAGGCTGTCTGGCATTCTGTGTCCAGTTTCAGCCAAGGCCCTTGCAGGAAACAGAAGGCCAAGTTCATTGGGATTTTAAAAGGAATGAGTGAAGGGATTATTTATAGGACTGTGGGCAGCCTTAAGGGAACCAAGAAGGGGTGGTGAGGTACTACCTAGCGGCCATCAGCAGGGGAAAGCTGTTTTACCACTGGACCTGAAGGAAAAGGGGAAGCAAACTGGAATCTTGGAAAGCTGGGGCTGTGGAACAGGGACTGTCAGACAGGAAACGTAGTTGTAAAGGGACACAGACACTGTCAGAAATGTACAGATGGAGATGGAGAAGACCATACAAGAAAGGCTTGTTCTTTTTGCTTCACTTCTCTTCCCATTGGCTGAGGACAGTGGGAAGTCACCAGGGAACAGGTATCTGGGTGAGGTAGTATGTAGGGACCAGCTCCTACCTGTTCTATCCGAGACTAGATCAGAGAAGGGAGTGGAGGGACCCAGCAGGCTCTGTCAAAGTGAGCTGCTCAGAAGTCTGCATACATTGAAGCCAGATCAGATCCAAACTGTCGCCTCCCTTATTCTAGCATGGACACTTTGTTTTGTAATGCAACTAAGGATGCTTTACCTTTATTCTGCCAGCTACAGCATGCATTCCCTTATTGAGCTTGTTATCAGCTTACTTAAAGACATTTTTATATTGGCTGCACCTAACTGGGCCCTCCCCTAGCTTGGATTTACTCAACTGGGTTTTTGAAACCAAATGCAAGATCTTATTTTAATCCCTATTAACTATAGAGTCCTGATTCTGTCAGGAGTCAGGGGCCAATTTATGGGCGAATGGGAGAGCCTATGGCTTCTTCTAAAGGGGCTGGTCACCACCCAGCTCCAGCTGCTTGCTGCCCCCATCGGGTCAGTTGTTCTGGGAGCCATTCAAAGAAGGCAGCAGACTTGGTGTGAAATGACTGTGCCTAGTGGGCGAGTGCTGGGCCTCAGTGATCAGGCTGCCCTTGTCCAAAGCCCCCGACCCTGACTTCTGTAACAGTAGGGCTGGGTCCTGCTCTGCATCCTGCATAAGCTCATGGCTCTGTGCTTTGAAGAATCTGCCTTCTTCTACTTTCTTCTCATTCTTTGTGATTTCTCAAGATCGCTGACATTGGGCTGTCCATAAATTATCCCAGTGCTTTGGCATTAAATTCTTAACTCCAGTTCTTTCATTTGATACCTGCTGTGTCCCACTGTAGGACCCAAAGATTGGAAAGACGCAGTACATGTGGGAATATGGAAATCAAAAATTTAATATAAAAATGTCTTCCTAAGAATACTGTGCACATCACCGAATGACTAAACCTTATAAGAATACATTAAATAAGTCCTCTTGTGTTTTCATAAGAAAAAAATAGTGTTACAGAGGTAAGAGAAAATAGGAGTTTAAAAAGCATGATATTTCAGATCAGACACATTTGGGTTTGATTTCTGCTCTAATTCCTTATTTATTGCTATGATTTAGGACAAATTCCTTAAACCGCTGAGCCTCTTTATAAAGTGAAAATAAAAACTGTCTTTACATGGAAGGTATGGGGTTTAAATATGCATTGCATGGCGCCAATAATGCTAGCCACTGAAATTGACCGCTCAGTTTTAGAGAGTTTTTGAAATTTGAAACAGGCTTTCTTTTGGAACACAGAAGGCTCTACAGGTTCTGTAAATAGCTGAGTAGCCCGTGACTGTATAAAGCCCTCGTGGCACTAGTTTGGTCCCTTTAGGAGCTAAGGAGTCTTTCTTTGCAAGTCAGATCCTTCCGTTTCTTAGGCGGCACATTTCAGCATTTAAAATAGCAGGTCCTATTTCTGTGAGTTGCTAGGTGAGTAGGCAGGTGGCTTTTGTTTTTCTCTGGGGATCTTTTCTTTTGAGTTTCTAGTTTGCATTTATATTGCAAGTGGCCCTGCTGGGTGGGTCCTCAGACCAGCCCTTTGGAATGGACTTGCCAGAGGCCCATTTTCAACTTCCTTCCTCCTTCCTTGCTCTTCAGTGCCTCACCAGAGGTTTCAGAAGAGTTGCCTGTACGTGCTTCTCCTTTCTCATCTTCCAGTCACCTTCCAATCCAGCATTCCCATTCTTTCTCCAATCACTTCTGAGTGCCTGGTGCTGGAAAGGAAAACAGACAAAAATCCTTGCTCTTTATGGAGCTCATGTCCCTGGAGTGCAGGGAGTGGCACATTCAAAGACCCTGAGGTACAGGAGTGGCCCTGGAGTATTACTGAGGACCAGCAAGGAGATCCATGGCTCTGGGAGCACATTTGTGACTGGGGGGCCTGGGGGAATCAGGGTAAGGGCCAGGGCAGGTTGGGTAGGGCCTGGGAGGCCATTGTAAGACTTGGACTTCCGCTCAGAGTAAGCAGGAAGGTTTGGGGGATTTTGCTGTAAAACAAGCAAGCAAACCTTTCTGTTTTAACAGGACTGCTCTGATCATGTTAAGTGACCAGAGAGTGGCAGGAGCAGGAGCAGAGAGAAGATAGGAGGCCCCTGGGATGGCCCAGGGGACACATGGTGGTAGTCTGGAGTGACATGGTAGCAGTGGAGGGGGTGAGCGTCCAGTTCTGGGTATAGTTTGAAGATACAGCAGATAGGAGTTACTGAAAGATTTCGTGGAACATGAGAGGAAAGAATCAAGGTGGTTGTAGGGTTTGTGTTTGAACAACTGGAAAGATGGAATTGGTTTTAACTATAGTAGGGAATTGTGCTAGTTTAGGAAGAAGAGAAGGTTTGGGGTTTTTAGTCAAAGGTCCCCATTCCACTTCCAAGTGGAGACGCTGAGTGGGCAGCTGGTTCTGCCAGTTAGTTTGGGCCAGGGGCTAGACAGTTGTGTACAGCTGTAAGACTGTGAGACCAAATGGGATCATTGAGCGTGGACAGAAAATAGAACAGGTCCAAGGACTACTGAGCCTGGTGGCTCTGCCATGTTTAGAAGTGGGAAGATGAGGAGGTAGCAACAAGAGAAATCAGAAAAGAGCCCACGTGCTAGGAGGGAAACCAGGAGAATGTGGAGTCCAGGTGGCCAACTGAGAAGCTATTTAAGTGAATTCCATCCCCACTATTTAAGTGAATTCCCTGGCTGGGGTCTTCCAAATCCATCTCCTTTTCAGTCCAGACCCTACTGAGTTTCTGGGAGGCTTTGACATCGCCTCTTTTCCTTCAGACCATCTTCTCGCTTGGCCATATCCACCCTGAACCTGTTTCCTGTGTCTCCTCTTCCTCAGACCCTTTCTCAGGCTTAGCTTGTTCGGTTACTGCTCAGTAGTGCTTCCTGGGGGGCTGAGTCCCCCACTTTGCCCTCTGGTTTGTCCCCTGGGTTGACTCACCCACTGCCATAGCCTCAACTGCTGTCTCACCATTGATGATTCCCGGATCCTAATCTTTCACTCATCCCAGTACATCTTCCCACTCTCTCGGTGTGTCGCAGTTCCCTACATTCAACATGCCCACCACAGAATCGTCTGTTCCACTTGCCCAAGTTTACTTCTACTCTTCTCCCCTCCCACCAAGGGCTGCACTGTTGTGGAATCTATTTCAGAGAGCTGTGACTTTTTCTTAAAGGGCCAGAGAGTGAATATCAGCGTTCACAGGCCTTATATCCTCGGTTATAACTATTCAGTGCTGCCTTTGCCACTGTAGACAACAGATAAATGGACAAGTGTGGCTGTATTCCAATAAAATTGTAGTTATGGACACAGACTTTTGTGTGTAGGTGTGTGTAGTACTTGAGATCGAACCCAGGGCCTTTGCACTAAGCTACATCCCAGCCTTTTTTTTTTTTTTTTTTTTACATTAAGAAACAAAGTATTACTAAGCCACTGAATTGCATAGGCTGGGCTTGAGCTTGTGGTCTGCCTGCCTCAGCCTCCCAGAGTACTGGGATTATAGGCATGTGCCCCCATGTCTGGCTGAAATTTTAATTTCATGCAACTCATTTGTCATGGAATAGTTGCCTTCTTTTGTTCTTTTTCATCCATTTAAAAAAATGTAGACACCAGGGCTGGGGCTGGGGCTGGGGCTCAGAAGTAGAGCACTTGCCTAGTATGTGCAGGTGTGCAGGGCCCTGGGCTCCAGCCCAGCACGGGGGTGGGTGGGGTGGGCAAGAGAAGCCCATTCTCAGTGCCCGGACCCTGCAAAATAGAGAGCTGGCCATATATGGCTCCTGGTGGTTGGTTGCTCTTTCCGTCCCTCACTTCCCATGAGCCTGCATGAAGTCCTGCCCATCCTGCCTTCTAATATCACTGCCTTCATTCAGGCCTTATATGTGCTCTTTGTCTTCTTTTAGATTTTTTTTTCATTCTACCCTTTTAAATTTTTACCTGACAGTGAGTGGAGATCTGAGGTGCTTACAATGTGATTGCACTATCCACCTAACTAACCTCTGTCTAGGTCTCATTTTATTTAACCCCTTCTCCACCCACTTGCCAATATGTTGTGGGTCTCCTCATGTATTCCGGCCTGGAATTAAACTTGCTATATAGCCCAGACTGGCTTTAAACTCACAATTCTCCCGCCTTAGCCTCCCGAGTGTGGTTATTACAGCACGTGTCACATGTCACCATACCAGGTTCTGGTATGTTGTTTTTTAAAACACAAAATTCATTTCTCAGGACAGACTTCTTAACATGACATTTAAGGCCTTTGCAGACACTCCTTCCTTCACCTTTTGGTCTTTCCTCCACTTCCCTTCCGAGAAATCTCAGTTTGAGCCGCAGCAAACCACTCTTCCTTCCCCAAACACATCATGTCGTTTCACACGTTTCTTAGCTTTACACACACTTTTCCATATTTCTCGGAAGACCTTCACTCCTTCTCTACTTCACGAACTCTGTTCATTCACCAGAGCCCCCTCGGATCTCCCCTTCTGCGCGTCACCTTCCCATTTGCCCTGGGGAAGTGTGAGACGCTTGCTTCCCTCTCCGTGATCCACACCACTGGCTGCTCCTGTGTTGTGGCACTGGCCACACTGCATGCACGGCATGGTGTGCATGCCACACACCACAGGGAAAGCCCTCCTGTCTGGCACAGCATTTAACTGGGGTGAACTTCCCCAAATGTATCTCGGTGGAAGCGGCCACCACTAACAGGTTGTATAATCCCAGACAAATCTCTCCCCTCTGATGTTATTCACCCATTTCCAGCATGGGAAGATTGGGCTAAATGACTTTTGGGGTCTTTGTAGCCTTGCTCTTTATGATTTCTGAGCTCTCATTTCACCAGGCTTCTCTCAAATCCAGTTTTATTGTCCTTGTAGGGTGGTCTGGGAATTACATCATCACAAAGACCTCTTTCTTTCCTCTGCTAATGAAGGCACCTCTGTGTCGGGAGGAGGAGATGGATACCAGGATAAGTGGGCTCCGGCCCAAGGACACCTCCATATTAGGAATCGGTCTCCTTGTCTCGTGCAATATCTCTATTTGGTCAACAAGCACAGTTGGTAATTATGTTTTAGCCATTAGTGCAGAAGGAAAGATGAAATCTTCATGTAAACGTTTGTAAGCATCTCAGATCTCCACACACTCTCATGGAAAGAAGAGCAACATTTGAGGAAAGCCCCACAACTATTGCAATAATAAAATTTTTTAAACAAAAATAAAATACTTTAAAAATAGATGTAAGCAGGGGCCAGGTATTTAGCTCAGTGGTTCTGGCGCCTGCCCCGCAAGCACAAGGTCCTGAGTTTGATCCCCAGTACAGAAAAAAAAAAAAAAAAAAGATATAAGCATTCTATTAAGTTTTCGGTATGGTGTGCAGCATGAAGTCAGTGAGAAATCCAAATGGGGGCTTCCTCTGAGGACCAGCAGCCTGAACTAGGAGCTTCGCCATGGTTAGGGCCTCAGCTCTTTCCTTCCCTCTTCCCTGCAGAGCCCATCCAGGCAGGAGCTGTGTTTGTCCTGCCCACACTGGTGCCCTCGGTGCCAACCATAGCACCAGCTCCTTAATGAGTGCTTCGTAAAAGCGGCCTTGATCATGGTGGGCATCTCATTCCCATCAAGGGAGCCCAAGGTTGCTCCAAACTCTGCTCTCACCTCTGACGACTCTTCCAGTTCCTGGATTCCATCCAGGCTTCAATGTTTGCCTCTCTGTGCATGTGTGCCTGTCTATCTCTTATAAAAGTGCCACCTCCCTTACCCCAGGAATCTCTTTACTCTCTGTGGGAAGACATTATCCATCAATCCTGTTATTTGACAAATGCATAAAGGCCCCAGGGGCAGAGATTTGGGTCCTAGAATCTGGGTGCTAATTGTGTGGCAGCGCCACAAGCCTGCAACAAGGCCCATGGTCAGGGTGGGGAGCAAGATGGTGTATGGAGGCCAGAAAAGCTTGCTCTATGGAAATGGCTTCATACAACTTCATGTTTGAGTGCTTCAGTGATGAAGGACTAAGGTAAAATAGCCCACTCGCGGGACTCGGGGGAGATAAGGGACACATGTAGATCAAACCTCTAGAAGGGAGGTGTAGAATTCCTTTAATTCTAAATCTGTCTCTTTCCCTCCCTTCCACCTGCTCCTTCTTGCGCATTTCAGCTTCTTTTCCTCATCAGAGAACAGAGTGGAAGTAAGTGAAATCGTCCAGATTTCAGCTGCTTCATTTTTTGTTCAGGCCTTGGAATAAATGTTTGCTTGGTGTGTGGCGCATTCTAGGACTCCCTTAAAATTTTGGTGTAGTCATTTACATGTACTAAGTGATGATTCTGTCTGCTTGGAACAAACTTGCCTAGGTGTTAGTGAAGCAACTTTGTGACCAAGTGTCATTGTCTTTACTTCTTACCAGACTTACAGAAATGTTATACCATGATGGAGGACGCAATGGACTCTGTCAGCTTCAACAGAAATATTTGTAATTATTGCACATTTTCCTGAGAAAAAGAAAAGTAAACCGAATCACTTAGCATCTGATTTTTTTAATAAGAGTTTTTATTTCCTCATTATAAAATTAACCAGTGTTTGTGGGAGTTATGGAAAAATAAAAGGGCATATTTAGGCCTACCCTAAGTTCCACTGCCAATGGAAATCACTATTAACATCTTGATGCCTTTCTATTCCTTTTATTTATTGTAGCCTTTCTTTTTATAATTATTAACATCTTATGTATATTATAGGATAAAATTGTTTTCATTGATTATAGTGTAATTTTTCATGTTATAAATCTTACTAAACAAAGTTTTTATAGGCACATAATCTATTAACTGTTTATGTAATCATTTCTTTCGGTCCTTTTTTTTTTCCTTATAGAAATAATATTGCCTAAAGCTTTTTCAAACTTCAGAATAATTTCATTTGGATGGAACCCCAGAAATGCAATGAAAGGATCAGTGAGTGCTAGTTGGCTTGTTTACACTGAAGTTAGAATGGATAATGAAGGGAAAATTACTGCTGTAGAGTCTGGTTGGTCGTTGTCTCTGGTAGGTTGTATGAAAGTAAAACCCACATTTCCATTTGTGTCTGGCTGACAGGATCAGGTCTCCTAAAATGCATGGGAGGGCAGTGGATCCAAGAGCACAGATGTCCAGCCTGCGCAGAGAAAGGCTGCAGTACAGGCAGGCTTTGATTCTAGAGCCCTCTCCTATGGCCACCCTTTCATCCCTATGTGTCTGGTGTCCTGCAGTGTCTGCTACCTTCTGACAGAGTTCAGGGGGCGGCTACCTTGGGAATAGGCGTCCAGGAAGCTCTCCTGGGAGTCACAGCTGCCATGCCTGGTCCCCTGAGGTCTTCCCACTCCCACCCGAGACCCAGTGGAGGTTTGCTCTAGAAGTCCCTCTTGCACTTCTCTGTCCCACCTCCCAACTCCTGAATTCTTGGACTTACCTGGCATCTTGGTAACGATTGCCACGGGGAAGAATCACAAGACAGCAGGCCACTCTACTGTAGACATGTTTAGCCCTTCACTCAGGGTCTTGAAGTCAGAGGAGGAGCCAGGCTTGGGGAGCCTCCTGAGTTTCAGTTGACTGTTGATGCCACAGGCTGGGTTGCTGAGTGCTTCAGGGCTGCTTCCTCCACCTGCACAGGGAGTCAGTAGTCAGGTGTCTTTCTCCCTCCTGCAGGATGGACCCGAGCCAGCTGCTGCTCATTATCACACCAAGCACCTCAGGGAGTGTTTCTGGGAGCCGCTTGGGAGGCAGATGCTCTCCCTGGGAAGGATGTGTTGAGAGGGTTTATTTCATTTGTGAAGCGCACTCCATTCCCTATACTCATTCCCGTGTTGCTCTGATAATCCAGAGGCAGCTCACCTTCTCTATGCCCTGAAAAACAGCCTGACACTGAGGAGCTTCAAGTGAAGCTCTGCACAAAAATGCAGCTAAGCTCTTGGGGGTGATTGTTTTGGGTGACAAAGGGGCTGTTCCCACAGTGACATGAACCTGGACTGCAGGGGGCCCTGGGACTCCAAGGGCTCGGTGGAGAGGGCTGTGTGTTGTGTCTTCCCAGGGTACATCCCTCGGTATGATAATCAACCTGCCAGTTGCAGCATTATATTGACGTTTCAATTCAAAACAATTATTCCACAGGCAGTTTTTGTCTTGGCCAGTGTGGCTTTGGTTGTGGGGCCTGCTGGGAGTTCTGCTGGGGTGGGGGAAGGGAAGAGAAGGCTAGGAGAAGTCTGTAGTTCCACTCCCAAGTTCAGGGGGTAGGGCATGCCAGGTTTGTTGAGGGGGCACCAAGATGCCGGAGAATTCTTGGCATATCTCAAGTCCCTGAATCAGGATCCTGAATCAGGGAGTTTTGTCTGAGCCTAGGATGGAGCCTAGTCAGGACTCACGGGCCCCACAGAGTGGAGGGAGGTGGCGAGGCTTATGTTCATGAAGGGGCCCTGGTTCTTCGCCTGCTCACTCCTCCTCCCTGTGCTCCAGGCTTGGAAATAAACTTAGCTCTCTGTTAGGAGAGCTTTTTCCTGTTTACTCTAAGGCTGAGCTACCCCTGGCTCCCAGCCTTGGTGGGGCTGACCTGCAGATGCTGGGTCGCTAATAACAAGCCGGGAGAAACCTGGGCAGCAGGAGCCCATGTTTTTGATGCTGTTTGCAAAATATAGGAGGAGGGTAACATGAGTCCATTGTGAAGCGACTCTCAGGATCGGTCTGGTCCTGAAATAGCCTCGTACAAGGAGTCAGAGCTGACTCTTGGCTGAGGGTTGCAAGAGTTCTGATGGGCTGGCTCAGTAGCCCTGCTAGCACACACCCAAATTTCTGAAGAGCTGGATGATTCTGTCACCTGCAGATGCCCCATGGCTGTCATTAGGGTAAATTGCAGGCCTCCTGTGATGACTATGGAGAGGCAGATTGATCTGTTCTTTCTGATTGTCTCTGCTGACCAGGGCTGGGGTGATGGACACCCAGATTTTCACACCTTATAATGGCCCTGCCAGGGGTGGATGTTAGCACAGTTGGGACCTGACACTTCCATAAATCTGAGACATTCTGCCTCGGAGATCAAAGTTCAGAATTGCTTAAATTGGTATTGGAGCAGGTGGGAAACAGGAGACCAGGGTCATGAATTGTGGGGACTGCAATTGTCCTTCAGTTTGTAAGGCCTGAATGTCAGCCTTTCAAATGCTGTGACATCAATTTAAGCACTTTGGGCTCTTAGCTACCTAGCCCTTTCAGAATTACTGGTGCTGGGAAGTATGATTCATGGCCTAGCGTATGCTCTTGTGTGAATAAAACAAAACAGCCCTGTTTGTATCTCTGGGGTTGGAAGGTGGTGTTTGTACAGGAATGGTGTCAAGGGATTATCAGTTTTCACGCAAGTGTGGATGACAGGTTCACTCCTACCTGCATGCACTGGGGGTGCCCCCAGCTGTGCTTCCAGCCAGGACCCCGCCTTCCCTTCAGACTCCTCAGCATGTGTGCATCATGGCGCTGTCACTGGCACACAGAGATGGGCTTGGATTTGGGCACATAGCTCCAAAGTCTGCGGAGGAGGCAGGAATGTGGTCTGGTTTCTGTTGTGCCCATTCAGATGGAGGAATGGTAAATTTCTTCTTCTTCTTTTTTAATGTAGCAGCTTTAATGAGATACAGTCCATCCATTTCAGTGGTCTAAAATGGTTTCTGGTCTGTCCTCAGTTGTACAACCATTGCCACAATCAGTTTTGGAATGTTGTCATCATCCTTCAGAAAAACCTATGTCCATTTCCCTGTTCTCCACCCTAAGTAACCACCAGACTGCGTTCTGACTCTATGGATTTGCCTATTCTAGAACATTCCGTATAAATGGAATTATGCAATATGTGGTCTTTTGTGTTTAGCCTCTTTCATTTAGCATAATACTTCCAGCAGTGTTGTAGCATATGTCACTACCTATTCTTCTGTGGCCGAAAATGATTCTGTGATAAGGATATGCCTCATTTGACTTAACTATCCATCAGGTGACAGACACTTGGGCATGTTTTTATTTCTTTCCTGGGAAGGGCACTGCTAGGTCATATGTAAGGCAGTGTTTGACATTTTGGGAGCTGCCAAACTTTTCAAAAGTATCTGCACCAGTACACATTCTCACTAGAAGTATACAAAGGGGCCGGTGTCTTCACATCTTCCTCAACACTTGTTATTGTCTGCCTTTTTGATGGTAGCCATCCTACTGTGAGTGAGGTCAATCTCCTTTTGCATCTTATTTGTGTTTCCCTGATGGCTAATCCTGAGCTCTTTTCATGTGCTTTTTAGCCATTCATTTGTTTAATGGGGTGGCAGTTTTTAAATTCTGTGGAATTATTCAGTACATATATTCTCAGTCCTGGCTGTTAACTCAGAAAGGTGTCTGTTAAAGAAATCTCTTCCTTTTATTTTATAATACTGACTAAAAGCACCTGAGACATGTCCCATCTTGTATTAGTTATATTTCATCTTGTAGAATGACTATGATCCTGAAATATTTCCTGGTAACCAAATTGTTATAAACCCTTTATGCCACTGACTTTTATTATTAAATTGGAAATTGCTTACCTGGAGTACAATTTTAGCCTGAAATTGTAAAAAGTCATACCAGAAAGGTAGCCACAATTTAAAATTTGTACATTTAAGGGACATGTGGAATTTTTTTATAATATAATGTGTTAGTTTCCTGTTACTATAACAAAATATTTGAGATAATTATAAAGAAAGAAAAGTTTGTTTTGGCTCATCATTTTGGAGATTTCAGTCCAAGGTGGGGCAGAATCACTGCTCCCCTCAGGGCCAGGAAGCAAAAGGGAGAGGATGGACCCCAGTCCCATCCCAAGGGTGACCCCCACCCCCATGCTTTAAGGACCTCCCATGAGGCCCTACCACGTTTCAGTAGTGTCACCCTGGGGTCCAAGAGTTTAACATGTGGGCCTTTGGGGGACACTTATCTAAACCATAGGCTATACAGTTACTTTTTAAGTAATACTACTACCAACAATGATGGTAATAACATAAATGCATCTGGTGTAAGCACTTAGGCAGTAAGTGCTAATATGGTCAGGTGCTGGGGCAGGTGCTCTCACATACACTAACTTATCCGATCTTCTAACCACTCCATGAAATGGGCATCATCCATTTACAGCTGAGGAAGTTGAGGTGCAGAGAAGCCGAAGATCAAGGCTACTCTGTTAGTTCAGGTAGTACCAGCTGATGTAACAGATAAACCCCAAATTCTCTGAAGCCTAATGTTATGAAAGTTTGCTTCTTACTTATAACAGACACTAGTAGTGTGCGTGTGTGGTACTGGGGATTGAACCCAGGGGTTTCGCACTGAGCTATGGGACCAGGCTTTATCATCATCATCACCACCACCACCACTATTATCATTATCATCATCATTACTATTATTATATTTTGAGACAGTTTCCTTAAGTTGCTAATTTCCCCAGACTGGGCTCCAGCTTGTCATCCTTCTGCTTTAGCCTCCCAGAGTGCTGGATTTACAGGTGTGCATGGCCATGCCCCGACTAGCTTGCCTTCCACATGGTCATTCAGGGATCCAGGCCTCTTTCATCTTACAGCTCCACTGCCTTCTAGGTTTTTCAGGTCCTCACCACTCAGCAAGGGGTAAGAAGGAGATCACGGACTGCAGGGGGAGTCTTTGGGGGCTGAACCCAGACATGGCATGCATCATTCTTGTACTTCTGCTGCAGAGCACCAGCTGGAACTCAGCTGTGTGACTACTTGCAAGAGAGGCTGAGAAATATAATTTCACTGTCTGCCCAGAGGGAAAAGAAATGGGTTTTGGCAAATTCATGTATTGTGTTGCCGTTGTTAGAAGTGGAAGCCACGGGACTTGGACCAGGTAGCCTGGCTCAGCAGCCGGCTCTCCTGCAGCACTCTCGACTGCCTCACTGTGCACGGTGGCTCAGAGCCTGGGGTAATGTGCACAGCACACAGGTTTTTACTCCATTTTCTTCCCACACATAACCCTATTTGGTTGCCTGGATGCTGTCAAAAATCACCAGTTTTCAGAAAAAGAATAACAGGGGCCAGGGATTTAGCTCAGTGGTTTCACTGCCTGCTGCCTAAGCACAAGGACCCGAGTTTGATCCCTGGTACCAAAAAAAAAAAAAAAAAAGAAAAAGAGTAACAGTAAGAACTACTGTTAATGGAATGTTTGCTCTGTGCCAGGCACTGTTCTTAGCATTTTATGTATTCTTTATCCTTTAAAAAATTGTTTTCTTAGCATATGTTTGCAATACATAATGTGTATATTCATCGTGAGGAATTGGTACATATCTCTCTCACACACACACTTTAATCCTTTTTACTTTCCCTTTCCCTCCCTCTCTCCTCTTTCCCCATCCCTGATCCCCTTCCCATCTCTACAAAGTTAATCTCCCAGTTTCCAGTCATTATTATTATTATTTTTGGAAACAGGATCTCACTGTGTAGTTCAGCCTGGCCTCAAATTCACAGCAATCCTCCTACTTCAGCCTCCTGAGTGCTGGGATTACAGGTGTACACCATCACGCCTGGCTACCTAGTATCTTTCATTTTGCTCTTTTAAAATATATATATTTTGGATTTCTTTTAATCCTCATAATAATTCTGTAAGATTACAAGTTGAGCATTCTTTATCTAAAGTGCTTGGGATCGGGAGTATTTTAGAGTTTGGAGTGTTGGGTTTTGAAATATTTGCATAGACCTCGCTAGTTGAATATTCCTAATCTGAAATCCAAAATGTTCCAAAACCTGAAAGTTTTTGAGCGTCCACAGTTTATTTTTAGGTAGAAAGCCAAGAGTGCAGAGCTAGCTTGGTTCTGTGTCCAAAGCTGTATTTACAGGAAATGTTTGAATGTGGGATAAAGGGAAAAGGAGAGAAGACGAAAAAGCCAGCGTCGCTGAGGTTGTACTCCAAAGCCTGGCTGGAAACTTGTTCTGGTCCTGCTTCAAACAAATCCACTTCTACAAGGCGTTTATGAGACAAACAGGAAAATGTAAACACGCATAAGAGATCTGATATGTGAACCGATAGGGTGTGAAAATGATACGGTGGTTATAAATTCCTTATTTTCTTGAAATGCATCCTGAAATGTTTAAGGATGACAGGATAAAATGTCTGGGAATCGCTTCAAGTGATGCAGTGTAGGGGTTGCGACATGCGCGGAATCGGGAGCGGGCTCGTGTGGTTGTTGTGAGGGACAGCACATGCAGGGTTTTTTACTACTCTCCTGGCTTTGAGGTGTATTTGACATTTTCCATTTGGATTGCAACAGAAAGTCTGTAGGGAATCACAAGGGAGAACTTCCACGTCCCTGCCCCGGAGCTAATTCCTTTCGGAGCCCCGGGCCTATTTGCTGTGGATGAGCCGCTTCTCAGGGCAGGTCTTCGTGGGCGGTTGGCCTGCCCTGGAATCCTGAGCTCCTCCGGAGGCTGTGTTTAGTACCTGGAGAATTAGTCTCCCTGGGGCAGCAGGCTGGGCTTCCTGCAAGAGGGAGAGGGGCTCAGCGCTCAGCATGCCTGGTTTCGAAACCCATCGCAGGCAGATACACTGCCGAAAGGTAGCCAGCGGCCCAAGCCCCAGCTGCACTTTAATTAAACATGAAAATCCATCCAAGACGCAGCCTCCTCCATGGCCAGTTCTCCTGTGTCCCAAGTGGGGGCAGCTCATGCCTGGCCGAGGGCCAGGAGGAAGGTGGGCCCGGGGCTCCCGAGTCCCCTGCCCAAAATCAACACCAGTGCCCAGCAGCCTGGCTTCCGACCCAATGCAAATGAAGCCTGGCATTTGGAGATGGTATTAAATGTCCTAAATCAATACTCTGCAGGCAGGATCCCAACAATTAAAACCCTGCCCCCCCCCGCCCCCAACCACTGGAATATGTGTGAGTAAAAGTTTTTCAGTTCACTTTTAAATTTAGCAGGTTGAAAAAAATGGGGTCTGCCTGACTATTCCATTCCATCCCTGGCATCTTTTCCTTTTGTTCGTGCAGGTATCCAACACATGTTACGCACCCAGGCTGGCTTTTGTGTGTGGTGCCACATTTAGTCCCCGTAGGAACCTGGGGAAGTTCTGTTACGCCCATTTTACAGGTACAGAAACTGAGGCTCAGCCAGGTAAAATGACTTGTATAAGGTGTCTCAGTTACCAAAAGGAAGAGCAAGGATTTCAGTCTCTTCACTGAAGCACAGCTCAGCTCAGTCCCACTGTGACTCCACTGGGTTTTCTGAGTAGCATGTATTCATGCATAGTAATAATAAGTGATGACAAATCAATGGTATCAGTAGTAACCATTTAATAATTTACAGTTTCTCTAGTCTTTAAAGGTGCTGGCAGTTTTTCTAGTTTGTTTGTTGTTCAACAAATGGGTATTTTTTTTTCTGGTACTGGGAATTGAACTGAGGACCTTGTGCTTACCAGGCAGGCCCAGCGCCATTGAGCTACATCCCCAGCCCGACAAATGAACAAATAAATGGGTATTGAGTGCCAATCCTCAGCCCAGTATGATGGTACAGGCCTCTAATCTCAGGACTCTGGGAGGCTGAGGCAGGAGGATTTCAAGTTCCAGCCCAGCCTGGGGCAATTTAGCAACTTGGTGAGACCTTGTCTCCGAAATGAAAATTAAGAAAGGAATGGGGCATATAGCTCAGTACAAAGGTCCTGGGTTCAATCCCTAGTACAAAAAATAAACAAAAATAAAACCCCAACAACAAAGAGCCTGGTAGAGATTTTTGTGGCCCCGTGTGAACCGAACCACCTGGTCCCACCACATGCTGGCTGTGTAAGCTGGGATGTGTCGGTCCTTCTGTCCGCCCAGCCTCCTCACCCATAGGAGGGGATGTCACTGGTACCCACTGACGTTTTCAGGACAGGAATGGGCACCTGTGAAGAGCCGAGCCCTGGGACGCCCGGTCCACACGAGGCCTGCAGACCCCCCCAGCTCCTGTCTTGGCTCTGGTGGCGCTGTCATCTTGTTCATAGCGTGTTTATCTTACTTCGGTTATTACTCCAGCTAAAAATGTTTGTTTATGGTAAAAAAATAAATTCCAAGAGGCCAGAAACATAAACAGAAGAGCTCTGATTCATTCCCAGGGTTTAGAGATAAGAGAGGACAGTGAGTGTGTCAGAAAAGCCCTGCATCTCAGGCCAGGCCGTGGACTTGTTTGTTTTTATGCAAGTGAAATACTATTGTTAAGTGTTGGACTGTTGATGCCCTCCCACTTATTTATTTGTCTTCGTATCTTTCACATGCAGATTTATCTCTTTTTACAATCACCACAATGTTCTGCTCAGCATATAGAGGTGTTTAACCAGTTCCTTCCAAGAACATTGAACTTTTTTGTAATGTTCTACTACTCTAAACAAGACTGCATTTTCTGTACAATAAATTCCTAGAAGTGGAATTGCTGAGTGAAAACTTTATTAGGTTTCAGTTTTGCTGGGTATTATAAAATTGGGCTACTGAACTTTTAAAAGGAGAAAAAAGGCTACTGAACTTTTAAAAGGAGAAAAAAGGCTACTGAACTTTTAAAGTCTGTCTGTCTGGTTCCGGCGCCTGCCTCGCAAGCGCAAGGACCCAAGTTGGATCCCTGGTACCAAAAAAACCAAACAAACAAAAAAGTCTGTCTGTCCTCCCTCCCTCCCTCCTTCCTTCCTTTCTTCCTTAAGACAAGATCTCGTTCTGTAGTTCAGGCTAGCCTTGAACTCACGTTGTAGCCCAGGCTGGCCTCCTAGCCTCAAACTCCAGGTGATCCTCCTGCCTCAGCCTCTGAGTGCTGGGATTACAGGTGTACACCACCCCACCACAGGCTTTGAAGCTCTTCTTTCTTATCAAGAGGTCCATCTTGAAAAGACAGGGTGGAAACTCAAAGTTACCCTGATCCCTAAAGGTGATGGAAATGCTTTTCCTTGGTGACACATCTTCGGGCCACCAGTTCTCAGGCTCCTGCCTTCATGCGCCCTTGTTACAGACAGGACGTCCTGGAGTCAGAGGCAGAGTGCGGTGTGTTCCTGATCTCCCCTCCCAGGCCCTCTGCCTCCGTGTCCAGGAGGAAGGCTTCTGTTCCTCCTTCGGCTTTCTGTGTGAATGTTTACAGACTCTGCACTCCTCTGCAATGTGGCACTCTGAGGCAGAGGCCCGGGTCTCTACTGGGGAGGAAGGCCGAGTATCCCCAGCCGCTCTGATGCCTCCTGAGCGAGAAGCAGCTGGGCGTCACTGTCCCTGTTCTGCCTCCAGTAGGGAGACATGGGGCCAGTTTACAGGATGATTTCCTTTTAGGGATGTCTCTTCCATCAAGCCCCGCCAACCAGAAGCAGCAAACCCCATGACAGAGATAATAAATTACACCCAGACCCATGGCCAGGAGAGGGGGCTGAATGACTCACAAACCCTGCATCCTCCCAGCATGGTCCAAGAACTGCCTTTCTCAGGCTGAGGTCACTCCCTGGGAGCGACAAGCCTGCCAGGCAGCAGACCAGGGCCAGCTGCACTGTATGTGTGGCTTTTGTTTTTTGGGGGGTTTTTTTGATAATAGGGATTGAACCCAGGACCTTGGAACTAGGCTGTCTCTTAGCCCTCCTCCCCTTTTAAATTTTGAGCCAGGGTCTCACTGAGTTGCCCAGGGTGGGCTCATACTTGAGGTCCTCCTGCCTCAGCCTCCCAGAGCGCTGGGATCACAGGCGTGTGCCCACCATACCTGGCTGGATTATTTTGGGGGTGGGGGGCTTGGTCTTTTGAAGAGGCTGCTACCTGCGGCTACTTCTGCAATGGGACACAGGGGATTTCTGTTTTTACCTGGCTTGTGGTCTGGCCTCTAGGGATCCCTGTCCTCTGTGCCTAGCCCAGCACCCTGGAAGGAGACAGACCTAAGAGCTTGGTGACCCTGGGTATGTCACTTTATTTCTGTGAATCTCTATTTTCCCATCTGCATGATAGGGATAAAGAGAACTCAGTACCAATCTCTAGTGTTGTGTTAATTCATGACCCAGATCTGGCTCACATAATATACTTAATATTGTTCATGTTGGAGTACTACTCTGCCGTAAAGAAAGATAAACTCAAGTCATTTGTAGGAAAATGGATGCACCTTGAGACCATAATGTTAAAGGAAAGAAATCACACACACAAGCTTAAATAGCATGGTTTCTCTGATATGAGAAGTGCAAATTATAAAGAGCAAAATAAAAGATAGATAATAGGAGTAGCAAGAGCTAAGAGTTTTCTCACATGGAAAGGGAATCGAGATGGGGAAGAGGGAAGGGAGGAAAAGGATGAGAAAAGGAATTCAGATGTGTTGTGTACATGTACCAACTCCACATAAGGATTGTAAACGTTATGTACTGCAAACGTGTTAATAAAAAATATTACTATTATTACTGTTACTTCTACCACTCCTCTTGACCCATTTTGCAAGCAAAACATTGACTATGGCTGCAGCACCCCTCATGACCAGTAATAACAATAGAGCTTATCATGTAGAACTTGCTGTGTTCAAGAGCTTAATACAGTAATGTTTAACTTAAAAGAAAATTCATTGTAGTGAAAGACACATTACGATCAGTCCCCCTTCGAACACATTTATCCCAGTGTTTTTGACACTTTCTGAAGCAGTTCTGGGGGTCCTCTTTTGTGAGCCTCTTAAATCGAGCTGTCATGGCTGTCTCACTTGATGTCCTGAATTGATTCAAAATGTTTACCTTCATGGTCATTTTGACTTTGGGAAAGAGCCAGTGGCAGATCCAGTAAACAGGGTGAACAAGGATGCACTATAATGTTTTTCGAGCTTGCCTTTCCCTTGGGCAGCACTCAGCAGTAGCAGTCACCACATTTTTTAAATCACACCTTGTAAAGACACTTACAAAAGAGGACTCCAGAAGTGCTTCAGAAAGTGGCAGGAGCAATGGGATAAGTGCATTCGAAGCAAGGAGGAATATTTTGAGGGAGATTAATGGCAATGTGTGTTTTACTGTGATACATTTCTTTTAAATTTAAACATACACCACATATTTTGATCACTCCTCATAGGAGAAAGGTTCTACCTTTTCCCCCTTTTTATTCATGAATAGGCACAAAATTTGACCAAACAGCCCATAGTCAATAAATGGTGCAAACGGTATTCAAACCAGAGTCGTCAGTTGCAGAATCTGCTTTCCTAACTATTATGCCTCTCAGGGCATGCTTGTTCATTTTTAGATAAAAGTTTTCCAAAGCCATAACAGTAAAGGACATTTACTTTTCTATTTGTCCTTGCATTTAAAAAAAAGTAAAATATTAGTTTTTCTTATAATAGCAGCATAACATTCTTTAAAAATTTGGAACATACGGAAGAAGAATATAAAAATATCTACTCAGGACAGTTCTTTCTTGCTAATCCTTTGTGGATCAGGATGTCCTGTGTGTGTGACTGCCGCACAGCTTGTGTAACCAGGAACTCTGCACTCAAGTCTGACAACAGGCCGGTCTGCGTCCTATTCGGCTCGATGACTCCCTGGTGCAGGCATGTGGCTGCCACAGCAATCTCAAGTTGCTAAAAGTTTCTGACTGCTTCGTAACATTCCTTTCCTGTCTTGTCATGGACACGTAACACACAGCCTGTGCCGGTCTGCACATCACATGCTGCGTCACACTGACTTTGACAAACACATTGACATTGTAGTGTATTTATTTCCAGTGTTCTTCCTGTGCTGTTTTGACATTGCTACTCTTTCTTACTGCGTTTCCTTTACATTGTTACCATTAGGGGAAAGGAAAGAAGGGCAAGCAATTAATATGAGAAAATGAAAAGATCTAAACAAAGTCTTTGTAAGTAGGAAAAGGTGGAGGGGTTGAAGGGAAGACAGGGGAATGGGGAAAAAAGAAGAATCAAGATATATTATGTAAAGGTACAAATCCTCAATGATGAATGTCATAATATTGAATACCTAAAATGTACCAATAAAATTAATTAAAAATAAAACAATGTTACCACGAACAATTCTTGAGGATAATTTTCAGTGACTGTAATAGAATAATCATATTCCTTCTGGACAATGTACCACAGATTACCAACTATTCCCTCACTAGTTGGGCTTAGGTGTATTTCCAGTTCTCATTAGAAAAATATAGTAATAATATTTTGTAGAAATATTTCCCTGTAGTTAATATTACTTCTGTAGGGTAGATTTCACAAAATGGAATTACTGGTTTAACATTGTGAAGTCATTTAAATCTCTCGATAGATATTACCACATTATTTCCTAAAAGGAATGAGGCACTCCGTGTCCCCAGCAGTAGCCTATGACAGAGTGCCTATTAACTACATCCTTTTCTGCATTTATTACTATGATTTGTTTAATGGGAACAACCTTAACTTTTTTTTTAAAATTTCTGTGATTATTAGTGAGGCTGAACATTTTCTGTACATGTAACAATTTCTCTTTCCTCTTTTGCTTTATACTCAGTTGGGCACTAGAATAAAAATGTATGACTTTGAACAGATTTCAAACTATTAGCAACTGAAGTCCAAGAAAATCTATAGAGAAAGTCCGTGCATAGTGATGTACATTGTCTCCACTGTTTAGTCCTTCTCTTTTCTCCGCTGCCACAATTGGGATTACTTTTATATGACCTCGACTATCTTTCTCTTTGCAAAACCTCACCAGAATTCATACCAAATCCTGTACATCTATAGTGCAGATGTATCTGGAACTTTTTTTTTTTTGAGTGTTTGCAATGATTTCCCCAGCTTTATTTTTCTCTTCTTGTCCACTTCTCTTTCATGTAACTTGGGTCTATTTTATAAATAATGCTTGCCAGTTTGAATGTATCTGTTTTTGCAACTACTTATCCATTGGCATTTCTGACATATTTTGTTAACTATGGAAAAAGTCAGAAAAACACTTGAAATCAGGGTGTCTTAGGAAATCCTAAAGGTCTGCATACAAATCCGGAGCAGGCTTCCTATGTGCTTTTCCAGCACCCAGGGCAAAGTGAGGCCCGAGGAGGCACCAGGGAAGTCTGGCTGGAGTCTGGCCATCAACATGGGCCTGTGTTTCCCTTAAAAAGATGTGTTGAATGCTTGTTTGCTCTTTAGCGACATTTGGAGATGTTTGTCGATTACACACTAATTTCTCAGTGCTCCCCAAAGGGCACCCTTTCAAACTGTAGGCCAGGGGCAGGGTGCAGTGGCAGTGGGGCCAGGGCACCCCTGCAGGTGATTCCTCCTTTCCTGTGCTGGGAAATGAGCAACACAAAAGAGCATCATTTGGAATCTACAATGATCTACAGGAAAAGAACGTATGTGGATTAAGGGAATTTAGAGTGAAAATTTGTCTGATTTTATACTTTGGAACACTAAATGTATCTATGGGAACAAGTATACATTATGTACAAATTAATTTGAGAAAAGCTAGACTACAAGGGTTTCTTTTTCTGCTATTAAGGCTTAATGCACTTGCAGAATTCCTAAAGCAGGAGCAACGTGAGATGTAGCATACGATTTTTCCAAAGCTTTTGTTGCCTATGGGATCCTGTTTCCCAAGAACCACCTGCCAGACCCTTGCCCAGTAAAGTTCTGTAGCACTCAGTGGAGGGTGGCACAGGCTGGTGCCACCCCAGCTTCTGTGGCATCAAGGTTCATCTCGGTCTTGAATCTTATGAAGATGGGGGTCAGTGTACCCAAGCGTAGCATCATCTGTGAAACTAGAAGGCTGGTCCCTGCTTTCTAAGGATTGGCTTTGGAATGCAGCCCTGCACCACCGACTCTGTGTCCACTGGCAGAGCGGTCACCTTCAGGGAGCAACAGGATCTGAACACCATGATCATAGGTCAGTCTCTGATGGCACTTAAAATAGTTTTTCTTTTAACTAAAGGAGAACGGTCAAGACAGCCCAGGGAGGTTAGACGTTTCCCACAGCTATGCTCCAGGGTCAGTGTCCCACAGTCGTAGGGCGGGGTAGGTACAGGGGTGTGACTGCCTACGTCAGATCCCAACTCTGCCACTTCATCAGCCGTGTGGCCTCAAGCACTGTAGTTGACCCATCAGAATCATGGGCTATGGGTAATAATTCACTCATTTACCAGGTTAGGGTAGGGATTAAAAATCATATCCAGTGTCATAACGTCTTAGATCAGTCATGGTCTTGGGAGGGACCAGCTGGTGCACTGTACGGTGTGATTAAAGAAAGGAACCAAGGGACTGTCACAGACACAATAACCATCAGCCACAACTTAAAGGAAGAGAGCTTTATTTTGCCTCATGTTTCAGTCTGTGGTCAGTGGATTCCAAAGAAGAAGCAGAGGGACATGGCAGAAGAAAAGCGCTCACTTCATGGCAGCCATGAAGCAGAGAGTGAAGAGAAGAGCCAGGGCGGGAGATGAGCCCTTCAGGCCACGACCTGCCTCTTTGGAGCAGGCACCAGCTCCCAGCACCAAGCAAGCTGTAGCGCCTCCATAATCCAATCACCTTCTGCGAGCCCCTGCCCCTGAGCATGGGAGGCTGGAGGGGGACATCCAGATAAAAACCGTAAAAGGACATTTGCAAAGGACGGGGAACGGGAACCAATGATTGTAAAGCACGCCAAGCCTGACCACAACAGGCAGCAGTCACTGACCTGAGGCCTGGAGGGGCCGGGGACAGGGTGTTGATCAGCAGTCACAGAGAAAGTCATAGGTGTGGAATAAGGCCCCTCAGTAGACACTCAGAGGAGCAAAATTGTCACTGCCAACTCATGGCCCACAGGGCTGGGGCTAGCGGGGAGTGAGGGAAATAAACATCCATGATGTTTACTCTTCTATTGGCTAAACCCAGCTGTGGCGGAGTGGATTTGGAGGGGCAAGTAGATACTTAACACTTGTGCAGCCCTTACCATTTGTATTAATGTTGATCAGCACTATGCAGATAATTTCCATTTCCTCCCTTGGTCATAAGAAATTATACAGGATTTCTCTTACTATCTGTATACATTTTGGAAAGTTGAAAATTATTTAACCTTATAGTCTTTGGCTTTCTCTTTGTCTACATAAGAGGTCCTGTTAGTCCATTTCTCATGGTGTAGAAAGTGAGTTAACATAAGTTAGGCACAATAGTGCCAAGTATGTAGTGGGTTCTCAATAGATGTGAAGCAGCAAGCGATTTCCCTTCTTCATAGTTTCAGAGAGATCTCAGTGCATACATTCAGCTTTCTCATAGGGACTGTGTACACCCTTATGTAGAAGGAGTTTATTTTTCTCCTTGGTCTGGCCCTCCCTGCAGAAGTTCAATGCCTCTCTCAATTTTGTGAGTCGGAGTTGTTGAGTCTCCCTTCTGGGACTCAACTCAGTCCCAGAAGCCCAAAGACATTCTCCTGATCCTCTTGGTAACTTCCTGTAACGTACGTGGCACCACTGGACAGATGTTTCCCCTCCCTCCTCTAACCTGTGGTTAACTCGGCCCATTAAGTCTTTGTGCTAAAGCACTGGCAGCTCTGCTCACACGTGCCTTGGCCACGTCCCTCCCCACAGGCCAGCCCAGAGCTGCTCTGAGGTCCCGTGCACTTTCCTCTTGTCTTTTCCAAGGCTTCATTGTAGAACTCCCATACCACTAAGCCTTCTCCACCCCGCCCCCCCCATTTCTGTGCATCAGAATCCTCTTTTCCAGTTTTGGCACCAGCAGCCTAAATCCTTGGCTTTGAAGTCAGCAGGATAGGGATCACATGCAGTTAGTCTTCTAGCAGGTGATAGGAACCTCCATGACCCTCCTGGGAGCCGATTCTTAGAGGAATCTGCACAGTCCCAGCCCTTCCTGTGTCCTGTTCTGACGTAGTGGGACCAGACAGTATCCAGGCAGACACTTGAAGTGTGTGCTCGACATTTATTGACAGGGAGAAACTCATATTTACCTCAGCCAGGCCCAGTACGCCTGTTTCTTTATGTCCTAAATAAGAGATTATATGTGTTTATTTCATGCGATTTTCCATACTAAGCAACATCTTAGAAAACATAGTAGAGGTGGTAAGACTTACCTTCTCAAATACATCATTTATTCTCACTAAATAGGTTCGCCCTTGGGTTAGTTTGCCTCAAAACACCAGCTGACCCAGCCCCATTCATTTCAGGTTCCTGTCTAGGGGCTGGTTTCAGGGTTGGCAGCATGGCCGCTCTGCACATTGTAAGCATGGCATCTGAAATAGCTTTCAGAGAGGTCGAGGCCCTCTCCCCAGCCCCTCTTACTAAATACACTATCTTCTTGTTCTTATTCTTTTAAAAAAATTTTTATTTTATTGGTACATTTTAGGCATACAATATAATGACATTCATCATTGGAAATTTGCACCTTTACATAATCTCTCTTGGTTCTTATTTTTCCCCCTT